>CM056053.1:271154236-272354236 GCA_029574335.1 Rana kukunoris
CCCTCTCTAGCTGGAGTTTCCATTAAGTTCTATTCAATAGAAAACGTGACTGTCAGGCCTTGTACACATGATCATCAAATGTGTCTGTTCATATCGGTCGGACCGACCGATTTGAACAGATCTGTCTGCTGGCATTTTGGTTTGCTCGCGGGTACACACGAGCAAACCAAAATCCCCGCCAGCAGACAGCGCGCTGACGTGGCGGTGACGTTGATGCCACCACGTCACCGCACCAAGAAGTAAAACACTTCCGCGCATGCGTCGAAACCATTCGGCGCGTGTGCGAGAAGACATGTCTGCTGGTTAGCATACTAACCAGCAGACATGTCGGGCGGACGGGTTCCCAGCCGACAGATTTCAAAGCATGCTTTGAAATCTGTCGGGTGGCCAAATCCGTCTGTTTGCCCGTACACACGATCAAATCTGTCTGCTGAAACGGTTTCCAGCAGACAGATTTGATCGTGTGTACGAGGCCTAAGGCCTCGTACACACGAGGGGATATGTCCGCTGAAAACGGTCCGATGGACCGTTTCAGCAGACATCTCCGCTCGTGTGTATGGGCTAGCGGACAGATTTCTCCACCCGACAGATTTCAAAGCAAGCTTTGAAATCTATCCGGTGGAATCTGTCCGCCCGACATGTCTGCTGGTTAGTACACTTACCAGCAGACATGTCGTCCCCCACCGCCGCCGCGCCGCCGCCGAATGGATTTGGCGCATGCGCGGAAGTGTTTAACTTCCTGGTGCGGTGACGTGGCGGTGACGTGGCGGCGTCAACGTCACCGCCGCGTCACCGCTACGTCACGCGCCGTCCGGCGGCGGGGAATTTGATCCGATGGTGTGTACACGCCATCGGATCAAACTCCCGATCGGACATATCCGATGGAAATGGTCCGCGGACCGTTTTCATCGGATATGTCCGATCGTGTGTACGAGGCCTAACACTATATATGAACTGTGGACTTTTTCATATCATAGCATGTTTCATTCCATGTTTTAGGAGCGCTGCTTCATATTGTTTATATGTTGATTGTTTATGTTTATAAACTATAGGCAGCCGCTCGAATCTCAAAACAGTTTCAGAAACACTTTGGAATGTGGGGAAGAGGGATAAAAAGAATAACCAAAAAAATATATATAAAATATACACTACTGGGTAAACATGGAGAGAAAAGAGATAAGGGGGAGTAAAAGTCTCCAGTTCATCCAGTTGACTGTGAACTATATAGAAATAAATATATAAAGATATTATGCAGCACTTACGGCCATATTACAATATACATAATAGATTATAAATTAAATAAAAACAAAGACAAAATAAATCGACTATATGGTAAGATCAATCAGGCAAAGTGACATGTATAGATAAAAAACATGTGGTGATATTAACATTCCAATATCAATCATCCACAGGAATATGCATAGCATACTAGCTCATTATGAAATATTTACCTTAAAATTGAAGCCTCTGCAGCGGTCCTCGTACACTTGTCCGGCCGAGGGACATCACTCCCATAGTTACTTGTGGGTATCGTGGGCTCTGGCACTGTGATTGGCCGGAGCCGCAATGACATCACTCCCCCGCATGCGCGCGGAAGACGCTGGCAATGCACACTAGCTGAAGCATCGGCACGAACATGCCATTACTTCAGTGTGCATGTGCCGATGCATGTGGCACATGCTGATACAGGGGATATCACCTAAACCATGCAGGTTTAGGTGATATCTAGCGTATCTATAGGTAAACCTTATTATAGGCTTACCTGTAGTGAAAAGTGGTTGTAAAGGGCTTACAACCACTTTAACCGTATGAACGGTAATGCCCAATTGAGGAGACCACAGGGGCAAGACAAACACTAGACCACATAATGGGATAAATGTTCCCAACCAAGGTATCCTTAAAGTTCTTTTGACAATTCTGTACAAAATGGTACATCTTGCATCTGATCTTTTTGCACTAAAACATACCCATCAACTTGCAAAAAGAAGCAAGGGAATTGGAAGATGTGACAACAAGATGGAAATCCTACTTGGGGCCACAATATTTTTGACATTTTGTGCTCTTCTGTAAATGACCCTAGGTCTATCTGATAAGATTGACTCTAACATGGGGTCCTATAGGAAAATAACCCCAATCACAATGAATGATATTCTCCATCTTTTTATGGGAGAACCACCAATAACATACCAAGTGGAAGCACCATACCCCATATGGGCCCCCTAGTTTTGTAACAATTCAAGTATTTACTAATCCCCTGATCCATCAAGCTACTGTGACAACAAATATACTTTCAAACAATACCTTCCCACAGCTCTTGAGTTACTATCAACAAGTCTAAGGCAGGTGGGTGTGGAAACTTCCTCTTCTCATGAGCTTTCACAAATGAATACAAAAGAATCCTTCACACTAACTACTCTTGCAGCTCAACCCTGCCTATCTGACTTTCAGCCTCCAATCAGGCAAGACCTACAACCCCTCCACATTAAACTCAAATTTTTAAACCCCTTTTCTATTCTGTTTCTCCCCTTAGTCATACAGAGGTTGTTTTACTAAAACTGGAGAATGCAAAGTCTGGTGCAGCTCTCCATAGAAACCAAGCTTCCAGGTTTTATTGTCAAAGCTTAATTGAACAAACTGAAGTTAGAAGCTGATTGTCTACCATCAGGGCCAGGCCTTGAGGCGGGAGTGGGTGCAGGGGTGGCGCCGCGGTAACAGGGGGGATGCTGAAAAAATCCCCCTGTACTGCGCAGGCACAGTGCTTGCACAGTACGAACCACAACGGAGCCTCCAAAGTTAGCTGAAGATGAATAACTGTGTCACCTCTTACAGGGCACCTGCGCAATGACCACGATGCAGCAGCACGCTCCCGATGCTCAGGTATGCTGTTATCTTGTGCAAGAGGTGGGTTTATTACTGTTAAATGGTGTACGGGGCGGATAGCTCTGCAAGGGGCAGATGTATTACTGTTATATCGTGCAAGGGGTGGATGGCTACAGACGAGGGCAAATTTTAAAATGATGAACAGAGATGAAAAAAAAATTGGATGGCCGTTTTCAATACTTGTCAGAGTATATTGTTATTATGCTTATGTCTTACCCCCTTCACCACAGAATAGCTACAGGGGATGCATTTAAACATGAATTATGGATGTACACCATATAACAGTAATAAACCCACCCCTTGCAGATCCGCCCCTTGCACGAGATAACAGTAATACACCCGTCCCTTGCTCTGGGAATTTAGGATTGGTATTGTGTGGTTCAGTTTGCGGACATCGGCTCAGAATGAGGATCGGTTTGTTACAATGCGAGCCCGTCTGTGTACTGTGGCTCAGAACGAGGCTTGGTTACGCTGTTATTGTATAAAGGGAGGTGACGTGGCGCGCTGCCTGTGCCCCTGGACGACGTAACTCTATTACGAAATATGTAGGGAGGAGCGGAGCGATGTGCTGACGTCATCACCTGTCACTACTCGTACATCCAGACGGATGGGTTTGCCTGTTAGTGTCCAGCCGGCACAACAGGCTTAAGGCTCTTTTGTCGATGCAATTTTGTAAGTGTGCTACTGTGCTTTTATTCTTCTAAATAAATCATAAGGTTTTATACTATTGAATCATTATGTCTCTTACATGCCATGCCATTTCCACACGGGTTTGATCATCTATGGAGTGTGTTGACTAGTGGTGCAGCAAGTCTTGGGTGTTTCTGGAAATAAACTGTGATTTAAGATTAGCTTCTCCGGATCCTCTGTCATGGGGGATCACGGAGCTCTGGTAAGCAGGAATTCTTTCCATAACGGTGGTGGATTTTTACATTGGCTGTTTTCAACATTTGAGGAGTCCCTATTCATAGATGGACTTTATTAATTAATTTTTGCACGGGTGGACAGTTATTATTCACTCATTGTTTATGAACTATCATTTGTTATGTTCCACTGTATGAAAAAAAATGTTTATTTAAAATTCTTTACAGCTGATATATAAGTTTTGAATCATTCACTTGTTTTTTGTCTATTTTTCAGTATTTTGGTATTCACAAGTGGTACACTCAAATATGTATCATTTATAGGTTTAGCGCGACCCTATATTTTTTTCATATTTTGTTCACTGTATGAGTGTTTTACAGAAGGTTTGTTCTTTCCAGCATATGTTCATAGAGCAACTCTTGTGGCCTCACAAGTTTGCTGTACTTCTTAGCACAGTTTATTTTTTTTCCTTTTTTCCATCTCTACCTCTTAAAACCTGTAGGACTGGAAAGACCGGTGCGCAGGTAGGAACAACTGTATACTCCCTAATACAAATGTGCATCAAAGCCAGCACCATGGTTACATCTTCTAAAACCAGTTCTTTTATAACTGCAAGGCAGAATCTGGGTCAGAGACACTTAAGCGTTCCAGCTTACACAGCCTTAGTCATAGAACAGTTCAAGTACAGGTTGTTTTACATTTTGATTAAAATTAAAGTTATGTTGTAGGTAAAAGCATGAGTTACCTGAGGTGAGAAGATATGGATCCTTAACCACTTGTTACCCCGCCCACCATCATATGACGGCGGGCGGGTAACTCTATTGTCCTGACTGCAAGTCATATGACGTGCAGTCATAGAAAGCTGCTAGAGGCGCGCGCGCAGAGCTGCCGGCGGCGCACCCGTCGCATCACTGAGAACCCCGTGCATGTGCCCGGTGGCCGCGATGGCCGCCGGGCACACGCGATTGCCGAGTAACTAGCTGTGACGTGGAGCTCTGTGTGTAAACACAGAGCTGCACGTCCCTGTCAGGAAGAGAGGAGACCGATTGTGTCCCTTGTACATAGGGACACAATCGGTCACTCTTGAATCTTTTTTGTCCTTCCCCATGCCAAAACTGTTTATTAAAAAAAATGAATTGCAAACGTGAAAATGGAGTGGCGTGAATGGGCTCGTAAACCCTCTGAAATTAAGTCATGCTATTTAGAGCAAAAATCTGGAACACTACCATCATTAGACTGACCACCTCAACATAATTGAAGCTGTGTGGGATCACATGAACACTCGGAAAAACGAAAAAGCAAGGAAAGTCAAAAGAAGAGTTATAGAAATTCCTGCAAAAACCTTATACTGCATCCATACTCTCCACAATACATTTTCTATTCTATTGATCCATCATGTGATAAAACATTTCAACTCTCTTAGGCAAATAGTTACCCAATGCTGGCAACTGTGTAATGTCACAACCATACGTTTAAAGAAGTTAATCATATGTAAAAACTAATTTTTAATAACAATACATTTTTCATTTCAGCTAAGGTCCAATAATTTTGGCAATTCGTTTTCATTAATTTCATTTTTCATTACTTACAATACAAAACTAATGCATTTTTAAAAAAATTTTTTTTAGATGAACAAGGCTTGTGGCAATATGGTCAAAAATGATGTTATTTCCATTGCATTTTTAAAGTCTATGGGCCAGATTCTCAGAGACGTTACACCTGCGTAAATGGATATGCGCGGTGTAATTGTAAATGTGCGCCGTCGTATCGATGCGCCGTAAACACAGAACCACATACGCCAGAAAATCTGCTTCGCCTGAGCGGCGAAAATGTTTTAAGCTAGCGCGGCGTAGGCGCATATTTACGCATTGCGCATCTTCAGCTCCCATTGAATTATCATGCAAATATGCAAATGAGGGAGATGCGCGGATTCCCGAAACTACGCGCGTTCGGCATAGGCTACGCTTGGTGCGCGTAACACGAAAGCCTGGAGTAAACTTACCCCTCATAAAAGCAGGGGTAACTTTGCTCAAGACCGTGTGCAAGTCAGCTGGAGAGCAACTACAGCAGCACCATAACGGACGAGCTGAGCAATCACACTTACTGGACAACACATTCGTATGCCAACATGCCAGGGGCAGGCATGGTCTTAGCACTACTAATGTATGCAGAGGAAGAGGCGCATAGAAGGAGGAGGAGGAGGAGGAGGAGGGGGGCACGTGAGAGGATCTACCAAGCGCGCATGAGCCTCTTTGGCATGGGTGATGAGGAGGTGTCTCGCATCTTCAGATTCAGCCCTGCTGCCATCCTGGAAATAACCACAGCCCTGCAGGATGACATTACCAGCCAGACATACCGCTCACATGCACTGCAGCCACTGGTCAAGGTACTGGCAACACTCCATTTCCTTGCCAGTGGATCATTCCAGCGTACAAGTGGAGTTGTGGCTGGGATGTCACAAACCAGCATGAGCAGATGTCTGCACCAGGTTATCCCCGCAATCCTCAGACGCATGTCCCACCACATCATCAGACCCACCACTGAGCAACTGCGGCAGAAGGCAATGACAGATTTCTACAGACTTGCCAGATTCCCACGCACCATCAGGGCCATTGATTGCACACATGTGGCACTACAGGCCCCCCGTGCCACAGAGCACATTTACCGCAATCGGAAGCATTGGCATTCCATCAACGTACAGGTGATAGCTGATGTCAAATACCTCATATGGCACGTCCGTGCCAAAGACCCCGGGTCCAGCCATGACAGCTACATATACCGTCAAAGCACCATCCCAGCAGATTTTGAGCAGAACATGTATGGGGACAGCTGGCTGGTTGGTGAGTGACATGGGTGGCAGGCATGACTGTCCCCCCCATGATGCACACATCACAAGGGGCACATGCACTACTAACATCCTCCTGTCTTTTCACTACCAGGTGATGCGGCATATGTACTTGGACCCCATCTCATGACTCCTTTCCGGAATCCCCAAACCAGAGGAGAGAGAAGATACAATGAAGCACACATCAAAACCCGTGCAGTGGTTGAGCGCACATTTGGCCTCCTGAAGTCCTTTTTCCAATGCCTAGATAGGTCCGGGGGTGCCCTGTTGTATTTCCCAAATTTTGTGTGTCAGATCATCGGTGCATGTTGCATTCTGCATAACTTTGCCATGAGAAAGGTCCTGCAGATTGCCCTACGTGATGACCTGACCCCCCAACCAGACAGCCCCCCCCCTGCCAGAGGAGACCTCATCTGCTGATGGAAGCGCAGTCAGAAGTTGCCTCGTGTTACGAATCTTTGACCGTTAAACACACACATTCATCATGGCACACAGACACGCATGCACACCACTGTGGTCCCTAGATCACACACACCACATCCACATCACATTGGATTAGCCCAAGTCCAGCATGTAGGACTTGGGAGCAGCAACGCCGCGTCAAGGCCCCAATGATGTTCCTGTCCATTCATACACCATTCACACAGCCGTGAGGATAACTTCTCCCCAACGGCCGAGGGTGACACCCCTTACTGGCAGGAGTGCCACCCCCACATTCACACACCATTCACACTGCACCGTGTGCAGTATCAATAAAAAAAAAAGAAAACCAGAGCAAAAAATAACATAAAAAGCTCTTCACCAGAGCAAAAAATAACATAAAAAGCTCTTCACCAGAGCAAAAATAACAATCCAAAAATTACTGGGCCTGGCGTGGGCTCTGCCTGGTGCCAAGGCTCCTGGCTCTCACTTGCCTGGGGGCAGCCTCAGGTGGGGGGGGGGGGTGGGGTATCAGGTTGAGGAGTAGCATCCCCACGTCCCTCCCTGGCTCCCTGCATGCCCTCCAAGGCGACCGATATGCGGGTCTGCACAGCTGTCTGCTCCTGAACTGCAAGCCGCAGGGCTTTGACCTCCCCCACAAGGTCTGAGGTGGTAGTCTGCAGTTCCCCCAGGCTGGTGACCGTCGCTGCACTGTTGCCAGCGACATCTAGGATGGCATCCGTTAGGTGTCCCGAGGAGGCCAGGCTGTCGGCCAGGCGCCTCATCTCCCCACCTCTGCAAGGTGCCGATTCTGCTGGTCCTGTTGTCTGCCCAGCTGTTCCGGCATGATCTTGGGAACACCCCTCGTCTTCCTAGTCGCCTTCCTGGGAGTGACTGGGGACCTGGCATATGGGGAGGATGTTGAGGGGCCGGAGATGAGGGGGATGGAATCGGAGGGACTGGAGAGGTTGGGGTTGGACACTGATGGGCTGGAGCTATATAGGGTGGTGGGTTGGGCTGGTCCGGGCAACCCATGGTCCTCCTCCAAAACCAGGTAGAGCTCCTGGTCCTGCTCGACAAGCTCCTCCTTAACCACCTCCTCCGTAAAGGTGTGCCCAGATCCCTCCAACAAGGCCTCTTCCAGGGGGGCAGCCAGAGGGACTGGATGCTCGGGGGATGGATCCGGACGGGCCCTGGCAGCAACAGATGGCCCTGCTCCGTCCTGCACATCTGTGGATGACACAAAAGATGCACATGTTGGTGGACCCACACACTTGGCACATGTTCCCTTCCACCCCCACACATGCTACACAACAGATAGTATATAAAAACACACTTACCTGTCCTCATGGCTGGCTTTTCAGACTCATAGCCCCCGACTCCCTCCACCTGCTCCCTCTGCAGGCAGCGGGCGACCACCTTCTCCTCCTCAGTAAGGCGGACGTTGCAGAGTGGGCCCCCTCCAGTGCCCCTGGCATGCTGAGCTCTCGTAGCCAGCTTGCCCTTCACTAGACGCCGCAGGTCATTCATTTTTTTCTGAATGTCCTGTGGTGTCCGGAACTCGTGTGAGAGGGCATTCACCTGGCAAGCCACCTTCATCAGAATTTCATCCCTCCGGGACTTGCTGGTCCGCTCACTGTCAGCACCATAGAGCCGCGAATCATATTTCTCCATGGCCGCAATCACGATGGCCCTCTCCTCTGGTGAGAAATTCTTCTTCCTCCTTTCCTTCCCAATAGCAGACATGGTCCTGCAAAAGTTTGCCCAGGCCAAACCAAAAAATGGGAGACTTTTGCGCTGCAACGGGTGCATGTGTGGGCGCATTATTTATACGATGGGCCGGCGAATCGTAGGAAGACTTTTCGCATGCGCAGAGGGCATCCACCTCACGGCACGGGTCATCCACGTCACGGCGCGGGTCATCCACGTCACGGCGCATGCTCCGTTCGTTCCAGCGTTCATTTGCATGGGGTCACGCTTCATTAGAATGCATCACGCCCACTTCCCTCCTACTTTGGGTATACGCAGGCTTACGCCGATGAATTTCCACTACGCAGGCTCATCTTGGAACGCATTTGCTCAGGGAATACGGTACTTGCCTCTCTGCGTTACGCCGGCGTAGTGCATCTGAGATGCGCTACGCCTGCATAAATATGTGCGCATCTACGAAAATCTGGCCCTATGTATTTTGGGGGTATGGATAGTAGCAGGGGCGAATTGCCGCAACGTAACTGAGCTCTGTGCCATCGAGTCCCACTGAATCGGCTAGAAGCAGCACAATGCATCGCACAATGCTTCGCTGAATACACTGCCTTACTCCGGAGAGGTCAGAGAGCCAGCGGGTAAATATGGGGAAATACAAGAATCGTGGGGGACCCCGCAAACTTGACGAGTTTTGGAGCCCAGCCAGCACACCTGTGAAACAACATGGCGCTGATTCCTCCAGTTACACAGATGCTGGGAGACTGGCAGCGCGCCCCAGAGAAAGAGAGAGCTGCCATGCTAAGATGCACAACAGTGCTGCTGCCTTGGATGACATTAACAGCCCACTAAAATAAAGAAGGATTGTCTGTCTGAGGAACATGTAAATGACTCAGCAACTAAATCTGATATGATGTATATTGAAAATCCTTTTGCAGACAAATTAAATGCCCTCCCTACATAAGGGCATGCCATGATAGCCACAGATCTGAAAGAAACACTTTTGTCCTTAGGAGGAGCAATACAACAAGATATGAAATCTTACATTAACAAAACTAATGTGGAGATAAATGCATTAAGGGAGAAACTATGTAGATGGGGGATTTCTCGGCCAATGATTTTGTGGATGCCCATTTTGAGCTCGGAGGAAATAAAACACTGCAAACTAAAAGTGGCAGACCTTGAAGATATATCTAGAAGCAATAACATAAAATTCAGAGGTATTCCTGAAAATGTCAAGAATGCATATTTAAAGCAATTTTTGTGTAAAATGATGTCAGACCTACTTTCTCCAATTCCTCACCAGGAACTTGTAATCAATAGAGCCCACAGGCTGCCAAAGCCTCCTCACATACCAAAAATGGAAGCGATGGGAAGATTACAAGCATACAATGAAGTTTGCAGAAATGATGGGAGCATAAAATAGTACATGTTACGATGGCCCCGGGTGAGAAAAGAAAATTGGTTGGAGGTTTTTGAGGAAAGGGAGGTGGGGTGGAGTAAGGATTGAGGGGGGGGGGGGGGGGTTCGGTAGATACATGTGTTTTGAGTATTCATTTATTTTTTATCTATATATGTTGAAGATGAAAAGAGAAACTCTTTTACAGTAAATATTTTGTATATGGAAATTTTTTTATAAAGAAATATATATATATATATATATAAAATGTAAAATAGGACAAAGATACCATTCAACACTCTTCAAAAGACACTGAAAATTTCCTAGATTAAGTAAACTTACCAAAAATGTATCCTAATATTTTAGAAAGACTCAATCAACCAATCTCAGTAGAAGAAACCCTCAAAGTAATTAAATCTCTTCCAATACATAAGGTTCCAGGTATTGATGGACTATCTAGTGAATATTACAAAGCATTTGCAGAATCTTAGCACCATACTTAACTAAAATGTTTAAATGTGTAGTGTCTACTAACAAATTTCCTAAAGAAATGTTAGAAGCTGTAATCATTACCATTCCAAAACCTGGCAAAGATTCTTCTTTCCCCACAAATTAAAGACCAATATCCTTATTAAATTCTGATTTAAAAATATACACAGAAATACTAGCTAATCACTTACTATAAGTCATACCTTAACTTTGTAAAAATTACACCAGACAGCACAAGAAGAATGATCAATCTGATCAACCATGTGGAAAACGGACCTTATCAAAGTTCGGTTTTTCTCTCTACATGCATCCTTCGGGTAAACTATTTACCTCAGGCATCATGTCAAAAAACTTTAACCTAACTAATGGAACTAGACAGGGATGCATAATGTTTCCCTTAGCAATAGAACCACTAGCGGCTTCTATAATATCCAATGTTGGTATAAAAGGAATTCAAATTGGCAAAAAGGAGCACAAAATAGGATAATATGCTGATGATATAATCTTATCACTAAATAATCCTAATGACTCCTAGACATGTGCATTCGTTTTCGTCCGAATGCATTTTCGTCCGAATTTCAGGTATTTTTCGTTATCGTTTTAATAAACGATAACGAAAGCACAGAAAACGAAAACTGAAAGACCCAACATAAACAAATGCTTTATTTTTGTTTTAGTTGCGGTTGAATGTGCCTAACCTTAACTCTATTAGTCCAATATTATTCTACATAAAGAGAAAAGATTCGACATAGAGAGAAAAGATTCGACATTATAGAGACATGAAGAAGAGTCGATATAGAGAGAAAAGATTCGACATTATAGAGACATGAAGAAGAGTCGATATAGAGAGAAAAGTTTCGACATAACGAGACATGAAGATTCGACATAGAGAGACATGAAGATTCGACATAGAGAGACCTGTCTAATCTTTTTTTTTTTCTTAGAACATTGGACATACACCATAAGCCTTCAATGACAGATTTGACCTTAATTTGGATTTTCGGACAAATGCATTTTTTTTAAAGAAAAACATAATAAATAAATACGAATTTCGGGAGTAACTAAATACATTTATTTTTCGGACGAAAACGAAATTACGAAACAAAATATTTCAGTGTGCACATGTCTAATGACTCCCTACCAAATGTACAAAACACTTTTGATTATTTTGGAAAAGTGTCATACTATAAAATCATTTACAACAAATGTTATGTCCTACCCATGAATATGATAAAGGAAACTACTGTCAGCCTATGTGAGAAATGTAAGTATAATTGTGACTCACCTAGCATTCCATGCCTAGGAATTAATCTTACATTTCCTACAAACAAATTATACAAAGTTAATTATCCTAAACTTCTAGATCACATTACTAAAGACCTTCAAAACCTACAAAAGACTCAACTTTCCTGGATAGTGTAGATAGTTGCATTCAACATGAAAACTTTACCAAAAATCTGTTACTACTTTCGCTGCATTTCCATCCCCATGCTCATAAGATTTTTCACACAAGTGAATGCAAAAATAAGAAATCTTATATGGAACGGAAAAAAACCTAGAGTAGCATTTTCAATATTAACATCCTCTAAAGGCAAGGGAGGTATGAACCTAACTGACATCCAACTATACCATTATGCTACGCTATCAGACCAAATGAAACACTGGTTTATTCCCACTAACGATAAATTATGGTTACCTATTGAAAAAAGGTCTACTACAGGTAATGACATATTTGGAAAAGAGCAAAAACAGACACAGAGGGCCAGATTCAGCAAGACTTGCGCTGGAGTAATTCGATATGCGCCGCGTAACTGTGATTATGCGCCGTCGTTTCTATGTGGCCGTACCCACCAAACTAGATGCAACAGAAAACGGGCCATTTCCGATCGGCTTAACTTTCCGACGCCAGAGTATCGTCAGCGCATAATTTCGCTTGGCGCATCAGTCGCGCCTATTGATTTCCCCTGCAAATATGCAAATGAGGGATATTTCCCGATTCGCGAACGGATTAGCACCATACGCTGGCTACATGCGCCGCGCGTATCTCATCCGTCCGACGCAAAGTTATTTCTACAAATAGCTGCTTTATCTTTACTCCAGACGGCCACAGGTCAGCAGGAGAGCAGCTACAGCAGCGTTACCGACGATAAGAGCTAGCTGAGCACCCCCACTTGCAGGACAACACCTCTGTCCATGCTTGTCTGTCAACTTTTACAGCCATGGAGGAAGACATCATAGGTCTCCATAGCCGAGATGACGGCTGACAGCTCCTGGCCTTTAGAGTTCAGCTTTCTCCTGTGTGTTTGCGGAGAACGGGAGCAGCCATCTCAGAACAAAAGTAACTTCACTGCGGGGAGGGGGAACAGGATATACTTTAGTGCCGGAATGGCGCATCTACGGGCGCATTTAAACGCCCAACGGAACGCATTGCGCTGACGTTTCCCGTGAAGTGGTGCCAACGGAAGTTGTGAGCATGCGCACAAGGGGGCGAGTGAAGCCTCACTTACTGCGCATGCTCCGTGGATGATGCGCTGAACGTAAGCCTCTGCGCTGGGCTCCGCCCATCATTTACATATGATCACACCCACTTCCACTTGCGTCGGGTTACGCCAGCGCATTATCGTTACTCTGGCGCAAGTTTACACGCAAGTGCTATGTGAATAACAGTACTTGCGCCGAAAGTGTCGGCGGAGTAACATAAATGAGAAACGTTACTCCAAAGTAAAGAAGCGCCCATCTACCTGAATCTAGCCCAGAGTCTGCATGTCAGCAGACTGCGGAACTACAGAGCATAGCTTTCAGAGAAAGAGAAATCTGCCAAAACAGTTTTTTCAAGTTCGAATGGGGCTGTTTGAATGGGTGGGTTAGGATCTCCAATCCTGTGTCCAGATCTTACAGACAGCCAACAGGTTGTGTTCCCAGGTGCACACAGCCCATATACTGAGGGCCTAGTGAAAGCAGAGAGTGGGAGGAAGGTGGAGTGTGTGCAGATAGCTGCTGTTTCAAGACACTGTGTATGGAAAGCTTTCTGCCCTGTGAAAGACTACATCCCTGGTGTGGGGGGACTTCGTGTCTGACGGACAGGGAGGCTGGTTGGTGACTAGCAAGTCCAAGGGGGCTGAAGGAAGTCCTGAAGTCTGGGAGACAGTGGGCTGGAGAATCCTGTTGAGGCCAGGATTGGGCCAGGTTTAGCAGGTACTGTAAGGCAAAGTAAGCCTAGGAGCCAGGAGATTTGGCATTTTTTTATGGTTATATGAACTTTACTGGAGAAGAACCCCTGCATGGGAAATCCTATGTGTGAGCTGTTATTTGATTTCCTTTAAATAAAAATGGGCTGCCATGCCCTCAAACCTGACAGCCGACTGATGTGTACTCGCTAAAAAACGCATTTACCACTTGAGTTAAACACCCCCATATTACAATATAACAACCCGTTTATAATATGGAATTATTTCACATCTAATAAAGATGTGACAACTAAAGGCGATTCACGTACATTCGCGCATTTCTTGGCAGGAGTAGCGCACCACCTTTATGTTAGACCAGCGCAATGTAGAGGCGCAATTACCGTATCCTCGTAGTATTTGCGCAGAAATTTGCGCCGTTGCAACGTAATTTCCGAGGCGTAAGGCGGAGTAATTTAAATTGGGAAGGACGTGGGCATGTTCTATTGAAATGAGCCGTGACCCCATGCAAATGAAGGGCCGGCCGGATTGCGCATGCGCACATGAAGCAGACCATGGTCAACACCTCTCTGCGCATGCTCACAACTCGGCACGGCGCAATCAGTGAAATTGGACCTAGGCCCAGTCAACTTAGTGAGCTACACAGAGAGCTTAAATAGACAGAGACAAATGCACTTCTTTCGCCAAAGTACATCCCTTTGTATCCCTCCCTATACAGCAAGGTGCTTTTGTTCTGTTGTGTGTTCGCGTTTGTCGGTTTGTGACTTGTGTTTGATATATTTCTTGACTGTTTAGTATAGTGTTTTTGATAGTGGTTTTCAGAGTGTTGTTTGGTGACTGTTTTTGATACTTTTTTGCTGTCTGCTTTTTGGTGTTTGTTTTTTGGTGTTTGTTTTTTGGTGTCTGATTTTTGGTGATTGTTTTGGTTCCAGGTTGTACAAGGCCTCGTACACACGATCAAATCTGTCCGCTGGAAACGGTCTGCTGGACCGTTTCAGCAGACAGATTCGATCGTGTGTACTGCCGAGCCGACGGATTTGGCCAACCGACAGATTTCAAAGCATGCTTTGAAATCTATCGGGTGGGAATCCGTCCGCCCGACATGTCTGCTGGTTAGTACACTTACCAGCAGACATGTCGTCCCGCACCGCCGCCGAATGGATTCGGCGCATGCGCGGAAGTGTTTTACTTCCTGGTGCGGTGACGTGGCGGGGTCAACGTCACCGCCACGTCACCGACACGTCAGCGCGCCGTCTGCTGGTGGGGATTTTGGTTTGCTCGTGTGTACACGTGAGCAAACCAAAATCCCAGCAGACAGATTTGTTCAAATCTGTCGGACAGACAGATTAGAACAAATCTGTCTGCTCGTGTGTACGAGGCCAAAGGAAGCGAAAGATACATTTTTCTTTAGGGGAGAAGGCAATTCTTGCCAGGGCGATTACACAATATGGCCGGTTCCTGCACGGCCCGGAGAGTGCCAACACCACCCCGGCCAGGAAGACACAGATATTGCAGCAAATTACCGACCTGGTAAAGACGTTTGGGGGGGAGACCCGCACACGCCAGGGGGGCGCCAAGAAGATCAATGATCTCCGGCGTGTGGTCCGTGGAAAGCTGGCCAAGATTGCTGCCCATGCCAGGGCCACTGGAGGGGGCCCGCCATGCCCTGTTAGGCTGACTGAGGATGAGCATGCGATGGCCCAGACCTTCAACAGGCAGCAAGTGGAGGGGCTGCCTGGCTTTGACTCCAGTCATGAGGCCGTGAGGCCAGGTAAGTTTTTTTTTTCTATCTGGTGTGTAGCATGTGTGTGGGGGGGGGAAGGGAATATGTGCCAAGTGTGTGGATCCTCCAACCTGTGAATGTTTTGTGTCATCCACAGATGGGCAGGAGGGTGCTGGGCCATCTGGCCTGACCGCACCATCCCCAGGACAACAGCCTGATGAAGACCCCCAGACAAGGCCAGAGTCTTCTGAGGAGGTTGAGGAGGAGGAGTTGGAGGAGGAGGTCATGTCAGGGAATGACTTGTTATTTTTGGAGGAGTCTTCCCCTTTGGCTGGCAGCAGCCAGGCCTTCATCCGGGGTAGCCCCTCCCACTCCTCCCCCAACAGGGCTCCCCTCCCAAGGGTCTCCCCTTCTCCCCGGCCACAAGCCTCATCTGGGGGCCCAGAAGACCAGGGGGGTGGCCGAGGTTCTGCCTGCCAACCTGAGAAGGGACCAGGCCCTTCAGATCCGCCATCTGGGACAGGTCAGCCAGACTTTGGTGCGGATGGAGGAGAGCCTGTCCTCCATAAAGGATACGCTTGGGGACATGGCCTGCAACTCCCTGGCCCTGATCAATTGCCTAAATGAACACCAGGCTACCACAGCAGGCATTGGTCAGGATGTGAGGGCCCTCGTTCAGGATGTGAGGGCCCTCACCCAGGCTATCCAGGCCAATACGGCAACAATAAATACTGGCCTGACCAGAATTGACGTGGCCATGGAGGGCAGGCCGCCAGGTGGGCAGAGACCAGGGGATGCTCCTCCTTCCCCAGATTACTCCCCCCAAGAGGCGTGGGTCATGCCAGCGGTGGTAATTTTTTTTTTTTTTGCTGGACATTTTTTTTGGGTGCTGGTCATTTTTTCTTTGGGTTGTGAATGATTTTGGAATGTGGGGGTGACATTCCTGCCGGAAAAGGGGTGTCACCCTCATTTGTGGTTGAGAAGGGTTCCCCAGGATCAGGGAGAAGTGATCCCCAGGTCCGTGTGAATGGTGTATGAATGTACAGTGACATAATTGGAGCCGTGGCGTGGCGTTGCTGCTCACAAGTCCTGCTTGGTGGGCTTGTGCCAATCCAATTTGATGAGATGTGATGTGTCTGTGCTAGCGACAACAGTGGTGTGCATGCATGCATTCTCATTGTGCCATGATTAATGTGTGTGTTCAACGTGCAAAGATGCCTAATGTGAGCTGTCTCCTGGCTGCTCTTCCCTCAGAAGATGGGGTAGCCTCGGTTAGGGGGGGATTGTCAGGTCATCACGTAGGTCAATCTCCAGGCCCTTTCTCACTGCGAAGTTGTGCAGCATGCAACATGCACCGATGATCTGGCACACAAAGTTTGGGGAATACAACAGGGTACCCCCAGACTTATCCAGGCAACGGAAACATGACTTCAGGAGGCCAAATGTGCGCTCCACGACTGCACGGGTTTGGGCGTGGGCTTCATTGTATCTTTCCTCTCCTGGGGTTTGGGGGTTCCGGATAGGAGTCATGAGATGGGGTCCCAGTGCATATGCAGAGTCACCTGGAAGGGAAAAGACAGGAGGATGTTAGTAGTGCATGTGCCCCTTGTGATTTCGGCATCATGGGGGGGGGACAGTCATGCCTGACTTCCATATCACTCACCAACCAGCCAGCTGTCACCATACATGTTCTGTTTGAATTCCATTGGGATGGGGCTATGATTGTATATGTAGCTGTCATGGCTGGATCCGGGGTGTTTGGCACAGACGTGCCATATGAGGCATTTGGCATCAACTATCACCTATACGTTGATGGAGTGCCAATGCTTCCGATTGCGGTATATGTGCTCAGTCTCACGGGGGGCTGGAGTGCCAAATGTGTGCAATCAATGGCCCCCACAGTGCGTGGGAATCTGGCAATTCTGTAGAAATCTGTCATTGCCTTCTGCCGCAGGTCCTCCTGGGTGGGTTTGATGATTTGGTTGGCCATGCGTCTGAGGATTGCAGGGATAACCTGGTGCACACATCTGCTCATGGAGGATTGTTACATTCCAGCCACCACTCCACTTGTTCTTTTAAAAGAGCCACTGGCAAAGAAATGGAGTGTTGCCAGGACCTTGACCAGTGGCTGCACTGCATGTGAGCGTTGTGTTGGGCTGGTGATGTCCTCCTGCAGGGTTGTGGTTAATTCTATGATGGCAACAGGGGTGAATCTGAAGATGCGAGACACCTCAGAATCACTCATGCCAAAGAGGTCTATGCGTGTGCGGTATATCCTCTCCTGTGCCCTTCTCTGTGCCCTCCTCCGTGCCCTCCTCCTTCTGCGCTCCTCTAAAGTCAGTAGTATAGCTATGAGCATGGATGCCCCTGGCATGGTGGCATACAGATTGTTGTCCTGCAAGTGTGGCTGCTCAGCTCGTCACTAACAGTGTTGCTTTAGCTGACATGTAGACGGATTGTCTAATTTTAGGAAAGCTTTTATATTGCCTAATTTTAGACAGGACGTGCAGCTGATGCGCACAGCGCGTAGCCTGCGCTGCACCAACTTACTTTTGTGGATCGCTGTAACTCCCTCATTTGCATATTTGCCTAGCAAATCAATGGTGTGTCTAGCGCATTTTTTGCGCGCACGATGCGCCGGTCTAACGAAATTACGTTGGTCTAAAAAGTCTAGATTTATGGCGTATATCGTTTTGGGGATACGGCATAACGATACGCAGGCACATATTTCCAATTACACTGGCGCATCTCCTGATACTCCAGCGTAATGGCTTTTTGAATCTGGCCCGTAGTCTTTTTCTATACAACACTCTACAACTATCCCAAGTATTGAAGAACCCGAACATGATAAAGTGGGAAAGAGAACTATCTCAAACATTTTCTGAGGAATCCTGGTATAAAGCCATTATAATTATTATCACAGCCTCCTCCCAAAAAATACAAAAAAATACTAAATAGATGGGGCCAGATTCACAAAGCACTTACTCCGGAGTATCACGAGTTAGGCACGCGTAAGTCTAAAAATGCACACGCTTATCTATGCACCGTATCCCCAAAACGATATACGCCTGAAATCCACATTTTTTAGACCGACGTAATTTGGTTAGACCGGTGCAGCGTGCGTGCAAAACTGCACTAGACACACCATTGATTTGCTATGCAAATATGCAAATGAGGGAGATACACCGATCCACAAAAGTAAGTTTGTGCGGTGCAGTCTACACGATGTGCTTATCAGCTGCACGGCCGGTCTAAAATTAGGCAATATAAAAGCTTGCTTAAAATTAGACAATCCGTCTACATGTCAGCTAAAGCAACACTGTTAGGGACGAGCTGAGCAGCCACACTTGCAGGACATTAATCTGTATGCCAACATGCCAGGGGCACCCTTGCTCATAGCTATACTACTGACTTTAGATGAGCGCAGTAGGAGGAGGGCACGGAGGAGGGCACGGAGAAGGGGAAGGGAGAGGATCTTTGTCAGGTATATCCGTGGGGTGAGCCCAATGGTAATAGGCCCCCCTTTTGGCTGGAATTAGGGAGCAATTGGAGAGATACCCTGTGTTAATAGGAGGATAGATATTGGTTCCTCAGCTTCAACTAATTTCAGTGAAATTGAGTAAAGGTGGATTAATTAGGTCAGGAGCCTGTGCAGGCCAGCAGGCCCAAAGATTGCTAAAGTAAAATGATCCTATGCTGCTGTAAGGATGCCAGTTGTGACCGATGCACCCTAAACCATATAAAACAAAGAAAAAAATGTGTCTCTAGAGTCTAATAGGTAGGAATCCCTACTAGTGTGGTTGATTACACTAGTAACCACTAGAGATCCCTCCAATACCCTTTTTGTGGGAATAGATAAATATCAGGCTCACTGGAGGGGGAGTTCGATGGTACGCAAGATTTCCAAGCAAGAAATGGCTTGGATATACAGCCTTACAGACTCAATATAGTCACTGACATCAATGCCTTTATTAACAGTTCTTGAAGAGGTTTAACCAGCTGTTCTTTGCCATGTTGGAGTGAGTTTTAACATTTTTGGTTATTTTGAATACCTAGTATGGAGACCTACCAACCAAGATTGGGAATGTAGGGCCATTGAGAATGTTGGGACATTTTTTCATTCTGTTTTTCATTTTTCCATACTCTTTTGTGCTGAATGTACTGTACTATGTATTGACAAGTCCCTCCCGGCTGATGTAATTATTAATGCATAGTTTTAATCTTTTTTATATGTGAATCTCACTGGACTCAAAATGTTTCATATGCCTTATTTGATTAGATGTCTTGTGTCTATGGGATTTTCGTGCGTGATCCTTATTGACACCAGTATACCATTTAGCCCCTGACGTGGTGAACCTGGGACAGGGGATGTAATACCTAGGTGGTATTATCCGGGTTACACCTTGGTCTCATGCTGCCCATATGGGGCCATTTTTAATTGTTCTCTTTTTTAAATAAGTTTGTTTTTTAATAACAATTTTTATTTTCAACACAGAGCGTAGCCTGTTTTGTTGCTGCGGGCCCGCTCTGTGTTGTATTGTTTACATAGCGCCGCGCAGTTCGACACGCCCACCCGGTCGAATCCGACGGGGTTTAGGAGTGAGGCTTGGTTTCTCTGCCTCCATTCTGCGCGCACGTGGGCCTCAGCGGCGTGACCACTTCCATATCGAGGCTTGTTCCTCGTGGTGACGTGGCACGCCTTGCATGCGCGCTCGACGGTAGTGACATTGAGGGCTGGCGTTTTTATATAAGTTTAGGGGGTGATGCAGTGGCCACCCGTGCCCTTTGAAAAAGTGATATCTCACGAAACTAGTCAGGGCGGACCGAGCGGCACACTGGCATCACCCCCTGGACTGCTCTACGTTTCCTACCAAGATCTGCATACAACCGGCCGGTGCTGCAGATTTAAGGCTGTTATTCCAACTGCAAATTGTGAGTTTTTAACCCATATGAATTTTAAAAAAACAATACATTTTAAAACGTTTTTACACTATCGAGGCATCCTTGTCTCTTTCCAATTACATGTTAAACATCACCTTTGGAGTCACTGATTAAGGGGATGATCCATACCAGGCTGTCCACTTCTCGAGAAGCCCAGCAGTTTGCTATACACTACATGCGACTTGTGGTCCCCTGTAATTAAGGGACCCTTTCGTTCTGGTAAGCAAATTCGCATGCTTTTTGGTGGAGGTCTCCATTGGATTATCACCTATCAACATAAGCCATAATGTATTGCGCAAGCTCACATTGATTGGGACTCTTTTCACCTGGGTGGAAATGATAATACATTTTCTTTCCCCCTACCAATGAGAAATTTATGATTGATTAGTAGCTTTATGTCAAAGAGAGGCTGCAACACCGCTCCAGGTGATACAATAGCTGTACTGAAGATCTGGTGCTGGTCCAGTTAGTGAACTAAAAGACTGTCAAAGTATGAGCAAAAGAGGTCACCGCACTCCAATCTTCAGAAGTATGAATGCTTTAAGCTTTATGTACTTATCTAATTTGCTTCCTACATGTTACCTGACATGCATTTACCTATTTTCTCTATATTACCTGTTTACAGTGTGTTTCTGTTGGGGTAAGCGGGGTCCATATATCTAAATGTAACCCCGACTACTGTTTAATATATGAAGGCTTCTATCTTCTAGTGTATTAACTTGTTATAACTCAAAATATTGATATGTTAAAATTTATCATAGAACATCCTATGATATCTGTATCCTGTAAAATTATGATTTTCTTTACTACAAAAAAATTTAGAAAGTTGAAAAGTTTAGGTATTTTTTAGTCTCCGAGAAAGAGGCAACAAGTTAAAACTCCTGTCCTGTGTTTTTTTTTTAGCTGACAGTGTCCCATTGGGGAGATTTCTTCTAACTTCCTGTCCTGGACATATACCACCTGTTCTAGTTATAACTGTAAAATTACAGGTCCAGATGGGTTTACAGCGTTTTATTTTAAAAGGTGTAGGGAGATTTTGATCCCCAAGTTGTGTCAATATTTTAACGGACTAGCAACCGAATACGAAATGGGCAGGGAGGCTCTAGCAGCCACGATAATAATAATTCCGAGGGAAGGCAAAGACGGAATGCTATGTTCTGGATATAGGCCGATTTCATTGCTTAATACAGACACAAAATTGTACGCAAAAGTCTTAGCAGAACGAATGAAGGGGCTGATGACCACACTGGTCCATCAGGACCAGGTGAGATTCATCCCTGAAAGAGAGGGGAGGGACAATGGGGTGAGAGGATTGTTACTCCTCTGAAAGATGAAAGAGAAAGCGTCCCCAGGTTTACTCCTGACGATTGATGCGGAAAAAGCATTTGACAGGGTAGACTGGGGACTCATGATACAAACCCTGGAAACCATGGGTATCGGACCTAGGATTATCCAGTGGATTAAAACACTGTATCATCACTCCTCTGCAAGGATAAGAATACATGGCAGGCTATCCACAGTATTTGAGATGAAAAACGGTACGAGACAAGGTTGCCCCCTCTCTCCGCCCTTGTTTGTGTTGTCCTCCCCTCCTGGCTAGTGTCCGAAATAACCCCGACGTGAAAGGCGTCAAAGTGGATGAAGAGGAACACAAACTCTCAGCCTACGCAGACAATGTATTGTTTTATATTGTCAATCCCAGGACTACAACCCCAAATTTATTAAAAATTCCTAAACAGTACGGGGAGATCTCAAATTTTAAAATGAATGTAACTAAGACCGAGATTCTAAATGTTAATATTAGTAAATTAGAAGAACGGCTCTTAAGGGAGGAGTTTAGGTTCCCTTGGCAGAAGGAACTTAAATACTTGGGGCCAGATTCAGAAAGACTTGCGCTGGAGTATATCGCTATGCGCCACGTAACTGTCAAGATGCGCCGTAGTATCTATGCGCCCGTACCCACCAAACTAGATGTGACAGAAAACTGGCTTTCTCCGACCGGCTTAACTTTCCTTCGCCAGAGTATCGTAAGCACATATTTTCGCTTGGCACATTCCTATAAATAGCTGCTTTATCTTTACTCCTGACGGCCACAGGTCAGCAGGAGAGCAGCTACAGCAGCAGCGTTACCGACGAAAATAGCAAGCTGAACAACCAAACTTGCAAGGACAACACCTCTGTGTGCCAACATGCCAGGGGCAGCCGTGGTCCTAGCACTACTAATGGGTCCCCCGGTACGGAGGAGGCGGGCACGTGAGAGTATATACCGCACGCGCATGAGCCTCTTTGGCATGGGTGATGAGGAGGTGTATCGCCTCTTCAGATTCAGCCCAGATGCAATCCTTGAACTAACCACAACCCTGCAGGATGACATCACCAGCAAGACACACCGCTCACAAGCAGTGCAGCCACTGGTGAAGGTCCTCGCAACACTCCATTTCCTTGCAAGTGGATCATTCCAGCGTAACTCCTGCTCGGGGACAACAGGCTCCTCCTCAACCACCTCAGCAGGTGAGGTGTGGGCACTCCCCTCCACCTCGGTGTCTTCACCACCCAGGGGGTCGGGCTTAAGATGCAGTTGTGGGGATGGGGTGGACTGGCCGCCGGCAGATGATGGCCCAGCTCCGTCATCTGTGGATGACACAAAGCAGACATATGTTGGTGGTCCCACACACTTGGCACATTTACCCCCCCCCCCCCACATGCAACACACCAAATAGGGGATAAAAAACACTTACCTGTCCTGGAGCCTTCCTCCATGGAATCATATCCCGGTACCCCCTTCAACTTCTCCCTCTCCAGGCAGTGGGCGATCACCTCCTCCTCCGTGGTCAGGCTGACCGCACATGGGGGTCCAGCCCCCGTGCTCCTTTCATGCCTCCTGATAGTGGCCACCTTGCCCCGGACTTTGCGCCTCAAATCGTTTATTTTTTTGGCTATGTCCGCAGCAGTCCAGGTGGAATAGCCCAAAATGTTGATCCTGCCAGCAATGCTCTCCAGGATGGCCTGCTTCCTATCCCAGGTTGTCTTGCGACTTTTCCTGCCATGGAGGAAATCATTGTAGGTTTCCATCGCCGAGATGACTACAGACAGCTCCTGGGCATTAAAGTTGAGGTTTCTCCTTTCTTTGCGGGGAACGGGAGCAGCCATCGCACAGCCAAAGTTACTTCCCTGTTGTGGGGGGGACCGGATATACTTTTGCGCCGGAAAGGCGCATCTGCGGCCGCTTTTATTGCACATTGCGCTGCCGTTTCCCATGAAGTGGTGCCGACGGAAGTTGTGAGCATGCGCACAGGGGAGCGAGTGGAGCCCTCCCTCACTGCGCATGCTCCGTGGATAATGCGCTGAACGTAAGTCTCTGCGCTGGGCTCCGCCCATCGTTTACATATGGTCACACCCACTTACACTTACGTCGGGTTGCGCCATCGCATTTCCGTTACTCCGTCGCAAAGTAACGAACAAGTGCTTGGTGAATACTGTACTTGACTCACTAGTTCGTGTCAGCATAACGTATATGCGCTGCGCTACGCCGGAGAAAATATGCACGTATCTACCTGAATCTGGCCCATAGTTATTAAACTCGCTAACTCAATCAAGAAAACATATAAAATAAATGATATCCCCCTTTTAGATTAAATAAAAACGGAAATCAAAAGGGTAATAAATAGACCAATATCATGGATAGGATAAATTAATATCCTGAAGATGGTCCTCCTCCCAAAAATTCTGTATAAATTCCAGATGATACCAGTAGCATTGCCACAACCATATCTTAGGCCGCGTACACACGATCGAATCTATCTGCTGGAAACGGTCTGAAAGACCGTTTCAGCAGACAAATTCGATCGTGTGTACGGGCGGACAGACAGATTTTTCCAGCAGACAGATTTTAAAGCATGCTATGGATTCGACGCATGCGCGGAAGTGTTTTACTTCCTGGTGCGGTAACGTGGTGGCGTCAACGTCATCGCCACGTCACCGCGCTGTCTGCCGGTGGGGATTTTGGTTTGATCGTGTGTACAGTGATCAAACCAAAATAGCCCAGCAGACAAATCTGATCAAATCGGTCTGTCCGACCGATTTGAACAGATTTATTTAATGGTGTGTACGTAGCCTTAGAGTTCTCAAAACTTTGTTAATGAATTTTATATGGAAGTATAAAAAACATAGAATCTCTTTCTTGGTATTGAAACAGGAAAAAAAACACGGCGGACTTGCAGTCCCAGATATTAGAAAATGTTATAATGCGTTGGTCTTGTCTCAGGTCGTGGAGTGGGCCAGAGATAATCAGGAAAAAAGATGGGTAAAGATAGAAAACGCACTGTCTAAAACAAAATTGGGAAGCATAATTTGGAACCCCCCTCAGTATAAAGCACTGGACGAGAAAACCCATGATTTAACACGTAATGCACATAAAATATGGGATATGTTGCACAAACAAATAGATAGGGACTATAACTCACCTCTTAGGCCTCGTACACACGATCGGACATATCCGATGAAAACGGTCCGCTGACCATTTCCATCGGATATGTCCGATCGGGAGTTTGATCCGATGGCGTGTACACACCATCGGATCAAATTCCCCGCCGCCGGATGGCGCGGTGACGTGGCGGTGACGCGGCGGTAACGTTGACGCCGCCACGTCACCGCCACGTCACCGCACCAGGAAGTTAAACACTTCCGCGCATGCGCTGAATCCATTCGGCGGCGGCGCGGCGGTGGTGGGGGGACGACATGTCTGCTGGTAAGTGTACTAAACAGCAGACATGTCGGGCGGACAGATTCCACCGGATAGATTTCAAAGCATGCTTTGAAATCTGTCGGGTGGAGAAATCTGTCCGCTAGCCCATACACACGAGCGGAGATGTCTGCTGAAACGGTCCATCGGACCATTTTCAGCAGACATATCCCCTCGTGTGTACGAGGCCTTATAGATTTAAAGAAAAATTAATACTTTGCACCGGGAAAAGAAATAGTGTGTGAGAACTGGATAAAAAAAGATAAAGCACAGTTAAGAGATATAATAAAAAAAGGCATAATTACACCATTTCAGGAGTTAAAACACAACGAGGAATTAATGTTAATTGATGAGTGGCAGTATCGGCAGTTGTGCCAATTTGTCCAAAATTTACCCCAGCCATTAAGGTCAGGGGAACAGCTTACACCATTGGAACGGTTATGTGCTACGGATAGATCCAAAGACATTATTTCAAGGCTTTACAAACTACTACTGGCAGTGGACGAACTGGAGATGCCCCCGTTCATCAAAAAATGGAAAAGGGAGTTAGGAACACAGATGGATAAAACCACTATAGGGAAAATTATAAAATGTACCCACTCCTCGGCCTTGGACAATAGGACCCCAGAAATGAATTATAAGTCTGTAGCAGGTTGGTATGCAACACCAGATAAATTGAGCAAATTTAAAGAGGGACAGTCGGCGGACTGCTGGCGAGAATGCAAAACTACGGGCACAATAGCCCACCTGTGGTGGAACTGCCCCAAAATTAAACATTTTTGGGAGAAAACCTTAGGTCTGATAAAAGGTATTACCAAGAGGGAGATAAAAAAAAGATCCATAGATAGTACTATTTCATGGAGGAGAGGAAGCGGTGAAACACTACAAAGAGTCCTTGATACCACACTTGTTAAATGCGGCTAAAAGGTTGATCCCAAAAACGCATAATATGGAAGGACTGAAGTATAGTATCGAGGAGGAAAAAACAGGATACAAATTTAAATGAGAATATTGGAAGGAATTTAAGAAAACTTGGAGCTATGCGGAAAACCTAAGGGCCTAGGCCTGAGTTGGCGTCAGGGTAGGAAGAAATAACAACGAATGGTTTAAAGAATTTAAATCAGAAGGTAGAAGGGGGGAGGTAAGAGGGTTAAATGGGAATTTTCTAAACGGTTTCATATGGTCATATATTTGATATTTTTAAACTTCGGAAATGTAATGGAGTAATACGATTGGAATTTTTTGATATTAAATAAATAAAGAATTAAAAAAAAAAATAACTGTATAATTTGGGATGTCCCATCACTCCCTGTCTCAGGATTATTGGTCACCAGGACAAACAGATATGGTGAATATAGCCAGAGGGAACATAGAAAATAAACCTGACAGGGGTTATAATTCTTCCCCACTATGTCCAAAACTAACAAGAAAAAGACTTACCCTAACATAGTTTTGGAAATCTATGGATGTCCCTAACCTTACAAGATTAAACACCCATGCACATTATGAGCTAATGTTAGCTTGCAATTTTTTTTACTATGAATCGATTTAAGAAATACTGTTTGGATTACCCATCCTAAAACTTCTAAATTTTAAAAATTTTCCTGAATTCTACCAGAACACTTTCTCTGTACTGCTCGTATAGTGAAAATAAAACTAGTGGAAAACACTTATTCATCATTTTGTTACTTTTGCAAGCACTGACTTATTAAACATCCTTTGGTTTGGGTTCTATTTTCCACTGTATCAAACTATTATGTGGAAAGATAAAAAAAAATTCTGTTACTGTTTTTTTGAATAAATCACTCCATCACGAGCGAGGTCTGCTACCCAATTTTCTGATATACATCCTGAGACATCATCACAGAACAACCAACATGCTTCATAGAAAGCTGCAGACAGGAATCAGTGTACTTCTTACCAATCTATTCTGCTTGTTGCCTTTGGGAAGAACGGTTTCTGCACAAAGCTCACCGGGTCATTTTTTAGAAGGCTTCTTGTGGCGTTTATAAAAGGAAAGCACAGAGGGGTGCCAAACTAAGTGCAGCATTAATAATACTCCAGTTTATTAAAAGCAGGAGGAAGGTCAACTCAAATTTTAGTAGATCAAGTAAGCATATGTAAAATCTTTCTGGTCAGTCTTCAGGTGCTCCCTAGTGAGATAGCAGCATCAGGCAGGGGAACTGTGTTTGTGGATTAGAATAGGAAGCAGCTGATCGCTACATTAACCAGCATGGAATGTAAGATGGCGCTGGACTGGACAATACGTCACTACGGAGACTGTGCTGCTGTAAAAGGGGCGGTAACGCATTTTGAAGCTTTCGCTTCTTTTTTTTACATTCTTTTTTTATATATAAACTGTATTTGATTTTAGATTATATACAAAACAGTTGTCATCATATTACATTTTAACAACCATTCTTAAAAAAATAATAATAATACATCCCCCCTCTGAGCAACAACCACCCACCCCAAGAAGCTTCTGCTTCTTCGTCAGAACTCAGCGGATGCTTTGAAACGTGTTTCCGCCCCTTTTATATCTACACAGGGCCGGCGCTAGGCATAGGCAAGTTAGGCGGCTGCCTAGAGTGCCAGGGTAGGGGAGGCGGCAAAATCCCCACTCGCTGGGGATTCGGATCATTAAAATACCTCCCAGACAGTTGTTTTTAAAAACCATGTCTAATTGGCGCCACTCACATCACCTTCACCACTCTATTACCAGCCTGCAGTGCCATAGCAGCGGTAGTGAGATGAGGAGAGAGAGTCGGGACAGCAGCTGACAGTGGCTGGAAGTGCTGCATGATGGTGGAAATGGTGGGTGAGATGGTGACTGAAGGCTGAAGCCCTACATTCAAGTCCTGGCTTGCCGCCGCAATGTCCGATCCCCCACGCCTCCCCCCTCCTCCAGGTCGCTTGGGGATGTGTTGTAAGAAGAGGAGGGACGAGTACAGGTGTGTGTGTATGTGGGGGGTGGCAGATGTGTGTGTGGGGTACAGATGTGTGTGTGTGGGGGGGGGGGGCAGGTGTGTGTGTGGGGGGGGACAGGTGTGTGTGTGGGGGGGTACAAAGTTGGAACTGGTGTGGGGGGGCAGATGTGCAGGGGGGTACAGAGTAGAGTGGGAACTGGTGTGTGGGGGGGGGGCAGGTGTGTGTGTGTGGGGAAGATTTGTGGGGGAAACATATGTGCAAAGAGGTACAGAGTGGGAACTAGTGTGTATGTGGGGGGGGCAGATGTGCAGGGGAGTACGGAGGGGAAACAGATGTGTGTGTGTGTTAGCGGGGGGTTACAGAGAGGAACTGATTGGGTGGGGGAAGGAACAGATGTGCAGGGGGTACATATAGGAACTGATGTGTGTGTGTGTGGGGGGGTGGGGGTTTAAGGGGAAGAAAGGTGGGGAGCGCAGAGGGGAACAGGCGTTCAGGATGATACAGGGATGGGGTGATCTGAGGTGTAAAGGTGGAAGAATTGTGCATTTATTATTGTTTTTACTAGGAGCGTAGCATTGTCAGTGTATCTGTCTGGTCATACAGACAGGCAGTTACACAGTTAGCCTCTTTGTATAATGCTCTAGCCTGTGGACCACGGCTGGCGTGAGGAAGTGAGCCGATGCCATCCTCTAGTTGTCTTTTGACTGGGTCCAGAGGCACAGTTGCAGGCATGTGGACCACAGCAGAAGAAATAAGTGAAGAGGCAACGCAAAAATGTCAGTGAAGGGCGGAGCGAATGTCACGAGCGCGCGGAGGGGGGGGGAGGGGGCGTCAACATGAGGCTTCGCCTAGGGTGTCAAAAATCCTTGCACCAGAACTGTATCTACAGAGCTAGTTGCTTCACTCTAAAGGGTACTGCCGTTGGTGCTGCCTACAGTAAATTTATACTATGGACTTTTGAATTATGGCCCTTTTATTCATGATTCTTGTGATCAGTACTGTATGTTTTGATGTCACATCCCTCTAGCGCCACTTTTTTGGTTCATACCTGTTGTCTGTAGTAGATGTTACCATTTAGAGTTGTAGCATGTATAATACTTTCTATACTCTGTATAAGTTAGTTCCAATTTCTGTTCTTTTAATTATATACTCAGAAGCCTGCATGTGTGTTATGGATGCCTAAACTTAATAAAGCACACTATAACTGGTCTGTCTCCTAGACTACACAACAATTCTCACATCTGAAAGATTGTTTTGTTACCAGAAGACTTTGCCACATTTCCATCTGTAGGTTTTTCACTGTCTTTTGATCAAATTCAGACAAAACAATGTTGTATAAAGTAGATGTGTATTAGGAGGTTTGTATACTTACCTCTACATTAAATGAAAGGGGTAGGAGGATTGGTATTATCACGGTGCCACAGAAAAAAATCAAAATATTATAGAAAATTCATACAAAATGTTTATTAAATTACAAATAAGAAAATTATTACAATTTCTATACAAAGGCAGTATAGATGGTTCACAAAGGTACTGATAAGGGAGCAAATACGTATCTCATATGCAGCGGTCAAGTCCTCTCGACTAGTTTTACCATTGGCTTCATCAGGGGATTACGACATGACCAAATACATTTTTAACTCTAGAAGGACAAGAAACAGTATTGAACGGCTGAGGCATATCCCGGGTATACGCCCCCTCCCCCCCACTCGTGACTAGTTTTTGTGCTGACCTTTGCTACATTAAAGCATTGCTCTGCTGTATGCTGCCTGCCATGACCTTTGCTATGTTACTGGATACCCCCACTGTTGGCTACCTGTTCTAACCTTTGTTACATTTTAAGGGTTGCACCTTCTGCCAGCCATTAGTTATGACTCCTACAGAGTGTCATCTAAATTGTTTCTATCATCGCCGTATGTCTAATCTCCTCTAGCTTGAGTCTGTTAGCATAACTCCCAACCATCCTGGATTCTGTGCGACTGTCCCAGGATTTTAAGAGATTCAGATGGTTTCCCAGAACCCAGTGCCAGAACAAGTTCCACTGATTGACTTTTAAGCACTAGAAGGGGCACTCTAGTGTACGGCAAACAGGGCACATGCCCTGCATCTTCTGTGGTGTGCCATAGATCCCTGACCCAGTAATATTCAGCAAGTGCAGCAGCCAACATCACTTGCTGCCGGCTGCCTGTCATAAAAAAAAAAAATCATATTTAAGGTAACCTTCCCCTAGGCTCCAGCTTTGTTCTGACATGCCATATGACACACATGAGGTGGAACATCTCCCAGAGGTCTATGTTTATAGGAGGGTGTAATAACAAGTTGGGCTGAGGTGAGAGAATTTATGGTGGGATGGGGGGATTTAGGGGGAAACAAGTGAATTTGTGTTGGAGAAAATTAGAGGATCTGTGTTGGAGGGCAATTTGGGGGGGGGGTGACTTTTGCTGGGAGGTGGTAGATGTTGGAGGGGAAGAGGATTTGTAGTTGGGAGTCATTTGGGGGGGGGGTGATTTGTACTGGGATGGTTGGATAAGGGTGTTTTTGCTAGAATGGGAGTATGGGGGGGGGGGGATTAATGCTACCAGGAGGGAGAGGATTTGGGATAGGAGGGAGAATTGAGGGGACAAGATTTGTGGTGGGGGGATTGTGGTGAAAAGGATTTGTGCTGGGAGCGAGGATTTTGGGAGATGATTTAAATTAGAAGTGGGAAGTGGGGGAGAGGATATATGCAGGAAGGGATTTTGAGGGAGAATTTGTTCTAAAAGTAGGAGAGTGTTTATGCTTGGGGCGGTGATTATGAGGATGATTTCTTTTGGGAGGGGGCCTTGGATGGAAGTGAATTTGTGCTTGGGGGGGGGGGGGGGAGTAAAAGGGAAAAGGATTTATTCAAGGAGGGATTTGGGGGGGGGGAGTTTGTGCTAAAATGATTTATGGGGAGAGGATTTAAACTTGTAAGGAATTTGTGCTGGCAGGGTGGCTTGAGGGAAGATTTTTGTTGGAATGTTTGATTTGGGGGGATTTTTGCTAGAAAGGAGTATGAAGGGAAGCATTTGTGCTGGGTGGGGGGAATGGGGGGAGCAATTTTGTGCTGGGAGGGGGATTGGGGGGAGAAAAGTTTTGTGCGGAAGGAGGGATTTGGGGGTAGAGGAGTATTAGCGTTGGGGGTTTTTGAGGCAGAAGAGAATTTATGCTGGGAGTGGGGATTTTGGGGGAGGGGGAGATGTGGATGTGTACTCGAAAGAGTATTGGGAGTTTTTTTCCTGGAGAGTAGCAAAGATTTGTGCTGAGAGGGGTAATTGGATGGAACAGGATTTGTACTAGAATGGTTGGGAAAAATTTTGCTAGAAGAAGGATTTGTGTAGAGAGGATCTGTGCTAGGAGGGCAGATTGGGGGGGGGGGGGGGGGGGGGTTGTGCTAGAAGAGGGTATGGAGGGGAGGATTTGTGCTGGGAGGGGGATTCTGGGGCCAGAGGTTTTGTGCTGGGGGGATGGATTTGGGGGGGGGGGTTTGTGCTGGGGGGGTATTTCGGGGCAGGTTTTCTGCTAGAAGGGGGATTTGGGGAAGGAAGATTAGTGGTGGATGAGAAGAGATTTGTCCTGGGAGTGGGGACTTGTACTAGAAAGGAGTGGATTTGTACTAGAAAGGTGTTTGGGAGAGTTTGTACTGGGAGAGGAAAATTATTTTTGCTGGGAGAAGGATTTATGCTAGAAGGTGGGACAGTATTTGTGTTAGAGGGGGGATTTATGGAGAGAAAATTGTGCTAAAAAGAGGGCATGGTTTGTGCTGTGGGGATTTGTGCTGGGAGTGGGGATAAGAGGTTTTGTACTAGAAGGGTTTATGGACAGATTTGTGCTGGGAGGTGGTTCGGGGAGAAGAGGATTTGTGCTGGGAGAGAGGATTTGGGGTGGGTGAAAGAGGATTTGTGTTGGTAGGAGGGATTGGGGGAAGTCAGGACAGAAGTATTTCTCCTGTCCTGGCACTTCAGGGCATAAAGAAATGTTATAGGTAGTCAGCAAATCCGATGCATTATTTATGCATTATTTATGCCCCTTAAAGCCTGAAGGTGCTCCTTGGATTTTTTCCTTTTAATGATAAAACCAATGATAAAAACAAAACAAAAAAACTGTGGTGAATAAATACTACCAAAAGAAAACGCTATATCTATTTTTTATAAATGATATAAAATGAATTTGCATACAGCGTTGCAAGTATCACAATGATGAAAACTAAAAAAATGCCTGTACAGGAAGGGAAATTAACATGCCGGTCTTCAACTGGTTGCATTGTTTAATGACGCACTAAATAGTATTTATTGAAAATCTAGTTTGATGGGCTATTACACACTGCCTATTGTTTGGTAACATGCATCTGTTTAATTGTATGTTTTGCTACAGTTGTAGAATTGGCACTAGCACTTGTTTTTTTTAAGTATAATATATTGGATAGCTACATGAAGAGTTCTTAAAGGGAATTGCACTTTATTAATTGTAGGGTTTATAATACATTGCACTTTTGGAGTTGATTGCACTTTTTATGTATTTGAATTGTATGTAAAGGTATACTGTATGAGAATGTAATAAGAATGGTTAGTAGGGATGAGCCGAACACCCCCCCTTTTCGGTTCGCACCAGAACCTTCGAACGGACTGAACGTTTGCGCGAACATTTAGAACCCCATTGACGTCTATGGGACTCGAACGTTCAAATTCAAAAGTGCTAATTTTAAAGCCTAATGCCGCGCACACACGATCATTTTTTAGCATGACATTTTTTTTTTTAAACGTCATTTAAAATGATCGTGTGTGGGCTTTACATCGTTTTTCATGTTCTGAAAAACGACCAAAAAAAAATTTCGAACATGCTGCATTTTTTCACAACGTTTTAAAAAATTTAGTTTTTCGGGTTGTAAAAAATGATCGTGTGTGGGCTAAAACTACGTTTTAAACCCGCGCATGCTCAGAAGCAAGTTAAGAGATGGGAGCGCTCGTTCTGGTAAAACTACCGTTCATAATGGAGTAAGCACATTCATCACGCTGTCATCACAGACAGAAAAGCGCAAATCGTCTTTTACGTACAAGGAATCAGCTATAAGCAGCCCAAAGGCGAATAGGACTTCCCCTTTAGAGTGCCGTCGTACATGTTGTACGTCACCGCGCTTTGTTCGTCATTTTTCAAAAACGATGGTGTGTGGGCAACATCGTTTTTAATGATGAAGTTAGAAAAACTTTGGGGCAGATTCACAGAGAATTAGATTCTCGTAGAGTATCAGAAATACACTACGCCGCCGTTTTTTACCTGGCTCTACGTGGAATCCAAGTAGATTTTGTCCAGTAAACGACTGCGGCGTAGTGTATTTCTCCCGTCGCAATCCATCTGCGCGACTAGGGGGCGTGAAGCATTTAAAATAGGCGCGTTCCCGCGGCGATAGAACTGCGCATGCTCCGTTCGCAAATTTCCCGCCGTGCATTGCGCAAAAACACGTCGTCACGTCGTAGTAGCGTCGTTTACGTACATTCCTATTCCCGAACGAGTTACGTTTAAAAAAAAAAATTCAAATCGACGCGGGAACGACGGCCATACTTTACATGGGTTAAGCACTGTTAGACCAGCAAAAAGCTCCTCTAACATTACGTAGCCAAAAAATGACGTAGGCGATTGCGAGGGACACTCGTACCTTCGTGGATCGCCGTAAAAACTCATTTGCATATCCCGACGCATGAAAACGACGCAAACTCCTCCCAGCGGCCGCAAAAATATCGCAGTGTAGATCCGAAGGCTTACGAGGACGTAAGCCTCTCGGATCGAAGCCCGAAGCCGCCGTATCATGGTTTGAGGATTCAAACTAGTGATACGGCGCGCAAAATTTGAAATTACTCCTGTCTAACACCAGTTAGACAGGCGTAATTGCTCTGTGAATCTGGGCCTTTGTTTTTTGGACATGCTGAAAAACAAGATTTGTATACCCCAAAGGTGGGGTGTATTTCCTCGTGGGACTTTTGAGTTGGGAGACTGGTTCATGAGTAAAGATAAAAAACTGAGTGGTCGTCAATTATGTTATCAAAAAAGTATCAAATTGTATTAAATGTTGTTGTTCGTGGACAACACATTAAGGCCAATGCTACAACGTTCAACCACTTCCCTACGGCCGTACGACTATATGCGGCCGCAGGGTGGCTCTAAATCTCCGGGCCGCCGTGTTTTCACGGCAACCCCTTTCTTTGTTCCCAGCGCGCGCTCCAGAGCGTGCAGCGGGGAACTTGTGTACTGGCCGTGTCCCTTGGACACAGCCAATCACAGATCGCCACGAACGGCCAATCAGAGTGGCCGTTTGCGATGCGATCTTAGCGGCGAATGAGAGATGATCTCATATGTAAACATATGAGATCATCTCTCATTGCCGGCTCTCACAATGACCCCAGTCACCCCCCCCTCCCCCCACAGTTAGAACACAATGAAGGATACACATTAACCCCTTCCTCACCCCCTAGTGTTAACCCCTTCCTTGCCAGTCACATTTATACAGTAATTAGTGCATATTTATAGCACTGAATGCAGTATAAATGTGAATGGTGCCAAAAATGTGTCAAAAGTGTCCGATGTGTCCGCCATGAAGTCGCAGTCGCAATAAAAATCGCAGATCGCCGCCATTACTAGTAAAAAAATAAATAATAAAAAATAATAATTCTGTCCCTTATTTTGTAGGCGGCGGCGCTATAACTTTTGCGCAAAATAGTCGCTTATTGCGATTTTTTTTTTTTTTACCAAAAATATGTAGAAGAATACGTATCGGCCTAAACTGATTTTTTTTTATTATTAAATTGGGATATTTTTTATAGCAACAAGTAAAAAATATTGTATTTTTTTTTTTCAAAATTGTCGTCCTTTTTTGTTTATAGCGCAAAAAATAAAAACCGCAGAGGTGACCAAATACCACCAAAAGAAAGCTCTATTTGTGGGGAAAAAAGGACGCCAATTTTGTTTGGGAGCCATATCGCACGACCGCGCAATTGTCAGTTAAAGCGACGCAGTGCCGCAAGCTGAAATTTCACCTGGTCAGGAAGGGGGTATATGTGCCCAGTAAGGAAGTGGTTAATAAAAGCATCCAAATGACCAAAAGAGGGATAATACAACTAGGGGCACACAAAGTACAGCGGCATTAAACATCAATAATAACAAAACATTCAAGAAAATATAATAGCGACAAAAAATGCAAAGAAACCCTCAAAGAACTGTCTGTTACGATAAGGACAGATATGCCAACGTTTCGAGGCTATGCAGAGTAATGCCTCCAAATCAGGGCCAGGGTAGTGAAATGAAGTCGCAGTACAATCTAAAAAATGAAAGAATAATAAATAAATAAAAAAGATGCAAAATACATGTGTAATAATAATAATAATATGTGATTGGTATAAGTATCTTGACACTGATTTTGATATTGATTTTGTTTAAGTTTTCGTGTGGGGTCTTTGGTGTGGGACGCTCTGACACTCGGCGCAGGTAAGATTTGGAAGTATATCCTTTTCTGCAGAGGGAGGCGGCCTTTTTTCCATCCCCCCGCTGTTTACTTGGTGGGACCTGTCTCCCTCCTTTCTTCCTGGGCCGCGGGACCTTGACACGCCACACCTTCTCCTTTTCTACACGCCCCCCATGTATGACGCTCTCTGACACGTTTGGTCCCGCCCATCTCCATACGTAATCGGGCTATGCCTGTGGTGGGGTTATGGGCGGAGACACCGTGCGTCATTGCACCCGGAGGGCGGCCCCTGGATGTGATGATGTGCACAGACTTATATTGGTAAGTGTGTTCAACCTACAACATACTATATACTTATATATCAACGTACACAGATCAATATGCATTATATGCATTCTCTGGCCCAGATTCAGAGAGAATTGGATTCTCGTAGCGTATCAGAAATACACTAAGCCGCCGTTTTTTACCTGGCTCTACGTGGAATCCAGGTAGATTTTGTCCAGTAAACGACGGCGGCGTAGTGTATTTCTCCCGTCGCAATCCATCTAGACGAGTAGGGGGCGTGAAGGATTTAAAATAGGCGCGTTCCCGCGGCGATCGAACTGCGCATGCTCCGTTCGCAAATTTCCCGCCGTGCATTGCGCAAAATCACGTCGTTACGTCATTCGTTGTTTGAGTAGCGTCGTTTACGGACATTTCTATTCCCGAACGAGTTACGCAAAAAAAATAATAATAATTTAAATTCGACGCGGGAACGACGGCCATACTTAACATGGGCTACGCACCGTTAGACCAGCAAAAAGCTGGTCTAACAGTACGTAAAAAAAACCCGACGTAAGCGATTGCGAAGACCACTCGTATCTTCGTGGATCGCCGTAAAAACACATTTGCATATCCCGACGCATGAAAACGACGCGAACTCCTCCCAGCGGCCGCAAAAATATCGCAGCGTAGATCCGAAGGCTTACGAAGACGTAAGCCTCTCGGATCGAAGCCCGAAGCCGCCGTATCATGGTTTGAGGATTCAAACTAGTGATACGGCGCGCAAAATTTGAAATTACTCCTGTCTAACACCAGTTAGACAGGCGTAATTGCTTTATGAATCTGGGCCTCTGTGTTTTATATCCCTTTTTTATATATTTTTTTTGCTAAAGTGTTAACCTCCCTGGCGGTATGATTCTGTCTGGAATTACGTACCAAAAGTGGTACAATTATTTGCATGGAAATTTGGCGTTTTATACTGTAGGCCTGCAATTCTTAGGAACAACTTGCTTAAATCTGTCCAAGACATCCCGGGTATGATAAAGTTTGAAAAACAAAATCATAATTTTTTATATAATAAAAAACTATAAATAATTATAACAAATTGTAATGTAATTATAATAAAAAATATTCAATAATGTAATCAACTCAAAAACACTGAAATTTGCTCAGTTCTGCAACTGAGCAAATCTCAGTGTTTTTGAGTTGATTACATTATTGAATATTTTTTTGAATATTACAGAATTGTCGCTGTCATTATTTATTTATTTTTATGACGAATTTCCCCACAAATCGCTTTCGCTCAATTCTGCAAGTGATGATAATTTATTATCGCTGTTTTCTAGCTAATCTAAAACCATTTTTGACATAAAGGGACACTTTTGGTTGCTACGTGTATGGGCAATCTACAGTTTCCAGGCAGAAAGAACAGTTTTTATTATACAAAAGGACATGTAGGGCACAGGACAGGCTAACCCGAGCGTGACTCGGGGATACCGATCTCAGCAAAAAAAAACACCCCGAGTCACGCTCGGGGATACCGCCAGGGAGGTTAAACAAATCCAATACAAGTGGCAGCTTGCTTGGGCGGCCCCTTGATGTGATAAGGTGCACAGACTTCCTCCTCCCCAAGTCCATCCGTCCTTTACTCAGCTGTATTCACTGACGCTGATGCCAGCACACATATAATTGTGTCTGTGTGAGGGCCCAGCGTCAGTCTTCTCCTGGCTGCAGCAACAAGAGGACTACCGACCACTTTAAAGGCAAGCCCTGTACCTTCTCGTTTCTTGTCTTGTGATACTGTCACTTAGTAAGCCTGCCCAGTTTGCAACAGCATCTTAGTAAGGTGCTTATATTTTTTGCACTGGTGCACCCACCTTTTTTTTATTTTTTATTCTTTAATTAATTATTATTTTTATACTGGCTTACACTGGCTTACCTTGCTTTTCAAACACAGATCACTGGTCTCAGACAATTAGCCAGCTGTAGATCAGTACCTCCCCGGGGGGGGGATCTCCTTTGACGGGTCTCTTGTTCACATATTGGTAAGTGCGTTCAACCTATAACATACTATATACTTATATATTAATGTACATAGATCAATATGCATTATATGCATTCTCTGTGTTTTATACCCCCCCCTTTTTTTTTGTATGTTAAAGGGTTAAACAAATCCAATACAAGTGGCAGCTTGCTTGGGCTGGTTTGCATACGATGTTGTATGGTCTACCTTCATTGGTTTAACCATTCCATGATGCTGTCCCTATCCTGACAGTACCTGCAGGTACATTATTCATTACCTCTCTGTCACTATAATAGATTAATTATACACAAATATATATACGTTTTTGATACTCTTTACCTGACTCTGTACTTTGTAGACATGTTTCCTTATGGAAATACACCCCTATTTTTCTTGAGTCAATCTTTTATTCTGTGCACCAAGGTATATTATATACCTACATCCATGCCGCCCCCTGTTGTCACTGTCCCCATAATACCCCAATTTTCTAAACTTAAATGTGAACTTAGTGCACATCAGACTGTATGAATGAATGAATGAATGAAAACTTATATAGCGCGGCACATGCGAACTGAATCGCCTCTGGGCGCTTGTTGTTCCTGTCTCCTTTGGTATCAAAAGAGATGAGTTGATCTTTCTCCTGAATGCTAGGTAGTTCTCCTCCAACCGAATACTGGTTGGCAAAGCGTTCCATAGTCTGGGACCTTGGACCGCGAATCTTCTATCTCCTTTGGATTTGTATCCGGCTTTCGGTATCTGCAGGAGATTTTGATCAGTGGATCGCAGAACGCGATTGGGGTTATGGGCTTTTATTTTTTCGCGTAGATAATGGGGGGCATTCCCATGGATACATCTATGCGTTAGACAGAGTGCTTTAAAAGTGATTCTGTCTTTTACTGGCAGCCAGTGAAGGGATCTCAGTGAAGGTGAGATTGATTCCCAGGGTTTTTTCCCAGTCACAAGTCTAGCGGCCGTATTTTGAACGACTTGTAGACGAGCGATTTGGTACTTAGGGAGTCCGAGGTAAAGGGCATTTGCATAGTCCAATCTGGAGTTAACAACTGCTCCCACCACGACCGCTATGTCTTCTTTGGGGATAAAAGGGATAAGCCTGCGTAGTAGGCGCAGCAGATGGTGAGATCCGCTGACTACTGACCCTATTTGTGCGTCCATAGTCATGTAGGAGTCGAAAATGACCCAGAGGCTTTTGACTTTGGCGCTAGGGGTGATGATTTTGCCCAGAATGGGCGGGGGTGTCCAAGTTGTTGCAGGTAGATTCTTACGTTTGGCGTGAAACAGAAGGAGTTCTGTTTTCGCTCCGTTGAGTTTTAGATAACTCTTTGTCATCCAGTTCTCTATCAGAGAGAGGCATGTCTCTAGATTGAGGTGGTGATCCTTTTTATTGCAAATGCGGAAATACAGTTGCGTGTCGTCTGCATATGAGTGATAAAGCAGTTTTTGACTGCTGATGATCTCAAAAAGCGGACGAAGATAAATGTTGAATAACACCGGCGACAGCGGGGATCCCTGAGGGACTCCGTATGATACCGTGCGTTTTTCCGAAAAGAAAGGTCCTAACTTCACTATTTGCCATCTGTTTTCCAAAAAAGAGGAGAACCAAGATAAATCGCCTTCTGCGACTCTGGCTACTTCAGCTAGCAGGGTCAATAAGAGCTTATGGTCTACTGTGTCGAAAGCTGCGCTCAGGTCTAACAGAACCAGAAGACAAGATTCTCCTTCGTCTGCGGCCTCGAGAGCGTCGTCCCATATCTTGAGCAATGCTGTTTCCGTCCCATGTCCAGGGCGGAAACCTGATTGAAATGGGTCGAGTAGGTTGTGGGTGTCTAGATGCTGTTGCAGCTGTTGCACCACTGCTTTCTCCATAATCTTGGAAAAAGTGTTTAAGCTTGTTATAGGGCGGCGATGGAGTGGATCTTTGGGGTCCAGGGTAGATTTCTTTAAGATGGGTCTAATTATACCCTCCTTCAACTGGGAGGGCACTATGCCCTCCATGAAAGATTGGTTAATAAGCTGTGTGATAGGAGGTGCCAGAATGTCGGCGCACTCCTTCAACAGTTTGGTGGGGATGATATCGTTTGGCGCAGTGCTGTTACGCAGAGTACCGATGATATGTTTTGTGGCTTGGATAGTGATAGGTTCCAGCGTGAACTTACCTGGTTGAGGTGAATTACTACAGGTCTTGTGTAAATTGTTACAGGGGGGGCTACGGGGGAAATTGTTCTGCTGAATGCTTTGCCGGATTCCCTCAATTTTATTAATGAAGTAATCCGACAATTCACTGCAAAATTCTTGTGAGTCCGAATTGGGGGCTTCAAGACATCCTGGATTCATGGTCGCAGTGACCAGCTTGAAGAGTTCGCGGGGGCGATTTAGGGCGCTGTTGATGGCCTCAGAAAAATAATTTTTCTTGGCCTTGAAGGTTTCTTTGTGATATTTCTTAGTTATTGCCTTATAGATAGAGAGGTTCTCATCTGAAGAGCTTCTCTTCCAGGCGGCTTCCGCCCTTCTGCGCTCTTGCTTCAGTAACGCCAGTTGGTTGTTGAACCAGCTGGAGTTTTTTTTCCGGATGTTGGTTTTCCGTTTCGGCGCTATTAAGTCGGCTGACTGTAATAGTGCTGTGTTAATGGAATCCAGTGTTTCTTCAGCTGATTGATACGGCTGAATTGTTTTTATTTTTTTCCTTAACGCGGCTTTGAAGAATTCCGAGTGGAGCTTCTTCTGACATCTAGTCCAGTGTGTAGTCACTGGATTTGATGTTTTTGTTAAGGGGGGGAAGTTGGAAAGAATGAATTTGATGGCATGGTGATCTGACCATGGCAACGGTTCATTTTCCAAGATTTTTATTTCCAGATTTTGTCTGAAAATGAGATCAAGTGTATGACCTGAAGCATGTGTGGGCCCACATACTAGTTGTTTTAGCCCTAGACCTTCCAGGTGGTAAATGCAGGCATCGGCCACAGGGTCTTGTGGGGAGTTGGCCTAGAGGTTGAAATCCCCGAGCAGCAAAAGGTGTTTGCTATTAAGGGTATAGGTGGAGATAAAGTCCGTCAATAATGGAAGAAGCTGCGATTTTGGGCCAGGTGGCCTATAGCAGAGTAGAATCCGGACGGTCTCCTGGGAGTTTGCTTGCAGTTGTAGAGTAAGGGTTTCCATGAATGGAAGAGGGTTTTGAAAGACTGGTTTTGTGATCGCCAGATGAATCTTATGGATCACGGCCAGTCCTCCTCCTCTTTGCCCTATTCTGTTTTCTGTAATAATACGATAGTTTTCTGGCACCAATTCTCCTAGAATGGTGTTACAGTCGGCTGTGAGCCAGCTCTCTGTTATAAAGAGGCAGTCTAAGTCGTATTGCAGGTTGAAGTCATGGATTTCTAGTCGGTGTTTTACTGCCGATCTTGTGTTGATCAAAGCACATGATATGTGCTTAGGCTGGGGCAAGCGGCTGCGATTCTTGATAGCCGATCGTCGATCAGTCCGAAAGAGTCGCTCCGCTTGCAGGGCTTTTTTGGTGATGGCTGGTAATATTGCGGCAAATCGCCTCAAACCCCAGATGGTCTCTGCTGAATATTGCAGATTGATCATGGTTGCCAAACACCGGGGGGGGGGGGATGGGAGGATAGTCAAGGATTAGCCGAATCCTCTATCCTGACTTGGTCCAGAGGAAGGCAAAAAAACCCTGATCATGCTACGCCAATATGCAATGGCAGGGAAAAAAATTCCTTCCTGACCCCTCAAGAGGCGATCGGACGAACCCTGGATCAAGTATTACGGTGTACGGTTTGGGGCTGGGTGTAGTAGAAATGGCCACTGAACCAGCAGCAAGATCCAGGCTGGTGAACTCCCAGATTAGGTGGATCGGTGCTGCTGTAAGGGCCAGGAGGGGTCGAGTGAGGGTAGGAGCTACTTTCTGGAGCTATGGGGGGGGGTATCTGGGCCGTTTTTAGGAGATTGGGAGAGCCGCGGTCTTTCCTAGTCGCGGCTGCCGAAATTGTTTCCAGGCCGGCGCGGAGGGGTGAAAAACACCCGAAAAACCGCCCGAAAAGGTACAACTGGCAGGGGGGGAGGTTTAGTGTTTGGGATGCGGCAGGGGGTGTTAGTCGTCCGATTCCCAGGGCTGGAGACCGCGGCTTATCCTGAGAAGGACGGCCGCACTCAAACCCAAGGGGGACAGACCAGGCAAGGCAAGAAAGCCTTGAGAGAGAGCTGCCGGGGAGCTCCTTACCTTGGGGAGGTAGCAGGGGGAAGAGCTGATAGTAGGGGGAAGTATGGAGGCCAGAGGGGTGGAAGGAAAGCTGAGAGCCGTGAGTCCTGGATGCAGCCAGGGTCTGGGGGAACACCTGCCTGCCTAATCTATCTCTTGGTGAGCCGACTCGTGTGAGAGCGTCCTGCTTGCACCACTCAGACTGACTGACTGATCTCTCCAGGATTCAATCACTCTACATCTGCTGGAGCTTAGATTGTTGTCCCACAAACTAGACAATTTTTGTATGTACATTTACATTTTCTCTCGATACAAAGGACTATTTTATCACCTCTTGATATTTTTTTTCCATTTGTTTTCATATTTTTAGACCATCTGTCTTCCATGCGAGGATACTCTTTCAACAATTTTGTTTTAATGACCATAGGACACGCTGTCTCATCTGGCAAAACAGCAATTTTTTATCTCCTCCTGAGAAAATATTACATATATATCGATCGGTTAGTATATACCTCTCCAGTATGTCATATTATAAGAAAAAACCTCTAATATAAATCGAATTATTGTCAGGGGTGGTCTGTTGTGGCCACCTGTCGTGTGTGCATCTATGGGCACTGTTCCACACACGATGAGAGCTATGGTGAGGGACTGTCAATGCTTTTTGATTATTGTTTCTGGTATTTTGCATCTTTTTTATTTATAATTCTTTCATTTTTTAGATTGTACTGCGACTTCATTGCACTAGCCTGGCCCTGATGAAGAGGCATTACTCTGCATAGCCTCGAAACGTTGGCATACCTGTCCTTATCGTAACAGACAGTACTTTGAGGGTTTCTTTGCATTTTTTGTCGCTATTATATTTTCTTGTATGTTTTGTTATTATTGATGTTTAATGCGGCTGTACTTTGTGTGCCCCTAATTGTATTATCCCTCTTTTGGTCATTTGGATGCTTTTATTAAACGTTGTAGCATTGGCCTTAATGTGTTGTCCACGAACAACAACATTTAATAAAATTTGATACTTTTTTGATAACATAATTGACGACCACTCAGTTTTTTATCTTTACTCGTTAACCAGTCTCCCAACTCAAAAGTCCCGTGAGGAAATACACCCCACCTTTGGGGTATACAAATCAGTTTCAATTTAGGGATGTGGTGAGACTATGGTTTGCTTTGCTTATTGCTTAGGGGACATCTATATCCTTCTTGATGAAAAACAACAGTTTTTTTTTTTAATGCCGAAAAATGATCGTGTGTACGCGGCATTATATGCAAGTTATTGTTGTAAAATGTCTTTGAGAACCCGGGTCTTGCCCCAGGGAACATGTATCAATGGAAAAAAAGTTTTAAAAACAGTATTTTTTTCTGGAGCAGTGATTTTAATGATGCTTAACCACTTGCCTACTGGGCACATATACCCCCTTCCTGCCCAGACAAAATTGTAGCTTCCGGCACTGCGTCGCTTTAACTGACAATTGCGCGGTCGTGGCTCCCAAACAAAATTTACGTCCTTTTTTCCCCCACAAATAGAGCTTTCTTTTGGTGGTATTTAATCGCCCGTGCGGTTTTTATTTTTTGCGCTATAAACAAAAAAAGAGCGACAATTTTGAAAAAGACACAGCCCAGATTCACATACAATTAGGTTCGCGTAGAGTATCAGAAATACACTACGCCGCCGTATTTTACCTGGCTCTACGTGGAATCCCGGTAGATTTTGTCCTTTAAACTACGGCGGCGTAGTGTATTTCTCCCGGCGCAAGCCATCTACGTGAGTAGGGGGCGTGAAGCATTTAAAATAGGCGCGTTCCCGCGGCAATCGAACTGCGCATGCTCCGTTCAGAAATTTCCCGCCGTGCATTGCGCGAAATCACATCGTTACGTCATTCGTTGTTTGAGTAGCATCGTTTACGGACATTCCTATTCCCGAACTAGTTACGTAAAAAAAATAAAAAAAATAATTAAATTCGACGCGGGAACGACGGCCATACTTAACATGGGCTACGCACCGTTAGACCAGCAAATAGCTGGTCTAACAGTACGTAGCAAAAAAATGACGTAAGCGATTGCGAAGACCGCTCGTATCTTCGTGGATCGCCGTAAAAAGTCATTTGCATATCCCGACGCTGAAAACGACGCAGACTCCTCCCAGCGGCCGCAAAAATATTGCAGCGTAGATCCGAAGGCTTACGAAGACGTAAGCCTCTCGGATCGAAGCCCGAAGCTGCCGTATCATGGTTTGAGGATTCAAACTAGTGATACGGCGCGCAAAATTTGAAATTACTCCTGTCTAACACCAGTTAGACAGGCGTAATTGCTCTGTGAATCTGGGCCAATATTTTTTGCTTTTTGCTATAATAAATATCCCATTTAAAAAAAAAAAAAATAACATTTTTTATCTCAGTTTAGGCCGATACGTATTCTTCTACATATTTGTGGTAAAAAGATGTAAAAAATAAAATCGCAATAACCGTATAGTGACTGGTTTGCGCAAAAGTTATATTGCCTACAAAATAGGGGACATAATTATGATTTTTTAAAAAAAGATTTTTTACTAGGAATGGCGGCGATCTGCGATTTTTTTCGGGACTGGGACATTATAGCGGACACATCGGACACTTTTGACACATTTTTGGGACCATTTACATTTATACAGTGAACAATGCTATAAATATGCATTGATAACTGTATAAATGTAACTGGCAGGGAAGGGGTTAACCACTAGGGGGCGGGGAAGGGGTTAAATGTTTCTTCTAGTTTGTGTTCTAACTGTGGGGGAGGGGGGGTGACTGGGGAGGTGACCGATTGTGTCCCTTGTACATAGGGACACAATCGGTCTCCTCTCTCCCTGACGGGGAGGTGGAGCTCCTCTCTCCCTGACGGGGACGTGGAGCTCTGTGTTTAAACACAGAGCTCCACGTCCCAGCTCAGTTACTCGGCAATCGCGTGTGCACGGCGGCCATCGCGGCTGCCGGGCACACGCACGGGGTTCTCAGTGATGCGACGGGTGCGCGCGCGCGCTGCCGGTGGCGCGCATGCGCCCCTAGCAGCTTTCTATGACTGCACGTCATATGACGTGCAGTCAGGACAATAGAGTTACCCGCCCGCCGTCATTTGACGGTGGGCGGGTATCAAGTGGTTAAATAATAAAAAATAAAAAAATGGAAAATTCCTTTAAATATCGTACCTGTTGGGTGTCTATAGTATGCCTGTGAAGTGGCACGTGTTTAGAACTGTCCCTGCACAAAATGAGATTACTATAAGAAAAAAAATAATCATTTAAAACGGCTTGCGGCTTTAATGTAATGTCTGGTCCCTGCAATATGAATGACAATCATTGAGAAAAATAGCACAGACACAGACAGTACACACACCATGTAGCTTTAGGTGCACACTGCAGGGGACACAGGCAGTACATATCACATAGCTTTAGGTGCACACTGCAGAGGACACAGGCAGTACACACACCAAGTAGCTTTAGGTGCAAACTGCGGAGGACATGGGCAGTACACACTACGTAGCTTTAGGGCAATCTGCAGAGGACACGGGCTGTACACACCAAGTAGCTTTAGGTGCAAACTGAAGAGGACACAGGCAATACACCATGTGAGAATACTGCAGCTAGCACAATCACCTGTCTGCCAGTAAATTAGGAAGAGCTGATCTAGATAAACTATACAGTGTATATACAGTGCAGAAAATAAGTATTTGAACACCCTGCTATTTTGCAAGTTCTCCCACTTGGAAATCATGGAGGGGTCTGAAATTGTCATCGTAGGTGCATGTCCACTGTGAGAGACATAATCAAAAAAAAAATACAGAAATCACAATTTATGAATTTTTTTAACTATTTATTTGTATGATACAGCTGCAAAGAAGTATTTGAACACCTGTCTATCAGCTAGAATTCTGACCCTCAAAGACCTGTTAGTCTGCCTTTAAAATGTCCACCTCCACTCCATTTATTATCCTAAATTAGATGCACCTGTTTGAGGTCATTAGCTGCATAAAGACACCTGTCCACCCCATACAATCTGTAAGAATCCAACTACTAACATGGCCAAGACCAAAGAGCTGTCCAAAGACACTAGAGACAAAATTGTACACCCCCACAAGGCTGGAAAGGGCTACGGGGGAAATTGCCAAGCAGCTTGGTGAAAAAAGGTCCACTGTTGGAGCAATCATTAGAAAATGGAAGAAGCTAAACAGGACTGTCAATCTCCCTCGGACTGGGGCTCCATGCAAAATCTCACCTCGTGGGGTCTCAATGATCCTAACAAAGGTGAGAAATCAGCCCAGGACTACACGGGAGGAGCTGGTCAATGACCTGAAAAGAGCTGGGACCACCGTTTCCCAGGTTACTGGCCCGGGTCATCCTCTCCTTAATACAGTGCAGTCGCCCTGTCCCATGTGCAGAAAAACACCCCCAAAGCATGATGCTACCACCCACATGCTTCACAGTAGGGATGGTGTTCTTGGGATGGTACTCATCATTCTTCTTCCTCCAAACACGGTTAGTGGAATTATGACCAAAAAGTTCTATTTTGGTCTCATCTGACCACATGACTTTCTCCCATGACTCCTCTGGATCATCCAAATGGTCATTGGCAAACTTGAGATGGGCCTTGACATGTGCTGGTTTAAGCAGGGGAACCTTCCGTGCCATGCATGATTTCAAACCATGACATCTTAGTGTATTACCAACAGTAACCTTGGAAACGGTGGTCCCAGCTCTTTTCAGGTCATTGACCAGCTCCTCCCGTGTAGTCCTGGGCTGATTTCTCACCTTTCTTAGGATCATTGAGACCCCACGAGGTGAGATTTTGCATGGAGCCCCAGTCCGAGGGAGATTGACAGTCCTGTTTAGCTTCTTCTATTTTCTAATGATTGCTCCAACAGTGGACCTTTTTTCACCAAGCTGCTTGGCAATTTCCCCCGTAGCCCTTTCCAGCCTTGTGGGGGTGTACAATTTTGTCTCTAGTGTCTTTGGACAGCTCTTTGGTCTTGGCCATGTTAGTAGTTGGATTCTTAGAGATTGTATGGGGTGGACAGGTGTCTTTATGCAGCTAATGACCTCAAACAGGTGCATCTAATTTAGGATAATAAATGGAGTGGAGGTGGACATTTTAAAGGCAGACTAACAGGTCTTTGAGGGTCAGAATTCTAGCTGATAGACAGGTGTTCAAATACTTCTTTGCAGCTGTATCATACAAATAAATAGTTAAAAAAATTCATAAATTGTGATTTCTGGATTTTTTTTTTGATTATGTCTCTCACAGTGGACATGCACCTACGATGACAATTTCAGACCCCTCCATGATTTCCAAGTGGGAGAACTTGCAAAATAGCAGGGTGTTCAAATACTTATTTTCCACACTGTATATATATATATATATATATATATATATATATATATATATATATATACAACACCTGGGATGCATATATATCCTCTACACACTGTAACTTTAACTGACTAGCCTGCCTGCCTGCCTGCCTGCCTGCCTGCCTGCTCTATCTACCTACTAAAAATGACACTCTCTCTCTGTCTTCTCTCTTTTAACCGTCGCAACACACAACGCAAGTCCGACCTGCAGACGGCCTTTTATAGTGTGGGGAATCTACTAAACCCCCTGAGCCATAATTGGCCAAAGCCAATTGGCCAAGCATGCGGGTTAATCATCAGCCGGCAATGCACTGCTGCAGTGACATATGGGCTGTGAAATGCAACTCGAATTTGGCGCGAATGGCCCAAAACATTCGTAATTCAACGAACGATCAAACATACGATGTTCGAGTCCAACATGAGTTTGACTCGAATACGAAGCTCATCCGTAATGGTTAGATATTTTAGGAGCGCTACACAATTTATTTTATATTAAGCCTAACTATTTGATTGGACTCTTAAAGCAAAACTAAATCCAGTGATTTACCTGTTACCCAAAAGAGTTACTGTGAATTCGAGGCATGCATGAACAATGACTGTCACAGTTGCTCGTGTGCTAATGTTAGCCCTCAACTGAAGTCATCAAATGGCTGGTATCATAGCTAATAACATGTACAGCACCAATGCAAATGCACATCAGAGGGAGGCTAAGATGGGTGCTTTCTCAGCTTTAAAGGATGGAAGAGTTTAGTTTTGCTTTACAATACAATACTCAATGCAGAAAAGAACACATTATTTTTGTCAGCATAACTCATCTGTGTGCGTGTGTTCCCCTTTAAACATCAGGAAGTGCTGTACCCATATATCAAATGAACATTTGTACAAATATAAGGGCTTATAAAAAATTATTTTAGAAGAATACAAAAATATATACAGTATATGGTTGGTTCCCTGTAAAAGTGTTGTAATAGATCAAGAAAAAATTAAAACAATTTTTTCCCCGTCCTCTGTTTTAGATACCTCCCCTGCTCCTAGATCGGAGATAATATCAAGATGACCAGGATAACTTTAACATCCTGTAATGTGCCAGCAGATGTGCTATTTGCCGAATTAAGGAGATTGAAGTCTCACATTATATTCCTCCAGGAGACTAATTTAAAAAAAAAAATCCAAGATTAGGTAATCCTTAATTCCTGACTGTGTATCACAGTGCAGCTCCAAAGTCAAAAACGAAGGGAGTATCCATTATTTTCTCAAAACAGATAGGGCCAGATTCAGCAAAGGTTACGCTGGCGGATCGAGTGATCCGCCAGCGTAACAGTGGCTTTGAGCCGGCGTTTCTGTTTTCTGTAACCAGAAAACAAGAAACGCCGGGTTGAAGTTCCGATGCGGTGAGCGTAACTGAGTTTCGCCATCGCATCGTTACTTCAACTTAAAAATGGCGCCGGGGGCGTTCCCGCCGATTTACGCTCAAAAAATATGTTAATGAGCGGAAATCGGCAATTCACGATCGAAATCCGGCGCGACGCAGTGACGTTACGACGTTTCCGGACGGGATACGCGGCGCATAGTTATACCTACATGGGGCTGGCGTATCCTATGTTAGGTATAGGCGTCGTCATCGCGTCGGGAAAAAAAAAAAAAACGTCGCTTGCGTAAAACGGTCATGAATGGGAATGTGACGTCATTGACGTTCATTCACAGATTTTGGAGCATGCGCACGGGGATGTTTTGACACTCGACGCATTCGCAGTACGTCGGCGGCGGGATCGCGCGTAGTTAGCATACTACACGCCCCGTACCCGCCCAATTTGAATTCCGCCGGCTCATTTGTGATGCGCTGCCGCAACTTTAGGAGCAAGTGCTTCATGAATGACAGCACTTGCTCCTAAAAAATCGGCAGCGCAACGCAAATGAGAAGCGTTACTCCAGAGCAAAGATGCTCTGGACTACGTGAATCTGGCCCATAGTGTGGAAAGAATCCAAGATAATTACATATGAGGAAGGATGCTTACTTATAGTAAAGGTATTCCTGTATGACCAAAAGGTTACTTTGGTAAATATGTATCTGCCCAATGAGGGACAAGTTACAGTTTTAGAGAGATATCTAAATTTGGTACAACAAAATAAGGAGGGGACTTTAATATTGGGAGGAGACTTAAATATAGCACTGGAACCAACCCTTGATGTCTCTAAGGGTACCTCCCATTTATCGTATGTCAAACTGCGTAAAACAAAAATACTTTTTCAGGAATTGCAATTAATGGACAGTTGGGGGACTTTTCATGTGCACGATAGGGATTATACATTTTTCTCTGCAAAACACAAAACATACTCTAGGATAGACTATGTATTTATAGCTCAAAATGCCCTGCAGTGTGTAGTGGAGACCTCTATTGGATCATTTACAATATCAGATCATGCACCAACCAATTGTATAGTGGAATGGGGAGAGCCATCCCCACTGGAATGGCACTGGAAGATAAATGAGACTCTATTGAAAGAGCCAGAATACGAAACACAGATAGCCCAGGAATTCAAGTCTTTTTTTTCAATTAATAAGACAGGAGAAGTAACCCCAATGTGCATATGGGAAACACACAAGTGTTATATTAGAGAGATCCTCATATCTTTAGGAGCACATAGAAAACGGCGCTTAGGGGCTAAACTAGATTTGTTGAAATTCACAGATTGGAAATAGTACATAGAAAATCACAAGCAGTACAGACGGAGGAAGAATTAGCTTGATTGCATGAGTAATTAAAGCGGAGCTCCACCCAGGAAAACAAAATTTTCCCATGTTGTTTAAAAAAATCAAATAAAAAAAACCTGAAAAAAAAAAATACTCACCCGAAATACCTGTTGCTATGCGGAAGTCCGTAATCTGCCTCTTCCACTCCGCGGTGCCTTTTCTTCTTGTCCTTCTCCTTGTGAATGGGGCGCGCTGCTTTCTGGGAACTGTGTGTGTTCTCAGAGAGCAGCGCGCCCATTCACAAGCCAGCGTGAGACTCACGCAGGCGCAGTAGGAAATGGCTTCACTGCCTTCAGTGCCTGTTTCCCATAGTGTGAATGGCAGCGTGGGACCGGCATCGGGGGGCCCATCAGCGCGGGCAAGTAGGACAAGGTAAGTGTCCTTATTTAAAGTCAGCAGCTACACTGTTAGTAGCTGCTGACTTTAAAAAAAAAAAATCGCGGCTGGAGCTCCGCTTTAAATTAACTATTAACGCATAAAGCTAAAGCCACAATAACCCGATGCAAACAAGCCTTTTATGAGTATGGCAACAAACCAAGCAGGATGCTAGCAAATGCACTTAAAGAGACTAGGGCGCGTAATTACATCGAACGTATTAAAATGCAGGGAGACGTAGTGGTTAGCTCTTCACAGGAAATCGCTAAGAAATTCAGAGACTATTATATGGGTCTCTATCAGATAGGGGCATCAAAGAAGCCCAACGGGATATGGGCAAAAGAATATATAGAGGCCTCGGGTATGCTGATCATATCGGAAAAGTGAGCAGAAGAGAGAGATTACTGCAGAAGAATTTACGGGTGCCCTCAAAACATTAAAAACCAGGCAAGGCTCCCGGCCCGGATGGGTTTACTCTGTTATATTATAAGACATTTGCGGAAAAACTGACACCAAGATTTTTGGAGGCTTTTAACTCGATAAGAGAAGGGAAGATGTTACCGGTGGAAACATTGATGGCCCATATAGCAGTAATCCCTAAAGAGGGGAAGGATCCATCCCAATATATGAGTTATTGACCAATTTCCATATTAAACGTGGATTTAAAGATTTTGACAAAAATACTCTCACTAAGATTATTGCTGTATATCCCTGCCTTAATACACCCCGACCAAGTGGGGTTTATACCTGAGAGAGAAGGTAGAGAAAACACACAACGTGTTATAAGTGCCATACATTTTGCACAAAACCGACAAAAACTCCTAGTATTGATATCTACGGATGTAGAAAAATCATTTGATAGGGTAGATTGGACCTTTTTAAGATCCACTATGCAACATATAGAACTGAGGAAGGGGATGCAAAATTGGATTCTGAGTCTATACTCTACACCAAAAGCAAGGAACAAGATACATGATACACTTTCGGAACCATTTTCCATTTGTAGTGGAACAAGGCAGGGATGTCCGTTATCGCCCATTATTTTTATTTTGACGTTGGAACCATTCCGAAGAACAATGAGGGCTAACTCAGACATCATGAGTATACTTTTAATGGGGAAGGAACATAAGTTGGCCGCATTTGCGGATGATTTATTATTTTTCATAACTGCTCCAGTATTGTCCCTTTCACCATTATTAGCGGAGACAAGTGAATATGGGAGATTATCCAACTTCAAGGTAAACTACAACAAATCAGAAGCAATGGGAATGGAGATGGAGAGAGCTCTGTAACACCAGCTATCTACTTTCTTTTCCTTTAGATGGACGGAATCCCATGTAGGATATCTGGGAACTAAAATACTGAGTAAACTAATATTTGATTAGTTATTATTTGAACTCAATTTCATTGAACTCAATTTTTGAACTCAATTTCATCTCTTTAGCTCGACAGATTAAATTAGATCTGAAAAAATGGGATAAAGAAGTCTTTACATAGTTTGGCAGAGTAAATATTATAAAAATGAACGTAATGCCGAGACTGTTATATCTACTACAGACCTTACCAATTAAAATACCTTTAGGATTTTTGAGAGAGCTGAGAACTAAGTTAGCCAGGTTTATTTGGGCAGGAAAACCAACAAGAGTCCGGAAAGATATTCTGATTTTAACTAAAAGAAAAAGGGGGGGGGGGTAGGATTTCCGGACCCAGTGGGATACCATGAGGCCCTACATTTAACAAGAGTTGTGGACTGGTGCGTATTCCAAAAAGACAAACCATGGATACACATGGAACAGATAATGTCCGAGATACCCTTGGAGGGACTAGTATGGCTCAAAGACTCTGAGATACCACAGGCTGCGAAACACCATCCGACGGTGGGAGCTACGCTTATCTTGGTGAAAAAGACACAAAAAAAAAATCTAAATACCAATGTATCCGAGCCCATTGATGCCAGTTGTGGGCAATCCAGCCTTTGAACCAGGCCTAAAAGGTTTCCTGAATTTAAAACGGCAGGGCAAATACAGACTCGCACAATTTATGAAGGACAATCGAGTAAAGTCCAGAGAGGAGATCGATAATGAGTTTTCAGAGGAACTAGACTCATTTAGGAGAATGCAGTTGAATGTGTTTCTCCGAACAAATTCAAAGTGTATGACAGAAGTAACAATCCTGTCTAAGGTTGAGAAGTTATGTTTAAAGGGAGAACCTATTAGGCCGCGTACACACAATGAGACATGTCCGCTCAAACATGTCCGACGGACCATTTGCAGCGGACATGTCTCATCGGATTTTGGTTCGATGGCGTGTACACACCATCGGACGAAAATCCCCTCTGGCTAAGGACGCGGTGATGTGGCGGTGACGTTGACGCCGCCACGTCACCACTCCAGGAAGTAAAATACGTCCACGCATGCGTCAAATCCATTCGACGCATGCGTGGACAGTTATGTCCGCTGGTGAGTGTACTAACCAGCGGACATATCCGACGGACATGTCTCCGGCGGACAAATTTCAAAGCATGCTTTGAAATTTGTCCGCTGGGAAAACATGTCCGATAGCCCGTACACACGATCAGAGATTTCTGCTGAAACTGTCAGTGTATGACAGAAGTAACTATCCTGTCTAAGGTTTAGAAGTTATGTTTAAAGGGAGAACCTATTAGGCTGCGTACACACGATGAGACATGTCCGCTCAAACATGTCCGACGGACCGTTTGCAGCGGACAAGTCTCATCGGATTTTGGTCCGATGGCATGTACACACCAAGGCGAAGGCACGGAAGAAATGAACCAGGCAGTTTAAATAGCCAGAAGGGGCTGGCTGACAACAGGAAATGATCATCAGGTGAATATCTTGTGGAATGATGAGAGCTGGCATGTAACTGACAGCTGAGCAACCTGAGCTCTAAGAAGGGATAACTGAACCCAGCCCTGACACCCCCTGAGTCAATACTTTGTACAACCACCTTTTTCTGCAATTACAGCTGCAAGACTTTTTGAGTATGTCTCTACCAGCTTTGCACATCTAGAGAGTAAAATGTTTGTCTATTCTTCTTTGCAAAATAGCTCAAGCTTTGTTAGATTGGATTCAAAGCATCTGTGAACAGCAATATTCAAGTCTTGCAACAGATTCTCAATTGGATTTAGGTCTAGACTTTGGCTGGGCCATTCTAACACATGAATATGCGTTGATCTAATCTATTCCATTGTAGCTCTGGCTGTATGTTTAGGGTAATTGAAATGTGAACCTCTGCCCCAGTCTCAAGACTTTTGCAGGTTTTCTTCTAAGATTTCCCTGTATTTGGCTCCATCCATCAACTCTGACCAGTTTCTCTGTCCCTGCTGAAGAAAAGCATCCCCACAACATGATGCTTCCACCACTATGTTTTATGATGGGAATGGTGTGTCAAGGGTAATGTGCAGTGTTAGTTTTTTGCCACACAAAGCGTTTTGCTTTTAGGCCAAAAACTTAAATTTTGGTCTCCTCTGACCAGAGCACCTTCTTCCACATGTTTGCTGTGGCCCCCACATGGCTTCTCGCAAACTGAAAATGGGACTTTTATGGCTTTATTTCAACAATTACTTTCTTCTTGCCACACTTCCATAAAGGCCATATTTGTGGAGTACATGACTAATAGTTGTCCTGTGGACAGATTCTCCCACCTGAGCTGTGGATCTCTAAAGTTCCTGAAGAGTTACCATGGGCCTCTTGGTTGATTCTCTGATTAATGCTTTCCTTGCCTGGCCTGACAGTTTAGGAGGACAGTCACAGTGCTCTGTGAGATGTTCAAAGCTTGGGATAGTTGTTTTATAACCTAGCTCTGCTTTCAACTTCTCCACAACTTTATCCCTGACCTGTCTGGTGTGTTTCTTGGCCTTCATGATGTAATTTGTTTACTAAGGTTCTCTAACACACCTCTGAGGGCTTCACAGAAGAGCTGTATTTATACTGAGATTAAATAATACACAGGTGGACTCTATTTACTAATTAGATGACTTCTGAAAGCAAATGGTTCTACTAGATTTTAGTTAGGGGTATCAGAGTAAAGGGCGCTGAATACAAATGCACGCCACACTTTTCAGATATTTATTTGTAAAAAATTTAGAAAAACATTTATCACTTTCCTTTTACTTCACAATTATGTGCCACTTTGTGTTGTTCTATCACATAAAATCCCAATAAAATACATTTATGTTTTTGGTTGTGCCGTGAAAAATTTTGGAAAATTTCAAAGGGGTATGAATACTCCCTTTCTCTCTCTTATTGACCTTGTTCTTTTTTGCACACTAGCAATACCTGCTCCTCTAACTCCTTTCCCCTATTTCCCACCCCCTCCTTCCCTAGATACCTGCTTCAGGTATGGGTGATATTATCCATCTGTTGTATGTATCCTTACCTACATCTCATCTGACTTAATGTCCCATCCCTGGTTCAACTGGCCATCCATTGTGCTTTTTTGCTCACCCTGTGCCGGTTACCACATATCGCATTCATATCGCATTCACTGTCTATTCGATGATGCCACCAACATTCAGACTCAGCATATTCTGACATATCATGTGAACACTGATATAAGTATTGGGCACGCTGCTGCCGGCATTTAGTAGGACATGCCACTTCATGCATTTATATTAATTCTTATGTATTTCTATGATGATTATGTATTGACCAATGTACCTGTAACGGTCACCACCGCTTACAACCTTCCATCCATCCACGACAAGCTTATCTGACACACTGTGACCATACTGCATACACGATCCATATCCATTCCCATAAACAAGACGAGACTCAAGCTCTGCACTTGCTTCAAAGATATGACAATTTATTGGTATTTTCTCAGCTTCTTATACAGTCTCAAGCATAATGCAGTTAGTCACAGGACAATGTAGTCTCCACCCCCCTTCACACCATGGGGGGGCTTCAATCACACTCTAAAAGGCATTCAGGTAAGCTAACCATGTAGACTTGTCGGCACCGTATCTTCAATAGTGTTCAATTAACCTTGAATAGTAACACAGACATCTAGTTGAATACGTTCTCTAGACAGCTTTATCACACAATGGCAGAGTCTTGTGAGAGTGGGTGCAATCAACACCTTCAACGGAATGTCTTTACAGTGAATAGCCAACACCTTAAGATATTTCAATAGCATATTATACAAAGGTATGACTCACTCTGGTCTTGTAGACCTGAATTAACACCTTTCAAAAGCATGTGTGCCCAGATTGAATAGCTAACAGCTTTTGATATTTGAAGACATCCTGCAAACATGAATTATTATTAATGTCCTTTATTAATGTCTTCTGTAATATATGAATTATGATTCTTTGTCACCCTATGGCCCTAGTGGACATAAGGTGACCCTAGACATAGGAATATCTCAGTCTGTCACGGGCCATTCCGTTACAGTACCTATTTACTGTATATGTTTATACCTTGTGCAGGCCATGTGTGTATATATATATATATATATAAATTTATATTCTCTACTGGACATAAATCCATGTTATGAAATATTTTTAATCTTTCCTACCTCCGCATTTTAATTGCTTCAAATAAAGTCCCAAAATTCACATTCCCCATGTTACTTGGGATATCCTGTATCCCGATACTGTACACGTTTTAGTGCATAGCACAGTCTGAAATTTATGATTCTATGTCTGGGTCTTCCCTATAGTTGCTTGTATGTTCTTCCAGCTCTACCCACTGTTTACAAATTTTAAAACAGTAATGTTTTTCGTGACCAATGACCATCCATACTGTGTATTGCTGGAGCTGTTGATTTGTAGATCTGTCTATGTGACCCTCTTTGCCACTTGATCATTTACTTTGTTTACGTTACTTGCCTTGGCTGTAAAACAAAAAATCTCATTCACACTATGTGCTGTGAAAATAAATTTGTGACTTTCCAATAAAGTTTAAAAAAATGAAAGAAAGGTAAACTGTGCCATGTGTTTCCCACTTTTAGCCCACTTTAGTGTGTGGGCTGGTGTAAAAGAGCCCCAAAACTGTGTTTTTCTAGCTACTTTGTACACAAAGGAATACAGAGATGTATTTTTTGCCTATGGTTTGAGCAGCTGGAGCAACAGTTATCCTGTGTCAGTTACCAGAAGCAGCTTTCTGTCTATGGCTGCCCTCAGCAGCCACAATTAATTTAAACCAAATGCTGAAGAATCTGCTCACATGCTGGATTTTCAGCTCACAGTTGCTAAGCAACCAATGCTAAAAGTCTCAACTGCCATTCTGCCAACACAATTTATACAACAGGTGTTTAAAATCTCAGAGAGAGCACTACAACATTTTCAGTGTTAAAGCTTATATTAAATAATTGATCAAAACATATGTATACAACTCGTCACTCATAAATAATTCAAGTTTGTACAGCAAACAATAAACAAATAAAAAAATAGTAGTTTTGATTATCTCCTAATAGAATAAATTGCTTGCTTTTGCGCCTTCGCAAATCTAGGCCAATGTACTTTCTCAGCACCGCTTTTCTGCTGTCAACATAACCCAACGCCTATTTTCCAATAAGGTTAAAGTGAATAGTCATTACTTTTAAAGCAACAAATAGGAATCTCTGTAAACGCAGAACAACAAACCTGATAGACATGTCTGGTCTGCCAAAGTATATAAGGTCACACAGAATCAAATTTAGTAAAGTAACAAAAAAAATTGAATATTCTAGGCGATGCTTTCATTAAAAAAAAACTGTGTACAGCTGCTTAAAAAGGTTTACAATCTGATTGTACAACCTCCTTTAGGTTTAAAACCTAACTATATAGTGTGAGAGACTACATCAGGAAAGTCATTACAATTCTAACATATTGAACATCTGAAATCCTTAACCACTTAAGACCCGGACCAAAATGCAGGTAAAGGACCTGGCCAGTTTTTGCTATTCGGCACTGCGTCGCTTTAACTGACAATTGCGCAGTCGTGCGACGTGGCTTCCAAACAAAATTGGCGTCCTTTTTTCCCACAAATAGAGATTTCTTTTGGTGGTATTTGATCACCTCTGCGGTTTTTATTTTTTGCGCTATAAACAAAAATAGAACCTTTTTGCTATAATAAATATCCCCCAAAAATATATAAAACACAATTTTTTTCCCTCAGTTTAGGCCGATTCTTCTACCTATTTTTGGTAAACAAAATCACAATAAGCGTTTATCGATTGGTTTTCGTGACCGCGACATTATGGTGGACACATCGGACAATTTTGGCACATTTTTGGGACAATTGTCATTTTCACAGCAAAAAATGCTATATAAATGCATTGTTTACTGTGAAAATGACAATTGCAGTTTGGGTGTTAACCACTGGGGGGCGCTGAAGGGGTTAAGTGTGACCTCATATGTGTTTCTAACTGTAGGGGGGGCGGGGCTGGACTTGTGACATCATTGATTGTGTTTCCTTATATCAGGGAACACACTATCAATGACGGCGCCACAGTGAAGACAGCGCTTCAGCTCCGGGGACCGATCGAGGGACTACATCAGCGATCGGGTCACGGAGCTTCGGACCGGTTCGGGGGCACGCTCCCACGACCCACGGCTGGGCACTTGAAGAGGACGTACAGGTACGTGCTTGTGCCCAGCCGTGCCATTCTGCCGACGTATATGTGCAGAAGGCGGTCCTTAAGTGGTTAAGCAGCCATATTCAGCGCTGTCAATTTTTTTTTGAGGGGGTTAAGCCTTGGGGCAAAATTGTGCTAGCATTTGGGGTGCATATTTCACAGAGCACAGGAGTCAGAAGTGCTTAAGACAGGGAGTGCAGGGGTCAGGATTGCTTAACCCAGTGATAGTGAACCTTGGCACCCAAGATGTTTTGGAACTACATTTCCCATGATGCTCATGCATTCTGCAGTATAGTTGAGCATCGTGGGAAATGTAGTTCCGAAATCATCTGGGAGTGCCAAGGTTCGCCATCACTGGTTTAACCCCTTCACGCCGACCTAACACAAATATGCAGCCTTGCTGGATTGGGCTTTTTTCAGTTTACATATTTACATATCTCCCTTTGTGCTGGGAACGCCACAGACCCTGTACTAACGATCGGGACCAAAAACGTCCAAATTCCGGGCCATCTGATCGCTGTGATAGTCTGATTAGTGTTGGTGTGTTTTAGGTAGGATAAATTATGTGCACTATTGTTTTTGGGCTGTACTAAGGGTTCAAACAACAACTAACATAGTGGTAAGTGTGAAAGGGGTGGTGGCGCTGTCCCAAACCCTGATTATCAGGGGTGCCTGTGTCAGTGTGTTGACTTGTGAAATCAGTACTGGGAATTCCCTACGTACAAATATATTACAAATACAGTGACACCATATACATCAAATAATAAACATATAGGGCCAGATTCAGGTAGATGGGCGCTTCTTTACTGTGGAGTAACGTTTCTCATTTACGTTACTCCGGCGAAACTTTAGCAGCAAGTACTGTTATTCACATAGCACTTGCTCCTAAAGTTGCGGCGGCGTATCGAAAATATCGGAATACAAATTGGGCGGGTAGGGGGCGTGTATTATTATAACTAGGAGCGATCCCGCGGCGAACGTACTGCGCATGCGTCGTCTGTCAATGCATCCCAGTGCGCATGCTCCAAATTCTGCCAGTGAACGTCAATGACGTCAAATCCCCATTCATGGACGTTTTACGCAAGCGACGCAAATTTTTTTTTTTTTCGACGCGATGACGACGGCTATACTTAACATAGGATACTCCACTAGGGGGCTGCTTTATCTTTACGCCGCGTATCGCTTACGGAAACGTCGGAAAGTCACTGCGTCGCGCCCGAATACGATCGTGAATTGGCGATTCCCGCTGATTAACATATTTTCGGCTTTAATCAGCGGAAATGCACCCAGCGCCATTTTTTAAATTGCAGTTGCGATGCAACGGCGAAATTCAATTACGCCGCTCGTATCGGAACTCCAACCCGGCGTTTCTTGTTTTCTGACTAAAGAAAACAGAAATGCCGGCTCAAAGTGAGAGTTAGGCTGGAGTATCACTGATACTCCAGCCTAACTCTACCTGAATCTGGCCCACAGTGATAGAGTGCAAAAGTGCATAAACACGTGGTTATGATTAAAGTCCATAAAATTCAAAAAATTCAAACATATATAAAGATGATAGATGTGCAGTAGTCCTAGATACGAATTTCCATCAAATGTGTAGGAAGGTGGTAACGCTGTGGTCCGGTGCTCCCCCACCAGGTTCCCCACTCACCAGAGCCAACAACTAACATACACTTAAATGATATCACTGTGATCATCAGAAACAGGAACATTTTATCTGGGTTGTTCTTTGGTGGTAGGTTACGGTAGTAGCACAAATATACAACTAAATAAACAATTTTTTTTTTTAACTTTTACTATTTTGGACCAGTTTTCCTTTGATAATAAAACAAAGTAAAACTTGCCCTATCCATAAAAACCCACCAACCAGAACAGGGCAGTTTGGGGTAAGGGAAATTCTTCCTCAATTTGGTTATAAGATTGGAGCCAGGGAGGAGCAGCATTTCTTGATTCAAACTGAGTGGCTTTTACTTGGGTGCCTGGCATAGCTGTCAGCACTGTAATCCCTGGCACAAAAGGGGGCCTGGAGAACAGGGGGAATAAGGTGCGGGCAGGGAGAGGATGAACGGTGCAGCGGGGGATGCCTTGTGTGTCTTTCCCTGCAGCAGCTGAAAGACGGTTTCTCCCTTTCTCCCCCCCACTGGCTTTTAGCTGCTGCAGGGAGAGATGCACAGGGCACATCATTCCTGTATTCCGCCCCTCCTGTAAGTCGCAAAACATGTGGCGCTGAATTTTATACCCTAAGTATACAAATCGGTCTCATCTGTGAAATCACCACTCCACCCAGCGCAATACTTGTATAATTACAACAAGCCCTGTGGCTATTGAGTGTTTATTTTAGAGTGACAGGAATGGGGTCCTTATTTGTTTTGTATTTGTGTCTATTATAGTATAATTGTGATTTATTTTATATTTTTCTATTAAAAAATAAAAAATTTATTGGGTTGTGCCTACAAAGTCCATTTCTTTGTTAAAAACATGAATGCATGTTTTTTTTTATAAATCCGGATCCATTTCTAGACATCCGCTTGCTCAGCGGGGATCGTTCTGTTGATCCCTGCTGAGCTGATGATGACTAGTTCGTCTCTGCACACTGTGCAGAAAAGGACCTGTCAGATCTCCGCTCTCCTCTATGGGGGGATCTGATGAAAACAGACCGTCTGTCCATTTTCATTCGATCCGCCAGACGGATGGAGAGTAGGATTTCCATCCATCTGGATTTAGTGGAGCAGGTTTGATCAGCTGCATACCTTCTAGTGCTAGTTATCAATGTTTAGAAAATGGGCTACCCACTCTCCTATTTTAAGTTTTAATTCATGATTTATTGACTGATTTTAATTGTTTATTTGAGTCACTCTTCAGGATGATATTTGATATTTTCAGAGGTGGGGGCCCTGTCAGGTAGGCCGTATTTGAGTGTATTGGCCCAATGATTTCTAACAGCAGCCCTGCTTGTAGTGAGGGACTAACCCCAAAGGCAAGAGAGTGCCCGAAGAGAAGTGCCCAAAGGATGGTGAAGGTTCTATAGAAGGATTACACAATATCACTTTATGCATATGAATAGCTGAACATTTCTTTTGTTTTTGTTGAGGGGGAATTGGGGTACTTATTTATTATGAAATATTAAAATATTAAAGCTATGATTATCACTATGTCATGGTCTGGCACTGAATCACTGGAGTGGTTACCTTTTGTATTTTATCATGAACATTTTGGATGATATACATACACTTTGGGTCTGATTTACTATTATCAATGCGCTGCGCTGGTTCATGGCTTAATTGGTATGCTGGATGAATCCTTCATTAGGCTTATGAACCGGGTGCAGCAGCCGGCGCAATGCAATTAATATGTAAAGCCGCCACCGAACTCCCTTTAGAAGTCTATGGGAGAAATCAAAAGTGTTAATTTTCAAGGTTAATAAGCAAGTTTTTGTCCTAAAAAGTGTAAGGGGACCTGAGTCCTGCCCCAGGGGACGTGTATCAATGCTTTTTTAATTTTTTTAAATGGAAGTTTTTTCGGGAGCAGTGAATTTAATAATGCTTTAAGTGCAACAATAAAAGTGAAATATTCCTTTAAATTTCGTACCTGGGGGGGTGTAAAGTCAGCATGTGAAAAAGCGCATGTTTCCCGTACATAGAACTTTAAAATTCACTCGCGGCAATAATGAATTGTCGGCTCCGGCAATTCTGAGCAAATTCATTCATAAAAAAAAAAGCGTGGGGTCCCCCCAAATATCCATACCAGGCCCTTCAGGTCTGGTATGGATTTTATGGTGAACTCCACCCCAAATTACAAAAAAATGGCATGGAGTTCCCCCAAAAATCCACACCAGACCCTTATCCAAGTACGTAACCTGGCCGGCCGCAGAAAAGAGGGGGGGACAGAGTGCGGCCCCCCTCTCCTGAACTGTACCAGGCCACATGCCCTCAACATGGGGAGGGTGCTTTGGTGTCCCCCCAAACCACCTTGTCCCCATGTTGATGGGGGTTGTGGGGGTCTGCGGGCAGGGGGCTTATCAAAATCTGGAAGACCCCCAGATCTCGCCCCCTTGTGTGAAATGGTAATGGGGTACATTGTACCTCTAAAATAAGAGAAAGAAAAGCGCACCAGCCTAGTGTGTTACCGTTGACAGTTTAATAAAATAAAATAATAATGGAAAACTACTCACAATGGAAATAAAATAGTAGGCTTATCATAAACAATGTGGTAGATACCCCTTGAACCACACTCTAGAATAGGGGGGATAGAGGTATGTCACTGCTGGCTGATGCGTTTTGAGGCAACAAGGACCTCTTCATCAGAGCCCGGCAATGACATAACTCTATCCCCCCTATTCTGGAGTTTGGTTCGAGTGGTATCTACCACATCGTTGCTGATAAGCCTACTACCTAAAGGGCCTGGTATGGATATTTGGGGGGAACCCCACGTCATTATTTTTTTTTACGCCGAGGTTCCCCTTAATATCCATACCAGACCTGAAGGGCCTGGTAATTGAATTTGGATATTTTTTACAGGTTACCAGTTTAGAGTTACAGAGGAGGTCTAGTGCTAAAATTATTGCTCTCGCTCTAACGCACGTGTCAGTGCCTCACATGTGTGGTTTGAACGGCGCTTACATATGTAGGCAGGACTTACATGCGTGTTCGCTTCTGAGTGCGAGCTACTAGGGACAGGAGCGTTTTAATATATATTTTTTTCTTTTTTTTTTACGTAATATTTTTCTTTTTGCACTTTTTTGTCCCTTTTTTTTATCACTTTTGTTCCTATTACAAGGAATGTAAACATCCCTTGTAATAGGACTAGTGTGTTACAGGTTCTCTTTATGGAGAGAGGCGGGGTCAACAAGACCCCACATCTGTCCTCCAGGCTGGAAAGCATGAGATCGGAAAAAAAACACTGATCTCATGCTTTCAGCCGCGATCATGTTGTTTCAGCACAGAGGTGTAGTGGATAGCACTTTCACCTAGCAGCAAAAAGGGTCGCTGGTTCGAATCCCGCCCGTGACACCATCTGCCTGGAGTTTGCATATTCTCCCTGTGCCTCCATGGGTTTCCTCCCACAATCTAAAAACATGCTGTAAATCGGATCCTGTCTAAATAAGCCCTAATATGCAGTAGTATATTTAGGTTTTATGCTGCTCTAGGCCTGACTAAACTTCTGCACCTCCTAATAGGAAAATGACCCACCCTTCCTGTCAAGGCCACACCCTGTTTTTTATGACCCGCCCAGAAATTTTCAGGGGACACACACACACTAGTTCTGGGGGGAGGTGGGGGGCACTGGATTCTCTTAATTTGCATAGTTTTTCTCTCACTTCCTGTTTGGCTAGGGGGCAGGAAGTGAAGGCAAATCTCCCCAATTGGACAGGGATAATACAAAATAACCCTCCCTCCCTCACTCTATCCAAACCGATAGAAAAAAAAGTGTTGATTATAGTTCTAGTTTAAGGACACATTTGTGATAATTTTATTGAGAGGACTAAGAAAATATAACCAAATCAAGAGGCCAGGATACAGCGTTGCTAATATGTATGAATGTGTGTTAGGGACCCCCACAAACAACCACCCAATGTTAAATAAACAATTTTCTTAATTTGCAAATAAGTATCATCTGCTCATTTTTTGGGGATGTTTGCACCCCTGATAGGGTGAAGACACCTCACAAATGTTGTCACTTTCTACTTCAAATTTATTCACTTCCTGTCACATAGCCAAACAGGAAGTGAGGGTAAAACCTTACTAATGTATTTTCTTGGGGACACACAGATCAATCTAAATAGTTTCCCATTATGTAAATTGCACTCTAGCATGTTGCTGTGTACACCCCAAATTATTAGGGATCTTGGACTTTAGGGTCCATTTACTAAAGGCAAATCCACTTTGCACTACAAGTAGACAAGCAAGGATGAAAAAAACTTTGCTTCTACAGGATTGGATGTTAAAACCATCAGTGCTTCCCCTGTGATTTTCCGCGACTACACTTCTACTGCAGAGCGGCTTTGCCTTTACTAAACCCCAAACTAACTAATCATTTGGGGTGTACACAGCAGTGCTGGAGTGCAATTTGCTTCATGGGGACACTAGTTAGATTGATCTGTGTGTCCCCAAGAAAAGACATTGGTAGGGTTTTAACCTCACCTTCTGTTCAGCTGTGTGACAGGAAGTGAAGCCAATTTTAAGAAAAGGGACACAAAGCCCAACCCAAAAAACACAAGCAGGGGTTCTAACACTCACTTGGCTTCCCTCAAACACCCACAATTAGAATAGGATTGCCTTGCGCTAGATTTAAGCACAGTGCTGTAAATCAGCACTTGAAGCCTGTCCGCCAATACACCCCCCCCCCCCCCAAACAGGCCATGTTTGCAGGTTTTCCTTCATCTTGCACATGTGCTTTAAAACACAGTCTGGACAGCAATTCTTGATAAGATAAATCCACAAAACATTTCCTGTCGGGGGTACTTGAGGACTGAGGCTGAGAACCACTGCAGTAAAAAGGAAACAATACTTACCGCTCTGTATTTTTCCTTTCCTGGTGACTAAACATGGCAGCAAACATTTCATGCATACACACCAGGAAAGGAGCTTCCAGACAAATCACAACTGATTGGCCTAACCAATCAGCCCTAGTTCAGCTGCAGCTGTCAAAATCTGTAGCATGAAATAGTAACAAAAAACAAACTTCAAAATGTAAAAGTAATTTTATTGGTCAACAAAACAAGGAAAGCAAAAAAATAAAAAAATAACAATTTTAAAAAATAAAAATAAACATAGGTTCATTTGAGACAGTAAACAGAATATAGTTTATGCTTTGGAAATAACACAATAGACCCACAGACATCTATTAAGGATTAAAACATTAGTCACAACATCTTGAGAAATATTTAGCAAAATAATGCAGCACAAATACATCAAAGTGAACACAGTAAAAAAAAGTACATTGCCAAAAAAAAAAAAAAACCTTGATCAAAAACATAGCTGTTTTGCAAAGACATTCTTGCCACTTCAGAAGAGAGAGACTATTCAGCTTGACGCTCATTCACTGTCTCCAACAAGGTCTTACATCATCATGGCAGAGGCTTAATTATTAATCAACATCCTCCATTTTTTAAACTTTCAGATGCCTTCGGCATCCACACCCTTCTTTTTATCCAACATGGAAAAAAGGTATAGCTTGCTTAGCCATAATCCTATACATTGTTTGCTGTCAAACGAAACCTGTTTATATACATACAAGTTGCGTGCATTCCACAACACTTCCTTTAACCACTTTGCAACCGCCCTATAGACAAAGTACATCTACAGGGCGGTTGCTTAACTCTAAGGCCTCGTACACACGAGCGGACAGATTTGTTCAAATCTGTTCGTCCGACAGATCTGAACAAATCTGTCTGCTGGGATTTTGGTTTGCTCGCGTGTACACACGAGCAAACCAAAATCCCCGCCAGCAGACGGCGAGCTGACATGTCGGTGACGTGGCGGTGACGTTGACGCCGCCACGTCATCGCACCAGGAAGTAAAACACTTCCGCGCATGCGCCGAATCCATTCGGCGGCGGTGCGGCGGCGGTGCGGGACGACATGTCTGCTGGTAAGTGTACTAACCAGCAGACATGTCGGGCGGACAGATTCCCACCCGATAGATTTCAAAGCATGCTTTGAAATCTGTCGGGTGGACAAATCTGTCCGCTAGCCCATACACACGATCGGAGATGTCTGCTGAAACGGTCCATCGGACCGTTTTCAGCGGACAAATTCGATCGTGTGTACGCGGCCTAAGAGGCCGTTAATTAACGGCTTCCTAGAATTGCGCTCCTGCGCGCCCCCTGAGGCGCGCACACGGGAGCATCCAGATCACGGCAAATCGCCACTGATGGCGGCGGTTTACCACGTGATCGCTCCGTCCAATGATGGGTACAGTGTGAGAGGAACAGTGTGAGAGGAGAGGGGAGGGAGCAGATGTCAGCGGCAGTGCTGTGGGCTGGATCTGTGACAAATGCAGTCACAGATCCATCCATCCATCCCTCCCTCCTCAGCCATCCCTGCTGCAATACTCTGCAATGCTGGGCAATACTCTGGGGGCCAATACTCTGGCAATACTCTGGGGGCCAATACTCTGGCAATACTCTGGGGGGCAGTACTCTGGCAATACTTTGGGGGGCAATACTCTGGCAATACTCTGGGGGGCAAGACTCTGGCAATACTCTGGAGAGCAATACTCTGGCAATACTCTGGGGGCCAATACTCTGGCAATACTCTGGAAATACTCCGCAATACTCTGGGCATACTCCTCAATACTCTAGGCATACTCTGGGCATACAGCGCCCCTGTCTTTGTGAGCTTTCATGCAGAAGCGAACGCATACGCAAGTCCCACCCACATATTAAAACGGTGTTCAAACCACACATGTGAGGTATCTCTGCGAACGTTAGAGCGAGAGCAATAATTTTGGCCCTAGACCTTCTCTGTAACTAAAAACATGTAACCAGTAAAAATATTTAAAGCATCGCCTATGGGAATTTTTAAGTACTGAAGTTTGGCGCCATTCTTCAAACGTGAGCAATTTTGAAGGGTGACATGTTAGGTATCTATTTACTCAGCGTAACTTTATTTTTCATATTATGCAAAAACATTAGGCTAACTTTAATGGGTTTTTTTAAAGCACAAAATTGTTTTATTTCCAAAAAAAACGTGTTTGAAAAATTGCTGTGCAAATACCATGAAAATGTTGCACAGACCGCCATTGTATTCTCTAGGGTCTTTGCTAAAAAGCATACATAATGTTTTGGGGTTCTATGTAATTTTCTAGCAAATAAATGATGATTTTTACATGTAGGAGTGCTCCCTGCATGTTGGGCCTCTGTATGTGGCCACACTGTGTAAAAGTCCCACACATGGGGTATCGCCATACTCGGGAGGAATAGCAGAATGTGTTTTGGGGTGTAATTTGTGGTATGCATATGCTGGGTGTGAGAAATGACCTGCTAATATGAAAATTTGATGAAAAAAAAAAATCTTGATTTTGCAAAGAATTGTGGGAAAAAAATGACAACTTTAAAAAAAACTCACCAGGCCTCTTTCTAAATACCTTGGAATGTCTTCTTTCCAAAAAGGGTCATTTGGGGGGTATTTGTACTTTTCTGGCATGTTAGGGTCTCAAGAAATGAGAGATGCTGTCAGTACATCAGGTGTGATGAAATTGATCAATTTTCAGTAATTGGTACCATAGCTTGTAGACCCCATAACTTTCACCCAGACTAAATAATATCCAACATTTTTATTTTTTTATTTTTACCAAAGATATGTAGCAGTATACATTTTAGGCCAAATTTATGAAGAAAAATTACTTTTTTGCAAAATGTTATAATAGAAATGAAGAAAAATTATTATTTTTTACCAAAGTTTTGTTCTTTTTTCATTTATAGCAAAAAAAAAAATAAAAAAAACGCAGAGGTGAATAAATACCACCAAAAGAAAGCTCTATTTGTGGGAAAAAAAGGACAAAAATTCATTTGGTTAAGGTGTTGTATGACTGAGTTATTGTCATTCAAACTGTGAGAGCACCGAAAGCTGAAAATTGGTCTGGTTATTAAGGGGGTTTAAGTGCCCAGTGGTCAAGTGGTTAATGCACATAACACTAACCACAATACTCTCTGTTTATCTTTTTCCAGTTTCCCCAAGCCATACATCATTATTTTCACTCACTCCACTTCACTCCTGTTATTTCTTTCACCAGATCTTGGCTCTTATTGATCACATCTTTTGTTACACTACACCCCAAGAACACATGCTCACTGTCTTCTACACTCCCACAATTAATTATTGGACAAATATCAGACACACACGGATCACTCCTTTTCCTAAATAGTTTTGTAGCTAGACATTCATGTAAACTCATCCATACTATCTGTCTCTGCACATTTGTCACCCCATATGTACTCATTTTCTTCCATACTTCCCCAGCCACTGACACATTAATTCCCTTAAGGTTACACACATACTCCTTCTCTATGAACCACTTTCTCACTTTAACTTTATCCCTCTCCCCTTCTCCTAGATCTGCCAACTTAAACTCTATCCTAAACTTTTCTAATACCCAGTAGTCGTATGCCACCACGTAAGCCACCGGTATACTTGAATCCCTTCCCAACCATCCCCATCTCCTGAACAACCACCCACCTGTAAAGGCAATCATCCTAGCACACACTCAGAGGCGTCTCTAGGGGGGGCCAGAGGGGGCCCTGACTCCCCCAACATTATGCTGTGCCCCACCATGTGCCCCCCCCCCCCCCCCAAAAAAAAAATTTTTATTTTCTCGGGCCGCCCCTGGAGTAACAGTCTCTCCTGAGAGGAAGAGCGTCCCCAGTCAGCTCTGCGGGGCATTCCTCCCCCTCCCTCTGCTCACTGACACTGCATATTGCAAGCGTTCACACAACCACAGCCGCCCGATCTGCTCCTTCCCCTGCATACTCATTGGCACGGAGAAGAGTGAGTTGTAGAAAGGACTCCATGAGCACTGTGGGGGAGGGGGGGCCCAAGCCTTCATCTCAGTTACTGAAAAAACAGACTGATTTCTCCCGTCCTTAGGACAGGAGAACTAGCCTGTAAATTCTGAGAGTGTTGACTGCAAGCTGAGCCGAGTGTCAGTCTATGACACTCTTTTACAGCCCAGGGAGTCCAGCCACCTCCCTCTCACTCTCCTCACATACGAGCAGGGAATACAGCTCCTCCTCCTCCTCCTTTCAGTCCCACCCACACTATCTCAGTGTGCTGTATCTGAAGAGAGGGGATGTGTGTTCAGGAAACATTAAAATCAGCAGCATGTGTGTGAATGATGCCTGAGATTCTAGCCTGGACCGTGGGTAAGTGTGTGCACTGCAGACTGCAGTACACTGTAATCATTGAACTGCATTATCTCCATCCCTTCTCCCCCCCATCTGTCTCCCTCCCCTCTCCTGTTCTTTCAAGACATTCACAATTTACTTTCTGTAACTGTCACCACCGTTTACGATATTCCATTCCATCGCCCCACGACAGCTTATCCGACAGTCCGACAGACATCAGACACGACTCATTTAATTTCCCAGAATAACCGAGACAACACAAGCTCTGGTACTGGTTCCAAAATGAATGAATGAATCCTTTAATGGTAACTTAGCTTTCTTATATACAGTACAAGCATGTTACAGTTAATCACAGGGACAAAGACACACTCCACCCACACATCACACAATGGGGGGCTTCATACACATTATTTTAGTTAATGACATTCCGATGAGTTAATTACTACTCATTACCCAGATGGTCTGGCTCCGCATTTAGAGGGGTTAATTACTACAGCTTGACAAGTCACATTCCACATCTTAACAGTGTCATTAGCATACACAATGAACAGGTCTTAGGAGCAGACCTAATTAGCACAATGGACACAAAACAGTATTAGCAGCACACAATGGAATGTCTAGGAGCAGACTCAATTAACACCTCAAAAGCATGTGTCCCCACATTGAATGAAAACACTCTATTGACCTGTCGGAGTCAGACTTTACCAACTTGTAATATTTAAAGATATCCTGCAAAACATGAATTATCAGTAATGTCCCATCCCATGTAATTTATCATTTCTCAGTCACCCTATGCCCAAAAGGGGCATAGGATGACCCTAGACCCAAGAGCCATTAGTGATGCTGGCACTCGAGTACCCCCCATCCTTCAAAAGTCTCTGGGTGTCACGGGCCATTCTGTTACACTTTCACTTTCCGTTAGGCAGGTAATATACAGTGCAAATTTCTTTCCTACATCCACAGATTGAAGGAAAGAAACTTGCATGATTCCCCCATCAACACAGACAGTGCTGACGGGAATATCCCTCCTGCCCAGCAATTGTATTCTCCCGACAAACAGTGATTCTCACTAGTGGCTATACAGCAACCACTAGTGATAACCATAAGAGAATCTGCTCATTAATGGTTCAAATCTCAGCCAGTTTCTGCTGAACCAGCTGAGATTTAAACTGTCTATGGCTGGTCTTAGCTCTTAGGCAGCCCATACATTGATCACTTTTTTTCATTCAACTATTAGGTTGAATGAAAAAAAAAATGATCCAATTCCCCCATCTACACATTATAGGTGGATGGGGGAACCCTCCCAGTGTGGACCAGTGCTGGAATAACCAGAGTTGCTGTCCTGTCCCGGCTATTCACAGCGCTGGTCTCTGTCTCCTTGGCAGCGGCGGCAGCACATTGGAACCCAGTGCTGGTTACTTTATGGGGCTGATGTACAGGAGGGCCAGCACAATTTGTTGTTAGAGATGAGCTAGGCATGTTCAAAAATCCACATGCCAGAGCCTGCCAGGAAGCCCACACTGCACAGCGCTAATCACAGGAAGTGAGACATTTCCCGGTCCGCAGCTCTGCACAGGTCAGGAAATGTCTCACTGCCTGTGATTAGCACTGTGGAGTGTTGGCTTCCTGGCGGGATTGGGCATGTGGGATTTCAAACACACCCAAGCCCATCTCTATTGGTTGTAGACAGTTGAGCTCCCTGCAGGTTGCTTAGCAGCAGTGGAGCTTCTCTGACATGCTGATCGGGATGCAATCCAGGTGATGCTTCCAGTCAAATCCCAGTGTTAAATATCAGAGATTTTATTGATCAAAGCCCACACTTTACAGGCATAGAGCCCACACTTTACAGGCATAGAGCCCACACGGCTGCGGAACATACGTTTGATTTTATATATATATATATATATATATATGTGTGTGTGTGTGTGGTTGTACTCTTGATGCTAATAAATACTGTATTTATTAGATCTGACTGGGAGCATTACCTGGATCAAATCCCGATCAGCATGTCAACAGAGAAGGTTATACAGCATTACTGCTGCTAGGTGACCAGCTGGGGGCTCAGCTCTCTATAACCAATAGTGCCAGCCTTCCCCTGCATGCATCCGTAATGTCACCAGCACTAGGTCCTAATGGACTGCCGCCGCTGCCAAGGAGACAGATGCCAGACCATCGCTGTCAATAGCAGGGACAGGACAGCTGGGGAACCCCACAGTGGCAGAACACCAGGGCTCGGTGGCAAAACAACCTTTGCAACCCTGAAAGTTCTCCCACTGCTTTGGACCCTTATATTTTCTTGGTGTGCTGGTGACATATAGCTCTTGTTTTCTGCCACCCTGGGGGGCCCCAGTATAGTAGGAAGGGAGCTCACTGCAGAACATGTAAAAGGGCCCGTTGTGGGATCGTAGTAAAGGGCCCCAGGAGATATATATATATATATATATAATTGCATTTTATAGTTGGGCCCCCCTACTTTTGTCCCTGTCCCCCTATGTGCCCCCCCTAAATATGAAATCTGGAGACGCCACTGCACACACTCCACCATTCCTCAAAACTTTCACCGCGCAAAACCAATAATTCATTAACACAAACACTCTCACAATTTTCTTAGACACCAAGGGGCTGATTTACTATTGAAGCTGCGCCGGTTCATGCCTTAATTAGTGTGCTGGCTGAAGCCTTAATTAGGCGCATGAACCGGCCGCAGCAGTAGCGCAATGCAATTGATAAGTAAAGCCGGCGCCGAACTCCCTGTTAAAGTCTATGGGGGAAATCTTAATTGTGAATTTTAAAGGCTAATCTGCAAGTTTTGTCCTAAAAAGTGTTTGGGGACCTCAGTCCTGCCCCAGGGGACATGTATCAATGCTTTTTTTATTTTTTAAAACGGCCGTTTTTTCGGGAGCAGTGATTTTAATAATGCTAAAAGTGCAATAATAAAAGTGTAATTTTTCTTTAAATTTCGTACCATGGGGGGCTCTAATGTCAGCATGTGAAAAAGCGCATGTTTCCCGTGGTTAGAACTGTCTCTGCACAAAATGACATTCTCCAAAGAAAAAAAGCTGTTTAAAACTGACTCGCGGCAATAATGAATTGTCGGCTCCCGGCAATTGCAGGAGAATTCATTCATGAAAAAAACGAGAAAAAAAAGCGTGGGGGTCCCCCCAAATTCAATAACCAGACCCTTTAGGTCTGGTATGGATATTAAGGGGAACCCCGACGTCAATTTTTAAAGAAAATGACGTGGGGTTCCCCCCAAATATCCATAACCAGACCCTTCAGGTCTGGTGTGGAATTTAAGGGGAACTCCACCCCAAATTTAAAAAAAAAAAGGCGTGGAGTCCCCCCTAAAATCCACACCAGACCCCTTATCCGAGCACGTTGACCTGGCCGGCCACAGAAAAGAGGGGGGGACAGAGCGCGCCCCCCCCCTCTCCTGAACCGCACCAGGCCACATGCCCTCAACATTGGGGGGGTGTTTTGGGGTGCCCCCCAAAACACCTTGTCCCCATGTTGATGAGGACAAGGGTCTCTTCCCCACAACCCTTGCCCGGTGGTTGTGGGGGTCTGCAGGCAGGAGGCTTATCGAAATCTGGAAGACCCCTTTAACAAAGGGGCCCCCCAGATCCCAGCCCCCCCCTGTGTGAAATGGTAATGGGGTACATTGTACTCCTACCATTTCACCAAAAAAAAAGTGTCAAGGGTTATCTTCTTTCTTCTTCTTTTCTTCTTTTCTTCAGGTTTCTTCCTTCTTCTTCTTCTGCTTCTGTCTTGGGTCTTCTATTCCCGCATCTTGCCCGGAATGTTCTTCCATCTTCTTCTCCTTCCGCTGTCCTTCTCGTCCGCATCTTCTTCTTGTTCTTTTTCCCCCGGAGCCGCCGCTTCCAATTGAAATCCCCGCTCTCTGCCGGACCACGCCCCCCCTCTGACGCCACGGGCAAGCTCTTAGGAGTGTGCTGCAAGTGCGTCAGAGGGGGGCGTGGTCACATGTCAGAGGGCGGGCAATTCAATTGGAAGCTTGTGCGCGGCTTTTCTTTGCCAGAGTCGCCGCTTCCAATTGAATTGCCCGCTTTCTGACATGTGACCACGCCCCCCTCTGACGCACAGGCACCACACGTGGACTTTCCTAAGAGCTTGCCCGTGGCGTCAGAGGGGGGCGTGGTCCGGCAGACAGCAGGGATTTCAATTGGAAGCGGCGGCTCCGGCGAAGAAGAACAAGAAGAAGATGCGGACGAGAAGGACAGCGGAAGGAGAAGAAGATGGAAGAACACGCCGGTCAAGATGCGGGAATAGAGGCCCCAAGACAGAAGCAGAGGAAGAAGAAGAAGATGGAGGAAGAAACCCGAAGGAAAGAAGAAAAGAAGAAGAAAGAAGATAATAAAGGACTTGTCAAAAAACGGCTCTTGTCGTTTTTAACCCTTGACACTTTTTTTTTTTTTTTGGTGAAATGGTAGAGGTACAATGTACCCCATTACCATTTCACACAGGGGGGGGCGGGATCTGGGTGCCCCTTTGTTAAAGGGGTCTTCCAGATTTCGATAAGCCTCCTGCCCGCAGACCCCCACAACCACCGGGCAAGGGTTGTGGGGAAGAGACCCTTGTCCTCATCAACATGGGGACAAGGTGTTTTGGGGGGTACCCCAAAACACCCTCCCAATGTTGAGGGCATGTGGCCTGATGCGGTTCAGGAGAGGGGGGGGGCGCACTCTGTCCCCCCCTCTTTTCTGCGGCCGGCCAGGTCAACGTGCTTGGATAAGGGGTCTGGTGTGGATTTTAGGGGAGACTCCACGCCATTTTTTTTTTAAATTTGGGGTGGAGTTAAAATTCACACCAGACCTGAAGGGTATGGTTATGGATATTTGGGGGGAACCCCACGTCATTTTTTTTTAGACAATTGACGGCGGGGTTCCCCTTAATATCCATACCAGACCTAAAGGTATGGATATTAGGTCTGGTATGTCAGGAGCTGACAATTCATTATTGCCGCGAGTCAGTTTTAAACGGCTTTTTTTCTTCAGAATGTAATTTTTCACATGCTGACATTACACCCAGGGCCGCCATCAGGGGGGTACAGGCAGTACACCTGTAAGGGGCCCGGGGGTCCGGAGGTGCCCAGATGCCTGGAGGCCCCCAGTGCCCCAGATGGTAACCCCCCCTCTTTTTTTTTTAAATATATATATATATATATTTTTTTTATTATTTTTTATTAAAGGGCCAATTTTTGGATTTTTTATTTTTTAGCAGTCCGGAGGTCCCCAGGGGCCCAGAGGCCCCCAGGGCCCCGGGTGGCAACCCCCCATATTTTTTGTTATTAAAGGGCCAATGTTTTTTTTTAGGGGTCTGGAGGTCCCCAGTGGCCCGGAGATCCCCAGGGCTCCAGATGACAACCCCCCCCTTTTTTTTAAAAAAATACAAAAAAATTATATATTTTTATATATGTTTTTGTTATTTTTTTAACATATATATATATTATTATGAAAGGGCCCAGAGGGCCCCAGATGACGACCTTTTTGCTTATAAAAATGTTATAAACATTTTATATTTTCCCCAGGTTTTTTTTTTTTTTTTTTTAAAGTGTATTTTGTGCGTGAAGTCGAGAGAGAGGATCTGGACTGCAGGAGTTGGCAGACCCTCCCCCCAGAGGCAATCGCCATCCTTCTCCATGCCCCCGGTGGCAATGGCGGGTGTGAGGGGGGGCCTCCCACTCACCCCACCCTACCTGCTCCACTTGGGAGCCTGACGGGACAGAGGGACTCCCCCTATGAGGGAGTCTAGCCCACCCAGCCAGCCCTGTAGGTCCTTCGCCTCTCTTTATTTTAAGAGACCTCATGGCCAAAGTGCGTGCGTGTTAAACCAATTTCGTGTGCGTGCAAGTGTGGTGTTTTTTTTTGGGGGGGGTGGGCATACTAAGCACAGGCATACCTTGCATAGCACACCCCCCGGGAGACGGGCTGAGACCACCAAACTCAATTCACATGTAGCCGAGACCGGGATCCGAACCCTTGGCTGCAGAGGTGAATGGCTTGTCAGCGCAGTGCCAATCACGTTGAGCCACCACAGCTCCCACCCCATGTTATTTTTGTTTAGATATTTTTTTAGTTATTTTTTATTAAAGGCAACCCCCTTTTTTTAATAGATATTTTTCTATATTTATTTTTTTGTAAAGGAACCCCCCGCTTATCAAATTGCGGCAGCCCCCCCCCTTCTCAATTTCAGGCAGCAGCACCCCCCCCCTGTTCTCTGCTCCAGGGGGCCCATGCCTGAAGCTGTGTAAGGGGCCCCATAATTCCTGATGGCGGCCCTGATTCCCCCCCCCCCATGGTATGAAATTTCAAGGAATTTTTAACTTTTATTGTTGCACTTTAACCACTTCCATACCGCGCCTATTCTGGCACTTCTCTCCTTCATGTAACAATTATATTTTCTTCCTTGAAAATTACTCAGGACTCCCAAACATTATATATATTTTATTAACAAACACCCTAGGGAATAAAGTGGCGGCCATTTTTTCTTACAAATTTCCAACGGTATTTGCGCCAAAAATTTTCATGAATGACAAAATAAGAAAGCAGTAAAGCAGTAAAGCTAGCCCAATTTTTAGGGATCATGTTCGTTCAGCACAGTGGTGTAGTGTGTAGCATGTTCACCTAGCAGCAAAAGGGTTGCTGGTTCGAATCCCGCCTGTGACACCATCTGCCTGGAGTTTGCATGTTCTCCCTGTGCCTGTGTGGGTTTCCTCCCACAATCTAAAAACATGCTGTAAATTGGATCCTGTCTAAATAATCCCTAATATGCAGTAGGATAATTAGGTTTTGTGCTGCCCTAGGCCTGACCAAATTTCGGCACCCCCTAATAGAAAAATGACCCACCCTTCCTTTCAAGGCCACACCCTGTTTTTTTATGACCCACCCAGGAATTTTCAGGGGACACACACAAGTTCTGTGGGGGGGGGCACAGGAGTCCCTTAATTTGCCTAGTTTTTCTATCACTTCCTGTTTGGCTATGGGGCAGGAAGTGAAGGCCAATCTCCCCAAACGGACAGGGATAATACAAAATAAACTGACAGAGCTTCTAACCCCCCCCCAACTCTATCCAAAATGAAAGAAAACAAAAAAATAAAAGTGATGATTATAGTTCCAGTTTAACCCCAAATTTCAGATCATTTTATTGAGAGGCTTAAGAAAATATAACCATGCCAGTAGGCCAGGATCCAGCGTTGCTAATATGTATGAATGTATGTTAGGGACCCCCACAAACACCACCCAATGTTAAATCAACAATTTTCTTGTTTGTTTTGGGGATGCCTGCACCTCTGATAGGGTAAAGACACCTCACAAATGTTGTCACTTCCTACTTAATTCATTCACTTCCTGCCACATAGCCAAACAGGAAGTGAGGGAAAAACCTGAGTAATGTCTTGTTGGGGACACACAGATCAATCTTAATAGTTTCCCATTTTGGAAATTGCATTTTGCTGTGTACACCCCAAATTAGTATGGATCTTGGACTTTGGGGTCCATTTACTAAAGGCAAATCCACTTTGCACTACAAGTGGACAAGCAAGGAAGAAAAATAAAAACTTGGCGGGATTGGAAGTTAAAACCATCATTGCTTCCCTTCTGATTTTCATTGCCTACTCTTCTACTGCAGAGCGGCTTTGCCTTTACTAAACCCCAAAGTAACTAATCATTTGGGGTGTACACAGCAGTGCAATTCGCTTAATGGGGACACTAGTTAGATTGACCTGTGTCCCGAAGAAAAGACCATTGGTAGGGTTTTAACCTCACTTCCTGTTCAGCTGTGTGACAGGAAGTGAAGCCAATTTTAAGAAAAGGGACACAAAGCTCAACCTAAAAACACTAGCATGGGTTCTAACATTCAATTGGCTTCCCTCAAACAACCCACAATTAGAATAGGATTGTCTTGTGCTAGTTTCAAGCACAGCGCTGTAAATCAGCACTTCAAGCCTGTCCACCAATGCCTTGAAGGAAGAGGTTGTGTCTTTGAAGCAGCTCCTGTGAAGAACCAGACCCTGGAGGAGAGGGGAGGCTATGGCCTCATCAAGCCCAGGCCAGGGGCTTGTTCCTGGGCAAGGGGAGTTCACCTCCCGCCCGGTACCTCCGAGGACCGTGGATCTCCCGAGTTTTGGGGATTTAAATAAAGAAGAGAAGCAATTTTTGTCGGTCCAGTCCAAGCTGGCAGATTGGACTTTTCCCCAGCAAGGGGAGGATGATCAGCGAATGCTGAGAAGACGCAGCAAAACCAAAGGTTTGATTCAGAAGGCGGCACAAGCTCTCCATTCCAGGATTACAGTGCTGGCCAGTTTAAGGAACAGAAGAGATCGGGCTAGTAGCTCAAAAAGATTCGAATTCAAGGAAGCAATAGACCTGTTGAAAGAGCAGAATGGCCAGTTATGGGGTCTTGTTATGTGTCTCTGTTCCAGAGGGACTGCAGAGAAGGCTTTCCTCCTTCCAATCAGGAGGGAGCTCCAACGTGCCTCTGAGGAGAGCAAGCAGGCAGCAAGGAGAGGCAAGTCAGCATTAGTAGCTGAGGGGGCTGGGGGTTCTCTGTTAGTGGAACCTCAGACCTCAGGGACTATCTCGGAGAGTACCGCTGAGGGCGCCCAGGCACCTGCCGGACCCCAACCTGTGAAGAAAGGGGGTACAACATCAAGTGGGAGGTTGTCCCACGAAGCAGGAGGTACTTGCGTGAGTGAGAGAGGTCTCAACCCCGTGGTGAATCTTCCTCGTCTTCCGCCTGGTCTTTTGGTCACCGTGAAGAGTGTGTCTGGTTCCCAGCAAGATCAGGGTGATAAGCCTGCTCCTGGAAGCGGGTATCCTTTGGCCTCTGTGAACCCAGCAAGTAGCCTACAGCAGGGTCAGCCGGCCGTTGTGGTGGCGACCGCTGCGGGTTTACAGGGTGAGGGGCAGGCATCTACCGCGGATCCAGTTGAGATGGACTGTATGACATCTAGTATGGAGGAAGCTATGGCTAGGATAGCAATGGCTGCCGAGGGAGAGGGCACGCCACGCCATGTGGAGCCTCCTGCTTCTGGACGACCAATCAGCAGTGACTTGGAGGACATTTCCGCTGTGCGGGAATCTCCCGTGATTGGGACGGAGCCGCGACCGGAAGTGACGTCAGCACGTGACCCGGAACCGGAAGTGACGTCAGCACGTGACCCGGAACCGGAAGTGACGTCAGCGGGTGAACCGGAAGTGGCTGTGGTGACACCTGGAGCTCCATTTCCCGGCCAGGTCCGGTCCTCAGCTTTGGAACAGAATACCCAGGAACTTGTGAGTACTTCCCCATCTGCGGGTCTCCCTTCTGAACAGGCTCCAGTTTGGGGGGATCACCCTGCGGGACATTTAGATGATGAATGTTTGGCAATGGATTTTATTAGAAAGTTAGAAGGTTCCCAGTCTGCAGCTGTGACAGAAGTCCATGTAGGTTCCTATGGAGCCTGTGAAGAGATGGGGGACTCTGGTTTTAATATGGATGATACTCAATTGGCTCAGGTACAGGAAGTTGTGTTGGGGTCGGGCCCCCTTTCGGGTCCTTCAGTAGTGAGGGGGAGGGCAGCGAGTCATGAGGAGACTGCCCAGGTTGCGTCAATGGAGGTCTTGAGGGGGGTTGGTCCATTTGATGCACCCCAACCTGCGTGAGTTATCACAACCTCTCAGGAAGAGAGCTTGCTCAATGCTTTGAGGGAGGGCAGGTCTTATGCCCAAGTGGCTGGGTTAAGTGCTCCCTTGGATCATATTTACAGCAAGTTCGGTGCCCGCAATTTCAGGGTTCCCCCTGCGCAAGAGCAGCGGGGTGAGGGGGCATGGTCCAGGGGAGGTGGTGGTACAGAACGCAGGAGGAGGAATGTGGTGCAACTAAAGTTTATTGGTGAAGGTCAGTGCCCGTCCCGAGGAGAGGTCATCGATATGGTCCTCTCTCTGGGAGTAAGGGCGTCTGACCTCTTTGCGGTTATCCATCCGGGAGGTTCAGTAGAGTTTGATTTTAGTTTTATGTCAGTCATCGTTATGGAAATGTTTTTGTTGAATTATGAACTAGTTAAAAGACAGGACCCATGGTCCAAGTTCTGTTTGACCCCCCTGTCTAGGCAGGAGGAGGTCAAAAATGTAACCATCCTGGTACGCAATGAATCCCTTCCTCCGGAAGACATTGCGACCTGGTTGACCCGTCATGGCCAGCTCCAGTGCCCCCTTTGGAAGAAGGTGGATGAAAGGGGGATCTGGACAGGGGCCTGGGGGGTTAAGATTAAGTTGAAAAGGCAGGGAAATAGCATGGCTCATATCCCTGGGAGTGCTTTCATTGGGAGAGACAGAATTTTGTTTTTTTATCCTGGACAGCCTAAAAGGTGTTTTAAGTGCGGGTCCCCCACTCACTTGAGCGCTGAATGCACTGTTGTGAAGTGCACTCGCTGTGGTGGGAGGGGTCACCTGGCGGACGGGTGTGCCCATATTAGATGTAATCTTTGTAACGAGTTAGGTCACCCTTTCAGTCGATGTCCGCAGGCTTATAGGGGTAATGTGCAAGAGGAATCTGGGGTGTCGGAGGGTTTCACCTCGGACACTGATTCTGAGATGGAGGGGGGTGGGGGGGGGGGCAGGCCGCGGGTGCTTCTAGATCTGGTGGTCGGGCTGCCCCTATGCCCCAGAGGCAAGTTTCTGTCAGGAGGAGGGCGGGGGTTGGTGCAGCTGCCCCTGATCCTCCAGGTCAGAGTGGAGTGGACATTGATTCTGAGGTAGAGGGGGGTGAGGAGCCTCAAAGGCAGGGTCTCATCAGGAGGAGGGCGGGGGTTAGTGCAGTAGCCCTTGACCCTCCGGGTCAGAGTGGAGTGTCAGGAGGTGGTGGGGTTTTCCTTGGGGGGCCTCCTGAGTTTTTGCTGGACTCCTCTGCCTTGGACACCGATTCTGAAGTAGAGGGGAGTGAGGAGGGTTTGGTGGTTCCCCCTGGGGGGGTGTTGGGGCCAGTCTGTGCTATCCTTCCCCCCCTTCCCTTTCTCTTCCTGTTGCCCCCTCCTCTCATTCTTGTTCTGTTCCCCTCCCGCTTTCTTCCCGTTTTGCCCCGCTCTCCCCCCCCCGGGTGGACTCTCATGCGTTGGGTGGTGCAGTAACCCAGGAGGATATGGAGGTGGCCCTTGGGTCACAGAAAAGACCTCAGGCCGTGTCAAGTGAAGAGCCCTCAGAGGCTATGAGTGGGGTGGGCCCAGCAGCCGGTGATACTGGTTGGGTAGTGCTTAGGAAGAATAAGAAGAAAAAAAGTAAAAAAGGTGTTAATGAGTGATGCGGGAGTGGGTTCTGTGCCCTGTTCTAAGCAGGATGAGGGTGCGGGTGCCGCAGAGTAATTTATTTTACTAGTCGGTTAATATAGCGGGATTTTGTTTGATGTTTATGATGTATAGATATGTGGTCTGTTGATGGATTTGGCTAGCTATGACCTGGTGCAGTGGCCAGATGGGGCAGAGGCTGTAGGTTTCTGCAGTTGATGCCAATGGGCTTGCGCAGGTAGTTGGCTAATCCGCGTAAAATATGCCATATATAGTATTTTGTTATTCTTTCTTTTGTTTCTTATGGACCTTAATTATGGGTATGCACCAATAGTGACCCAAAGTGCAATGAGCCGGATAATGGAGGGTGATAAAAGTTTGCCCAACCTGATAGAGGTTAGCACTGGTGAATTGGTTGCGTGTTATTAGTCTGTGTTTTCAAGGTTTGTAAATTCAATGTTGGTTTTATAGGAGTGTTAGAGTTGTTTAAATGATTATCTTGTATATGTAAATGTTTGTAAGCAGTGTGAGATTTTCTTGATGTTTCCCCGTTATTTGTAAATTTGGTACCTAATGTCGTGTCTGAATAAACAAAAAATTTCCACCAATACACCACCCCCCCCCCCCCCAAACAGGCCTTGTTTGCAGGTTTTCCTTCATCTTGCACATGTGCTTTAAAAAGTCAGTCTGGACATCAATTCTAGTAAACAATACTTACCGCTTTGTCCTTCCTTTTCTGGTGACTAAACATTTCATGCATACATACCAGGAAAGAGCTTAGAGACAAATCACACTTGATGGTTTAGGCCCAAACTGTTTCAGCTGCAGCTGTTGAAATCCATAGCATGAAAAAAATATCACAAAACAAACTTCAAAATTTGAAAGGAATTTTATTGGTCCACAAAACAAGGAAAGCAAAACAAAATATTAAAAATAAACACACAAAAAAAATAAAAAAAAACTAAAAACAAAAAATAGACCAAGGTTTATTTCACACAGTCATTGAAAAATAAATCATGCTTTTGAAATAACAGGATAGACCCACAGGATTAAAACATTAGTCATTAACATCTTGAAAAACTTTTAGCAAAATTATGCAGCAGACAAAACATCAAAAAAACAAAACTTGCTCCAAAACATCTCTGTTTCGCTCCGCCATTCCTTCCAGCCAGCAAGTCTGCCTCCTCTGAGGGCAGCTGACACGTGCTCTATCCATGCTTTTTATAACATGTGTGCTAATGAACCATTTGGAAACACATGAAGAAATGTCAGCCTCTAGTTTGTGTGCACTTGTAACTGCTTACACCTGTTAAGGATGTCCTTAAATTACTAAGCCAAAAAACAAGCTTTCTGAGCATGCTCAGAAAGATGCATGTCATTTTCAGGCACAAACACCCAGCTTAATTTTCTAAGTGTTCGAGCATGCCCAGTTCACTCGAGATGCATTACCAGAATCAAATCTGCAATGGCGGATGAAAGCATTAGAGGTGTTTTTTTTTTGTTCCCCCTGAACTGATGCTTTACAACCTGAAGGGGAGGTCTTATAGAATTTTTACATAACAAACAAAAATAATAATAATCAAAACGCCCCTGTCCCTAGTAGCTCGCAGTCAGAAGCGAAAACGCAGCATTTTTTTTCCGGTTACCAGTTTGGATTTACAGATGAGGTCTAGTTCTAAAAGTATTCCTCTCGCTCTTATGCACGCTATGATACCTCACATGTGTGGTTTGAAGGATGTTTCCATATGTGGGCGGGCCTTAAATGTGTAAGTCCCGCCCACATATTTAACCCCCGTTCAAACCCCACATGTGAGGTATCATAGCGTACGTTAGAGCGAGAGCAATACTTTTAGCACTAGACCTTTTCTGTAAATCTAAACTGGTAACCTGAAAATAAATAAAAAAGTGTTGCCTATGGGTATTTTCAAGTACTGAAGTTTGGCGCCATTCCATGAGTGTGTGCAATATTAAAGCGTGACATGTTGGGTATCTATTTACTTGGTGTAACATCATCTTTCACATTATGGCCATAAATTGGGCTAACTTTAGTGTTTTCTTAATTTGTAACCACTTGAGCCCCAGACCATATTACTGGTCACTGACCGAGCCAGTTTTTGCATTTCAACACTGCGTCATTTTAACTGACAATTGCGCGGTTGTGCGACGTGGCCCCCAAACAAAATTGGCGTCCTCTTTTTTCCCCCAACAAAATTTTTATTTTTTTATTTTTGGTGGTATTTGATCACCTCTGCGTTTTTTCTTATTTTTGCTTGAACCAAAAATATAGCGACAATTTTGTAAATAAAAAGACAACTTTTTTACTGTTTGCTATAATAAATCTCCCCGAAAATATATCCAAAAACTTTTTGCCCTCAGTTTAGGCCGATACGTATTCTTCGACATATTTTTGGTTCCAAAAAATCGCAATAAGCGTTTGATTGGTTTGGGCAAAAGTTATAAGTAGGGGTTGGTTTTATGTGTTTTTTAGAAATATATTTGTGTTTTACTAGTAATGGTGGCGATCATTGATTTTTCTGGCTACTGCGACATTGTGGCGGACACATTTTTGTGAGCTTTGGCATTTTTCTAGCGACCAATGGTATACAAATGCATTGCTTACTATAAAAATGTCACTGGCAGGGAAGGGGTTAACACCAGGGGCGAAGGGGTTGATTATGTTTCCTGGGTGTGTTCTAACTGTAAAGGGGGTGGGACTGACTAGGGGAAATGACAGATCGCTGTTCATACATTGTATGGACAGACGAGCAGGCATTCCCCCCCCTGACAGGACCGGGATAAAGGGGAACTCCACACCAAATTTAAAAAAAAACGGCGTGGGGGTCCCCCTCCAGGTGCACAACAGTCTCTTAGATTTGATCTGGAACATAAGGGGTTAAACCCACGCCAAAAACGGCGTGGGGTTCCCCCTCAGATCCAGACCAAACCCTTCTCCCAGGCACGCAGTCTGGCCGTACAGGAATGGGGGTGGGGACGAGCGAGTGCCCCTCCCCCTCCTGAGCCGTACCAGACCACATGCCCTCGACATGGGGGAGTGTGTGCTTTGGGGGAGGGGGGCACTGCCCCCCCCCCCAAAGCACTCTTGTCCCCATGTCGATAGGGACAAGAGCCTCTTCCCGACAACCCTGGCCGTTGGTTGTCGGGGTATGCGGGCGGGGGGCTTATCAGAATCTGAGAGCCCCCTATAATAAGGGGGCCCCCAGATTCTGGCCCCCCACCCTATGTGAATGAGTATGGGGTACATCGTACACCTACCCATTCAGCGGGTGGAAAAGTGTAAACACAAATAAACCACACAGAATAAAATAATTTATTAGTCAGCTCTGGGGGTCTTCTGCCGGGACCCCCCACCACCAGCCCATTGGGCCCCAGGCTTCGCCGTTTTCTGCCGGGGGGGGACGACACCCACCGATGCTCTCCGCCATGTTCGGCCAGGCCCCCACCCCAAATTAAGCTTTTTTACATCCGGGGGGCGGCCGAAAACAGCGGAGAACAACGGGGGACGGAGCCCCTCCTCGGTCTCAGTGCAGCTCCTCCCACTGGCAGTAGTTCCAGCTCCTCCCACTCCCTTCAGTTTGCATCCTGCTGGAGAGGAGTGTAGACCTTTTTCCTGAGCTCCTGAGTTCCAGTGCTTCCAGCCACCAAGACCAGCCTCCAGCCCCAGCCCCCGGAAGAGGGGAGGGATGGCCTCCCTCAGCCCAGGGGAAGGACCAGCATCTGGCCTCCGGAGGAACCAGCAGCACCTGCCCTCCAGCCAGATCACCACCACCACCACCATCAGCAGGGAGGACTCTCAGATTGGACCGCTCCCCAGCCAGGTGAGACGGAGGCTAAAGCTAGGAAGAGGCAGGATAAGATCAAATCCCTGCTGGTGAAGATATCCCAGGCCTGCGTGGAAAAAATGACATCTCTCGCAGGCCTGAGGGACAAGAGGGACAGGTGCGCCAGTACTAGGAGGTCGGAGTTTAGGGGGGCCATCAACACCCTAAACCTAGAAGTTAAGGAAATCTGGGAATATTTGGGTTTTTTTTTTGAACGTGGGGCTGGGGAGGTGAGCTTCTTAGAGGATCTCAGGAAGACCCTCCAGCATTCAAGCCGGGAAGGAACCCAAGCGGCGAGGAGGAAAAACGGGCGATCGGAGTCCCAACCCCCCAAGCAGCCGGGGAAGCCAGGAGAGCCTGGGTGTAGTGGGGGTGTGGGAGTTCCGGTGGTGCGGGGCCCAGTATGGCCATAAAACCTGGGGAGGGCTCCCGGGAGTCAATCCCTCGGTCCGTGAAAGGGACTGGGGAGTTGGCTAGGTCGGGGGAGTCCAGTGATCCAGGAGGTCGCAGGGCCCAAGCGCCGCCAGAGGTACCCCCCCAGCGTCTACAGGTCAGCATGCCCAGGCTCCCACAGGAGGGCCACGCTGCAGTTGTGGAAGCCCGCTGTGTGCCTGTCTCCAGGACCCCTCAGCCTGCGGTAGAGCGGGAGGACCTGGCAGAGGCAGCGCCAGTGACAGCTCCTGCGGCTGGTAAAGAACAGGGTGAGAGGCAGGTGCATGGCGGCGTAGTGAGAGTGTGCAGCATTGCCAAGATGGCGCCGGCTGCTGGGGGAGGAGCAGCTGAGGCCAGCATCAGGGACCCGGAAGTGCCCCCCCGCGAACAGGAAGTGGCCCCCCGCGGACCGGAAGTGACCCCCGCGGACCGGAAGTGACCCCCGCGGACCGGAAGTACTCCCCGCGGACCGGAAGTGACCCCCCGCGAGTTTGCAGCTAGTGTCACCAGCTTGGAGGACCCGGGGGATGAGAGGTCGGGTGTAATGGACGGTATAATGGACGGTATGTTGACTACCCCCCAGGTCCCCATGAACATAACCACAAGCCCCGAGGGGCTCCCTGCAGCACAGGCGGGGTGGGGGGAATGTCAGGTGGGACCCCTCCCGGTGGACTGTGTAGCCTATGACTTTATCCGGCAGTTGGAGGGGTCCCAGGGGGCATCCCCCCAGTACGGGTTGAGTCCCAAGGGGCTGGTGAGATTGCAGAGGGGTCTGGGTGGGCGAGTTTGGTGGGGGAGGTACCCCCCTCTGCTGTGGCCCCGGGGGGGGGAGCCTGTAGTCAGGCCAAAGGTGGTGGGTCAGGGTGGTCAGGGTATATCAGCGGGGGTGGGTGCAACACCACCGGCAGGGATGGGGGCCCCCCCGTCCCCCCCACTTCTGGGGGTGCTGAGGGGGGTGCCCCACTTCCGGAGAACATATTTCGGGGGTCTCCGGAGGCCAACCTGTTGTCTGCCCTTAGGGGGGGCCGCTCCTTTGCCCAGGTGGCTGGCTCTCGTACCTCTCTGGACCATCTGTACAGTCGGTTTGGCGCCCAGAATTTCCGCGCCCCCCTGCTGACCAGGAGAGGACGCAGGGGTCGGCGTGGACGAGGGGTACGGGTGGTCCGGAGAGGAGACGCAGGAATGTTGTCCAGCTCCGGTACGAGGGTCCAGACCCCTGCCCCACCCGAGGTGAGGTGGTGGGCCTGGTACTCTCCTTGGGTTTTGGGGTGGGTGACCTTTTTGCTGTCATTCACCCCACCAACACACAGGAGTTTGATATAAGTTTTGTCACTCCCATGTGTATGGAACGCTTCATCACCAACTTTGGGTTGGTGAGGGGCGTTGACCCTTGGAAGAGGTACAGGCTCATTCCCATCTCCAGGCAGGAGGAGGTTAAGAACATCACCATCCTGGTGAGGAATGAGTCGCTCCCTCCGGAGGACATTGCCACCTGGCTCGGGAGGTACGGGCAGTTGCAGACCCCCATGAGGAAGCGCGGGGTCTGGACCGGGGCTTGGTTGACCAGGATCCGGCTCAAGAGGGAGGGCAACAGTGTTGCCCACCTCCCTGGCAGCGCCTTTCTAGGCAAAGACCAGATCCTGGCCTTCTACCCGGGACAGCCCCGTCGTTGCTTCAAGTGCGGCAGCCCGACCCACATGAGCTCGGACTGCACGGTGGTCAGATGTGGCCGGTGCCACGAGTTTGGCCACCTGTCCGAGTCATGTGGGAAGATATGCTGCAACTTGTGTGGTGAGATGGGGCACCCATTTAGCAGGTGCCCCAAAGCACATCAGGGTTCTTCCTCAGGGGGGGACCTCCCGGGCCGGGAGCGGCCGAAGCCCCCCCGGCGAGTGATGGCCGGGGGGGTGGGGATCCTGGAGCCCCTAGTACTGTTCCGGAGGGACCAACAGGCCCATTGCCTCAAAGAAGGCGGAGCAGGCGTGGGCGTGGGGCTCCCCCCCAGGGGACACAGGCTCGGTTGGTCGGGAGGCTCCCGATCCTCCGGAAGGCGGAGCCGGTGGGGAGGAGTCGGGGAGGCCTGGGGGTCCCCGGGCCTGAGGGTCCGGGGCCCGGGCCTTTCCCTCCTAATGTTGCAGGGCCGATCCCCATCCCCCTTCCCCCTTCCCCCTCCTCACCATTGCCCCTCCCCTCCACCTGGCCCTCCATCTGTTTCCCCATGCCCTCCCCCCTCATCTTCCCCTCCTCGTACTCCCCCCCCTCGTCCCCCCCTCCCAAGTCCCGTCCCCCCCCTCCCCCTTCTTCTTCCCGTCCAGCTAAGTCTGGTCCCCCCCCTGTCCTCTCCCCTGTCTCTGGCCCCCCTCCTGCCTCTTCCATTCCCCCCCCTTCTGGACCCAGAGTCTCCTCTGGCCCTGTGGCCATGGAGATGGAAACTGCTCGAGCCTCATCCAAGAGGGAAATCTCGAGCAGCGGGTCCGATCAGGGGGGTGGTGTAGTCATCTCGGAGAGGTGGCAGGAGTGGGAGCAGGTGAGACGCAAAAAGAAGAAGGGGAAGGCTGCCAGATATGGGGGCGGAAAGTCCCCAGTGAAGGGTGGGGTTCCCCCAGGGGCACGAAGTGGGGTGTCCCTGGGGAACCCGTTTGGTATCCTCTCCTCCTCCTCGGGCTCAGAGGAGGAGGAAGTGTAAATATGTAAATATGTTTTTGTGTTTGTAGTACGAAGGAGAACGTGACCACTTTCAATCATTCTGATGGCGGTACCCTCTCCAATACGGCTTGCGACCATTAATGTCGCAAGTATTCGTTCTGCAGGAGCTCGTTTTATGGCCTTCGATTTTCTCAGCCGTGTTGAAGCTGACATTTTGTTTTTGCAGGAGACCTGGCTGGCATCTGTGGCAGAGATGCATCTAGCAAAGAGGGAGTGGAGATGTGGGCCCTCCCTCTGGTCTCTTGCGGCCGAGCCCTGCAGTGGGGTTGCGGTCCTTTTTAAGACTGGTCCGGTGGCTTGCCGGCGAGTGATTGAAGTGGAGATCGGTAGATGTCTGGTGGTGGACGCTGTCGTGGGGGGGCAATTCCTCCGACTCATAAATTTTTATGGGCCCCAAACTAAGAGGGAGAGGAGGAGCCTCCTTACGGCGGTTAAGCCTTATCTTTTTACGTCCCAGCAGGTGATTTTTGGTGGCGATTTCAATATGATCACTAGGCCCAAAGACCGGGCAGGTGCCGCCAACCCTCTGGGATATGATAGTATTTTTTTGAATAACGTAGTGAGGGAGGCCAGGTTGGTGGATGTGCACGTTCGTCACCTCCCCAACCTCACTGGTTTCACATTTTCCCGAGGTAGTAGTAAGAGTAGATTAGATATTTTTTTTTTTAAGGAGGACTCTGCCTGCTCGGCTCCTGAGCTGCAGTCGGTAGAGTTCTCCGATCACTGTATGGTATCTGTGGCCCTTAATGTCGCTGACACTCCTCAGAAAGGGAGGGGTTTGTGGCGCCTGAATGGGTCGCTACTGGAGGATCCTGAGGTTAGGGAAGCCTATGAGGTTTCCTTCCTGGGCCAGACCTCGCTCCTTGAGGGCAACTGCTCCCGCCTTGAGTGGTGGGAAGTACTTAAAAAGAGGTCTGGCGACTTTTTCCGGGAAATCTCTGGGTACAGGGCAGCTTCCAAGTACCAAGCCTACCAGAGACTACGCAGGCAGCTTGACCACCTGGTGTCCTCTGGGGGCTCTCGGGAACAGATATCCGGTCTGAAGGCGCAGATGAAGGAGTGTCAGTACGACCGTCTCGCCTCCCTGGTTTTTGAGAGGGATTACGGGAAGTTTATCTCTCCTGATCCCTACAAGAGCTGTGGTGAGGCGGCGAGTTCGAAGGTCGTACATGGCCTGAAGGATGCCTCAGGATCTCTGGTCCGGTCCAGATCGGGGATCCTGGGTGTCGTCAGAGACCACTTTTCGGACCTCCTGAAGAAGCGGCCTCTAGACATGGAGAAAGTCAGGGAATTCCTTGATGAGACCCCGCTGGAAGTGGGGTCTGACCTTCCTGACTCTCTGACAGAAGAGATCTCGGTAGCTGAAGTCGAGCAGGCTATCAGCTCTTTAGCTTCTAAAAAGTCGCCTGGGCCCGATGGGCTCACGGCCGAGTTCTACAAAACCTTTAAGAGCCTCTTGGCTCCTCATCTGAGGGACGTGTTTAGTGAATGTTTGGCCTATGGCCTGCTGCCTCCCTCAATGAGAAGGTCAGCTCTGATCCTACTGTCAAAGGGGAAAGATCCGTCTGTGGTGGAGAATTGGCGTCCGATCGCCCTTCTTACCACAGATAGGAAGATACTGGCAAAGATCTTGTTTACACGTCTGTCTGCTTTGGCGGGCAGGATGCTGTCTCCCTCTCAGCACTGCACAATTCCTGGCCAGGGGACTTTTAGTGCCGTCCTGAGCGTCCGGGAGGCTGTGGAAAGGTGCAGGGCTGATGGCAGCGAGCGGTATCTGCTTGCACTGGATCAGGCTAAGGCGTTTGATCGGGTGAACCATGAGTACCTTTGGCTGCTTCTGAGGAGATACGGTCTGCCTGATCAATTCGTTGATTGGCTGCAGGTATTGTATAGGGGAGCTGAGAGCTTCCCTCTTGTCAACGGTTGGGTGGGCCGGGCCTTTGCTGTGGACTCTGGCGTCCAGCAGGGGTGCCCGTTGAGCCCCCTCCTGTACATCTTTGCGGTCGACCCCTTCGTAAGGAGGCTAGACTTGGAGCGTCTGGGGGGGTTCCGGTGGGACCTGTCGGGGGTCCGGTTTCGGCGGTGAGGCTTTGTCAGGAAAAGGTCCATCCGCTGGTGCTATTGATATTTTGTCTTGCAGTGCTGCGTCCCACCAGCAGGGGTCTCCTGGCAGTTCGGAGCTGTCAGGGGAACTTCCCCCTGCTGGTATATCACCTTTGGGATGCAGTACTGACCTCCACCAGCGGATGGACCCTGGCAGTGTGGAACACCTGGCCTTTGCTCCGTTCAGGTGTGACCTGAACCCAATCAGTACACCCACTATAAATACCCGGCGAGTTCAAACAGAACTCGCCCTGGTATCTGTTTACTAACCGGACCCTGAACCTGCTCTGGACCTCTGACCTGATCTGTCCTGTCCTGACCTGATCCTGATCCCGATTCCTCTCCTGGACATTTCCTTCCTGCCCCTTCCCTGTCTGCAGCCTCTTTTGATGATTTCTGGTATTTGACCCCGGCTTGGCTCTGGCTTATGATTATTGCATTTCCCCTAAACCTGTATATAGCCTTGTGTTATTCGTGCACTGTTTTCACTTGTTTTCTCACCTTTGTAAATAAACACCTTTTTTCCACTATATACAGTGTTGGTCTCCTCTGTGTAGGCACACAGTCCTGGTCCATCTAGAATCCCTGACAGTATACCAGGGCCATTTTGACCAGACGTGCCTGCATAGGGAACCATCCTGTTGTAGTGCGTTTTTGTTGAAACATGGATTTCAATGAAATTACTTACTTTTCTCTGCTAGCAGAGGAGGATGAGGAGTATTGTCGTCAGGTGTTGGAGGGATGGACAAGGGATGAGCTGATGGAAGCCATCCGATCGGCCCATTCCATGGTGGATCTGGGTTATATGTCTTACAATGATGTTCAGCCATTGATCAAGTTATGTGTTAAACCAGCCCTGTCAGTTATTCCAGCTGGAGGTGATGACTTCTCTCCCCCCTTCAGTCCTGACCAAGTTGAATCCCTGGTATGGTTGATGGAGGATGATCCGGCTTATTTTGATGAGCATTATTCCTCCTGTCCCCAGCAAAAGTTATCTGAGTGTATTGATTCTGTGCAGGCTCTGATTAAACAAGGTGTGTGTGAACCAGCCTTTGTTCAACCTGTGCTGCAGGCATGGTCAGATCTCCTGCTTCCAGCCAAGCCACTGCATTCCAGCCCTGCCATTAACCACTTACCTTCCCAAGGTTCTAGCCGTCCATTGCCAATGACAACCTCAGCTATAGCCCAGTTAATTCCGCTTCCCACCAAGTATTACTACCCAATCTCTACTAATTGTACCTACCCTGCCTTTAATCCACCTGTCCGTTCCAGTCCTACTAGTAACCACCTGCCTTCCCAAGGATCCATCTGTCCATCACCAATGGCAACTCCAGCCCAGATAATTCCACATCCCACCAAATATTACTACCCAGTCTCTACTAATTGTACCTACCCTGCCTTTAATCCACCTGTAACTACTCCACAAAAACCTCCTCCAGTCACCATCCCTTTGTCTCTGCCATACTCCAATCCTTCCTCTTACTTATCTCCATCCTCTTCATACATCACTTCTGTTAACAAACCTGTAGTGACTAAGTCTAAAAAGAAACGGAAGTATTTCCCAACTCATACCATCGTGCCAGTTACCCAGCCTGTCCCAGTGCCCTCTGTTCAACCTGTCCCGGTGCCATCTGTCCCTGTGCCAGCTGCTCTACCAGTTCCAGTGCCAGCCGCCCAGCTTGTGACATCCGACCAGCCTGCTCTTCCGGTGCCAGCCTGCCAACCTGGTGTTCCTGTGCCAGCCTGCAACCCTGACGTTCCTGTGCCAGCCTGCCACCCTGACGTTCCTGTGCCAGCCTGCCACCCTGACGTTCCTGTGCCAGCCTGCCAACCTGACGTTCCTGTGCCAGCCTGCCAACCTGACGTTCCTGTGCCAGCCTGCCAACCTGACGTTCCTGTGCCAGCCTGCCAACCTGACGTTCCTGTGCCAGCCTGCCAACCTGACGTTCCTGTGCCAGCCTGCCACCCTGACGTTCCTGTGCCAGCCTGCCACCCTGACGTTCCTGTGCCAGCCTGCCAACCCGATGTTCCTGTGCCAGCCTGCCAACCTGATGTTGCTGTGCCAGCTTGCCAGTCCGATGACTTCCAGTCCGCTGCCCAGCTTGATGACTTCCAGTCCGCTGCCCAGCTTGATGACTTCCAGTCCGCTGCTGCCCAGCTTGATGACTTCCAGTCCGCTGCTGCCCAGCTTGATGACTTCCAGTCCGCTGCTGCCCAGCTTGATGACTTCCAGTCCGCTGCTGCCCAGCTTGATGACTTCCAGTCCGCTGCTGCCCAGCTTGATGACTTCCAGTCCGCTGCTGCCCAGCTTGATGACTTCCAGTCCGCTGCTGCCCAGCTTGATGACTTCCAGTCCGCTGCTGCCCAGCTTGATGACTTCCAGTCCGCTACCCAGCCTGATGACTTCCAGTCCGCTGCCCTGCTTGATGACCTCCAGTCCGCTGCCCAGCTTGATGACCTCCAGTCCGCTGCCCAGCTTGATGACTTCCAGTCCGCTGCCCAGCTTGATGACTTCCAGTCCGCTGCCCAGCTTGATGACTTCCAGTCCGCTGCCCAGCTTCATGACTTCCAGTCCGCTGCCCCGGTTGATGACTTCCAGTCCGCTGCCCCGGTTGATGACTTCCAGTCTGCTGCCCCGGTTGATGACTTCCAGTCTGCTGCCCCGGTTGATGACTTCCAGTCTGCTGCCCCGGTTGATGACTTCCAGTCTGCTGCCCCGGTTGATGACTTCCAGTCTGCTGCCCCGGTTGATGACTTCCAGTCTGCTGCCCCGGTTGATGACTTCCAGTCTGCTGCCCCGGTTGATGACTTCCAGTCTGCTGCCCCGGTTGATGACTTCCAGTCTGCTGCCCCGGTTGATGACTTCCAGTCCGCTGCCCAGCTGCTGTTCCTGTGCCAGTCTGCCAGCCTGCTGCCCAGTCGATGACCCGCCAGCCTGCTGCCCAGCTCGATGACCCGGAGCCTGCTGCCCAGCTCGATGACCCGGAGCCTGCTGCCCAGCTCGATGACCCGGAGCCTGCTGCCCAGTTCGCTGACCCGGAGCCTGCTGCCCAGTTGGCTGACCCGGAGCCTGCTGCCCAGTTGGCTGACCCGGAGCCTGCTGCCCAGTTGGCTGACCCGGAGCCTGCTGCCCAGTTCGCTGACCCGGAGCCTGCTGCCCAGTTCGCTGACCCGGAGCCTGCTGCCCAGTTCGCTGACCCGGAGCCTGCTGCCCAGTTCGCTGACCCGGAGCCTGCTGCCCAGTTCGCTGACCCGGAGCCTGCTGCCCAGTTCGCTGACCCGGTGCCTGCTCCCCAGCTCGACGACCCGGATGTACCCACCTCTCGGCTCAAGCCTCCCATTGCCCAGTTGGTCACTCTGGACTTTCCCCGGCAACGGATAGTTGGAGCGTCCAGAGGCCGCTCCTTTGAGGGGGGGTACTGTCAGGAAAAGGTCCATCCGCTGGTGCTATTGATATTTTGTCTTGCAGTGCTGCGTCCCACCAGCAGGGGTCTCCTGGCAGTTCGGAGCTGTCAGGAGAACTTCCCCCTGCTGGTATATCACCTTTGGGATGCAGTACTGACCTCCACCAGCGGATGGACCCTGGCAGTGTGGAACACCTGGCCTTTGCTCTGTTCAGGTGTGACCTGAACCCAATCAATACACCCACTATAAATACCCGGCGAGTTCAAACAGAACTCGCCCTGGTATCTGTTTACTAACCGGACCCTGAACCTGCTCTGGACCGCTGACCTGATCTGTCCTGTCCTGACCTGATCCTGATCCCGATCCCGATTCCTCTCCTGGACATTTCCTTCCTGCCCCTTCCCTGTCTGCAGCCTCTTTTGATGATTTCTGGTATTTGACCCCGGCTTGGCTCTGGCTTATGATTATTGCATTTCCCCTAAACCTGTATATAGCCTTGTGTTATTCGTGCACTGTTTTCACTTGTTTTCTCACCTTTGTAAATAAACACCTTTTTTCCACTATATACAGTGTTGGTCTCCTCTGTGTAGGCACACAGTCCTGGTCCATCTAGAATCCCTGACAGGCTTGTGGCCTATGCAGACGACGTCTCGGTGGTGGTATCTGGTCGTGAGGAGGCCCATTATGTGGAGTCCCAGATCGGGTGCTACTCTGAGGCGTCAGGCTCGCTGGTCAATTGGGACAAGAGTGAAGTTTTCTGGTTGGGGAAGGAGGGGGAGCAGTTCCCCCTTCCGGACGTGTTCCCCACGCCCGTACCAGAGATTCGAGTTCTTGGCATTCATTTCGGCCCGGGTGATTATCCCAAGCTAAACTGGAAGCGCAGGCTGGTGAGTGCCACTCGGAAGGTGAAGGCCTGGAAAGGTTGGAAACTTTCCCTGAGGGAAGGGGTAAGCTTGGTCAAGACGTACTTATTGCCTGAGTTTCTCTTTGTGAGCTATGTGTGTCTTTTGCCAGCATCTCTCTATGCTCGGGTCTATGGTCTGTTCTTCTTGCTATTGTGGGGTAACAGACTGAACATGATCAAGAGGGAGGTCACATACCGCCAGCGACGGCAAGGTGGGTTGGACAACCCGGTCAACCCGGTCAACCCGGTGGTGTTCTTTGTCACCATCTTTGTTAAATACAATTTGCAGTCCATATTTGTGGACGAGCCTTCCTGGTGGGAGTGTTCATGCAAGGACTGGCTCTTGCTGTTCTTGAGGGAGTGGGGGGAGGGGGGAGGCCCGGCGATCTGAGGAGATCGAATGCGTATCTCCCTTCCTATGTCCCCCTGGCATTAAAGGTACTGAGGCAGTGGCGGATAACTGCCCTGGAGGTGGGCTCTTTGGGTCGGCGGGAGCTGTATCTGAGGGTCATGGCCTCGGACATTTTGAAGCCCCTGTCTTTGAGGGACTGCCCTGAGAGGGTCCTCACGGAGGGGCTAGCCCTCTTGAATTCTTCTAGAATTCCAAATAAGTTTTGGGATCTCGCATGGAGGTCGTTTCATGGACGACTCTATGTCCGTGCGAATCTCAAATACAGGAACCTGGGGGACAGGAGGGGGGGGGGGGGCGCTCGCTCGTCCCCACCCCCATTCCTGTCCGGCCAGACTGCGTGCCTGGGATAAGGCTTGGTACAAATCTGGGGGAACCGTTTTTGGCTTGGGTTAACCCCTCACGTTCCGGACCAAAGCCGAAGAGCCTATTATACCCCTGGGGGGAACCCGCGCCGGTTTCAAATTTGAAATTTGGCGCGGAGTTCCCCTTCAGTGTCAGCGCAGCCCGAGAACAGCTCGGAGATTGCCGTGCGCCGCTTCACGCAGTGCAAATACCGCTACGCCGCAAGGAATTTATCAAGAATTTCTCGGCGTACTGACGCGGCGCATGGCATTCCCTGAAATCTCCCTCTGCGCATGCCCAGTATGCAAATGAACCTTCCGAGGTTCTGGCGTACTTTGCAAGCGCACGGGGATCGCTTCTCAAAAGTCACTTTCGCTTTCAATTCGGCCTGTCACACACGTTTAAACACATGTCACTACACTTCCCCTGCATCACCCCCCTCCCTCCGCTCATAAACTACCGCCCAAATCCCCGCTTTTACATTACTAAATGCCGTACGCCAGCTCTGTACTGGCGTGCTGTGCGCCCTCTCCTGGGCGCATTAGGCAGTTTAGTAAATGAAGAAATACACTGCACTGGCAGTGTATCTCTTTTGTGAATGTCAAAAACAGTTTTACTCGTGCTTGTGCACCATGAGTCATGGCGCACAGGCTTGGTAAATCAGCCCCCAAGCCCTCAACTTCCTGGCTATTTTTTCTCCCTCTTCATTCCAGCATGCTTCCCCTTTCATTCCATGGTCAAACACAATACCCAAAATCCTCACTCCATCCTCAACCTTCCCAATCTGATCATCAACACATTCCACTTGTGGTGCGCCCACACTCCGAAAAAAAAAGTGAAATATGGATCCACCAAACCCAGAACAATATGAGCATCATTGAGATTTAAGTCCTGAATTACCCCATTCAGCATAGCGCTACCTGCATCCAACTTAGTCTCTGCTGCTCCTATTCGATCCTTCACAAATCGGATCGTATTAAAGTCACCCATGATCACACTAGGTCACCTTCCCACTGCATGTAACTTTAAGGGCTCATTTCCACTGGCGTTTTTACAGCCACTTTTCTGAGCATTTTTAGCAGCTTAAAAACGCCTGTCCATGTTAGTCTATGGCCTCATGCCCACCATGACGTTTTTGAGCTGTAGATGGCTGAGACGTTTTTAAGCTGCAAAAAAACGCGGGACCAGTGCGTTCTGAACTCCAGCAATAGAGCTGTAAAAACGCCAGACATAAAAAAACGCTGGAAAACGCACACAAATTCGCAAAAACGCTCAAACGCTGCCGCGGCGTTTTTAAAGCTACGGCTCCAAAAAATTTTTTTTGCCACATCTACTCTTTCCTCCACCTTCTCCTCCACACCCTGGTGTTCCTCCTTTTCCACCACCACCACCTCCTCCTCCTCTTCCAGCCTTTCAGGAGATACAGACAGCACCTGAGTGGACACTGGCCGTTCACCCTCAGCGGTGCGCCTGACAGCTTTGGCATAAGAGACATAGGCCCTTCTTACTTTTGGGCAATTTTTAACTGTGTGATCACGCTGTCCACATATATCACAGGCCTGTTTAACCAAGCAAGCCCCAGCCTCATGTCCCTCCTCCCCACAGTTCCGACAGTGCATCTCCACATTACATTCATCCCTGGTATGCCCAAACTTATGGCATCTCCTGCAGTATGTCGGTTGACCAGGGTAGTAGAGAAACCCTCTATTTCCTGCTATTGAAAAATTAGCTGGTGGATGCCACACTTCACCAATCCCTTCAGAATCCACCTTCAGCTTGACAAAAAACTTTAATTTGCCATTAAAGATCCCCAGACGATTAGTCAGTCTGAAGCCTCCCTTCACTGAAGAGCAGTATCTCCTTAAAAAGGCCACTACCAAGGCAATGTCCGTGAAGGGGTTAAACAGATGAACAACCAATGGTTTCTCCTCCATGGCATACAAGGGTTCCACTATAAAAGGCCTTATAGACTCATGGTTAGCTTTCTCCAATTCCTTACATTTCTCAATAACTTCAGTGCAAAGATTGCTATGCACAAAAGAAACATCATAGTACCTTGGTTCTGCGTGATCCTGGATACAATAGATGTGATGTAGTTCCACTCCAACTGATTTCTCCAGCAAATCCTGTACAAGGAACTCCAAACTTACTTTATGCAAATGACCAGGCATTACCTGAAAGCGCAGGGTGTTCTGAATCCCTCTTCGCTCCATTGAGCTTTAGAAAAGAAAACTTCAGCGCCCCCCCCCCCACACACACACAACCTGCCCTCTCTCAGGGCAGCTAACAAATGTTCTATACATGCTTTATATAACATAGGCTTGTGTGCTAATGAGGCAATTGAAAACACATGGACAAAGTTCAGTCTCTACTTTGGGTGAACTTGTAAGTGGTTACACCTGTTAAGGATGTCCTTAAATTACTAACCCAAAAAACACGCTCTATGAGCATGCTCAGAGACATCCAAGTGCTGTTCACCGAAAAAAAGCAACATCAAAAATTCTAAGTCCCTGGGCATGCTCAGATCAGATCACCAGAAATGCAGAGGCAGAAACATAAACAAAGCTGCAATCGCGGCTGAAAGCATGAGCTTGTTGTTTTTTTTCCCGATCTCATGCTTTCCAGCCTGAAGGACAGATGTGAGGTCTTATTGAATTATTACGTAAATCCCTAGTAGCTCGCACTCAGAAGCGAACATGCATGTAAGTCCCGCCCACATATGTAAACACCGTTCAAACCACACACGTGAGGAATTGACGCGTGCGTTAGAGCGAGAGCAATACTTTTAGCACTAGACCTCCTCTGTAACTCTAAACTGGTAACCTGTAGAAAAAAAACAAGTGTCGCCTATGGAGATTTTTAAGTCCTGAAGTTTGGCGCCATTCCAGAGTGTGTGCAATATTAAAGCGTGACAAGTTAGATATCTATTTACTCGCTGTAACATCATCTTTCACATTATCACAAAAAATTGGGCTAACTTTACTGTTTTGTTATTTTATAACCACATATTGCTGGTCAATGACTGGGCCACTTTTTGCAATTCAGCACTGCTGACAATAACTGACAATTGCGCGGTCGTGCGACGTGGCTCCAAAACATAATTGGCGTCCTTTTTATCCCACAAATAGAGCTTTCTCTTGGTGGTATTTGATCACCTCTGCGGTTTTTATTTTTTGCACTATAAACAAAAATAGAGCGACAATTTAAAAAAAAAACATATATTTTTTACTTTTTGCTATAGTAAATATCCCCAAAAATATATTTAAAAAAAAAATGTTCCTCAGTTTAGGCCGATACGTATTCTTCTACATATTTTTTGGTTAAAAAAATGCAATAAGCGTTTATTGATTGTTTTGCGCAAAAGTTATTGCGTATACAAAATAGGGGTTGGTTTTATGGCATTTTTATTAATATTTTTTTTTTACTAGTAATGGCGGCGATCATCGATTTTTATCGGTACTGCGACATTATGGCGGACACATGGGACACTTTTGACACATTTTTGGGACCATTGGCATTTTTGTAGCGAGGAGTGCTATAAAAATGCATTGATTACTATAAAAATGACACTGGCAGGGAAGGGGTTAACACTAGGGGCGAGGAAGTGGTAAATTATGTTCCCTGGGTGTGTTCTAACTGAAGGGGGTGGGACTGACTAGGGGAAATGACAGATCGCTATGACGATCAGGCATTTTTATCCCCTGACAGGACCGGAAGCTGTGTGTTTACACACACAACTCCTGATCGGGCCCATGGGGGAGCAGGGGACGCTGATCATGAGGGGGAACTCCACACCAAATTTTAAAGAAAAAAATGGCGTGGGTTCCCCTCCAGGGGTACATCAGGCCCTTAGGTTTGGTCTGGATAGTAAGGGGGAAACCTACGCCGAAAAAACGGCGTGGGGGTTCCCCCCAGGATCCATACTAAACCCTTATTTGAGCACGCCGTCTGGCCAGACAGGAATGGGGGTGGGGACGAGTGAGCGCCCCCCTCCTGAGCCATACCAGACCGCATGCCCTCAACATGGGGGAGTCTGTGCTTTAGGGCAGAGGGGCACTGCGCCCCCGACCCCAAAGCACTATTGTCCCCATGTTGATGGGGACAAGGGCCTCTTCCCGACAACCCTGGCCTTTGGTTGTCGGGGTCTGCGGGTGGGGGGCTTATCAGAATCTGGGGCCCCCCACCCCCTTTAAGCTCTTTTACATTCGGGGGGGGGGGCACCCGGGCTTACTCGTTTTCTGCCGGGGGTGGGCCACCCCCGGGCTTCTCTCCGATGTCTTCCGCCGAGGCCCCCCACCCCCTTTAAGCTCTTTTACATTTGGGGGGCACCCGGGCTTACTTGTTTTCTGCCAGGGGGTGGGCCACACCCCCTGGCTTCTCCGCTGCCTTCCACCGGGGCCCCGGGCTTCGCTGTTTTCTGCCAGGGGGTGGGCCACCCCCGGGTTTCTCTCCGCTGTCTTCTGCCGGGGCCCCCCACCCCCTTTAAGCTCTTTTACATTTGGGGGGCATCCGGGCTTACTCGTTTTCTGACGGGGGGTGGGCCACCCCCCCCGGGCTTCTCTCCACTGTCTTCTCTCTTGCCTCTTCTGCCGGGCCCCTCCCGGGCTTCTCTCCGCCTGGCTCCTCTGCGGGGGCCAGGGCTTCTCTCCGCTCTCTTCTTCCTTCTTCTCTTCCAGCGATGTTGACACAATGATCTCTCCTGCTGTAATGCCGTTTGAGTGGTGCGCATCGACTTATATAGGCATAGGGCGTGGTCACCGGGTGATGCCACTCTGCGACCCCAATCTTTGTGACATCACATTCCCATCATGCCCCAGGAATGTGATGCCGCAAAGGCAGAAAACAATGAAGCTCGGGGCACCGGCAGAAGGCAGCGGAGAAGCCCCGGTGGAAGAGAGAAGACCGGCTCCCCCCCGCAGAAGACGGCGAAGACCTGGTCTACACCCCCCTTGTAAAAGAGCTTAAAGAAGAAATGGGGGGCCCCGGCAGAAGACCCCCCCGCTGACTAATAAATTACTACAAAAATGTGTGGTGTTTTTTTTTTTAACTTTACATTTTCCCCCCAGGTGAATGGGTAGGGGTAGGATGTACCCCATACTCATTCACATAGGGTGGGGGGCCGGCATCTGGGGGCCACCTTATTAAAGGGGGCTCCCAGATTCCAAAAAGCCCCCGCCCGCATACCCCGACAACCAACGGCAAGGGTTGTCGGGAAGAGGCCCTTGTCCCTATCGACATGGGGACAAGAGTGCTTTGGGGTGGAGGCGCAGTTCCCCCCTACAACAAAGCACACACTCCCCCATGTTGAGGGCATGCGGTCTGGTACGGCTCAGGAGGGGGGGGGCGCTCGCTCGTCCCCACCCCCATTCCTGTCCGACCAGACTGCGTGCTTGGATAAGGGTTTGGTCTGGATCTTGGGGGAACCCCCACATTGTTTTTTCGGCGTAGGTTTTCCCCCTTACGATCCAGACCAAGCCTAAGGGCCTAATGTGGCTCGGAGTTCCCCTTCATGGTCAGCGTAAGCTGAAAACAGTTCGGGCATTCACGAGCGCCGCCTCAAGCCGTGCAAATGCAGCTACGCCGTTTGATATTTGACAGCGTGCGTGAATGGACAAAATTGCTGTGCACGCATGCGGAGTACGCAAATAAACCTCCTGAGGGTTTAGGCGTACTTGCGGCGTACGGCGCTGTTTTCAGAAAAATCACTTTCACTTTCAATTCGGCCTGTAAAACGTAAACAAACACATGTCACTACACTTCCCCACATCACCCCACACCCCCCTAATAAACTCCTGCCCAAACCCCTTCTATTTACATTTCTAAATGCCGTGCACCGGGTCTATAGAGGCGCATCATGCACCCTCTCCTGGGCGCACTAGGCATTATAGTAAATAAAGAAATACGCTGCTCTGCTGGCGTATTTCTTTAGTAAATGTCAAAACGGCTGTTACTCCTGCCTTTGCTTCATGAATCATGGTGCAAAGGCTTGGTAAATTAGCCTCTTTGTTTTCAGAGTTTCTGCACTTCTCAAATTTTGTGCTTTTGGAACAAAGCACTGACTATATAGAATTACTGAGGTGCTTTTTTTTTATTTTTTCCTTTTTTTTTTTTTTCAGCTTGGTGATTTACCTAATCTGTGAGCAGGATTATTTTAGAAACGTTAATCTGTTGTCTGCTGGGAACTGTTGTGCTTTCTTTATGGGCCCCAACTATGCCGGCCAACATTTTTTTTCATTAATCACAGGCCAGGGGGATAAAACAGGGGCTATTACAGACCTGTCTTTATATATTGCTGCTAGGTAAATACAGTTCAGTTCTGTTAATTACTGTTAATCAGAATACTACAGAATACTCTCTTCTATTAGGCTATGCTTAGCCTAATAAATTATTTGAAATACTCCTAGGTGTGTTGGTAATTGCTGGGTGGGTGAGGTGTGTCATATTCAGGTGTGTAGAGAAATCACAAAACAATTCAGTGGCAACTCTTGCAGACTTTCATCTACTTATACTCTGAATGCAGGCCTGATTAATTCCCAATGTAGCAGCTGCATATGCTGCATCAAAAGACAGATTTAAATTAAGATGCTGATGGTGAAGGAAAGTCAACGTGATAATAAAAGAAGGAGAAGCCTTGCGAATAGCCTACGAAAATGAAAACACTACTGTCCAACAAGTTAACATCTTACCACTAAAAACAAACTGAGAGAGAAGGCTTTTTTGAATGAACTGTTTCATATACAGAACATATTTATTTCATAGCAGTAGTGAACACATGACAAGTTGAGTGTAATATGGGTTCTATTAGCACCCAAGAAACACCACTTCTTTCCAACTGCTTATACAAAAAGTGAGAATAATATGCAAAGGCTTTATGTATCTTTCTAAGTACTCATTAAAACTAGAAACAGATTTGTGTGTTACCGATGCCAAGATGATATCAATATTCTTATTAAGTCTTGCTTAGAGTTGAGCGGACACCTGGATGTTCGGGTTTGGCCGGTTCGGCCGAACTTTGGAAAAAAGTCCGGCTTCGGGACCCGAACTTGACCCGAACCCGAACCCCATTGAAGTCAATGGGGACCCAAATTTTTGACTACTTTAATGTCTCTAAAAAACAAAGGGAAAGGGCTAGAGGGCTGCAAATGGCAGCAAAGTGTTGGTAAGAGCATGGCAAGTACTCTGCAATCAAATGTTGATAGGGAAATAACTTAAAATAACATAAAATACATAAAAATCTTGACAAGCAGGAACCTTCCCCAATGACACCTATATATTTCTCTGCCTATAAGCACAATCAGGAACCTTCACCCTAAATTATCTAATGCAGAGTATCTGACAGGAAAATATACAGTGCAGCTGCAATTAGATTTGTGAAGTAGGACAGACTCCTATCTAATTCTCTACCTACAAGAACATCAGGAAACTTTCCCTACAGTAGCTAATGCTATGTAGATCGCTGAGTATTGTAATTCGATTTCTGAAGCAGCACAATCCTATCTAAATCTGTCCCTGAGAGCAGCTGCAGCCTTTCCCCACCCTAGCTTAAGCAGAGTAACAAGCTGTGCTGTGTGCCTCTAGCTTATATAGAGGCTGGGTCACATGCTCGGTCACATGCTGCACTGGCCAATCACAGCCATGCCATTAGTAGGCATGGCTGTGATGGCTTCTAGGTCACACAAGTAAAACAAATGGCGATTGGCTGCCGTGCAGCGCGCTGTTACATAGCCAAACTCCGAACCTTTCAGCAAATTATTCGGGTTCGGGTTCGGGTCCAAAAAAAAAAAAAAAGTTCGGTACGAACCCAAACTTTACAGTTTGGGTTTGCTCAACCCTAGTCTTGCTGCAAAAAAAAATGAAACCTAAAAGGTTGGGTTTAGATTTGTGTATTTGTGAAGTAAATTGCGCTAACTTATATTTATATAAACATTTTACCACGACTGATCCTGTGAACTTGTTACTCAAAAAACAAAAAGTTTGTACATGTGTCTATGGTTATTAATTAATGTGCAAACAATCAACAAATAGTGTGCAATAAATATCAATACAGTGCCCTGTGCCAAACTATAACATATGAATCTCTCAATCCATCAAAAAATGTGAAATAAATCCAAAAAGATTTCAAATATGCTACTATTACAATCACAGATTGAATGTGCACCAAGAAAGCAAGAAAAATTAATTGTATATGATTTTTTTTTTTTTTATTGTATTTTATATGGAAAAAAAATATATAAAAAATATAAAATAAATGTGTATATGTGCTAAGAAAGTCCTTAATAGATAATTTCTTGCAGTGATACTCAGCTATGTTTCCACCCTTACCGCAAATAGTGCCTACACCGTCACCGGATGAAATGGGCACTCACCAGATGGACCCAAAAATCTGCCTTTGGTTCATATGGATAACCACTCCCTCTCTCAGGTTTATTAGCAATCACTCCCAATGCTTTGGCTGTACTCTCGTTCTATATCCACTCATGTAACATATAAAAGACTAACATGGTGTAGTATATCAAAGAATTTATTATGATTAAAGCATATATCGTTATTCCACTGACATGTAAAAGTGCCAGGGAGCCAGCACTGATCTAATCCAGCCGTAAATAGGAGTATACAAATGTACGAGTATGTCCAGATCCGCACGTGTGATGCCTCACTTTATAGCTTGCGTTCCTAGCCTCGTTATACTCAGACTGGACTTGACGAGCTGGCAATGGTCCAGCTCAGCTTCCTGATGATGCATTAAGTTGCGAAATGCATAGAGGCCGCGGGACCATTGCCAGCTCATTAATCGATCATTCCTGATGTACTGGCAGCTCATTCACGTACAGTATTGATCTAATTTCTTGAAGCCTGAAAATACCAGGACAGTACAAATATCCCCAAAATGACACATTTTTGGGAAGTATAAAGCCTAAGGTAAGAGGCATGGCAAGTAGAAAGTCTAAGGTAAGAGGCATAGCAAGATTTTTGAAGTTGTATTTTTATTTCACAATTTTTTATAATATGGAAAAATGCAAAATAAATTGTACTCATACACTGGCCTCTGGGTGAGCCTATTGTTACATACTGTTACACTTCTTTACAGAGTACTACCATTCTTAGTTGCTTCTCAGGCATTAACCTTCATGTTTTTTTACCATGCTTATGCCTTTATTTTATTATAAGTTTGTGTAACAGTTTTGAATATTATACCCTCGATCGATACTGGAATTGTACTGTTTTGCTGGTGTGTGAAACAAAACTTAAATGAAAAAAGGAAAACAAAAATGTTTCACAATACTGTCACCAGTGCAGTACAGCGTTGTCATATAACAGGTGTGGCTGTGACTAGGGACACTAACTGGTAAAAGTATGTAAAAAAAAAGTAATATTTAAAAAAAAATATATATATTTTTTACAATTTCCTTTTTTTACACTGTGACCAGAGAAATACAGTGTTACCATAATAACACTTGTACTACTCTGGGAAGTAATCAGTTTTTTTTTACACTTTATGATTGTTTATACCAGTGAATTTCATTGGTACCATGTGATCACTGTGATTAATCACAGCTAGCAACACAATTGTACACAATGGATGGCATTAAAAGGAAGCTATCCATTGTATAAATCTGTCATGTGATCTGCTGTGATTAATCACAGGGATTACATTGCACCAGCAGCAGGCTGGTACACTGACCGACTTCCTCTCAATCTGCTGAGCCCCCATTTTACTGTTTTATTGGTGTAATAATTAAGGAGGAAAATAACTGAAATCCAATGCAATACTCTTGCCAGTGAGAAGATGGAGGTGGATTATAAGTCTTAAACCGCGTACACACGATCGGTTCAAACCGATGAAAACGGACTAAAGTTTGTTTTCATCGGTCCAAACCGATCGTGTGTAGGCCCCATCGGTCCGTTATCCTTCGGTCCAAAAACAGATGGCTTGCTTTAAAATCGAACCGATGGACAGCTAACCGATAGGTCAAAACCGATCGTTAGTACGCACGAGCATCGGTTAAAAATCCACACATGCTCAGAATCAAGTCGATGCATGATTGGAAGCATTGAACTTCGTTTTTTTCATCACATCTTTGTGTTTTACGTCACCACATTCTGACACGATCAGTTTATGAACCAATGGTGTGTAGGCACATCAGTCCATCAGTCAGCTTTATCGATGAACCGTCGGGCCGTTCTCATCGGATGGACCGATCGTGTGTACAGGGCTTTACATACCCATCCTTCAAAAAAGGGATTTGTTTTGCTTATAATGATAGCCATTGTAAATGGCTTCATTATTGTAAATATAAACACAAATGTGCATTTTGCTCAGGTGTGCACCCAGTAGTAAAATGTTTTTGAAAATTATCGACACATTCTACACAACAACCTAGAGAATTTACTAGTAAAAGCCAGAACTTAGGTGAAACTGGAAAACATGCTACCTTAGCTTCTAGCTTACCCAGGTCAGCAGAAGGCAATACTTTTAATTGAAGGTTTTTCGTCTCCCTGATCTTGATGGAATTGGTTGTAAGTTCGTTCTTAACTAATAATTTGAGGATTTCTCCTTTAGGTATTGTCAGTAAAAAGAACCTTATTCATATAGGCTAATTCATCATTTGTCATATCCTTATGGTGCTTTGTTCAATTATCAAATTGACTCATCTTTGTCTTGAATTACTTACGCGTCTTTTGAATATGCAATTTCTCACCCTCACTAATTGGGTCAGGGCGCTTTGTTGGCAAAAGCAGATGTTGAGTTTGCTTTTCAGATTCTTCCTATCCACCTGGATTTATTTTGCTCCTTGGGTATATTATATTGATAAATGCCTAACCATGGGGTGCTCTTTGGCATGTTATTATTTTGAGGCATTTTCAAGATTGGGTTGTGAAGAATGTCTGTGATTCAGTTTACATTAAACACTATTTGAATGTTTTTTTTATTTTTGGGTAAAGGTGGTTCTGATGATTGTGAGTATTTATTGAAGTCCCTTTTTGGTATTTGTAAGTATTTTAATGTTTAAAGAAAAAACTGTGGACCTGTCTATTGTTTTGATTTCTTAGGAGTGACTATTGATTTTTTAAATATGGAATTTAGACTTCCTTTGTTTAAATTGGAAAAAAAAATCACAATTGTTGATTAGATTTATTAGACGAAAAAAGGTAACTTTAAAAGAAATGCAGGGCCAGATTCACAGAGCCCTTACTCCGGTCTATCTCACGTTAGACCGGAGTACTTTCAAATTACGCGCGTCGTATCATTAGTCTGAATCCTCAAACCATGATACGACGTCTTCGGGCTTCAATCCGACTGGCTTACGTGTTCGTACGCCTTCGGATCTACACTGCAATAATTTTGCGGCCGCTGGGTGGAGTCCCCGTCGTTTTCCGCGTCGGGATATGCAAATTAGCTTTTTCCGACGATCCACGAAGTTACGAGCGTCCTTCGCAATCTCTTATGGCATCTGTAGTCATCTTTTTGCTGCGTAAAGTTATTCCAGCTATTATCTGGTGTATAGTTAGACGGCCCATGTTAAGTATGGCCATCGTTCCCGCGTCAAGTTTCAATTTTTTTTTTTTTGCGTAAGTTGTCCGGGAATAGGAATGTACGTAAACGACGCTATTTAAAAAAAAATGACGTAACGACGTTATTTCGCGCAATGCACGGCGGGAAATTTCTGAACGGAGCATGCACAGTTCGATCGCCGCGGGGACGCGCCTAATTTAAATGCTTCACGCCCCCTAATCGCGTATTTCGATTCCGCCGCAAGAAATACACTACGCCGCCGTACCTTACAGGCCAAAATCTACCTGAATTAGTCGTAGAGCCAGGTAAAATACGGCGTAGTGTATCTCTGATACTCTGCGCCAATGTAATTGTACCTGAATCTGGCCCAAAGTCTTTACTCGGATTGTTGGCTTTTGCAACTAGAGTTCTTCCAACTGAATATTTTCTAGACATTTTTATTCTGCTATTTCAAGTTTAAAGAATCCTTCACTTATGTGCGATTGATGCAAGACATTAAAGAGGATATGTTGACCTGGATACAATTTTTACAACATTTTAATGGTAAAGCTATTTGTCAATTTGAATTTATTTCCAGTGAAGCATTTTCTCTTTTCACTGATGCTGCTGGATCTATTGGGTTTTCTGCTATTTGGAAGACACACTGGTGTGCTTTTACTTGGCCTTCAAAATGGATTGTTCAGGGTTTTTGTAAAAATGTTGTGTTGTTGGAATTATTCCCGATTATTGTTGCTATGAAAAAATGGGGGCTTGCTTTTCAGAACAGGAGGTTGATCGTACATACTGACAATAAAGGTGTTGTTTATGCTATTAACTGCCTTTCGACAAAATATCCACAGGTACATAAATTGTTAAGATATTTCATTTTTAAATGTTTGACTTTAAATGTACGGATTAAAGCTAAATTTGTTCCGGGTATTGAAAATAGTTTCGCAGACTGACTTTTTCGATTCCAGATGGAGTGTTTTTATCATCTGATGGCAGAAGCGGATCTTCAAGGTGTTGCGTGCCTGTGTCATTTATGGGATCTAATTTAGTTTTTGACAATGTCCGCAATTCTTTAGCTACATCTACTTGGTTGAGTTATATCTCTTATTGGAAGTTATGGTTGTCCTTTTTAGAAAGTGGTAATTTTGTGCAATTTTCTTTTGAAGAAGTTATTTTTTAATTTCTTAGTTTTCTGATGAATCAAAAATATTCTTGGTCTCATATTAACAAAACGTTAGCAGGTGTTTCATTTTTTCTAAAGCTAAATTCTTTACTGCATTGTCTAAGCTTCTTTTCTGTCAAGCAGGCATTAAAAGGCTATAAGAAGTCTACACTTCGCAGAGACAAACGCTCTCCTTTTGATATTGCTCTATTGAGAAGTTTGTGTTCCATTTCTGCGAAAGTATGTTTTTCTGTTTACGAAGATCTTCTTTTTAAATAAGTTTTTCCTTTCTTTTCTTTGGAGCTTTTCGCATATCAGAGGTTGTCTCTGCTGCAAAAAATAAACCGTCTCCGTTAAAAATTGGAAATGTGAATGTTATCAATGAACAATTGAGAATTTTTGTTCTCTGTAGTAAGATGGATGGTTATGGCAAGGGACACTGGATTTATTTTAATCAGTGTCCTTTACATGACGTTTGTCCTATAAGGCTCTTGAGACAATATTTTCTGATACGTCCAGTCAATAATGATAATTTGTTTGTTCATGTTGATGGTTCTCCATTAACCAGGTATCAGTTTATTGTTTTTCATGAATATTTAAAATCTCTGAATTTGAATGATCTTCGATTAACTTCTCATTCTTTTAGAATAGGAGCAGCCACTGAAGCTGCGAAAATTGATTTACAGGCAAATTTAATAAAAAAATTGGGTAGGTGGAGATCTGATTTTTACAAGTTATATATACGTCCTAACATTTTGGTCTGATTTTATTACAGGTCCAGTGATTGTTGTTTGGATTCTCAGCCACTGTTTGGTTTATTAGGCTCAGAAGAGAGCATCCACAAGATCTTATTCTTCTAATTTAGGTGTTGATTCTTGTTGATTCTTGTTGATGTTGATTCTTCTTTTAATGTATATTGCAGTGGCTGGAGAGGTATGCGATGGAATGATTTGCAATTTGAGTTTTCTAGATTATTATAATGTTTGCCAACGCCTAATATTTTAATTTGGGTGGTAATGACATTGGTCAAATGAAGACTTTAGATTACATTTTTGACATTCAACAGTTTTTTTTACTCTCATTACCTCAGTTTTTCCTAATTTGAAGATTGTGTTTTCTGAAATTATACCACAACTTCAATGGATTGATTCATTATATTTACGTCCTTTCAAAAAAAATAATGAAAGAGAGTGAATAGATCGGTTCATACGTTTTTAGTGCATCCTCGTGGGTTTAGTTTTAGGCACTAAGCCTCGTACACACGATAGAATAGCCAGAGGACAACGGTCTGATGGACCGTTTTCATCGGTCAAAACCGGTCGTGTGTGGGCCCCATAGGTTATTTAACTCTAGGTTAAAAAAAAGCCAACTTGCTTTAAAATTAACCGGATTCCTAACCGATAGGTCACGTAGGCACGACCATCGGTTAAAAATCCACACATGCTCAGAATCAAGTCGACGCTTGCTTGGAAGCATTGAACTTCATTTTTTTCAGCACGTGTTTTACATCACTGCGTTCTGATATGATCGTTTTTTAACTGATGGTGTGTAGGCACATCAGACCATCAGTCAGCTTCATCGGTTAAACGATGACAATGGTCCTTCAGACCGTTCTCATCGGATGGACTGATCGTGTGTATGAGGCTTTAGGCCTCGTACACACGAGCAGACAGATTTGTTCAAATCTGTCTGTCCGACAGATTTGAACAAATCTGTCTGCTGGGATTTTGGTTTGCTCGCGTGTACACACGAGCAAACCAAAATCCCCGCCAGCAGACGGCGCACTGACGTGTCGGTGACGTGGCGGTGACGTTGACGCCGCCACGTCACTGCACCAGGAAGTAAAACACTTCCGCGCATGCGCCGAATCCGTTCGGCGGTGGTGCGGGACGACATGTCTGCTGGTAAGTGTACTAACCAGCAGACATGTCGGGCGGACGGATTCCCACCCGATAGATTTCAAAGCATGCTTTGAAATCTGTCGGGTGGCCAAATCCGTCGGCTCGACCGTACACACGATCGAATCTGTCTGCTGAAACGGTCCAGCAGACCGTTTCCAGCGGACAGATTTGATCGTGTGTACGAGGCCTTAGAGTTAGAAGATGGTCTTTGTGGTTTATACTGTGAAGATGGTTTCCATTTATCTGATATTGGACTTGATATTTTAAACAATGATTTCTAGACATACATTATTGTGCCTCCACGGGAGACACCCGATAAATGACGCGCTCCAGGCTGACAGCTCTAATATAGCTGAGGGCAGGGCCACCCGTCACGTGACCCAGCCCCCAACGACGCAAGGGGAAAAGCCGGGTTACCCAGTGATGTGTACAGGTGACCCCACCCTCCTCTGATGCAACAGAAAACCTGCAGGATCGTGTGCATTGTATCCTCGCTGCAATTCAAGAATGGATAACATGCTGTTTTTTTTTTTTTTTTTTTTTTTAATAAAGGACTCGTCCCAAGCTGTCTCCTGTGGTTTTTAACATTTTGACACTTTTTTTGTGAAAAAGTAGGGGTACATTGTATCTCTTACCAAGTCACATGGGGGGGCGGGATCTGGAGGTCCCCTTTGTTAAAGGGGGCTTCCATATTCCGAAAAGCCCCCTGCCCACAGACCCCCACAACCACCGGGCAAGGGTTGTAAGGATGAGGCCCTTGTCCCAACCACATGGGGACATCCTACCCATGTGGCCTGGTACGGTTTAGGAGGGGGAGGGGCACTCTCTCATTCCCCCTTTTTTCCCACTGCCTCCTCAGATAAGGGTCTGGTATGGATTTTTGGGGGAACCCCACGCCATTTTTTTTATTTTAGCACGGGGTTCCCCTTAAAATCCATACCAGACCTAAAGGGTCTGGTATGGATTTTTTAGGGGGACCCCTATGCCATTTAAAAAAAAATTGACGCAGAGTTCCCTTTAATATAAATACCAGATCTAAAAGGCCTGATATGAAATTTAAAGGTCCTGGTACTGAAGGGGGAACCCATGCCATTTCTTTTTAATGACTTTTATTTGTGTTGCCAGGACCCGACAATTCATTAGCGCCGTATAGAGTAGTTTTAAATGATTTATTCCTTTAGAAATATCATTTTGCATAGAGACTGTTATAAACATGGGAAACATGTGCTACAGACATACTATAGACACCCCCGATGTATGAAATTTAAAGGAATATTTCACTTTTATTATTTCACTTTAAGCATTATTAAAATCACTGCTCCCGGAAAAACCACAGTTTTTAAAACATTTTTTTCGCATTGATACATGTCCCCTGGGGCAGGACCCAGGTCCCCAAACACTTTTTATGACAATAACTTGCATATTAACCCTTAAAATTAGCGGCTTTCGAATTTGCCACGAACACCCCAAACTGTTCGCTATTCAGCGAACGGGCGAACAGCCAATGTTCGCGTCTAACTCATGTTTGACTCAAACATAAAGCTCATCCCTAGTTCCCACCCAGTGTCAGTTAGTGTCAGATTGTCCACCGGCACTATCACAATCCCACTATAGGTTGCTGATCAATGTCATTACTACTTTAAAATAAATAAATAAAAATTCCAGTGTATACTGTATATCATAGTGTGTAGATGCTATAACTTTCACACAAACCAATGTTTTTTTTTTTGTTTTTGTTTTTTACCAAAGGCATGTAGCGAGTACATTTTGGCATAAATTTATGAAGAAATTAATTATTTTTATGAGATGTGTTTTATAGCAGAAAGTAATTAAGAAAAGTATTTATTTTTTACATTTTCGGTCTTTTTTTGTTTATATAATAAAAAATTTAAAAACTCAGTGGTGATCAAATACCATCAAAAGAAAGTTTGTGTGAAAAAAAATGATGTCATTAAAAGCTAGAAGTGATGGTTTTGCCCTGATCTGCCCTGATCTGAACATCATCGATTCTGTTAGAGATTACATGAAGTCAAAAGAATTTGAGGCAGCCTACATCCACAAAATATATGTGGTTAGATCTTGGAACAACCTACCTGCCGAGTTCCTTCAAAAAACTGTGTGTACTTAAAAGAATTGATGTTGGATTGAACCGAAAGGGTAGTCGCACCAAATAATATTTTGATTTGGATTTCTCTTCCATTCATTTTCTTTCCATTTTGTAACTTATAAAACTTAAAAAAAAATAAACTATCAAAGTGGAAGAATCAGGAGTCAAGTCCTGGGAAAAAAGTGTGGGAACTCACCCAAGATCCCCCCCCACCTCAAAAATAAAAAAAGTATGTGTGTATACTCTATATTTACAGTATGTCACAAAAGTGAGTACACCCACACATTTTTGTAAATATTTGATTATACCTTTTCATGTGACAACACGGAAAAAAATGACACTTTGCTACAATGTAAAGTAATGAGTGTACGGCTTGTATAACAGTGTAAATTTGCTGTTCCCTCAAAATATCCCAAAACACAGACAAAAATATCTAAACCGCTGGCAGCAAAAGTGTCAATATTTTGTGTTGCCACCATTATTTTTCAGCACTGCCTTAGCCCTCTTGGGCATGGAGTTCACCAGAGCTTCACAGGTTGCCACCGGAGTCCTCTTCCACTCCTCTATGATGACATCACAGAGCTGGTGGATGTTAGAGACCTTAAGCTCCTCCACATTCCATTTGAGTATTCCCCACAGATGCCCAATAAGGTCTAGGTCTGGAGACATGCTTGGCCTATACCTTTAGCCTTAGCTTCTTTAGCAAGGCAGTGGTCATCTTGGAGGTGTGTTTGGGGTGGATATCATGTTGGTATACTACCCACCAGCCCAGTATCCAAAGGGAAGGGGATCATGCTCTGCTTCAGTATGTCACAGTACATGTTGACATTCATGGTTCCGTCAATGATCTGTAGCCCCCCAGTGCCGGAAGCACTTATGCAGCCCCAGACCATGACACTCCCACCACCATGCCTGACTGTGGGCAAAACACACTTGTCTTTGTACTCCTCACCTGGTTACCACCACACATGCTTGGCACCATCTTAACCAAATACGTTTATCTTGGTCTCATCGGACCACAGGACATGGTTCCAGTAATCCAGTGTTTCTCAATTCCAGTCCTTACGCCCCCCCAACAGGTAATGTTTTCAGGATTTCCCTCAGATGAAAAGGCTGTGGGAATTACTAAGGCAGTGAAACTGATCAAATCACCTGTGCAAAATAATGGAAATCCTGAAAACCTGACCTGAGGACTGGAATTGAGAAACACTGCAGTAATCCATGTCCTTAGTCTGCTTGTCTTCAGCAAACTGTTTGCATGCTTTCTTGTGCATCATCTTTAGAAGAGGCTTCCTTATGTGCATATGGTCTGAGCACCCCACCCCTTCAACCTCTGCAGCAATGCTGGCAGCACTCATACTATTCCCAAAGACAACCTCTGGATATGATGCTAAGCACGTGCACTCAGATTCTTTGGTTGACCATAGTGAGGCCTGTTCTGAGTGGAACTTGTCTTGCCCACTGTGCTGCAGCTCAGTTTTAGGGTCTTGGCAATCTTCTTATAGCCTAGGCCATCTTTATGTAGAGCAACAAGCTTTTTTTCAGACGAAGAGTTCTTTGCCATGAGGTGCCATGTTAAATTTCCAGTGACCAATATGAGAGAGTGAGAGTGATAACACCAAATGTACACACCTGCTCCCCATTTACACCCGAGACCCTGTAACAATAGTAAGTCACATGACATCGCGGAGGGAAAATGGCAAATTGGGCCCAATTTGGACATTTTCACTTAGGGGTGTACTCACTTTTGTTGCCAGCGGTTTAGACATTAATGGCTGTGTGTTGAGTTTTTTTGAGGGGACAGCATATTTATACTGTTGTACAAGCTGTACACTCACTGCGTTACATTGTAGCAAAGTGTAATTTCTTCAATGTTGTCACATGAAATTATATAATAAAATATTTATGTAAGGGGTGTACTGTTGTCAGATACTATGTGTGTGTGTGTACATATATATATATATCTATATATAGATATATATATAGTGTGAGGGGTTAGCTCGGTAGCGGGTGTGTGTGACCCCCTGGATGGGTTCACTACACGCTGAACTATACAGTGAGGCAGTTGAGGGTGGTTGAAAACAAAGGATATGGTTTATTCTTCCATATTGCTGGATACAAGTGCAAGCATCCAAATAGCATAAACAAAACAAAACATAAAATAAACCCTTGCCGCTTGGTGCGTCTACCTTCAGAACACAGGAACCTACCTATGGAGTCTGGCACAGCCTACTGCTGGGCAGACACTGCTGGTCGCTCAGCAGAAAAACAATAGTCTCTTTGATTTTTATCACACAGAAAAATTAACACCACCTCACCTTCAGCAGTCTTTCTCACCTCACTGCTCTCCTTAACTCAAAGGCCTCAGGATGCAGCAATCAGAAGTGATCCTCTGCATAACTTGTAGAGGCCTTAATTGCCTCATTCTTAACAGCTGAAACTATCCAAGGTCCTTAAACCTGATAGCAATTGGTGCATTGTCTAAACAAGGCGGAAATGTATCTCCCGCCTGTGACAACACCCACAGATTTACCTGACGTCCTGTCACATACCCCCCCCCCCCCTCTTGTTTCTTTAAAAAAAAAAATCTTTATTTATGTATTTTTCAAGGTCAAAATACGTCTATCAATGCAATTATATATTTCATTGTATTTCCAAATACAATACATTTCTCATCCCATTACATTCTTTAAATCTATGTTTAGCTATCTATACATTCTTCTACCTATCCTACTACGAAAGATAGAAACACATTATGTTTCTCTTGCTTCTAATTAACCTTGTCTTTTATTTCTGTCTACCTCTTTTAGCACTTTTATATCCCACCCTCCTCCCCTCCCGAAGAAAAAAATATATATATAAAAATAAAGGCAGAAACCCCACCCTACTTCGTACTCTCCTCCTTCCCACTCTCCTACCCCCTTAGGGGTCCATAGTTGTTGCTTGCCGATCTCCTCTATTTTTCTAATTTCTCAGTGTAACGGTTACCACCGCTTACAACCTTCCATCCATCCACGACAAGCTTATCCGACACACCAACAACCAGGCAGACATGATCCATTCCATTTCCCAGAATAAACGAGACAGCGCTCCGTTCTCTAGTTTTCAAAATGTATGAATAACTTTATTGGTTCTTAGCTTGCTTATATCCAGTACAACATAATGCAGTTAATCACAGGACAATGTAATCTCCACCCCCCTATTCACTCACTGAGGATAATTCTTTAATTGGTAGCTAGACATGACGGCACCGTATTATCAATAGGGTTCAATTAACCTTGAATAGTAACACAGACATCTAGTTGAATAAGTTCTCTATACAGCTTTGTCACACAATGGCAGTGAGAGTGGGTGTCTTTACATTGAATAGCCAACACCTTAGGATATTTCAATAGCCTATTATACAAAAGGTATGACTCACTGGCTGACCTGGTCATGTCATCATGACTCCTTGTGATATCTCAGTCCTGCAATATGAAGTATTTTTAATGTCCCATCTCATGTAATATGAATTATGATTCACTATTAGCCACCCTATACCCAAAAGGGCACAGGGTGGATTTCGACCCAAGAGTTTTTGGTGCTGCTGGCACAAGAGTATCTCTCATCCTTCCAACATCTCTGGGTGTCACGGGCCATTCTGTTACACTCAGGTGGGTCTATTCCCCAGCTATATTTCCCATTAATCTCTTCCCTTCTTCTGATTGCACAAATATGTTCCATTTTGCCCAGGTTTTATTGCATTGCTCTTTTCTATTCTGTGCTGTTAATACCAAATCCTCTAAGATCCCCACATTTCTCACCTTATTGAGCCATTCCGCAATTGTTGGGGGCAATTGTTGGGGGGTGGGAACTTTTCCAATTTTTCACTACACATGCTTTAGCCTCGTTGACCATATGGCATATTATCGAGTTTTTATATGCCTGTTTAGATAATTGTGAGAGATGCAACAAGAAGAACTCTGGATCGTCCGATGTTACCATTTTTTGAATTATTTTTCGTACATCTTGCCAATATTGCCTAATTTTAGGGCATGTCCAATATATATGATATAGAGTTCCTTGATATTTGTTGCATCTCCAGCATTGGTCCAAAGCTTCAGGAGAAAACCTTCTTATTTTTACTGGCGTATAATACCACCTAGTCAATAGTTTGTAGTTTGATTCCTGCGATTTGGTACATATTGATGTATTTAAGGCTAAATATATAATCTTTTGGGACTGGGCTGGTGTAAAGGTCTTATTAAAGTCCCTCTCGCACTCAATAATTGCTCACATCTCATAGTTCTCTGTTGGAGCTATCAGCAACGTATATAATTTTGATATTATTCGATCGAGGGGTTCCTTCTTGTTACAGTATGTTTCAAATTTTGTCATTTCCCGTTAAAACCCATTTATTGGTCCTACCGACTTCAAAAAGTGTCGCAATTGGACTGCCTGCCAATATTTTATTTCGAATACACCCCCTGGTTGTGTCAAAACCGATATTGTGGGCCATGTTTCTGATATCAAAAAGTGTAATACTTGGCTATATTCCCTCTCTCGGAGTATCTGAAACGCTCCTGCTTCCATCCCTGGTCCAAAATTGTGGATTTCCCAATACTGGGTATAATGGGGAATATTTTGACGAGATTTGGGGGCTTTGGCAGAGTTTTGCACTTATTGCCATTGTTGGTCCTATAAAGCAGTGTTTTTCAACTCCAGTCCTCAAGGCACACCAACAGGTCAAGTTTTCAGGATTTCCCTCAGATGAAATGGCTGTGGTGATTACTAAGGCAGTGAAACTGATCAAATCACCTGTGCAAAATAATGGAAAGCCTGAAAACATGACCTGTTGGTGTGCCTTGAGGACTGGAGTTGAAAAACACTGCTATAAAGGGATGTTTTTTAAGATGTTCCGGTAAGTTTGCGTAGCACCAAGGTGTCCTACTCCTGCTATCCATTTCCACATTTTCTCTCCTAGTCCCATTTGTTTCAGTACTTCAAACATAAAACCAACTAACCCTATCAAACGCTTTTTCTGCATCTGTACACAAAAAAATAGAGGGCGTTTTTGTTTTATTGGCATAGTATACCAAATTAAGGACCTTTACTGTATTGTCCCTTGCCTCTTGAGAGGGGACAAATCCAACCTGGTCTTGGTGTACCATTTTCGTTAACAAGATCTGTAAGCGCATGGCAAGCAGTTTCGTAAATAATTTTAGGTCTGTATTTAACAATGAGATTGGGCGATAGCTCCCGCACTCCGCCGGATCCTTTCCCTCCTTCGGGATTACCGAAATATATGCCGTAAGTGCCTCTGGCGGAAGTGCGGAAGCTCGGCCAATTTCATTGAAAACCCTTGTCATATAGGCCCCTAGTATTGGGAAGAAATATTTATAGTACTGGATCGTGAATCCATCTGGACCCGGAGCCTTCCCATTTTTAACTGTTTTCATCACTGTCTCTAGTTCCTCTACTGAAATTGGTTTTTCTAATTTTTTACGGTCTAGTGAGGGTATCCTAGACAGATGTGTTGAGAGAAGATATTCTTCCATTTTGTCATGATTTCCCATAGTTGAAGTTAAGTTATAGAGAGATGCATAATATTCTCTAAATCTCTGGGCTATGTCTTTAGGGAGTGAAAGTAACTGTCCATTTTCCTTCTTAATATGAGGGATATATACTGTCTTTCCCTTTTCTCTGAGTTTCCCCGCCAAGATTTTGCTACATTTTTCTCCTAATTCATATGTTATTTTTCTCCCTGCCTGTATTGCCGCTTTTTGCTTTATATATAAGGAGATCTGTCAATTGTCTCCTTAGATGTGCCAGGTCTATCCCCATCGACATTATCTGTGTTTTCTTGTGTTGTATTTCTAATGCCTGGATCTCTTTTAATAGGTTTGCTATCTGTGTTTCTCGTGTTCTTTTTAATCGAGAGCCATGGTTAATCAAAATCCCTCTTATAACTGCTTTATGTGCCTCCCAGACCATGGCCGGGTCACTCCGTGGAGTGTCGTTTGTGCAAAAGTATTCCTCCATTTCTTTTGCTACATCGTCTCGAATTTCGGGAATTTGTAGCAGACTTTCATTCAGGCGCCAACGCCACTCCGGGGTGGAGGCTACACTTGACAAGGTAATATGTAGCGTCACTGGTGCGTGATCCAACCATGTTATGTTTCCAATTTTCACTTTGTTTACCGCCGTCAGCAGGTAATGTGGGACCAGGAAAAGGTCTATACGGGAGTACATCTGATGCACATTGGAGAAGTATGTATAGTCTCTTTCTCCCTCGTGTAGCAGCCTCCAAACATCTATCAACTGCAATTCCTGTAACTTCCGCAGGATCTCCTTTCTAGTACAACCAGATAAGTAGGAAACCCCCGTTGATGTATCCACCTTGGACTCTAATGTTGTATTGAAGTCTCCCCATAAAATCAACTTCCCTTCTGCAAATCTTTCCAACTTACTCAGAGTTTTGTTCAAAAACACATTTTGTCGCACATTTGGTACGTACACCGTCCCCAGTGTCACCTGTGTATTTCCGATATGCCCCTTTAAAAAAATAAAGCGACCCTCTATGTCCACCATTTTATCCGATAGGGTCCATGGTATCCGGTTTGAAATTAGGATCGATACCCCTTTTGACTTTGAGACCTGGTTACACGCATGGTATGTACAGGGGTAGAATCTATTTTGTAAGTAAAGGGGACCCCCTTCCTTAAAGTGTGTTTCCTGTACGAAGGCTACGTCTGTACCATTTTTTTGTAATTCACTCATGAGCATCCTCCTTTTTTCGGGGATGTTAAGCCCTTTAGCATTAATGGTGGTTATCTTTATTCCCTCCATCTTGACCACCAGGGTGAGTCACCCTAAGAGGAGATCAACTATCAGGCGGAGAAGGAGACAAGAGTAAATAAAAAAAGGGGGGGGAGAATTCCCTTCCTTCCTTTATACCTTACTTACCCTCCCCCTTTCCCTATTTCCCTACTTCTAAATATTCTGCTAACCACCTCCCTCCTTATTCCCTCCCTCTAAAGAGGCACCCAAAAGTGAACCTTTAATCTTGCAGTTCACGTGGGTGCTGACCTAATTGGGGATTGGCTTAGTTCAGCAGAGGTGCATCCCCCCTTCCCCTCCCCCCACCCTTCTCAGCTGTCTCTTCTTAATTCCATTTTCCACACTCCCCACCTTTTTGTTATTTTTTTTATTTTTATTAGGGACCACCTTATCTTTTCAAGGACTTCCATGGTATATTCCCCTGCGGAGGGAGGGGAAAAAAAAAGGGAAAAAAATAAACGCATGGGGATAAAGAGGGAATTCTTCCAGGGGCTTTCCCCTAAAAGTTCCTATCCCTTCTCTTTTTCCATTTTTCCTCTCCCTTTCTTTCTTTACTTAAGTGGGATAAAGTCTTATTACTTCTCTTCTTCTCCCCCTTTCTTCCCTGCCGCAAGTCTCTCTCCCTCCTTCCTTTTTACTCTTCTCGGGGGTCTTGGGAGTTCCTGTAGCCAATTTGGGATCTCTATAGCTTCTATCCCCATAAATAAAAAGAGATCAGGTAGTTCCCTGGGGTGGCGCAATATAAATGTAAGGGAGTTCTTTTTAACTATTAGTGTAATGGGGTATCCCCACTGATATGTCCCTCCCAATAATTTAATCTTCTCCAGTAGGGGACGCAACATTGCCCGGCGTTGTAGCGTTGCCCTTGATAGGTCTGGTAATATTTTTATCCTCACACCTTCATGTTCTATATCTCCTTTCTCCCTGGCCTTGCGACTTACAAGTTCTTTATGTGCAAACCGATGGAAACGCCCTATAATGTCTATCGGCCTATCTTTATTCACAGACGGGGGGCCCCAAACTCTGTGCACTCTCTAGAACTCTAGTTCTTGGGGGGGGGCTGGGACGGCTAGCTGCTGACATATTGTTAGTACCGTTTTCTGTAATACTTCACTTCCCACGGTCTCAGGGACCCCCCTGAACCGCAGATTTTGGCGCCGGCTCTGGTCTTTAAATTCCTCCATCTGCAGCTGTAGTAGTGTTACATGTTTAGATTGTGCATTTTGTACCTGTTCCAGTTGCTGGACTCGTTTTTCTAACATAGTCACCTGGTCTTCCTCTCCTGTCAGGCGTTCTGAAAGATGCTTAACCTCTGTTTGAACCTGATTCCACTCCCGCCTGTGTATCTCCTCCAGCCGTGTCATCATAACTTCTATATCTGAACGGTTAGGCAGGGATTCTTTATCTGCACGCGTAGGCAAGGTTAGTAACAGGGCTCTTAAGTCTATATCCCAGGAGTCTCTTATAACTGCCCCTGTGACATCTCTCTAGGGGTTACTTCACCCTCCCTTTCCTCATCTTGCCTCGCTCCTTGTGTGCCTTGCATATCTGCTTGCCATTGTACCTGCTGAGTAGCCGGTGATGACATTGCCGCTTCCTCCTCCTCCTCCACTACACAGGGTCTGTGTATTTCCACTCCGTGCTGAGCCTCTGGATCTCTCTTCCGTCCTCCCACGCCCGCTACTTGGTCACACGACTCCACTGTTTGCAGCCTGGATAGGATGGCTTGGGGTGGACCTGCTTGCCCTCGCACCTGTGGGTTAGACAGTGTGGATGGTATCAATGATACAGCCGCCTCCACTGACCGCAGACTACAGGCTTACTCTCCGTATTGAACCACTGTGTGTTTCTGCTGTCCTCCCCCGTCAGCTGTTTGGTCACGTGACTCCGCTGTTTGCAGCTTGGATAGTGCGGCTTGCGTATGGTGAAAAAAGACATCAATCTATGGCTGCACCCTTGGTTTTTTCAGACCTCTCTCCTGTTTCTTTATCCCAGGTAGGCAGCCACTTACTGGGCTACGTTCAGGGAGCTATGTGGGTTGCATCTCCAGCTCGATAAACAGGCGGGGGGGTCAGAGGGATACGAGCGTGTTACTCCTCACTCTGCCATACCAGAGCCACTCCCCCTGAAACCCCCCCCCCTCTTATTTCAACCCTAGGGTTGGAACACAGGCTGCCAGGCACGCGTGCACTCGGAACAAACCATCTGCATTCCCCATTTTAACACCTGGGCGATGCGTTACCACAAAACTAAATTCCTGAAGGGCCAGAAACTATCTATTTATTCTCCTATTGGTCTCCCTGTTCTGTGCAATCCACGTCAATGGGTCATGATTCATCACCAGTTCAAACTGTCTACCCAGGAGGTAGTACCGGAGAGAATCCAAAGCCCAACTCACTGCCAAACACTCTTTCTCAATGGTGGAATAATTCTCCTCATGGGCCTTTAACTTTCAGCTGAGGTAAAGGACAGGGTGTTCCTCCCCCTTGATAACCTGGGACAGTACAGCTCCTAACCCCACATTTGACGCATCTGTCTGAACCAAAAAGTCCAGTGAAAAATCAGGCGAATTTAAAACTGTCTGACTACAGAAGGATTGTTTTAAAGCCTGAAAAGCTGCTTCTGCTTCGGGAGTCATTTGACCATGACAGACTCCTTCCCTTTGGTCAAGTTGGTCACGGGAGCAGCCTGTGGGGCAAAATGGGGGATAAAGCGGCAGTAATAACCCACGATCCCCAAAAATGCACAAACCTGCTTCTTGTTGGTGGGACGTGGCCAATCGTGAATAGCCTCAACTTTGTTTATTTGGGGCTTGATTAAACCTCTTCCAATGGTATACCCCAGATACTTCGCCTTTTCTAGCCCAAGGGTACATTTTTTTGGATTGGCTGTAAATCCGGCTTTCCAGATGGAATCCAACACAGCCTGAACTTTTAGTAAGTGTGAGTCCCAATCCTCACTGTGGATGACAACGTCATCGAGGTATGCAGCAGCATAGGCTCGATGAGGCCGAAGGGTCTTATCCATGGTGCGTTGAAAGGTGGCGGGAGCATTCTGTAACCCAAAAGGCATCCTCCGATATTGGAAAGATCCTTCTGGAGTTACAAATGCTGTTTTTTCCCTGGTCGACTCCAAGAGAGGAATTTGCCAATAACCCTTGGTCAGGTCTAACGTCGTCATGTAGCGGGCAGTGCCTAGGCGATCAATCAGTTCATCTATGCGGGGCATAGGATAGGTATCAAACTTAGTGATTTTATTTAGGCGGCAAAAGTCATTACAAAACTGCCAAATTCCATTTGGTTTGGGCACTAAGACAATGGGACTGGACCAATCACTATTTGACTCTATCACCCCCAGCTCTAGCATTTTTTTTTACTTCCTGGCGAATTGCCTATTGCCGGGCTTCTGGAATTCTATAAGGCTTCAACTTGACCTTCTCCCCTGGTGTGGTGATAATGTCATGTTCAACCCCGGAGACCCAACCTGGCAAGTCTGAAAACGTCTCCCTATTACGGAGCACAAATTCTTTAGCCTCCTGTTGCTGAGTTTTGGACAGAGTCTCCGCTATCCCAACTTCAGGGACAGCCAGGTTAAATGGAGCACAAAATTGGGTAGTCTCAGCGACCAAGGACTCTTTATCCTTGCATGGTTTCAACAAGTTTACGTGATATATCTGCTCAGGTTTTCGTCTTCCTGGTTGGCTAATTTTATAATTCACCACCCCCACTTTCTCCAACACTTCATAAGGACCCTTCCATTTGGCTAGGAATTTATTTTCGACCGTGGGGACCAGCACCAATACCCCATCACCAGGTGAAAAGGAACAGACCTGGGCCCCATGATTGTAAATCCTTTGTTGAGCCAACTGGGCTTGGGCTAAATGCGCCTTCACAATCGGCATCACTTGAGCAATTCTATCTTGCATTTGTGCCACATGTTCAATAGTGTTGCTCACGAATATTCGCATTGCGAATATTCGCTACAAATATTGCATATTCGAGTATTCGCGAATAACACGAATATCGCGGCGAATATTCGCTATTTCGAATATTCGAATGTTTTCAATTTTTTTTTTAGAACAGATCACATCCTAGAGATCCCCATCGACGTCTAAAAGCATTGCTGGTATGATTAGAGACCTTGGGCCGAGTAGCTGCAGCGCTCATTTTATATTGCCGAAAAATCGCAATGCGATTATTCGGCAATAGCGATATCGCGCGATTATTTTATATTGTAATATATTACAAATATTCTGAGCCAATCAGAGTGCTCCATTCCGCATTTCTCGAATATTCGCAATTATTTTATATTTTAATATATCACGAATATTCTGAGCCAATCAGAGTGCTCCTTCCGCATTTCTCGAATTTTCGCAATTATTGTGTATTGTAATATATCACGAATATTCTGAGCCAATCAGAGTGCTCCTTCCGCATTTGCCGAATATTCGCAATTATTGTGTATTGTAATATATCACGAATATTCTGAGCCAATCAGAGTGCTCCTTCCGCATTTCTCGAATATGCGCAATTATTTTGTATTGTAAAATATCACGAATATTCTGAGCCAATCAGAGTGCTCCATTCCGCATTTCTCGAATATTCGCATTCGCATTCGCATTCGCATTCGCATTCGCATTCGCAATAGCGAAAATTCGCAATAATTTCATTTCCAAAAAATATCACGAATATTCGTATTTAGCGAATATATCTCGAATATTCGACTATATATTCGAGATATATCGCGAAATCGAATATGGCATATTCTGCTCAACACTAATGTTCAATTACACTTCGATGAGGGGAACTCTCACTCTCCCATGTTTCCCTGGCAATGTCCAGTAGGCCCCGGGGGTGCCTCCCATACAGTAGCTCAAACGGAGAGAATCCTGTGGACAATTGGGGAACCTCTCTTATGGCAAACATCAGATAAGGAAGCAGATAATCCCAATTCTTTCCGTCTTTATCCACCACCTTCCTCAACATTTGTTTTAAGGTTTTATTAAACCGTTCCACTTACCCGTCTGTTTGAGGATGATATACTGATGTACGTAATTGGGTCACTTTTAGTAGTTTACAAAGTTCTCTGGTCACCCTAGACATAAACGGGGTGCCCTGATCAGTTAGGACTTCTTTAGGAAGACCCCCACGGCTGAAACCTGAAATAACTATTTGGCAATGGTTTTAGCAGAGGTGTTTCGGAGAGGAATCGCTTTAGGGTAACAGGTGGCATAGTCCATTATTACCAGGATGTGCTGGTGCCCTCTAGTGGACTTCAGTAAGGGGCCAACCAAGTCTATGGCGATCCTCTCAAAAGGGACCTCGATAATGGGCAGGGGTACCAACGGACTGCGGAAATGTGGCATGGGTGCAGTAATCTGACACACTGGACAGGAAGAGCAGTACAATTCCACTTCCTTGGTGATCCCAGGCCAATAAAACCTCTGAGTGATTCTCTCCTGGGTTTTTTCTGCTCCAAAATGTCCCCCAAGAATGTGCCCATGGGCCAGTTCCAAAACCAGCTTGCGGTACGGTTTAGGCACTACCAGTTGCTCAATGGTGTCCTCTATCCTCTGTGACACTCAATATAACAGGTCCCTTTCAATAATGAAGTAAGGGAGGGCAACCCTCTCGTCAGGGTTAACTAACTCCCCATCTATCTTCACTACATTCTCCCGGGCTCCTAGCAATGTGGGGTCCCTCAATTGCTCAGTGATAAAAATTTCTCTGTGCACCTCGAGGTCATCCTTACCTGCTTATCTGCTATTGTACCCCGGCTTTCTCACCTCCTGGTGGGCAAACCTGAGGACCGCGACCTGGTGCTAACACGCAGCAAAATCCATCTCCACCTTCAGGAGCTCTGATGAACACTGGTTAGCGCTTAGATTCCGCTCCTCAGATGACCCCGTGTCATCAGCCAGGGTGACCTGCTCTGCTGCTATAGCTACTGGCCTCTGAGCCTGACCCCAGACCGTGACAGAATATTCTGGCCCAAAACATGGAGGCCGTTGTAGCAGCTGCTGTAGCCCCTCTCAGAGTGCAAATCAGTGAGTTGCAGACATTTGCTGTTAACTCCCAGGAAAATATTTCTGAGTTACAAATTGAACTGAAAGCGCTACAGGAGGAAATCCTTGATCTGAATAAACAATTGCGTGACTTTCGTGCCCGAGATACTGCTGCTTTAGATTCTAATGCACGAATGCCCCTACCACTTAAGTTTAACGGAGACCACCGCAATTATAGAGGGTTCCTTAATCAATGTCATATATACTTTCAGATGCAACCTGCTGCATTTCCTTCTGAAAGGAAAAAGGTGCTGTTTATTATCAACCTCCTGACTGAGGAAGCTTTAGCCTGGGCCTGCCCTTATGTGGAGAAAGATGATGTCGTCCTGGATGATTTAGATTCTTTTGTGACTGCGATGAACCAAGTTTTCGATGATCCTAACCGTTGCGCTACTGCTGAGGCAAAATTGCACAATTTTCGGCAGGGTAGACGCTCTGTTGCAGAGTACACAACTGAATTTCGACGCTGGATCTCAGATACCAATTGGAATCCAGCAGCATAAAAGAGTCAGTTCCGTCAAGGACTCTCGGAACAAGTAAAAGATGAGCTTGCCAGAGTGGAAAGTCCTGACGACCTTGAGGCTTTCATTAATTTATGTATTCGAATTGATCAGAGACTTACTGAAAGGAGAAAGGAGAGACTGGGAATCTTAGGCAGTAATGGTGGCATGCGTTTTTCTACTACTCAGTATTTGCCTAAGGGTCCAAGAGTTTTTCCTGATTCTGACACTCCTGAACCTATCGAGGTGGATGCTATTAAAAGATCTATTACTACTCAGGAGAAAGATAGACGACGTTCAGAGAACTTATGTCTGTATTGTGGAGACTCCGGACATTATGCAGTTAATTGTCCCAATAAATTTAAAAGAACAATTGCAGCAACGGATGTTACAGTATCTGAACAAATAAACTCAATTTCTCAGTCCGTCTCGCCTTTGATTCAGGAAGCAAAGAAAGTTAATTCCTTATCAACTCATTTTGTCATCCGAATAAGGCTTATCGTTGAAAGCAATGAAATACCTTGCTCTGCTATGCTGAATTCAGGGGCCGGGGGAAACTTAATGGACATAGAATTTGCCCAAAGTAATAACATTCTAATAAGAAATAAACTCTCCCCTATTAATATGGAGACTGTGGATGGCTCACCTTTGTCTTCAGGACCAGTTACCCACGAGACTATCCCACTGAAGCTCTTAATTGAGACTGACCATCAGGAGACTATCAGCTTTGAGCCGATCACATCACCCAAATTCCCTATTATCCTAGGCATTCCTTGGTTCTCTATCCATAATCCCTCCATCAACTGGGAGACACGTTCTTTAGGCTTTACATCTGACCATTGCAAAAGACATTGCAAAGAATCTTATCAAATAAGCCCTCCAACAACCCAAGATTTACAAGCAGCTCTGGCAACCATTAAGTCATACGACAAGCTACCTCCACAATATCTTGAGTTTCGGGACGTTTGTGATAAAAAGGGCGCATATCAGCTGCCTCCTCATCGCTCTTATGATTGTACCATTGAATTGCTTCCAGGGGCAGAAATACCATTTGGGAGCCTTTATTCTTTATCAGAACCTGAACTGAAGGTGCTTAAAGAGTGGATTAATGAGAATCTAGAGAAGGGTTTTATCAGACACTCAACCTCTCCTGCTGAGGCAGCCTTATTCTTTGTGGTAAAGAAGGACTCCACCCTGCGTCCGTGTATTGACTACAGTGATTTAAATAGGATCACAATTAAGATTTGCTATCCACTCCCGCTCATTCCAAAAATGCTTGAGAGACTCCGCTTCGCCAAACTCTTTACCAAATTAGATTTACGGGGAGCATACAACCTTGTCCGCATTCGTCCCAGGGATGAATATAAAAACATTTTGAGTCTTTGGTCATGCCCTTTGGGCTTTGCAATGCTCCTGCAACTTTTCAACATTTTATTAATGATGTTTTTCGAGATTTGCTTGATCAGTTTGTAATAGCATACTTGGATGACTTTCATTTTCTCTGATACTTTGGAAGAACACCGCAAGCATGTCTGTATTGTTTTCGAGAGATTAAGGCGGAATAAACTTTACATCAAACTAGAAAAATGCGAGTTTGAACAAACTCAGATCCAGTTCTTGGGATACATAATCTCTTCTGAAGGGGTAAGCATGGATCCTGATAAGATCAAAGCAGTGGTGGATTGGCCTGTCCCTAGAAATGTTAAAGTGGATGTAAACCCCTGTGCCCAGTCTTGCCACACAGAGTTAATCCAGCGCTGAGTAATCCTTTTTTATGTTCAGTGAAAACGAACAGCCTTCCAGATAAAACCCTGCCTAAATCAAAAAGTCTGGAATCTCTCTTCTTGCTTTGAGTGAGAGGTTATTTACAAATATAGCTAGGACATGTTTATCATATGTTATGTTTTGTTTATCATAACATGAGGTGATATAACATCATAACACATCCTAGTAATATACAATGAACTTTGGATCACCTCTTGTTATGATAAACATGTCCACTCTATATTTGTAAATAACCTGTTACTGAAAGCAAAAACAGAGAAACGGACTTAACCTAATTTGGCAGGTTTTTATCTGAAGTACGGTTAATTTGCACTGAACTTTAAAAGAGGATTACTCAGCGCTGGATTAACTCTGTGTGGCAAGACTGGGCACAGATGATAGGAAATCTTATACTCTACATTGTGACATAAAAAAATATATATTTTTTTTGGGTTTACATCCACTTTAAGGAGATACAGCGATTTGTTGGATTTGCCAACTTTTACAGAAGATTTATAAGGAATTTGTCAGGAAAGGTCCCCCTTCCTGCGTTCAGGTGTGACCTGAATGCAATCAGCACGCCTCTATAATACCCGGCGTGTGTAATCACTCCTCGCCCTGGTGTCAGTCTTCTACCTTGATCCTGAGCCTGTTATCTGACCCTGCTATCTGGACTCTGTTTCTGGACTCTGTTTCTGTTCCCCATCCTGGACCCATCCTTCCCTTTGCCTGTTTACATTGGTTCCTGTTCCCTCTCGGATCCCTGCCCCGCAGCCTGTCCATCCATCTGCTCCCGGCTCCGCTGTGTTCCTATTCTCACCTATCTGCTGACTTCCCTGTGTATGACCTCGGCCTGGCTTTGTTTACGAATACGGTATTTCCCCTGATTGTATATGCTATTTTGTTGCGCACTGGTTGTCTTCACTTATTTGTTAATAAACACCTTTTAACTTCACCGCATGCATTGTGGGTCTCCTCTGTGCAGTCATACAGTGCTGGTCTACTATATTCTCCTGACAGAATTTCTCCAAGGTAATTGCTCCAATTACACAGCTGACAAAGAAAGGGATGCCCTTTTTGTGGTCACCTGAGGCACAGGCTGCCTTTAATAAACTTAAAACTCTCTTCACTTCTGCGCCAATACTGGTGCATACAGATCCAGAACTGCCTTTCATCGTAGAAGTTGATGCTTCTAATTCTGCTGTGGGAGCTATCCTTTCTCAGCGAATTGGAGAAAAAAATGCAGCTTCATCCTTGCGCTTATTTCTCTCGACTGATGTCTTCTGCCGAGAGGAATTATGACATTGGGAACAAGGAGCTGCTGGCAATTAAGGAAGCAATTTCTGAGTGGAGGCATCTGCTGGAAGGGGCTAAGCATCCTGTAACCGTTCTCACCGATCATAGAAATTTAGAATTTATTAGGTCTGCTAAAAGGTTGTCATCTAGACAAGCACGTTGGACCCTTATCTTCTCCAGGTTCAATTTTGTCATCTCGTACCACCCTGGATCAAGGAATGGTAAGGTTGATGCCCTATCACGGATGTTGCCTGGGCCCCTCCAGGAAAGAAACTCTGAATGTACAGTCCTGCCTCAAAAGAACTTTCTAGGGGCCACAAGTTCAAAGACATTTCTTCATCTCCTCAAGGGGGGGGTATGAGAATGACCAACTTCTTAACAATCCCCCTAAAGACATTAACCTCAAGTACAACAATGGTTTTTGGACTCAAGGACATTGCCTCTATGTACCTGAATCAGTTTGGGTAGAAGCCCTCAGGTTGGTACACGACTCTAAACTTGCTGGTCATTTTGGGGTTTCTAAGACAGAAGAACTCTTATCACGTTCCTTTTGGTGGCCTGGGTACAAGAAAGATGTAAAGAAATATGTGGCTTCATGTCTAACCTGTGCTCGCAATAAGACACCCCGATCTTCTCCTTTGGGGTTACTTCTACCACTGCCTGTTCCAAGACCATGGGGGTCAATTTCTATGGACTTTGTGGTCGACCTTCCTCTTTCGAAAGGAATGACCACCATTCTAGTAGTCGTTGACCGTCTCACTAAGATGGCTCATTTTATTCCAGTTAAGGGGGTACCCTCTGCCGAACATACTGCTGAGGTAATGGTTAGAGAAGCTTTTAAACTTCATGGAATTCCTGATGATGTGGTGTCTGACAGAGGGGTACAGTTTACCTCAAATTTTGGAAAAGTTTTTGCTTAGCTTTGGGTGTAACAATTAATCTGTCCTCAGCTTTACATCCACAGTCTAATGGTCAAACTGAGAGGACCAATCAAACTCTGGAGCAATACCTTCAATGTTTATAAGTTATTTCCAGGATGACTGGGTGGACTACCTTCCTATGGCTGAGTTTGCTTATAATAACTCTAAACATAGCTCCACTTCCCAAAGCCCCTTTTTCCTAAACACTGGGTATCATCCAGTTTTTATTCCTGATCTCCCTATCTCAACTTCAATTCCTGCTGTTACCAACTTCATTACATGAAATCCAGGAGAAATTGACCGATAAATTGAAGGAGGCGCAGGAATATTACAAGAAGGCTGCTGACAGACACCGTAGGTCTATTCCCACCTTTCAGGTAGGTGACAAAGTTGGTTATCTACCAAAAATTTAAAGGTTCAGGTTCCATGTGCTAAGTTGGGTCAAAAGTTTATTGGACCTTTTGAGATTTCTGCTCAAATCCACCCTGTCACGTTTCGCCTAAAAATTCCTCACAATATGAAGATTCACCCTGTTTTTCATATATCACTACTCAAACAGTTTCATGAAAATACCTTTTCTGGAAGAATTCATCCTCCTCCTCCACCTGTTGAGGTACAGGGTGAAGAAGAATTTGTGGTGGGAAAAATTCTTGACTCCAGGATCTCTAGAAACAAACTGCAATATTTGGTTCAATGGGAAGGATATGGGCCAGAAGAAAATTTTTGGGAGCCTGTAAATAATGTCCATGCCGATAGATTAACAAGGGAATTTCACCAGAGGTTTCCTCAGAAACCTGGCCCTAAGACATCCAGTGGACGTCCTGGGAGGAGGGGAGTACTGTCAGGACCTGGATTTGAACCTGGGACCTCAGCTGTGTCTGGCAGTGAACATTCTCACTGAGCTATCTGGGATGCAGGACAGCTCCCTGTCTGATCTGCTGGACAAACCCATCTGATCCATTGGACATTCCCGCCTTGTGTCTTGATTGTCTTGAACCTTGAACCCCTTGCTACTCCCACGAACTTCCTGATATAAGCCATGTCTCTGCACTTCCTCCTTGCCAGAATATTGTGCTATCTCCAGCCTGTATCTCGCTCCTGTCTTCCCTGCTGCCATCCATATTTGTAACTGCTCGTTATCGACCCTTGGCTTGTTATCGACTACGCTTCTGCCTGATCCCAACCTACAAATACTCATTACCGACCTTTTGGCTTGTTTACCGACCACTCTTCTGTTTGATCCTTACCTGCTTATCTGCTATTGTACCCTGGCTTTCTCATCTCCTGGTGGGCAATCCTGAGGACCGCGACCTGGTGTTAACACGCAGCAAAATCCATCTCCACCTTCAGGAGCTCTGGTGAACACTGGTTAGCGCTTAGATTCCGCACCTCAGGTGACCCTGTGTCATCAGCCAGGGTGACCTGCTCTGCTGCTATAGCTACTAGCCTCTGAGCCTGACCCCAGACCGTGACACACCGGATATTCTCGAGTGTCCCCATGTACACAAACTACAGCCATTTTCCTAGGATGTAAGGGTTTTCCCACCACTAGATCACTTTTCACTAAGGTGACCAGGCTACCTGAATCCAACAATAAAACAACATCTTTACCATCTAAGCACATTCTACATAATGGTTTACCCTTTACTGCAGTGCATGTGGTTGCAAAAAGGGACTGTCGTCTCTCTGTCAGAAAGTCACACTGCATGAGTTCTTCACCCATTGGGCAAACCGTTGCTACATGTCCCTCTTCCTGGCAACGGAAACAAATCAACCTTCTGGTCCTCTCCTGTGGGATGGGTCTTCCAGGCCTCTCTCGCCAAACATCAGTAGTAGTAACACCTCTAGTTGCTCTTGGGTCCTTCTCTCCACCCCCATCGCTTGATGCAGTCTTACCTATAGGTGGGGAGGGTCTGGTCTTGGGGTGAAAAGTCTGTGCGTCTCTGGGTGAAGAGGACAAATTCTCTGTTGCTAGGTACCTTTTGACCAGGTCTACTAGTTTGTCTGCGGTTTCCGGACCACCATGGCTCACCCATTTTTGCAGGGAGTTAGGCAGAGACCTAAGAAATTTGTCCATGACTACTCATTCCAAAATGTTTGGTCCAGACAGCACTCTGAGCACGGACCGCCAGGGTTACACCAAAACGTGCTAATATTTCCTCTTTTAACCGATCATAGTTTTTTTGCATCTGCAAGCTCCAAGTCAAAATATGCCTTTTGGGCTTCTCCAGATCAGAGAGGGGCCACTAGTACAGCCCACTGTTCTTTAGGCCAACTCTCTTTTTCCACTGTTCTCTCAAACGTGGTCAGAAACATCCCAGGGTCATCATCTGTAGTCATCTTTGGCAATAAGTGGCTTACCCGAAAAGTCGGTATGTTACTGGCCTGACTCCCAGCCTCAGTCTGCTGTCTCTGAAATTGTTTCACGGTGGCCTCCATTTGCTGCTGGTGTCTCTGTTCCAAACCTGCAATGCTTTTTTGGTGAGCCTGTTGTTGAGCTGCAATGCTCTCTTGGTGAGCTGCAAGTCTCTCTTTGTGAGCCTGTTGTTGAGCTGCAATGCTCCACTGCAAAGCTACATTTGTTTGCTGTTGATTTGCATTTGCTATAGCCAGCTGTTTCAATATCTCCTCCATTTTGGGTTTACTTTAACTGCCCGCGGCACTCCACCATGTGTGAGGGGTTAGCTCGGTAGCGGGTGTGTGTGACCCCCTGGATGGGTTCACTACACGCTGAACTATACAGAGAGGCAGTTGAGGGTGGTTGAAAACAAAGTATATGGTTTTCCATATTGCTGCATACAAGTGCAAACATCCAAACAGCATAAACAAAACAAAACATAAAATAAACCCTTACCTCAGAACACAGGAACCTACCTATGGAGTCTGGCACAGCCTACTGCTGGGCAGACACTGCTGGTCACTCAGCAGAAAAACAATAGTCTCTTTGATTTTTATCACACAGAAAAATTAACACCACCTTACCTTCAGCAGTCTCTCACCTCACTGCTCTCCTTAACTCAAAGGCCTCAGGATGCAGCAATCAGTAGTGATCCTCTGCATAACTTGTAGAGGCCTTAATTGCCTCATTCTAAACAGCTGAAACTATCCAAGGTCCTTAAACCTGATAGCAATTGGTGCATTGTCTAAACAAGGCAGAAATGTATCTCCCGTCTGTGACAACACCCACAGATTTACCTGACTTCCTGTCACAATAGATTTTATATATATATATATATATATATATATATATATATATATATATATATATACTATGAAAAGGATATGATGAGCGCAGACGAATTCAACTAAATGAGGGGGGGGACTGAATAAAATAACTAATCTGCAATTGATCAGCCAGAAGGAATCCTTCTGGATACATTCTTTGCACACCTTAGTCCCAAACGGTTTAAATGTAGAATTCGATCTTAACTGCTTTTTAAATAATTTTTAACATTCAATATCAGTATTTTTAATTTTTATTTCTATACACAGATTTTATGTATTTTATCTGTATTTGGGTAATAAGGTAATTTCCACTGTTCTATATTTATATTTATAAGTTTATATATTTATAATTAGGAGTATATATTTTCATATTATATATATATTTCTACAATTTTTATCCACAATGATTGTATTTTATTTATCCATAATGATTGTTTTTATTGTACCATTGGCTGTATAGGACACTGCATTTTACATTTAAGATTGAGGCCATTTCCGGTCATCAGTTAGGGTCTTAAACCTATTCCACATTTATTATTACAGTTGTCCATGACACTCTCTCTTTATCCATATCTATGCTGTCTTTTTCACTGCTAGCTACTAGGATAACTTTCCCCTTAACCCTATAGGGAGAGTGTCAACATTTTTCTGTTCCATTACTGTTTCCCTACTTTAAGATGGCAGGCAAGGCATCAGCAACATATATAAACATGGTTTCCAAAATGGTCGCTGATGGACTTCCTGTTTCTCTGCAATATATATAGAAGTGCAGCTCCCCACCTATCACACTCCTCTGATGAAGTCACGTGAAGTAAATAGGCACCAGAAGTGACGTCCGTCTGTGCCAGAGCTACACCACCATTGGATTGTTATTTTATCTTTTTTGCTTATTGTAAGCCTTGCTATTAAAACTTTTTGGCTCTACGTACTTCACGATCTGGACCTTTATATTTCTTTCTTGATTGGATTATCTGCTTTTTCCTGACTGGACCTGCGGACGCTCGAGGCATCCATCTTCCTGGAGACGAGCCTGGTGCACTACAGACGCCCACACTGGCTGACACGCCGCTCGGGAGAGGATTTCCCCTACTGTTTTATGCTACTGCCCGGTCGGGCTAAGGTAAGTGCTCTGTAAGCACATTATCTGGAAGAAAAGAAGTTCTGTATACTATAAGAATTGATCAGCACTCATGAATGACACTTGTTCATGAACTTTATCTCTAATGAACTGTTTCCTGTTGATATCAGTTTAGATATCTGAAGCATCGCCCACCAGCATTTGAACTGTATAGTGCATTAGCACTTCATCTACATTGCACACATCAGCACACTCTAGGCTTTCAGCCCATTGCTATTTGTGTCACATGATTTATTTAGTTTGTGTTTACACATTTTTGTCACTGACATATTTGTTTGTGTAGCACTTCACCACCACTATATATTCATTTTGACTCCACTCACGGCACATATTTTCTGCAGATTAGTTATTTTATTCAGTTTTGCCCCCCCCCCCCCCCTCTCATTTAGTTGAATTCGTCTGCGCTCACCATATCCTTTTCATTCATTATTTACAGTGAGTTGTTTCCACTTCAGATTGAGCTGCATTCACCCATGCACACCCACTAGTTTATTTCATCATATTCCCTTTGACCATCAGAACTCCTGGGATATTGATCTGGTCAGTTAAGTAGCAGAGGGGGAGGGGTTATACAAAGGTTAATAAGGTTCAGCTGCTTTTCTGTTAATTGAAATTAACAACAGGTACACTAGATGGGCAACAATGAGACAACTTCCAAAACAGGAATGTTTTTTCAGGTGAAGATGTCTGACATTTTTTTCCCCTACTCATCTTTTCTGACTGTTTTTCACTAGTTTTGCATTTGGCTAGGGTCAGTGTCACTACTGGTAGCATGAGGCATTACTTGGACCCTATAAAGATTGCACAGGCAGTCCAACTCCTCCAGGATGGCACATCAATACGTGTCATTGCCAGAAGGTTTGCCGTGTCTCCCAGCACAGTCTCATAAGCATGGAGGATATTCCAGGAGACAGGCAGTTACTCTAGGAGAGCTGGACAGAGCTGAAGAAGGTCTGTTAACCCATAAGCAGGACCGATATCTACTTCTTTGTGCAAGGAGGAACAGGATGAGCACTGCCAGAGCTCTACAAAATGATCTCAAGCAGGCCACTGGTGAGAATGTCTGTGATCAAACAATCAGAAACAGACTTCATGGAGTTGCCTGAGGGCCCGAGGTCCTCTAGTGTGCTCTGTGCTCGCTGCCGGACACTGTGGAGCTTGATTTGCATTTTCCATTGAACACCAGAATTGGCAGGTCCACCACTGGTGCTCCATACTTTTCACAGATGAGAGCAGGTTCACCCAGAGCATATGTGACAAATGTGAAAGGGTCTGGAGAAGCCGCAGAGAACATTATGCTGCCTGTAACATCGTTCAGCATGACCGGTTTGGTGGTGGGACAGTGATGGTCTGAGGAGGCATATCCATTGAGGGACGCACAAACCTCTACAGGCTACACAATGGCACCCTGACTGCCATTAGGTATCGGGATGAAATTCTTGGACCCATTGTCATACCCTACGCTGGTGCAGTGGGTTTCTCCTGGTGCACGACAATGCCTGGCCTCATGTGGTGAGAGCATGCAGCCAGTTCCTGGATGATGAAGAAATTGATACCATTAAATGGCCCCCACACTCACCTGACCTAAATCCAAAAGAACACCTCTGGGACATTATGTTTCGGTCCATCCGGTGCCGCCAGTTTGCACCTCAGTCTGTTCAGGAGCTCGGTGATGCTCTGGTCCAGATCTGGGAGGAAATACCCCAGGACACCATCCGTCGTCTCATTAGGAGCCCTGATGTTGTCAGGCATGCATACAAGCACTTGGGGGCCATACAAACTACTGAGGACCATTTTGAGCTGCTGCAATGAAATTTTAGCAAAATAGATTGGCTTGCTGCATAATTTTTTCACTTTGATTTTCGGGTGTCACTTTGAATTCAGCCGTCTGTAGGTGGATAATTTTAATTGATGTGCCATCCTTTTATTCCTAACACATTACCCAGTCCATATCAGTATAGATATCCAGCATGAGATTTTTTATTTATTTTTTCCTATTTCTTTTTTTTTTTTTTGTTTCATAAAGATTTTATTGAAAAAGAAAAGTTTTTACAGGCATCTTCCACATCATCAACAGGAATAAATCAGAACATACAGACCAAGAAGTTTCATTTGCATGTAGAACATAGGTACATATAGTGCATTCCTAGAAAGTCTTATCAGGACTTACAGTAAATAGCATGAACCGCAGCAACACATATAACATAGGGGTTAGGTACCCTACCCAGTAATAAGGCTTATGTGAGTCTAGAGTAGCTCATTAATTTTCGTCCCGTTATGGTAGACCACTGGATCCACCATACCCATTTTTAATTCTCTCTACATTATCGCTTCTCTCCCTGAACAGACCCAAACCCTTACAGGGGTGGGAAAAAGCATCCCCTAAGGTAGAACTGTCCCCTCATTAAACCCTTCCATTAGGTCTCTTATACCCCAAATAAAGGAGGATATGAAATGGAGGGTCAGTAAGAGAGGGAAGGGAAAGGAAAGGAAGTAGAGGGGAAGGGAAGAAGAAGAAGAAGAAGAAAAAAAAAAAAAAAACACCCGGGGGAGGGGGGGGGGGGGATCATTGCCAGGAATTCTTAGTGCCGTATTCGGTAGAGGGGGTGAGAGAGCCACCAACTACCCTCTCCGGCTTTTACACTTGGGTATCAGTGCAGACCAAACATACCATCAACTTATCCCCGGACTGTGCAACAAGGTCGCGTTTAGCCAACAGACTGTGTCAGCTCACGGTAAGCCGTAGAATCTCAAAACTTAAGCCAATCTTCCCAGATATATGTAAATCTCAGCATGAGATTTTTGCCCGTTGAGATCTGATATGTTCCTTTAATTTTTTTGCGCAGTGTATATACATTATGCTCAAATTGAAAAAACTAACAGACCATAATATGGCAGCCATTTTCAACCAATGAATCCAGTGAAATTTATAAAGAAAGGCCCTTATATTTATTGTAAAGTTTCATTAACTGAGCCGATTGTGTTTTAGCACTGATGGATTCACACATTTTTGGAGGATTATTGCTTTTGTTTGGCCATGCAAGACTGTTGTAAGAGTAGTGGGTTTGTGCATGCACACCTTCCATTAGAGACATTTTCTGCTGCTAGTTACCTAGCAACAGTGTAGCCGACAGTTGCCAGAGACCAGAAGGTCTGTATGTTAAAACAGTCACGAACTGACAGTTGTTCTTGCAGCGTCAAGAAGGACAACTCTCACAGAATGAATATGTAGCTCTAAGCTTATGTCAGTAAGAAAGAGAGCACACAAGGCACAGAGGTGGTTAGTGAGCTGCTGAAAAGTGTAAAAAATTGTCACTCAGAGCTGAGAGTGAAAAGAGGGAAATATTATATATAAAATAAGCACACCAAACATCAAAAGAAATCGTTTGCAATAATGTAGAATTATATTTAACATATACAGTATAGAGACACATAAATAGTACAATAGGTACAAATATCCTAGCATGTCAAATTACAACAAGCATAATACAACAAAGGTATGTGCTGTACTGTTTAGCCCAGTTTATATTCGGAAGAATATATGCGTACACATAAGCAAAGTAAGAACAACTCAATCATTTAGCAGTTTTTGTTGTAAACACATCCAACTACCCAAGTAGAGTAGTGTAGAGTACTGACAGTAGCCAGTTAATACCCCCACTAGAGTAGCAGGTAAAATGTCCAACAGAATTGGTAATGCGACCCAGTGAACATCTTGCCCCATGTATGCCTTCCTTGAAAAAATGTTCAGCGAAAACTGCTGTATGAGATGTCAACTAGTTGTTTTCTTTGGAAGCTCAAATCCTGGATCTAGAAAACAAGGTGGCAACACTGTGCAGCATCAACAACCTGAAAAGGAGTTTAGACATTACCCAGCAGGTTCTGGAGTATAGAGGGGGTGGAGACATAGAGGCACAGGAGTCAGAGGTAGATAGCTGGGTGACAGATAGAATGAGGGGTAGAGGTAAGAGCTCTAGGAAGGCTAGTTCTGAGTTGGTACATCCCAACAAATATGCCAAGTTGCATGATGTTGGAGAAATCAGCTCAGGGGTGGCAGTGCTGGAGCAAGCGCCCTCCCCTAGGGGAATGACTGCTCCTGTAAGGAGGAGGCCAAGGATACAGGCAAGGTTAGACATGTACTGATGGTAGGGGACTCAATTATTGGAAGGACAGATAGAGTAAACTGCAAAAAAAACTTGATCGCCAAACGGTATGTTTACTAGGCACTCAAGTTCGACACATCATTTATCAGATGGACATATTATTGGGTGAGGCTGGGGAGGACCCAGCTGTCATGGTGCAGGTTGGAACAGTACCAATGACAAAGTTAGACTAAGGTGGAGCATTCTTAAAAAAGATTTCAGGGACTTAGAAGCTAAATTGACGTATAGGGCCTCCAAGATGGTATTCTCAGAGATACTCCCGGTACCTCGAGCCACACCAGAGAGGCAGCAGGAGATTAGGGAAATTAACAGGTGGCTGAGGAACTTGTGTAGAAAGGGGGTTTTGAGTTCCTGGAGAACTGGGCTGACTTTTCAGTCAGTTACCGCCTCTTTAGTAGGGACGGGCTGCACCTTAGAAGTTGCAGGGGCTTTTAAGGGGATATCCATATAATCGAATCCCGGGGTTAATGAGTTACCAAATCAAAAACTAAGCCTGAGAAATCATATGGAGAAAAAATATGCACCAGTACAAAACTCAGGGCAATGTTCACAAATGCCAGGAGCCTATTAACCACTTAAGGACCGCCTCCTGCACATTTACGGCAGAATGGCACGGCTGGGCACATGCACGTACAGGTACGTGCTGTGCTAGTACCCAGCCGGGGGTCGCGGGCGCGCTCCTGTGACCCGGTCCAAAGCTCCGGGACTCATGGACCCGATCGCCGCTGGAGTCCCACGATCGGTTTCTGGAGTTAAAGAATGGGGTGAGCCGTGTGTAAGCACAGCTTCCCCGTTCTTCACTGTGGCGGCGTCATCGATCGTGTGATCCCTTTTATAGGGATACACAATTGATGACGTCACACCTACAGCCACACCCCCCTACAGTTGTAAACACACATTAGGTCACACATAACCCCTTCAGCGCCCCCTTGTGGTTAACTCCCAAACTGCACTGACATTTTCACAATAAACAATGCATTTTAAGTGCATTTTTTGCTGTGAAAATGACAATGGTCCCAAAAAATGTGTCAAAATTGTCCGAAGTTATCCGCCATAATGTCACAGTCATGAAAAAAATCGCTGATTGCCGCCATTAGTAGTAAAAAAATGTTTTTTATAAAAATGCAATAAAACTATCCCCTATTTTGTAAACGCTATAAATTTTGCGCAAACCAACCGATAAACGCTTATTGCGATTTTTTTTTTTTTACCAAATATAGGTAGAAGAATACGTATCGGCCTAAACTGAGGAAACATTTTATTTTATATATTTTTACAAACGAAAAGTGAAAATCCGGCCGGCAACAAGAGGAGCCATTCCTCGTAACGTCGAACACGGTGGCGTCACTGCACGCCAATTACCCAGACGCGTTTAGTCACAGAATGACGTTTTCAATGGGGATGGGCTCTGCAGTGATCTACCGCTATTTATATGCACAAGCCTCGTTCTGACTACCAGGAACCGGAAGTTACAAAAACTCCATTTTGGAAGTGGGAATTCTGATAGGAAACATCAGTAAACAGTAACGGACTGCACAGGGACTTCTATGCTTTTCTAAAGAAAGAAATAATTAGACCAAAAAATGTGTCAACCTAAATTGACGCTTGAAAAAGACCCAATCAAGGATCACTGAGTGCCAAAAAAATATGTGAGAGGCATAAAACCTCTGAACGTTGCCTAGCATCCACCTAGTGGTGAAAAAAAGGTAATGGCCAGGACAACAGTAGCTATGGGCCAGATTCAGGTAGAGTTAGGCTGGAGTATCAGTGATACTCCAGCCTAACTGTCTCTTTAAGCCGGCGTTTTTGTTTTCTGTAACCAGAAAACAAGAAACGCCGGGTTGGAGTTCCGATGCGAGCGGCGTAATTGAATTTCTCCATCGCATCGCAACTTTAATTTAAAAATGGCGCCGGGGGCGTTCCCGCTGATTTACGCCGAAAAAATATGTTAATCAGCGGGAATCGGCAATTCACGATCGTATTCGGGCGCGACGCAGTGACTTTCCGATGTTCCCGTAAGCGATACGTGGCGTAAAGATAAAGCAGCCCCCTAGTGGAGTATCCTATGTTAAGTATAGCCGTCGTCATCGCGTCGGAAAAAAAAAAATCGCGTCGCTTGCGTAAAACGTCCATGAATGGGGATTTGACGTCATTGACGTTCACTGACAGAATTTGGAGCATGCGCACTGGGATGCATTGACAGTCGACGCATGCGCAGTACGTTCGCCGCGGGATCGCGCTTAGTTTAAATAATACACGCCCCGTACCCGCCCAATTTGAATTCCGCCGGCTCATTTGCGATATGCTGCCGCAACTTTAGGAGCAAGTGCTTCATGAATAACAGCACTTGCTCCTAAAATTTCGCCAGAGTAACGTAAATGAGAAGCGTTACTCTAGCTTAAAGATGCTCCCATCTACCTGAATCTGGCCCTATGTGTATAAACAATATGAAATGTCTGAAAATAGACATATTAAGGGGCAAATAACCCTAATTTATATAATTAATATTAAAGTGAAGTGATAAAACAAGGAAAAAACACTACTATAAATATATATTTAACTGCAAAGGAGGGGAAACAAGAAAATTATTATTTAATTTAATTACTTGTTTCCCAAAAGTACCAACTGGTCTCTATCCAGGTATGTCAGACCGAGACTTGTACTCAATAGGTATTTTACATAATAACATTTTATATAATAAAATTTAAGCATCCACAAAAAAATTATAAAAATAATCAGGCATTATTAATAAAAGCATTAACATCTGTTTCAATGTTAAGACCATGGGGTATATAACATTTTAAACGGAAAATCCAGGACATCTCAAGCTTAGAGATTTCTCTCACTAGAGCACTACCCCTCCAGTGAGGTTTAAACTTATCGATACCAAGAAACAGTGTATTTGAAGGGTCTTTGTTATGCTTCAAAAGGTAATGCTTTGATACTGAATGGTCCTTGAAGGTCCTTCAGAGGTTTTATGCCTCTCACATATTTTTTTAGCACTCTGTGATCCTTGATTGGGTCTTTTTCAAGCGTGAATTTAGGTTGACACATTTTTTGGTCTAATTATTTCTTTCTTTAGAAAAGCATAGAAGTCCCCGTGCAGTCCGTTACTGTTTACTGATGTTTCCTATCAGAATTCCCACTTCCAAAATGGAGTTTTTGTAACTTCCGGTTCCTGGTAGTCAGAACGAGGCTTGGGCATATAAATAGCGGTGGATCACTGCAGAGCCCATCCCCATTGAAAACGTCATTCTGTGACGAAACACATCTGGGTAATTGGCGTGCAGTGACGCCACCGCGTTCGACGTTACGAGGAAGGGCTCCTCTTGTTGCCGGCCGGCATTCGTTTTATGATCGAATTTTCACTTTCGTTTGTAAGTAGTTTTTATTATTCGATATTAAATCTCCCTGATGGTTTTACACTATGTGCGGTCCCTTCATTTTTTTCATTATGTTTGGCGATACCTGCACCTGTATTGAGGACCTTCTATGAGATTACATTCTGGATTCCATCCATTGTACGCTGGTATCTTATTATCTGCTGATTCTGGATTCCATCTATTGTCATCTGCCTCTATCCTGTGAACAGCTGTGGAGTTGATATATGCTAATATCCCACTACCTGCTGGTAAACCTCTGTCCATATGGTGGTGGTTCACTGGATCGTACTAAGCACTTGGGTGTTGTTTATCTTCAAGCACTTTCTTGGACTTTAATACATTGTATTCATAAGGACTTTTTTGTTGTTTATGTTTTTTTATTGGCGCAGTTTTTCTCTTTTTATATGTTATTGTGGTATACACGCTTACTGCTGCCTTTGCTATTTTGATATCAATATCATATTTATTTTTGGTTAGCGCAATTTTCTTTTCCTATTTGTTAAACTTCAAAATTAGCGTTTTCCAAAAAATCCGACCATGTGTACGCTTCATCGGACAAACTTTTTCAGTTTCAAAAGTCCAGCCAACTCCCTTCTGACAAAAATCCACAGAAAAGTTTGTTTGAAGTCCGATTGTGTGTACGAGGCTTTACACTGGCCAATGTGACTCGGCACAAAAGAGATAAGCTGATTGGTTAAGATATTAACCATTTAAGGACCCCTTCATGCCGATATAAGTGGGCAGAAGAGAACGGCTGGGCACAGGCACGTACCTGTACGTTACGTGACCCGGTCCGAAGCTCCATGACCGCGGGACCCCGCAGACCCGATCACCAGTGTCCAGCGATCGGTCACAGGAGCTGAAGAACGGGGAGAGGTGTGTGTAAACACACCTTCCCCATTCTTCTGTGTGGCAGTGACACTGATCGTCTGTTCCCTGATATAGGGAACAACGATCAGTGACGTCACACCTACAGCCATGCCCCTCTACCATAAGAATCACTCCCTTAGGGTACACTTAACCCATTAGCGCCCCCTAGTGGTTAACCCCTTCACGTGACAGTCCTCAGTCCCCCCCCACGTGACAGTCCTCAGTCCCCCCCATGTGACAGTCCTCAGTCCCCCCACATGACAATCCTCAGCCCCCCACACATGACAGTGCTCAATTCCCCCACATGACAGTGCTCAGTCCCCCCCACATGACAGTGCTCAGTCCCCCCCCACACGACAGTGCTCAGTCCCCCCCACACGACAGTGCTCAGTCCCCCCCACACGACAGTGCTCAGTCTCCCCACATGACAGTGCTCAGTCCCCCCACATGACAGTGCTCAGTCCCCCCACATGACAGTGCTCAGTCCCCCCACATGACAGTGCTCAGTCCCCCCACATGAAAGTGCTCAGTCCCCCCACATGGCAGTCCTAAGTCCCCCCACAAGGCAGTGCTCAGCTCACCCACATGACAGTGCTCAGCTCCCCCACATGCAAGTGCTCAGTCCCCCCACAAGGCAGTACTCAGTCCCCCATAAGGCAGTACTCAGTCCCCCCACAAGGCAGTGCTCAGTCCCCCCACATTAAAAATGCTCAGCTCCCCCATACTTCAGTCCTTAGCCCCCCCCTCTTTGATGTTCTCAGCCCCCCCACATCACTGCAATCCTGAGGCTTAGCATCCTCTCCCCACATTCAGTTGTTGGCTCTTAACTTTAACCCCTCACTGTCCTACCTTACGCAGACAGATCAGAGGGAGGGAGGCCCAGCGTGTCTAGTTAGGTGCAGGAGAGGAGTTGCAGGGAGGGAGGCTGGACAGCTCTGGATGGAGGGCCGAGGTAACAAACAGGTGATTGGCTGCTAAGATCAAGGACAGTTCTAGCAGCCAATTGCCTGTTTTTATAATCTCAGGCAGCTCCGCCCTCCACACATAATTGTTCCGCCTCCTGCTGTCGGCTCTGTGAGGATTACAGAGCGACGGCAGGAGGAAAAAAAGGCTGCTACATGGCCGTCCATATGGCCCGCGGTCTGCCATTTAGTGATGCCCATTATAAAGGATCAGGTGGGCATGTATACTGTATGTAATTGAACCCATGTTCAACCCAAACATCTAATAATTGTGGCTTTCCTCCTATTACATGACTTTAAACTACCCCTGAGTAGCTGATACCTACAACAGTCTAACAATATCAGTAGTTACTGGAGCATGTTGGGGGGATTTTTTTTTGCGATAGTGCCAATAATGGCACTACTGTTAAGAAGGTTCCCCCCCTTTATTTTTTGGTTGGTTTTGTTCCTTGTTTTATATATATGTCCATTTTTTTATTGTGATGTACAGTACAGACCAAAAGTTTGGACACACCTTCTCATTCAAAGAGTTTTCTTTATTTTCATGACTATGAAAATTGTAGAGTCACATTGGAGGCATCAAAACTATGAATTAACACATGTGGAATAATATACATAACAAAAAAGTGTGAAACAACTGAAAATATATGTCATATTCTAGGTTCTTCAAAGTAGCCACCTTTTGCGTTGATTACTGCTTTGCACTCTCTTGGCATTCTCTTGTTCAGCTTCAAGAGGTAGTCACCTGAAATGCTTTTCCAACAGTTTGGAATAAGAATAAAGCTCTTCTCTTAGGCAGTCATCTCACAGCAAGACCAGACCTAATTGTATGTGCTGCACTGTAGCTAGAGGAATTTGTTACACATCTCATGTATATGATATTTATACCTTATCGTGTGCTGGGAAATTAAATGAATAAATAAAATATTAGTGTGAGAATCTGCTACCCTTTACTGTCTTTGTTCCTAAATGGATTTTGCTTATTTATTACCACAGAGTTGTTTGGTTAGAGACAAGTACTTCCTGTACCTGCTAGCTGGGTCAAAAACCCCAGTTGAAGGATTATGATGTTATATAAAGTATGTAGACACACTGAACTGAGCCTCATGACCTTATACACACACACCAACACACCCACACACCCATAGAGGAGCTGCTGTTGTATTTAACCCAGACCAGAGGCAGAGACTATTAGGCAAATATTCCTATGTTCTAACACTTTAACTGCAGCTGCCCATACCTGAGTGATTGTCAAAAGGATTCACAAACACAGATGCATCTCTGTCCTATTATTATTATCTTACATGCATGGTACCAGATCTGTGCTTTTGTATTTGTGTAGTGGTGACCTCCCACTATATTAGTGGGTGAGCCTGTCTTTTGCAATATAGTTTATATGGAGCTTCTGTTATTTTAGTTAAAACTGTCCCTTCTGGTCTTGGATCCTATAGCTAGATTTATCTTAAGGCTCAAGGGACTAAGCACAGAGTAGATAGGCTGGCTGCACAACAGCTGAAGGGTCTTTTCATCACAATCTTGTCTTCAGGTCTCTGGAGGTATCTCTATTAATAACTATATATATATATATATATATATATATATATATATATATATATATATATATATATATATATATATTTACCTGGGTGTATGCCTTCAATTGCACCAGGACTCTTGTTGGGCCCTTTGCTAAAATTACCTGTTTGTTAGTTGGATGTATGTACTATTATTAATCTCTTATTATATAAAACTTTTATTATTTTCATATTTGTGTGTATCTTCAGTATATAATTATGGTTAATGTTTTATGCTAACTTCAATAGTTCCCCTGCTCCCAATTACTTTTAATAGATTACTGGCAAATTTCCCAGAGAGGCAATTCTGTCTGTTTACAGACATCTGGGCTTCCTGGGTGGAGGCACTGCCAACTTTATTATGAAACCCACTCTTGCACTTAGCGAAGGCTCTTTTTTTTTCTTCATTTACCTACAGGTTTAGAGCAATATCCTGTTTGGGAAGGGTCATTACCCCCCCTCCCCCTAAAGAAGGTATACAGTAGTATTTAACTGTTATTTGTGTAGTGCTTAGGAGTTATGGAAAATAGCATTGTAGCAGTAATGTAGAAACAATGAAAAAGAACTATGGTTTTGACAAAAGTTTTTTCAGTTGTTACAGGGAGATGCAATGACTGTGAAGAAGAAACAAATGAATAAACCCTAATCTGCATGCAGTCATAGTGCTATAAATACAAATAAATAAGGGAGTATTGAGTACTATAAGCACCGGTCTGCTTCTGGGGGAACAATAGAAACATCAACTTTCCAGGCCCAGCCAAGGAGCTTTGTCCATGGTCACAATTTTTCATCAAACCTGAGAAGGATATACAGTATACATTTAACTAAGGCTTGCTATACATGGTCGAATTTAGAAAAAAAAATATTTTGAAAATCAGAAAATTTGTGATCCGATCTGGGGGAATTTTCTTTTCTTGCACATGCTCATTTTTTTTCGATTACATTTCTCGCATGATTCTCCCATCATTGATTAGAAAATCTTTTGTTTTTCAAAACATTTCCAACATGTTCGATTATTAAAATCCAATGGCCGCACGAAAATTGGCTATTGCTTAAGCCCACCAATGGTGCAAAATATGAACGAAAATTCTTAGATAAGATTTTCTAAAGAAAATAATTTCAAAATTCGACCCATGTATGACCTGCCTAACACAATGCAGATACATAATAACTTCTCTCTAAATAGAGATTCATATTCCAGATAGGTTATATTCAAATTTACAAATTTACGAAAATTGCCTATTGCTTAAGCCCACCAATGGTGCAAAATTATGAACGAAAATTCTTAGATAAGATTTTCTAAAGAAAATTCTTTCGAAATTCGACCCATGTATGACCTGCCTAACACAATGCAGATACATAATAACTTCTCTCTAAATAGAGATTCATATTCCAGATAGGTTATATTCAAATTTACATGCAAATATTCAAAAATCTTTAATGTTTATTGCACATTTCTAGCAATACCCACAAACATTTAAAATTATTTTAATTTTTTTTCAACTGCACAGTATAAATCCAAATGTAAAAGTGTCACTTTGCCTGTTTTGTAAGTATTACTACATGATATCCAAAGTTCCACATGTATCATATAGTTCATCAACCACACTGCAAACAAAGGCAAAAAACTGTGCTCATGGGCATATTCCTCATATATCAATTGATATTATTAACCCAAGTAGATGATCCAAACGTGACCTGGGTTTTGAACACTTATACATTACAATTTTCCCCTATGTGATTTGAACTCCATTCATAAAAGCATTTTATACCTCCACAAATGCTATGAGACCTTATCTATGTCCAGCCGGAGTGCCAAGAATATGAATCACCACAAATAAACTGCACATCCAGTTTCCTCCATGCATTATGATTGCAAGCAAGCTAAATCACACTGGAATATCAAGGATAAAAATCCCATGTCTCAGCTGCATATCTACTTTCCTCCATACGCCGTGATTGCAAGCCTGACATCTCATTAATAAATCTCCTCTTTCTTAAATAGGCATGTGGCAGTCTGTTGTGTCAAACGACAAAATCTCACTTTTGATATAATTCTTTTTTACTGAGTCAGTGTTTCATTGTATCATGTACAAAATCACTCAATTGATGTTGCGCTGACAAAATGCAGCCATTATATAGGCAGGTGTATAACTTTCAACTGATGCAGAGCTATAAAAACATAGGCCCAGATTCAAGTACATCTGCGTATTATTGGACTGGCGTAGCGCACCGCCTTTACGCTAGACTTGCGCAATTTTGCCGCATAATCACCCTATTCTCGTAGCTTTTGCGCAGAAAATTGCGCATGCGTAACGTTTTTTCATAGGCGTAAGGCGGAGTAATACAAATTGGGAAGGACGTGGGAGTGTTACATTGAAATGAGCCGTGACCCCATGCAAATGAAGGGCCGGCCGGCTAGCGCATGCGCGCTTGAAGGAGACCATGGTCAGCTCCGCTGTGCGCATGCTCACAACTCGGGAGCGGCGCAATCAGTAAAATTGGAAATGGACTAGGGCAACGTTGTGAACTACGCAAACAGCATAAATAGACAGAGACAAACGCACTTGCATTGCAAAAGTACATCCCTTTGTTTCCCTTCCTATACAGCAAGGTGCTTTTGTTTATTAGCGTTTGTTTTTTTGTTTGTGTCTTTGAGATATTTGGGGACTGTTTTGCAGAGTGATTTTTGTCTTTTATGTGTTTTCTTTGTTGTTATTTTGTTTAAATTATATTTTTGCTGGGGCATTTTTTATTTTTGCTCGTCATTTATTTTATTTTTTTGGTTCTGTTTGTGTATGATTTTGGAATGTGGGGGTGATATTCCTGCGGGAAAAGGGGTGTCACCCTCATTTGTGGTGGAGAAGGGATCCCCAGGTCTGTGTGAATGGTGTATGAATGTACAGTGACATAATTGGAGCCGCGGCATGGCGTTGCTGCTCAAAAGTCCTGCATGGTGGGCTTGTGCCAATCCAATGTAATGAGGATGTGAGGTGTGTGTGCTAGGAACCACAGTGGTGTGCATGCATGCATTCTCATTGTGCCATGATTAATGTGTGTGTTTTTAACGTGCAAAGATGCATATGTGAGCTGGCATGAGATGGAGTCATGAGATGGGGTCCCAGGGCATATGCAGAGTCACCTTGAAGGGAAAAGACAGGAGGATGTTAGTAGTGCATGTGTCCCTTGTGATGTGTGCATCATGGGGGGGGACAGTCATGCCTGCCACCCATGTCACTCACCAACCAGCCAGCTGTCCCCATACATGTTCTGTTCGAAATCTGTGGGGATGGGGCTCTGATTGTATATGTAGCTGTCATGGGAGTCATGGGTAGTGCCATGTGTTGGGCTGCTGATGTCCTCCTGCAAGGTTGTGGTAATTCCATGATGGCATGAGGGGTGAATCTGAAGATGCGAGACACCTCAGAATCACTCATGCCAAAGATGTCTATGCATGTGTGATATATCAAGTGAAGAGTGAGGGGCTTGTATCAGATAAGAATATTGTATTAGATTAGATTAAATTGTAAAGTTTATATAAGCAAATACAAAAAAATAAAAAATAAAACATCTCCCGTGCCCTCCTTAGTGCCCTCCTCAGTGCCCTCATCCTTCTTTGTTCATCTAAAGTCAGTAGTATAGCTATGCGCGATGATGCCCCTGGCATGTTGGCATACAGATTGTTGTGCAACACGTGTGACTGCTGAGCTCCTCACTAACAGTGTTGCTTTATCTAAAAGGTAGACTTTTTTTCTCTTTTTAGACCAGCTTTTCTATGGTCTAATTTTAGACAGGACATTTTGCTGTTGCGCACACTGCGTAGCCTGCGCTGCCCTAACGTTTTTTGTGGATCCCCGTAAGTCCCTCGTTAGCATATTTGACTAGCAAATCAATGGTCTGTCTAGCGCACTTTTGCGCGGACGGATGCGCCAGTCTAACGAAATTACGCGGGACAAAAAAAAGTAGATTTTTTGCGTATCTCGTTCTGGGGATGCCGTGCATCGAAACGCACGCGCACATTTCGACTTACGCCACGCATCTCCTGTTGCGCAGGCGTAATCGCTCTGTGAATCTGGGCCATATACTCATTTGAGTCTTTCATAGGTCACAGTCTAATGGTGTGGCCGACTGCCCTTCTAGATACATAGGCCCAGATTCAGGTACATCTGCGCATTATTGGACCGGCGTAGCGCACCGCCTTTACGTTAGACTTGCGCAATTTTGTTGCGTAATCACCCTATTTTCGCAGAAAATTGCGCATACGTAACGTTTTTTCAGAGGCGTAAGGAGGAGTAATACAAATTGGGAAGGACGTGGGCGTGTTACATTGAAATGAGCCGTGACCCCATGCAAATGAAGGGCTGGCCGGCTCGCGCATGCGCGCTTGAAGGAGACCATGTCAGCTCCGCTGTGCGCATGCTCACAACTCGGGAGCGGCGCAATCAGTGAAATTGGAAATGGACTAGGGCAACGTTGTGAACTACGCAGACAGCATAAATAGACACACACAAACGCACTTGCATTGCAAAAGTACATCCCTTTGTCCCTTCCCATTTAACCAAGTGCTTTTGTCCTGTTGTTCGTTGTGGTGTGTTTTGTAGTTGTCAGATTAGTGTTCTGTGTGATCAAGTGTTTGCTAGTAGATTTTTGAAAGTGGTTTTTGATAAGTGTTTGAGAGACTGTTTGTTTGATTGATATATTTGTGTTTGTTTCTTTTCCTGCTGTATTTTTGTTTTGTTTTTTGGTGACTGTTTCTTGCTCAGTAGTTTTCTCTCTGTGTGTGTTTTTTTTTGATTGGTTGTGCTTGTTTGTGTGCGTGAATTTTGTTGACTGGGACTGTTTGTTTTTGGAAGGATGACTGAGAGAAAACGAAAGCTGAATTTTACAGTTGTGGAAAAACAGATTCTTGCCCGGGCCATTAGCGAGTATGGGCGTTACCTCCACGGCCCACAGAGTGCCAACACCACCCCGGCCAGGAGGAGGGAGATTTTGGATAGGATCACTGACCAGGTGAATTCAGCGGGGCAGGGGGAGACACGGACCCGGTCTGGGATTGACAAAAAAATCAATGACCTCCGGCGTCTGGTCAAAAAGAAGCTGGCCAGAATGCATGCCCATGCCAGGGGCACAGGAGGGGGCCCACCATGCCGTATTAGCCTGACAGCGGAGGAGCGTGCGGTGGCCTTGACCTTTCATCGGCATGAAGTTGCGGGCCTGCGCGGCTTTGACTCAAGTCCGGAGCCCGTGGTGCCAGGTAAGTTTTTTTTTTTTTTAATATCAGGTGTGTAGCATGTGTGGGGGAGGGGGTGAAAGGGAATATGTGGCACGTGTGTGGATCCTCCAACCTGTGAATGTTTTGTGTCATCCACAGATGTGCAGGAGGGTGCAGGGCCATCTGGCCTGACCGCACCAACCCCAGGACAGCAGCCTAATGAGGCCCCCCCAACAAGGCCGGAGTCCGCGGAGGAGGTTCAAGAGGAGGAGGAGAATCATGAGGAGGAGGAGAATCATGAGGAGGAGGAGAATCATGAGGAGGAGGAGTCCATGTCAGGCACTGGACGTTTGGGTTTTGAGGACTCTTCCCCTCTGGCTGGCAGCAGGCAGGCCTCCCTAAGGGGGAGCCCCCCCCCCTCCTCCCCCAACATGGCTCCCCTCACAAGGGCCTCCCCTTCTCCCCGGCCACAAGCATCAGCTGGAGGCAGGATGTCATCCCAGACCACCAGGGGGGTGGCTGATCTCCTGCCCGCCACTCTGAGAAGAGACCAGTTCCTCCAGACCCGCCATCTGGGACAGGTCAGCCAGACATTGGTGCGGATGGAGGAGAGCCTGTCCTCCGTCAAGGATACGCTGGGGAACCTGGACTCCCACTCCCGGGCTTTCACAACCTGCCTAAATGAACTGCAGACGACATCAGCAGGCGTTGGGCAGGATGTGAGGGCCCTTACCCTGGCTATCCAGGCCAACACGGCAACACTTGGTGCTGCCTTGGACAGAATAGCCGTGGCCTTGGAGGGCAGGCCGCCAGGTGGGCAGAGATCAGGGGCTGCTCCTCCTTCCCCGGTTTTAACCCTTCCCCATGAGTCTCCCCTGAGAAGCCGGGGCCATGGCCGGGGGCGCCCCAGGCGTGGCTCACGCAGAGGGCAATAATTTGTTTTTCCCCATTTTTTTTTTTTTTTATATTTTTTTTTTTTTTTTTGCTGGAAATTTTTTGCTTTTGCAGGTCATTTTTTTTTTTGGGGTTGTGAATGCTGTGTGAATGTGGGGGTGACATTCCTGCCAGAAAAGGGGTGTCACCCTCTATTTTGGTGGAGAAGGGTTCCCCAGGACCAGGGAGAAGTGATCCCCAGGTCCGTGTGAATGGTGTATGAATGTACAGTGACATAATTGGAGCCTTGGCGTGGCGTTGCTGCTCACAAGTCCTGCATGGTGGACTGGTGCCAATCCAATTTGATGTGGATGTGGGGTGTGTGTGCTAGGGACCACAGTGGTGTGCATGCATGCATTCTCATTGTGCCATGATTAATAGGTGTGTTTAACGTGCAAAGATGCCCAATGTGAGCTGTCTCCTGGCTGCTCTTCCCTCAGAAGACGGGGTAGCCTCGGTAAGGGGGGGATTGTCTGGTTCAGGGGTCAGGTCATCACGTAGGTCAATCTGCAGGCCCTTTCTTTCTGCGAAGTTGTGCAGCATGCAACATGCACCGATGATCTGGCACACAAAGTTTGGGGAATACAAGAGGGTACCCCCAGACTTATCCAGGCATCGGAAACGTGACTTTAGGAGGCCAAAGGTGCGCTCCACCACTGCTCGTGTTTGGGCATGTGCTTGATTGTATCTTTCCTCTCCTGGGGTTTGGGGGTTCCGGATAGGAGTCATGAGATGGGGTCCCAGTGGATATGCAGAGTCACCTGGAAGGGAAAAGACAGGAGGATGTTAGTCATGCATGTGCCCCTTGTGATGTGCATCATGGGAGGGGATAGTCATGCCTGCCACCCATGTCACTCACCAACCAGCCAGGTGTCCCCATACACGTTCTGATTGAATTCCATTCGGATGTGGCATTGATTGTATATGTAGCTGTCATGGCTGGACCCTGGGTGTTTGGCACGGACGTGCCATATGAGGCCTTGGGCATCGACTATCACCTGTACATTGATGGAATGCCAATGCTTCCGATTGCGGTACATGTGCTCTGTCTCCTGGGGGGGCTGGAGTGCCACATGTGTGCAATCAATGGCCCCCACAGTGTGTGGGAATCTGGCAATTCTGTAGAAATCTGTCATTGCCTTCAGCCGCAGCTCCTCAGTGGTGGGTTTGATGATTTGGTTGGCCATGCGTCTGAGAATTGCAGGGACAACCTGGTGCACACATCTGCTCATGGAGGATTGTGACATCCCAGCCACCACTCCACTTGTACGCTGAAAAGAGCCACTGGCAAGGACATGGAGTGTTGCCATGACCTTGACCAGTGGCTGCACTGCATGTGAGCGGTGTGTTGGGCTGGTGATGTCCTCCTGCAGGGTTGTGGTTAATTTCAGGACGACATGAGGGGTGAATCTGAAGATGCGAAACACCTCAGAATCACTCATGCCAAACAGGTCTATGCGGGTGCGGTATATCCTCTCCCGTGCCACCCTCGGTGCCATCCTCCGTGCCCTCATCCTTCTTTGTTCATCTAAAGTCAGTAGTATAGCTATGTGCGACGATGCCCCTGGCATGTTGGCATACAGATTGTTGTGCAACATGTGTGACTGCTGAGCTGCTCACTAACAGTGTTGCTTTATCTAACAAGTAGACTTTTTTTCTCTTTTTAGACCAGCTTTTATATGCTCTAATTTTAGACAGGACATTTTGCTGTTGCGCACACTGCGTTGCCTGCGCTGCCCCAACGTTGTTTTGTGGATCTCCGTAAGTCCCTCATTAGCATATTTGACTAGCAAATCAATGGTGTGTCTAGCGTACTTTTGCGCGGAAGGATGTGCCAGTCTAACGAAATTACGCGGGACAAAAAAAATCGCTTTTTTGCGTATCTCGTTCTGTGGATGCCGCGCAACGAAACGCACGCGCACATTTCGACTTACGCACGCGCATCTCCTGTTGCGCAGGCGTAATCGCTCTGTGAATCTGGGCCATAGATTTTGATTGACTTCAGTTTACAAGGAAATATTCCCTTAACTTTACAAAGAATACTCACTTACACACAGGGAAAATAAATCAAAAAAACATTTTCACTTGCACATAATTAAAAATGGGAATTTATTGGAAAGTGAAATTTTTCTTGCAAAGTTAACATCCTATTTACCTTTAGTAAAGCAACTACATAATCTCTGCATTGCCTAGTCCAGGAATGAGAGGCCTACAGAAATATCAATGTCTTGTTGTAAATAGGCAGATTGGGCAAAAGTGGGTGCAAGTACTTTCTACAACAATACAATAAAAAAAACTGTAAATGATACCTGCTAGGGTAGCGCAATCCTTATATTATTTATAATAAAAAAAACTGTGCTCTGACACAGAAAATATGATTTTACCATCCTAAATGCATAAAATGTAATCATCAATTTATCTTTAATATTAACTTAACTTTTTTTTTTAAAAGATTCATATTTACCTGGGTGAATGCAGCATCAGTCCAATGCTGTATCTGTTTCCCGGCGCCTCTACACTGAGAACTGAGCAATCAAATACCGCTGATTGCTCAGTTCTCATAGCTCCATAAGCAGAGAGCTGGTGACTGTCAGTCAGCAGCTTTCTGCTCTGCCCCTTCCTCACTCAATGGAGCGCTGGGCTGTGGAGGGGGTGGGAGCGACTGGCTCAGGCTCTTAGCGGTATGTTGAGAGGCTGAGATCGGGTGCTGGTCCAGGCATGAAGCGACTCTGTGACGTTAGCCTACAGTGGGCTCCAGCCCATTGACTGCTGAAAACGATTTACAGGAGTGCAGAACGAACTTCACTCCTGTGATCCACAGGAGAAGTACAGCCAAACGAGCTTTGACTGTACTTTTCCTACCAATGACCTTTAACCTAAAACAATCCATACATCTATTATTAAAGCTAAAGCTGACCCTCAGAAGTAACCATTTACTTAACCACTTGCTACCCGCCCGCCGTCAAATGACGACGGGCTGGTAACGCTCTGTTCCTGACACTATACGGTTATTGCGATTTTTTTTTTTTTTTACCAAAAATATGTAGAAGAATACGTATCGGCCTAAACTGAGATAATTTTTTTTTTAAATGGGATATTTATTATAGCAAAAAGCAAAAAGCAAAAAATATTGGGCCAGATTCACAGAGCGATTACGCCTGCGTAACAGGAGATGCGCGGCGTAAGTCTAAATGTGCGCGTGCGTTTCGATGAACGGCATTCCCAGAACGAGATACGCAAGAAGTCTACTTTTTTTGTCCAGCGTAATGTCGTTAGACAGGCGCACCCGTCCGCGCAAAACTGCGCTAGACACACCATTGATTTGCTAGTCAAATATGCTAATGAGGGACTTACGGGGATCCACAAAAGAACGTTGGTGCAGCGCAGGCTACGCGCTGTGCGCAACAGTAAAATGTCCTGTCTAAAATTAGACCATATAAAAGCTGGTCTAAAATGAGAAAAATCGTCTACATGTCAGATAAAGCAACACTGTTAGTGAGGAGCTGAGCAGTCACACGTGTTGCACAACAATCTGTATGCCAACATGCCAGGGGCATCGTCGTGCATAGCTATACTACTGACTTTAGATGAACAAAGAAGGAGGAGGGCACAGAGGATGGCACGGGAGAGGATATACCGCACACGCATAGACCTGTGTCATGTCCCGGGGTGTATTCGAACCTGGGTCTTCCTGGTCTTAAACCATAGCCTTACCTGATGTGCCACAGAAGAGATCTAGGCCTTGGGAATATCCTTATTGTGTTCAACACACACCTCGGACTCACTAGCTCCACCTGCTGCCAGCTGTGGACAATTCTCATTCTGGACAGCCTTTAAATAGGAAGTGAGGTCATCACTCAGCGCCCGTTTATTTGGATTACTTCCTGGGTGTTTTGTCTTCAGTGATCTTCATTGTATTGAACTCCTGCCTGATATCCCGATTATTCTACAGCCTGCTGATTTTGTACTTTACCGCCAGATCGTGTATGACCTTTGCCTGCCTGACCCTTCTCCGGAATCCGATTGTGAACTATTTGCCTGATCCGTTGTCAACCGTATCTGCCTGACGACGCTTTGCCTGGATCTCCAGCATACCTGTTCCACTTCAGGACACTACCTTTTACAGGTACCTTACATAATAAACGGGCCACAATGGCAGTGTACCCTGCTGAGATTGTTAAGGCGATTACACGTCAGGGACAACTGATCGGAGCGCATGAACAGCATCTTTCTTCCCTGGACGCCAAGTTAGATGAACTTTGCACTATGCTTAAATCTTGTTTGCCTGGTTCCTCTGCAACGGTCCAGATGCTGGATCCTACTTCTGCTACGGTCCAACCCGCCTCTTCTGTACCACCAAAACTTCCCTTGCCTGACAAGTTTGGTGGTGATACTGAGGACTGCAGAGGCTTTTTAAATGTTTGCCGTTTGCATTTCCGCAACAACCCTGTGACTTTTAGCACTTCATCTGCCAAAGTGACTTTTGTAATTTCCTTGTTAAAGGGGAAGGCCCTGGCCTGGGTCTCTCCTTATTTGGAACGAAACGATCCTATACTTCAAGATGCTGAGAAATTTCTGGTTTCTCTCCAGACTGTATTTGACAAGCCAGATAGAGCATCTGCAGCTGAGTACTCCCTCTTGGACATACAACAAGGCACCAGATCTGTGGCACAGTATGCTATTGAGTTCCGTACCCTTGCTGCTGAGACTAATTGGGACTCAAGGGCATTACGTGCAGCCTTCCGAAAAGGTCTCACAGATCGCATCAAGGACGAATTAGTCTATAAGGATCTCCCAGAAGACCTTGAGAAATTCATAGAGCTGTGTGTTCGTCTGGATGTTCGGTACCATGAAAGGTGCCAAGAGAGACTTAGAACCCGCAAGTTTCCTAAGCCAGTTTACCGTTTGGCCCCTAACTTCCAAGCACCACCTCAGCCAGAACCTGAAACCTCTGTTGAACCCCAGGCACCTGTGGAACCCATGGATGTGAGCCGTCTCCACCTAACTGAGTCAGAGAAACAAAGGAGGCGTTCATTGGGCCTATGCCTGTACTGTGGACTTAAAGGACATTTATTATCTGTCTGCCCTTCCCGTCCAGTAAAAGGCAGGGTCTAACCAGTGTTGGAGGAGCTGGCTTAGACCTTACAGGTAGAACCTCCAAAACCAAGATTACTGTTCCGGCTACTATCCATTTACCTTCTAAGCTTGTTTTCTGCGAGGCTTTTGTGGATTCTGGAGCTGCTGGCATATTCTTGGACTACAATTTTGCAAGAAAGAACAACATCCCGTTTGTTCCAAAGTCTAGACCCCTGAATATTACCACCCTGAATGGACAGCCCTTGGGAGATGGCATTGTGAAATTCGAGACTACGACAATCACCCTTCAGGTAGGCCTCCTCCACAAAGAGGAAGTTGTCTTGTCTCTCATTGATTCTCCGCTTCTGCCTATCATCCTTGGTTACCCATGGTTGCAACTTCACAACCCTTCTTTTGATTGGGAAAAGGGAGAACTAACCTCCTGGGGATCGTCCTGTCGCCCTAATTGTTTGTCTCAACCCAAAAGACTTTCTGCTTGCATGTTGGCTCCTGTGACTATTCCACCTACCTTGCCTCGTGAATACCATGACTTTGCAGATGTATTTTGCAAGCAAAAGGCAGAGGTGTTACCTCCACATCGTCCTTTTGACTGTACAATTAAATTGATTCCCGGAGCACCTCTTCCCAAAGGAAAGACCTACCCCTTGTCTCTGCCTGAACAAAAGTCTATGGAGGAATACGTAAGAGACAACTTGGAAAGAGGTTTTATCCGACCCTCTTCTTCTCCAGTAGGAGCAGGTTTTTTCTTCGTTGAAAAGAAAGATGGGGGCCTTCGACCATGCATAGACTATCGGGGGTTAAATCAAATCACCGTAAAGGACTCCTACCCTTTGCCTCTCATTCTTGAACTGTTTGATGTACTTAAGGGGGCTGTCATCTTCTCCAAGCTAGACCTACGATGGGGCATATAACCTGATTCGAATTAACGAGGGGGACGAGTGGAAGACAGCATTCAACACTCGTAATGGACACTTTGAATATTTGGTCATGCCATTTGGGTTGTGTAACGCACCTGCTGTCTTTCAACGTTTCATGAATGACATTTTCCATGATTTCAGCAACCGCTTTGTGATCATCTACTTGGACGACATTTTAATCTTTTCCAAGACTCATCTAGAGCACATCTCGCATGTGAAACAGGTATTACAACGACTTAGAGAAAACCATCTTTATGCAAAAATCGAAAAATGCAGTTTCCATCAAAGCTGTATTCCTTTCCTTGGGTACATCATAAGTGCTGACGGTTTCCAAATGGACCCTCAAAAACTTTCCGCTGTCTTGCAATGGCCCCAACCGACCACTTTAAGAGGACTCCAAAGCTTTTTAGGGTTTGCAAATTATTACAGACGCTTCATTAAGAGTTTTGCCTCCATTGCGGCACCCCTTACTGCCATGACTAAGAAGGGTACAAATTGCAAGGTGTGGTCTTCAGAAGCAAGATCGGCTTTCCAGCGATTAAAGGACACGTTCAGTAAAGCTCCAATTCTTCAGCATCCAAATCCTGATCTCCAGTACATTGTTGAGGTTGATGCCTCTGAGGTTGGAGCAGGTGCCGTACTCTCCCAGAGACAGCCAAAGTCTGGTAGAATCCATCCAGTAGCTTTTTTCTCTAGAAAGTTTTCTCCTGCAGAGATGAATTATGATGTTGGGAATCGAGAACTACTGGCCATCAAATTGGCATTGTCTGAATGGCGACACCTTCTGGAAGGGGCTCCCAAGCCTTTTACTATCCTCACTGACCATAAAAACCTACTGTATCTTCAGACTGCTAGACGTCTGAACTCACGTCAGGCTCGATGGGCTCTGTTTTTCTCCCGTTTTAATTTTGTCCTTTCTTATGTTCCAGGGCATAGAAACAAAAAAGCCGATGCTCTTTCCAGACAGTTCGCTACCTCTGAAGAAGATCAACCAGGCGAGCAGTATATAATCCCACCTCACAAAATTGTTGCGCAGATCTCCACGGCTCTTTCCCAACAGCTACAAGAATCCCAGAATCGTGTTCCCCAGGGCTTGAAGATACCACCAGGTCGCCTGTACGTAGCCCCTAGTCTCAGAAAACCTGTACTCCTCTGGGCACATGATGGCGTGTTATCCGGTCACCCTGGTGTCACCATCACTCTTAAGGCCTTGCAACGTCATGTATGGTGGCCTTGTATGAAAAAGGATGTTACTGACTATGTGGCTGCCTGCCCAACTTGTGCTGCTAATAAAGTACCCCGCACATTGCCTGCTGGACTGTTACATCCACTTCCGGCACCTCGCCAGCCTTGGACCCATTTGACCATGGACTTCATTGTAGACTTACCCAAGTCCGAGGGCATGACTGCTATATGGGTCACAGTGGATCGCTTTTCCAAAATGTCTCATTTTGTGCCGCTCCCGGGATTACCTACAGCGAAAGCACTGTCCACTCTTTTCCTTTCCCATATTGTAAAACATCATGGCATACCTACCAATGTCGTCTCAGACCGCGGATCCCAGTTCGTTTCCCGATTCTGGAGAGCGTTCTGCAAGAAACTGGGAGTAACGCTCTCGCTCTCTACCTCACATCACCCTCAAACTGATGGTCAAACCGAACGCATGAACCAGACCCTAGAAACCTATCTTCGACATTATGTCAATGCCTTACACTCCAACTGGTCTGAGTACTTGCCTTTAGCTGAGTTCGCCCTAAATTCCCGTTGGCACAGTGCTCTTCATACCACACCATTCTACGCAGCCCTAGGCTATCACCCTCAGACTTTTCCTCTACTTCAGCCTTGTTCTGGTGTACCAGCAGCAGATCAGCGGGTAAAGAATATTCTACTACATTGGAAGAAGATTCGTTCATTACTACAAAAGTCAGCAGGCAAGTACAGACTTTTTTCCAACAGACGAAGACGCCATATACCTCCATATGTGGTGGGGGACAGAGTTTGGCTATCAACCAAGTATGTGAGACTGAAACAACCTTCTACCAAATTGGGCCCTCGATTCATTGGTCCTTACAGGATCATTGCTCGAGTTGGGCCAGTTTCCTATCGCTTAAAATTACCTTCCTCTCTCCGGATACATCCTGTGTTTCACGTTTCCCTCCTCAAAAAAGCTATTTTCAACCGCTACTCCAGATCACAACAGCTACCTCCTCCTGTTCTTGTTGATGGACAAAGTGAGTTTGAAGTCTCCAAGATTCTTGATTCCAGAAGACATGGCCGTGGCCTTCGGTATCTGGTTCATTGGAAGGGATATCCTGTCACAGACCGCTCCTGGGTTCCAGCCAAAGATCTGCATGCCCCTTCTCTTATACGAGACTTCCATGCCTCGTTCCCCACTAAACCCCGCTAGGCCCCCGGAGGGGTCCATTGGGGAGGGGGCCCTGTCATGTCCCGGGGTGTATTCGAACCTGGGTCTTCCTGGTCTTAAACCATAGCCTTACCTGATGTGCCACAGAAGAGATCTAGGCCTTGGGAATATCCTTATTGTGTTCAACACACACCTCGGACTCACTAGCTCCACCTGCTGCCAGCTGTGGACAATTCTCATTCTGGACAGCCTTTAAATAGGAAGTGAGGTCATCACTCAGCGCCCGTTTATTTGGATTACTTCCTGGGTGTTTTGTCTTCAGTGATCTTCATTGTATTGAACTCCTGCCTGATATCCCGATTATTCTACAGCCTGCTGATTTTGTACTTTACCGCCAGATCGTGTATGACCTTTGCCTGCCTGACCCTTCTCCGGAATCCGATTGTGAACTATTTGCCTGATCCGTTGTCAACCGTATCTGCCTGACGACGCTTTGCCTGGATCTCCAGCATACCTGTTCCACTTCAGGACACTACCTTTTACAGGTACCTTACAACCTGTTTGGCATGAGTGATTGTGAGGTGTATCGCATCTTCAGATTCAGCCCTCATGCCATCCTGGAATTAACCACAACCCTGCAGGAGGACATCACCAGCCCAACACAACGCTCACATTCAGTGCAGCCACTGGTCAAGGTCCTGGCAACACTCCATTTCCTTGCCAGTGGCTCTTTTCAGCGTACAAGTGGAGTGGTGGCTGGGATGTCACAATCCTCCGTGAGCAGATGTGTGCACCAGGTTGTCCCTGCAATCCTCAGACACATGGCCAACCAAATCATCAAACCCACCACTGAGGACCTGCGGCTGAAGGCAATGACAGATTTCTACAGAATTGCCAGATTCCCACGCACCGTGGGGGCCATTGATTGCACACATGTGGCACTCCAGCCCCCCCAGGAGACAGAGCATATATACCGCAATCGGAAGCATTGGCATTCCATCAACGTACAGGTGATAGTCGATGCCCAAGGCCTCATATGGCACGTCCGTGCCAAACACCCAGGGTCCAGCCATGACGGCTACATATACAATCAGAGCCCCATCCGAATGGAATTCGAACAGAACGTGTATGGGGACAGCTGGCTGGTTGGTGAGTGACATGGGTGGCAGGCATGACTGTCCCCCCCCATGATGCACACATCACAACGAGCACATGCATGACTAACATCCTCCTGTCTTTTCCCTTACAGGTGACTCTGCATATCCACTGGGGGTACCCTGTTGTATTCCCCAAACTTTGTGTGCCATATCATCGGAGCCTGTTGCCTGCTGCACAACTTTGCAGTGAGAAAGGGCCTGCAGATTGACCTATGTGATGACCTGACCCCTGAACCAGACAATCCCCCCCTAACCGAGGTCTTTGCACGTTAAACACACACATTAATCATGGCACAATGAGAATGCATGCATGCACACCACTGTGGTCCCTAGCACACACACCCCACATCCTCATCAAATTGGATTGGCACCAGTCCACCATGCAGGACTTGTGAGCAGCAACGCCACTCCAAGGCTCCAATTATGTCACTGTACATTCATACACCATTCACACGGACCTGGGGATCACTTCTCCCTGGTCCTGGGGAACCCTTCTCCACCAAAATTAAGGGTGACACCCCTTTTCCAGCAGGAATGTCACCCCCACATTCAAACAGCATTCACAACCCAAAAAAAAAATCAAAAATTTTCCAGGAAAAAAAAAAGGCCCAAAAAAAAGGGGAAAAACAAATTAGTGCCCTTGACGTGAGCCACGCCTGGGGCGCCCCCCCCACGGCGCCGGCTCCTCTGGGGAGACTCATGGGGAGGGGAGGGGTAAACCAGAGAAGGAGGAGCAGCCCCTGGTCTCTGCCCACCTGGCGGCCTGCCCTCCAAGGCCACGGCTATTCTGTCCAGGGCAGCACCTAGTGTTGCCGTGTTGGCCTGGATAGCCTGGGTAAGGGCCCTCACATCCTGCCCAACGCCTGCTGATGTAGTCTGCAGGTCGTTAAGGCAGTTTCTGAAAGCCCGGGAGTGGCAGTCCAGGTTCCCAAGCGTATCTTTGATGGAGGACAGGCTCTCCTCCATCCGCACCAATGTCTGGCTGACCTGTCCCAGATGGTGGGTCTGGAGGAACTGGTCCCTTCTCAGAGTGGTGGGCAGGAGATCAGCCACCCCCCTGGTCTTCTGGGTCGCCTTCCTGCCTCCAGCTGATGCTTGTGGCCGGGGAGAAGGGGAGCCCCTTGGGAGGGGAGCCATGTTGGGGGAGGAGGGGGGCTCCCCCTTAGGGAGGGCTGGCTGCTGCCAGCCAGAGGGGAAGATTCATCCAAAAACAATAGTCCAGTGCCTGACATGGACTCCTCCTCAAACTCCTCCTCCTCTTGAACCTCCTCCGCAGACTCCGGCCTTGTCAGGGGGGCCTCATTAGGCTGCTGTCCTGGGGATGGTGCGGTCAGGCCAGATGGCCCAGCACCCTCCTGCACATCTGTGGATGACACAAAACATTCACAGGTTGGAGGATCCACACACTTGCCACATATTCCCTTTCACCCCCTCCCCCACACATGCTACACACTTGATAGAATAAAAAAACCTTACCTGGCATCACGCCTTCATGACTTGAGTCATAGCCGGGCAGGCCCTCCACTTCTTGCCGATGAAAGGTCTGTGGCCCTGGCATGGGCAAGCATTTTGGCCAGCTTCTTTTTGACCAGACACCGGAGGTCATTTATCTTTTTATCAATCCCAGATCGGTTCCATGTCTCCCCCTCCCCCGCTGAATTCACCTGGTCAGTGATCATGTCCAAAATCTCTCTCCTCCTGGCCGGGGTGGTGTTGGCACTGTCCGGGCCATGGAGGAAACGCCCATAGTCGGAAATGGCCCAGGCAAGAATTTGTTTCTCCCTCAAAGAAAATTTAAATTTCCTCTTACTCTCTGTCATACTCTGACCAAAAATCACTCCCAGTCAACAAAAATCACTCACAAAAACAAGCACGACCAATCAAGCAAGAAAACAAACAGAAAACTATCAAATAAAAAGTCTCACAAACACTTAGCAAAAATCACTTTCAAAAATCTTCTAACAAACACTAGATCACACAGTACACAAATCTGACAAATACAAATCACAACGCAACTAACAACGGAACAAAAGCACTTTGCTATATGGGAAGGGAAACAAAGGGATGTACTTTTGCAATGGAAGTGTGTTTGTGTATGTCTATTTATGCTGTCTGCGTAGTTCTCAAATTTGCCCTAGTCCATTTCCAATTTCACTAATTGCGCCGTTCCCGAGTTGTGAGCATGCGCACAGAGGTGCTGACATGGTCTGCTTCAAGCGCGTATGCGCGAGCCGGCCGGCCCTTCATTTGCATGGGGTCACGGCTCATTTCAATATAACACGCCCACGTCCTTCCCAATTTGTATTACTCCGCCTTACACCTCTGAAATAACGTTACGCATGCGCAATTTTCTGCGTAAAAGCGACGAGAATAGGGTGATTGCGCGGCTACATTGCGCAAGTCTAACGTAAAGGCGGTGCGCTACGCCGGTCCAATAATGCGCAGATGTAGCTGAATCTGGCCCATTGTGTCTTTTTTCAAAATTGTCGCTCTTTTTTTGTTTATAGCGCAAAAAATAAAAACCGCACGGGCGATCAAATACCACCAAAAGAAAGCTCTATTTGTGGGGAAAAAAAGGACGTCAATTTTGTTTGGGAGCCACATCGCACGACCGCGCAATTGTCAGTTAAAGCGACGCAGTGCTGAAAGCTAAATTTTGTCTGGGCAGGAAAGGGGTGTAGGTGCACAGTAGGCAAGTGGTTAAATTTCAACTTGATCCCCAAATATATCTTTTACTCCATCCCTAAAAAAAAATCGATTCTTTCTCTCTCTTTTTACTTCTAAATTTCAAATTAACCCAAACATTAACCCTTAACTCACCCCAATATCTCTTGCTATAGATAAACCTACCAAACCTTTAACCTAACACTTAAACCAAATCCTAAAAATATTTCTTCAGTCTTTAACCACTTAATGACCGTCCACTGCATATATACTGCGGCAGAAGCGCCCTATTGCGCAAAACAACGTACCTGTACGTTGTTTCGTGCACTAGTCACTGTGGGTGCGTGCACAGCGGGGGAGCCGAAGCGTGGGTCCAGCGGCCGCAATGTCCACCGGTCACCCATGATCGCTCCTCAGAGAGACAGAACAGGGATCTGCCAGTGTAAACAAAGCAGGGAAGTACAGTGTGATCGTTTGGACCTAGTGATTAGGAACAGCGATCTCTCTCTACTCCCAGTCAGTACACTCCCACCACAGTTAGAAACACCTCCCTAAGACATACTTAACCCCTTGATCAGCCCCTATTGTTAACCTATTCTTTGCCAGTGTCATTTATACAGTAATCATTGGCTATTTTTAGCTCTGATCGCTGTAATATCATCACTGGTCCCAAAAAAGTGTCAAAAGTGTCTGATCTGTCCGACGCAATGTCTCAATCCTGCTAAAAATCGCTGATCATCGCCATTACTAGTAAAAAAAAAAAAATATGATAAAAAAAGGCCATAAATCTATCCCCTATTTTGTAGCCGCTATAACTTGTGCACAAACCAATCAATATATGCCTATTGCAATTATTACCAAAAATATGTAGAAGAATACATATTGGCCTAAACTGATGAAGAAATTCATTTTTGGGGGGGATATTTATCATAGAAAAAAGTTAAAAATATAGTTTTTTTATTAATAGTCTGTCTTTTTTGTTTATAGCACAACAAATACAAACCGCAGAGGTGATCAAATAGCACCAAAAGAAAGCTCTATTTGTGGGGGAAAAGGCACAACACTTTTGTGTGACAATTGTCAGTTAAAGCAACGCAGTGCCGTATCGCAAATAAATGGCCTAGTCATTAAGGGGGTACATCCTTCCAGTTCTTATGTGGTTATTTATGAATCCACTAATGAACTAAACGTAACTGTATAGCTCTAAGGCCAAACCTAATCATTATTATGCCTAAAATGAAAGCTGAAAACTGACATATGCATTATTTTAAAGCAGAACTCAAAGAGTAAACATCTAAAATGCCTACCATGATGTTCTTGGATACAAACTTGCGTAAATTGTTAGTGTAGCATTAAGACTGGAGATTTAGTAGTTGGGAAAATGGTGTTTTATTTTTGACTTTTTTAATCTCTGCAATAGTGATCAACTGATTGCTTTTATCAGTAAATAGTAGATCACTGTCCCACTTGTATGTTGAAAGGGCTAGATGCACACAACCAGGAAACACATATTTATATAAATACTTAATTTCTTACATTACATACTATACTGTTTTCAGATCTGTAGCAAATAGCTGCAGGGTGTGTAGAATCCTAGGAGATGTAGTTTCCGCTTAGCTAGGGAATCTGGGAAATATGAGACACCAGTACCGTAGTATGAGCAGAGCTGCATAATTAGCAATGTAACAAAGGTAAAACTGTATGTTAAAAAAGTTAAGGATTTTAACAGTATCTAAATGCAGATTTCTAAATTATACCAGCAAAGGATTCCAATGAAAGACATACAGTATAATTTCCCAGTACATCTAGTGGCATGAAACCAGGCAATATTTTTTTCCAGATTGTCGAGAATTTATTTTCTGGCTTGCTACAAAAAAAAATGCTTAGGCAATTTTTTCCTAGGAATTTAAAATAGTTTTCTATGGTACAAAAAATTGTATTGTTTCTGCAATCTTATAAAAAAAAATTGAGTCCCTTTGTTGTGGAAACCTATCCAGGATTTTTTTTTTATGATTTAATGTTATCTAGCTAGCTTTTCTTTTGATTAAAGCTCCTTTAGTTTGATATAGCATCCTTTGTTTCTGGTTATGTGATTGATTTTTATTTTAGCAGTTTATATCCTACTCATTTTCTCACACATTTTCTTCTTGTTTCTGTTATTTATGACTGAGCACATGCTGAGATGCATTTAATGCATCTCACTTATTTTCACAGCTGCAAAGATAGCTCTGGCAGAGAATAAAATGACTAGATGGAATTGATCCAAATACGAGGACTGCGATAATCTGAGTTTACTCTCTGTCAACATTTTAAAGGAAACAGAATGCATGAAAAATCAAGCTTGCAGTTGTGCTGGATTTACACCTCTCAGCCTCCATTGTGCGTGCATCTGCAGGGAATAGTTGGCATTATTTATTAGAGAATGGATGCTTCATGAGCAGCCAATACTTTTTCAGTAGCATTTGCTGTCTAGGGATGCATTGTTTTATGTTTCATTTATTACAGAAGAACACATTGGTTGCTTGGCAGTTAAATACCATGGGCCAGATTCAGGAACAGTTAGGCTGGCGGATCCAGTGATCCGCCAGCCTAACTGTCACTTTGAGCCGGCGTTTCTGTTTTCTGTAACCAGAAAACAAGAAACGCTGGGTTGAAGCTCCGATGCGATCAGCGTAACTGAGTTTCGCCATCGCATCGTTACTTCAACTTAAAAATTGCGCCGCCGATTTCCGCTCAAAAAATATGATAATGAGCGGAAATCGGCAATTCACAAGCGAATTCCGGCACGACGCAATGACGGTACGACGTTTCCGGAAGCGATACGCGGCGCGAAGATATACCTACATGGGGTTGGAGTATCCTATGTTAGGTATAGGCGTCGTCATCGCGTCGGGAAAAAAAAAAATCACGTCGCTTGCGTAAAAAGATCATGAATGGGAATGTGACGTCATTGACGTTCATTCACAGAATTTGGAGCATGCGCACGGGGATGCTTTGACACTCGACGCATGCGCAGTACGTTCGCGGCGGGATCGCGCTTAGTTTAAATACTACACGCCCCGTACCCGCCCAATTTGAATTCCGCCGGCTCATTTTCGTTACGCTGCCGCAACTTTAGGAGCAAGTGCTTCGTGAATGACAGCACTTGCTGCTAAAATTTCGGCAGAGTAACGTAAATGAGAAGCGTTACTCTGGAGCAAAGATGCTCCCATCTACCTGAATCTGGCCCCATGTGTATGCTAAGAGCAAATAGCTCAGGCCAAATGCTTTATGAATTTAATTTTTTTTTACCTCAAAAGTATATAGAGAAAGGGATCTTTTTTTTTTAACATGGTAAGAAATAGAAATAATATATATTTAATAAAAATGTTACCTATGTAGGATGCAATTGATTATATGTGTAGTATACCGCCGTGCAATAAAGCAAACATTGTTTAAAATGAAGGGTCTTTGGGTACACATATTAAAATTGAGTAATGTTCGTGATACTTTTTTATTTGCACTAACATACAATTTTTCAGGACAAGCTTTCGGGGTGTTACCCCTTCTTCAAGATCCAAGCAGTACTGATTCACAATTTTTTTTGGCAGAATGTGAAAAAATTGTGAATCAGTACTGCTTGGACCTTGAAGAAGGGGTAACACCCCGAAAGCTTGTCCTGAAAAATTGTATGTTAGTGCAAATAAAAAAAGTATCACGGACAGTACTCAATTTTATCTGTCACAATTGCACTAATACGGCTACAATCACGTCACGTATGATGTTACACATTAATATACTACTTATTTATCGTGTTTTTATATTACTGCTTTTATTTTTGGATAAAGATACTTATAAATATGTATAACTAAATCTATAATTGAAATTCAATCTGGGCCTCAGCTTAACTTCTTTATCACTTAGGCCGCGTACACACGATCGAATCTATCTGCTGGAAAAGGTCTGACAGACCATTTCAGCAGACAAATTCGATCGTGTGTACGGGCGGACAGACAGATTTTTCCAGCAGACAGATTTTAAAGCATGCTTTAAAATCTGTCTGCTGGGAATCCGTCCGTCCGATATGTCTGCTGGTTAGTACGCTAACCAGCAGACATATTTGCCCGCACATGCGTCGAATGGATTCGACGCATGCGCAGAAGTGTTTTACTTCCTGGTGCGGTGACGTGGCGGCGTCAACGTCATCGCCACATCACTGCGCTGTCTGGCAGCGAGGATTTTTGTTTGATCGTGTGTACAGCGATCAAACCAAAATAGCCCAGCAGACAAATCTGATCAAATCGGTCTATCAGACCGATTTGAACAGATTTATTTAATGGTGTGTACGGGGCCTAAGACCTATAGAATTCTCTCCATTACATGTTCTTTTTCATGGGATGCCATCATCTGCTAGGTTTTATAAGAAAAGCGCTACTTACCATTTGCTAAATGCAGCCAAAATATTGATACCTAGATTTTGGAATCAGTCTGGGTGTCCCACTATTATGTATTGGAAAAGGGAGGTAGAAAAAATAACAGCAGCAGAGAGATGGATACATACAGTTAAAGGCCAACAGAATAAATTTAAAGATACATGGGCAGGATGGCTGTATTGATCCTCAGAAATAGGGGTGGATTAAAACCTTTTGGGGGCAATGCTGAGTTACGGATCGGATAGTCTGTGGGATGCATCTGTTGGGGGAAAATTGGGAGGAGGTGAGGTTTTTTTTTTGTCTCTTTTTTCCTGGGAGGCACAGTGGAGAGATGATTGATGTCATTAAAGGAAGAGGAAAAATGATAATAGTAAATTAGGCACGGGATGGGCAACATGTAATGGAATCACATAAAGAAGGGTAGATTGAAATCAAAGGTGGAGAGGTTTAAAAGTGAAATAGTAGAGTGAGATTATATTGAATTAAAACACTGAACATAATAGGACACAAAAATGGTAATTCGAAATTATACACTTTTTTTTTTTTTTTTTTTTTGTATTGTTGGTTGTCTGACACGCGTATTAGGGCGCTGCAAAACCCCCTTCTTAATTATACTTTGAATAATTTTCTGCACATTTTGAGTTTTGGTTATGGGTAGGTTAGTGGTGTTTTTTTTTTCATTTTTTTTTCTTCTTTCTCTCTTTTAAAGAGGACATGATCAAGGACCCAGTGTGTTTTCTTGAGGTGGGGTTAGTGTGGTGTAAGTTAATACAAGGATTTATATAGATAGAGTGTACAATATGCATTTCTATGTTGTATGATGGAATTTGTCTTAATAAAGAAAAGTGATTATAAAAAAAAATCAAAATCACTTGATGGGTCAAACAGCTTGTGAGTAATCTGCTTCCCATATGTAGCATGTTTATTCTAAGTTAGGTATAATTTAATAGTTGTTCCATGTCTAAGCACCTTAGACCTCTTCTCTAGTAGCTCCTTCCCATTAAGACATGCTAAAGGAAAGAAAGTAAATTAAACATTAGAAGAAAACAGTAAAGATATTCACCTTATGTCATGATTTCCAATTGGTTTGCCTAGGGGTGTATGACACCACTGGGCCCTCGCCAAGGATCCTGGGAATGCTAATGGAATGCTGTGTGAGATTTGGGTTACTCAGTATTCTGAGGCTCTAAGGACAGGTCTAGAATTGTCACACGTGTCTAAAGGTATTGGTCAGGACCTGGGGTAAGCAAATTGTAGTGTTTGTAAGGGTGTCTTCAAAAGACAAAACATGTTGATCAGATATGTGTGACTCCATCACATTTTACAGAGCTAAGCTTGTCATATAGTAGCAGAATTTTGTTTGAAAACAAATTTTAAACAGCATTCACCAAGTCATTGAATGCTTAGATGGGTCTAACAAAATTGCATAAAACACAGGGCGACTAACGCTGTGAATGCCAATGTAACAGTGTACCAACGTCCCGATAATATGTAATATGTTTTTTGAACGCTGTTGAGTAAAAGCGATTAAAAGCAACCTCCATCACCTCCGCATATCCTATCCAGTTCCAAGGATTTAAAAGTTTTTAGATATTTTCTGGTGTTGTATGGTTTTGTTGGATACACATATGTGCACTAGTATAAACTGTTATGCAATATTTCCTATGTATGTACTGTGATAAATATAATGCCGATACTATATTATTGTGTTCACAAAGTTCTGTATATCATATTTTTCGTATACTTTCTAGTTTTATGAATAAATATACTTAAAGGATTCTCGATAATATTTACTTGTACCTTCTGAAGTCCATCTCATTAGCTCAGCTTAATTCCTAGTTATAAGTCATTGAATGTACTGAGAATTTTTGTATCAATAATTGCACGAATATGCATATGAACTAGTATATGACCAGCTTCAGAGCAGATGCATTTGAGAATGTGATTGGATTTTTGGAGGCTTCACGGGCTCTGTATCAGTATTCGTTGATTAACACTGCATGTGAGTATGTTTTATATTGCTTTTTACATATATAAGGCTATATATAAGGAGATATATATATATATATATATAAAACCCAACGGTGATCAACAACCTCCAAAAGAAAGCTCTATTTGTGGGGTAAAATATACATTTAATTTGTGTACAACTTTGCATGACAGTGCAATTGTCAGTTAAAGCAACACAGTGCCAAAAAGCAAAAATGGCCTGGTTATGAAGGGGGCCAAATCTTCCTGAGGCCAAGTGCACAATCCTGGCACTGGATTCAGACATAATTGGCCAGATTCAGGTAGACTTACGACGGCGTATCAGTAGATACGCCGTCGTAACTCAGAATCTGCGCCGTTGTATCTTTAAGTGTATTCTCAAAGTGAGATACGCTTAAATGTTGCTAAGATACGACCGGCATAAGTCTCCTACGCCGTCGTATCTTAGCTGCCTATTTACGCTGGCCACTAGGGGCATGAATTTGGCGGGCTTACGCCAGCTTATTTACGATACGCCCTCACAAAATTACGCCGCTCTACGTGAATCTAGCCAAATTTCTTTTCATAAGTTGCAACAAACTGCTCTAGGGAGAGATGCACTTTTTGCTGAAAGAAATACATAAACAGTATTCTCTGCAAACAAAATATATGCTGCTTATAGGTCTTAATCCATGCCATCTTTCCACATACGCCTACCCTTTTATAGCCTGTCCTTAAATATAATTACCGGTATTTTAGATAACTTTTAAGACAGAAATATAAATTAAACTAATGCAGCTCGACCGTGCCTCCAGGAATATTGACAAATTACATAATTTATGTTACATATTTAAAAGGGCACGTTTTACTAGTGACAGGTGATTACGTTCCTGAAATCCAACAGGTACCTGGTCTTCACTAGGAACCCCTCCAAGAAGGTGTTGATTTTGCAGAGTCATGCTTCTGCTCAGATCAGCAAACTAAAGCAATGTATCATCATAACGTCATAACAATAACATCAAAATGACAAGAAGTGGCTTGGGAATGCTGCATGAGCCATGATACAAGCAGAATTGTGCACTGAGAGCAATCAATTATTAAAAGGAAAATAAGCAAAGACTGGTGAGGAGAATCTAGAAGCAATGATAAGGTCAGAATCAGATGACAATCATAACTGCAGGCCAATACCCAAAGATTCGTAAAAGATTAGGGGGAATATCTATGCCTGGGCACAGTCTCAGTGCACTGAACAGAATACGCATTTGTTTTCTAATGACATTACAAAATACATGCAGTATGCCTCTGAATGTTGAATGTTGGCTCAAACTTGTGTTGCATACACATGGTCACACAAAATTCAGACCATCAAGAATGCGGTGACATACAACACTACAATGAGCTGAGAAAAATGAAATTCAATGATTCCGAGCATGTGTCAAATTGATTCCGAGCAAGCGTGTTGTTTTGCGAGTCGGAATTGCATACAGACGATCGGAATTTCCGACAAGAACATTTCTTGTCGGAAAAATTGAGAACCAGCTATCAAATTTTTGCTGTCGGACATTCCGACAGAAAAAGTCAGATGGAGCCTACACACGGTTGGAATTTCAACCAAAAGCTCACATCAAACTTTTCTTGTCGGAATTTCCAATTGTGTATATGTGGCATTAGAGTGTGTCTATTCATTGACAAAATATGATGGCCCGGATCCAGAAAGCACTTACGCCGACGTACAGATACGCCGCGTAAGTGCACGGATGCGCCGTCGTATCTATGCGCCTGAGTCTGAAAGCAAGATACGCCTGAAATTTGGCTTAATACGACCGACGTAAGTGTCCTACGCCATCGTATTTTGGGCGCATATTTATGCTGGCCGCAAGGGGTGCTTACATTGATTTACACGTCGAATATGTAAATGACTGAGATACGCCGATTCACGAACGTACTTGCGCCCGTCGCTGTAATTTACGCCATTTACGCAAGGCGTACGTCCGGCGTAAAGTTATTCCACCTAAAGGTGGTGCAACCCATGCAAAGGTATGGACGTCGGAACAGCCGTCGTATTTTACGTCGCTTACATAGTACTGTACAGTACATAGTGAATAGGGCTGTGCGTAGGTTACGTTCACGTCGTAGGCAGTGTAATGACGTAAATGACGTGTAATGACATAAATATACGCCGCTCTACGTGAATCCAGGCCGATAAAAATAAAACCAGCACAGGACACAGGACCCCCGACTGCCAAAAGGTTGTAATGGTTGTTTAGAATTTCCAAAATTAGACTGTGAATTAAGTATTTCTTCCACTCCTGGTCAACAGCCCTTGGTAACCTCTGATGAAGTCACGTGACGTGACGCAACGCGTAAGGTCAACCGGAAGTGATGTGACACCCTGACCGTCCGACCGGAAGTGCCGTTGTTGGCGTTTTACCCGTTTTTATTCTTTATTTTGTAAGTGAATTTACCCATTAAACTGTTTCCAGTTTTTACTTAATTCACGATGAGAGCTTCATTTTTTCCATTTTATGCATTTGCCTAACCCACGGTGAGCGGACCCTGATTACGCCTGGATGCGGACAGCTCATCTATTCAAGACGGAATCCAACAACAAGATCTAGGATTGAGTTGAGGCCCTTTTCTCTCCGTTGGGAGGTAAGCGCTCTGTGAGCACAGATATCTTGGAAGACGTTTCTGGATTTTCCGATTGCTTAAACTAAAGTGATAGAAGCTATTGAATTGTTTGACACGATTATTGCTTTTTTTCACCTTTTGGACTGGTTTCTGTGTCCATCCTACACAGTTGTGATTTATCACCATCACTGGACTTTTATTTATTTATTTTCATTATATTTTGTGGTTGGAATGTGCACAATTTACACTTTTTTGCCTAGGGGCGCTATTTGCGCCTTTTAGTTTAGTTTAGAATTGGGCTCATCACTTTCCTTTTATAGAAATTTAGGAAGACAAAGCCACCTTTCCCATGCAGGGGACGGTGACTGCAAAGAGCATCTCCTGACCCATCTGTACACAGATGGTGCAAGGATTTTTTACACCCTAGGCGAAACCTCATTTTGCTGCACCTCCCCCTTTACCTCCACCCTCTTTGCCTCGCCCATGTATACCCCACCTTTTTAATGACATGCCCATCAAATGCAGCCCACCAGCACCCATCAAATGCAGCCTCACTAGTGCCCATCAATGCAGCCTCACCAGCGCCCATCAATGCAGCCTCACCAGCGCCCATCAAATACAGCCTCACCAGTGCTGATCAAATGCAGCCTACCAGCACCCATTAATGCAGCCTACTAGTGCCTATCACTATGTATAAATGGAGCGGCGGCTGCCCTTTGATGCTGAGACTTAGTTGCTTGTTGCAGAGAGAAGGAAGCAGGAAGACCAGTGGCCAGGCACCCCTAGGTAGCAGTGAGCCCTAAGTGGCTGCCTAGATTGCCTAGTGGTCACACCGGCACTGTTTGTACACCTTATCTACACTTCCTTGCTCAGCTGCAGCTGATGTTGAAATCATCAGACACAGTGCTCAGGCTTAGCTGTTGGCTGTTAACCACTTCCCGCCCGGCCAATAGCCGATTTACGGCCGGGAAGTGGTTATGAAATCGTGACAGGCCGTTCTCAAACGGCCTGCACGATTTAATGCCGCACGCGCCCGTGCGGGCGCGCAGCGCGGCGATCGGTGATGCGGGGTGTCAGTCTGACACCCTGCACCTCCGATCTCGGTAACGAGTCTCCGGCGGAGCCTCGTTACCACGTGATCAGCCGTGTCCAATCACGGCTGATCACGATGTAAACAGGAAGAGCCGCCGACGGCTCTTCCTCACTCGCGTCTGACAGACGCGTGTAGAGGAGAGCCGATCAGCGGCTCTCCTGACGCAGCGCAGCCCCCCCTCGGATCGCCACACTAGACCACCAGGGAACTAAAAAAATACAAAAAAAGGGCAAAAAAAAATAAAAAATGTCAAAAAAAAAATAAGTCAGCAAAAAAAAAAAAAAGGGGGCAGTAAAAAAAAAAAGATGCCAATCAGTGCCCACACATGGGCACTGATTGGCAACATTGATCCATCAGTGCCACCCCTCAGTGATCATCAGTGCCACCCCAGTGTCTGTCAGTGCCACCCCACAGTGCCAATCCATGCCCAGTGCCCGCCTATCAGTGCCCACCTGTGCCGCCTATCAGTGCCCACCTGTGCCGCCTATCAGTGCCCACCTGTGCCGCCTATGAGTGCCCACCTGTGCCGCCTATGAGTGCCCATCTGTGCTGCCTATGAGTGCCCAGTGCTGCCTATGAGTGCCCATCAGTGCCGCCCATGAGTGCCCATCAGTGCCGCCCATGAGTGCCCATCAGTGCCGCCCATGAGTGCCCCATACCAGCGCCGCCTATCAGTGCCCATCAGTGCTACCTAATCGGTGCCCATCAGAACTACCTCATCGGTGCCCATCAGTGCCACCTCATCGGTGCCCATCAGTGCCACCATATCAGTGCCCGTAATTGAAAGAGAAAACATACTAATTTACAAAAAAATTAACAGAAAAAAATAAAAACTTTTTTTTTTTTCAAAATCTTCGCTCTATTTTTAGTTGTTGCGCAAAAAAAAAAAAACGCAGAGGTGATCAAATACCACCAAAAGAAAGCTCTATTTGTGGGGAAAAAAGGACGCCAATTTTGTTTGGGTGCAGTGTAGCATGACCGAGCAATTGTCATTCAAATTGCGACAGTGCTGAAAGCTGAAAATTGGCTTGGGCGGGAAGGTGCGTAAGTGCCTGGTATGGAAGTGGTTAAGAAAAGGAAAAAATGGCTGCACGACAAGATGATGAATATGAGTCCTTTATTGATCCATCCAAGTGACACACCACAGGAAAAATTTACAACAAGGCATCCATCATCTTGGAGTGCATCCGTTTCTTCCTTGTATCAGTTTGTACGGCAGGCGAGCCGTGGCTAGCACCCTTGAGAGGAGTCCTTCAATTCACTTTACTTAACTATTTATCTGGATTCACTTACCTGAGCGGTGTTTCTTGTTTCTTCCTGTTGGCTGCTAAGCCCAGGCAATATCAAAGTAGTAGAGGTCACATACTCACCCATACCAAATTCATGCAATCTGTGAAAGAACATGACGTTGTGAAAGTGTGCTAAAAAGATAAATATAGAAAAATAATTAGAAGAGAATAAGAGCAGGGATCCTCAAACTACGGCCCTCCAGCTGTTGTGGAACTACACATCCCATGAGGCATTGCAAAACTCTGACATTCACAGACATGACTAAGCATGATGGGAATTGTAGTTCCTGAACAGCTGGAGGGCCGTAGTTTGAGGACCCCTGATCTAGAGGCTAATCCTGAAAGTCCTTGTCACATCCCAAAAGTACTTGGAAGAGAAAGAGGGGATGCCCCAGAGATAGTATTACGGTCCCTTGCCCATACTCTCTCTTCCTAGAAAGATAAATATAGGGGGTTGGGATGCCGTTTGCACAAACATTGTCACTTTGCTCTGCATAGACAAGATGACAGTGTCTCTTTTACCCAGGATTTACAAGTATACACTAAATATTGTAAAACTAGACACATATCACCCCAGCATTTCATATTTGTTTTTAGTTTATTGACAACTTAATTGGTTTTAGGATATATCATAAACCAGGACTCCTGCATGGGCTAGCACAAAGGTATACAGAATAAAAGAGACAACACACCAATATAATACAACATATTTGTTGAATTTTGGATTTAAATTGGACACCGTGTCACCCACAAGGGGGGGGGGTGTTACAATCTTTAAATAAATAAAATAAATAAGCCATCTTGGCTAAACTATCTTTAATAAAAGTAATTGGTGTCCATCCAGCCAAAGCTGGAGGACTACTCCCTAATTTGAACAACATCATGACTTGATGAAGGGAGGGCGGTAAGGCGTCGCTGCTCGTCAGGGACGGTCTGAGCAGCCACCTCACCTGGTCCCTTAAATAAGCTTCTGTCAGCGCGGGCTGCTAGCCGCGCAAACCGACCAATCCGCTGCTTTGCCGTGTAGCATCCAATCCCGCAGCTGTTACTGCCCAGGGATAACGCGAGCAAATAAAGCCAGCAAATGCCGGTCCAGCTCATTGCTGTGACCCATAATGGGCTAGCCCAAAGGTATACAGAATAAAAGAGACAACACACCAATATAATACAACATATTTATTGAATTTGGATTTAAATTGGCCACGGTGTCATCCACAAGGGGGGGGTTACAATCTTCAAATAAATAAAATAAATAAGCCATCTTGGCCAAACTATCTTTAATAAAATTAATTGGTGTCCATCCAGCCAAAGCTGGACGACTACTCCCCACCGGCCATAGCCAGCAGCGAAGCTACTGGCTGGGGCCCCCCCACCACCGTGGCTAATTCGATCAGACTCTGGAGGCCCTTATTGAAAATGTAAAAGCCTATAAATGATAAGTAGACTTTGTCTTTGCGAAATAAACCTGGCAAAAACCCTTCGAACGCAGAATGGCGAAATGAAGACCCACCAATGGAAGATATAAAGCTATGGATCGTCCTATTTAGACGCCTGCAAATCCTATCTACATAGAAAAGGCTGCCCTGACGAGACCACAATAGCCTGGGAACCATCTCGGAATATGACAATACGGCCCCTGGAAACATCAGAGTTATGGAGTGCAGATCTCTCTTCATCTCGCACAACAAATCCCATGTACTCATTTTTCCCAGGTCATTAGCCCCGGCATTAATGACTAGAATTTGGGGGGAAGGCCAGATGCTGAATAAATAAGCTAGATGTTCTATAATATTGCGCCAACGCATACCCCTGACTCCTGACCATAAAATCATAAATACATCGGTATCCAGACCTAAATTGGAGGAGTGGGATCTGGATCCAGAATGCTTGGCAGACCAAAAGACGTAGGAGTGACCTACTATCCAGACGACTGTCCTGGTGTGATCTGAATAAGAAGGTTTAAAGGGTTAGAAGACTGAGGCGGACATACATTTTATATCTGTCACTACCCCAACGTCCTATACCTTTCAATATACTCTCTGAAAAACCAAGGGACGAAACAAATGAGTGGAAAAATGGAAACCTGACAGGTTTAAACAAGCGGCCAACACAGATTGACAAACAGAACCAACGACCTCTCCTATCTTAGGATGTCTTCGATTTGCAAAGGAAAAGATGAAGTAACCCTCCGTTTAACTGGACATGAGAAAAACGTAGAAAAGAAAATGAATGTTTATTAGCTGCCGTAAATTCCCCTATCTTAAGGGCTCCAAAAAAGGCAACTGAAAACGTGGCTTTTCAAAAGAAGGGACTCGAATTCTGATAAACAAACCTATTGTAAAATTCCGAGAAGGTTGCCCCACAAAGAGATCGATATCGAACGCCTATTGTCAATTGAAGGTTTAGATCTCCTGAGACCTTTGAGAACTTGGGTAACTTGGAAAAATTAAGTAAGGGCAGGAAAGCCCAAAAATTTTAAAAAGAATGAGACACCTGCTAAAATTTTATTAATGGAAGCCAGGCTAAGGTGAGACTGAATAAGGAAAGACAGGAAAGATAAGGCAACATAAGAAGTAACGCACAACGAATCCAAACCCGGATTTTGACAGAAGGAACACCACTTGCTCCACAAAAGCCTATAATACAGCCACGTCTTCTCCGTTACTGAGGCCTTAAGGTTAGCGAATATTAGTCCCAAAGTAAGCCCCAGAGGAAATCTAGGCAAGGGGTGCCATGTTGATCCACTGACGGGGCCAAATCCCGGAATTTCTTGAACTGTGAACGAGACAAAGCGTCAGCTATGTTATTCTCTATACCCGCCATGTGTTCAGCTTTCAACCAGATGTTAAAGCGCATACAATGTAACACCAGGAAACGTAACAGTTTAATAACGGGATCAGATTTCAAAGACAAATTATTGATGGCAAAGAAGACACCCTTATTATCCGTGTGAACCAAAATTCATAAAGGAGTCTTTCCAAATTACCACAGCAACAATGACAGGGAATAACTCCAGAAGGACCAAGTTCTGAAGCACTTCCTTCTGACCCCACTCCGTATGCCATTCGCTAGCACACCACGACCATTCAGAAAGGCCCCAAAGCCTGAAGAACCGACTGCGTCTGTAAAGAATTCCAATTGGTTGCTATCTACGAAAAGTCCTGCTGCCATATTGATGTACCATTAAAGTTGTTAAGAAAGGAATCCCACATTTTTAAGTCTTCCTTGATGCTTTTGGAAATACGCACATGAGAATATGGGTTCTTGATACCTTTGATAGCAAGCGAAAACCTGAGTGAGAAAACCTTAGCCATAGGAATAACTCTAGCGAACAGCCCCAGAAGAGACTGGGCTTCTTTTAGTAGAATCTTCTTTTTGGCTAGAAAGACTGCGATTAGCAAAGTTATCTTCTGTATTTTTTGTTTTGGCAATCTGAATTCCAACCGCTCCGAGTCAATGGTAATTCCCAGAAACTCAATGGAAGCAGAGGGAAAAACTGTTTTCTCATGTGCCAGGGGGACTCCAAAATCTTTACAGATGCCAAAGAACACCTGTAAAGCTTCCATGCAAACTGAGGACCGCGCTGGACCAATAAACAAGAAATCGTCCAGGTAATGTAGGACGTAGCTGTGGGGTATGATTTCTGACACGACCCAGTGTAGAAAGGAAGAAAAAGGCTTTGAAATAAAAACATGAAAGTGAAAAACTCATGGGCATGCATTTGTCAAAGTAAAATTGACCCATAAACTGAAAACCTAGGGAATTGAAACCTTGCGGGTGTACTGGGAGGAGGCGAAAAGCCAACTTAATGTCCACCTTGGCCAGCAGCGATCATTGGCCTGCTCGCCTTAGCAGGCCTAGAGCTTCATCAAATGAGGAATAACATACTTGCGCCTCGATATTTGAAAATTCGTTATTTAACCACTTAACGCCCGCCGCATGTATATGTACGTCCACAAAATGGCACGTACAGGCAGATGGGCGTACTAGTAGGTCCCTGCCTTCTAGCGGGTCGGGGGTCTGATCAGGACCCCCTACGCTATATGCGGCGGTCGGTAAGTGTCTGGGAGAGATCCGGGATGAGGGGGCGGCTGTTCGTTTTTGTCCGCCCCCTCACGATCGCTCCCGGCGTTTTGGCTTTCCCCCTGCTCTGCACTTCCTCTGCCTGTGTAATGTAAACACAGGCAGAGGAAGTGATGTCACCTCTCCTTTCTGCGGTATTTTCAATCCGGCGAGAGGAGAGAAGACATCACACAGTAAGTCGCACCAACACTACACTGACACCATACACATAGGCACATTAACCCCTTCAGATCACCCCCCCCCAGCCCCCTGTCACAGTGTCACTGATTGCAGTGATCATATATTTACTGATCACTGCATTTAGTGTCAGTGTGACAGTTAGTATCCAGGGTAGCCCCCTACCCCCCATAATAAAGGTTTAACCCCTTGATCACCGCCCTAGTTAACCCTTTCACCCCCTAGTGCCAGTGTCACTAAGCGATCGGTTTTCTGATAACTGTATTAGTGTCACTGTTGCCGCTAGGTAGCTAGTTTTTTTTATATTGTAATTTTTTTTTACTAAAGACATGTGGCTGAATACATTTTGGCCTAAATGTTTGACTAAAATTTAGTTTATTCGATTTTTCTTATAACAAAAAGTAGAAAATATCATTTTTTTCAAAATTTTCTGTCTTTTTCCGTTTATATCGCAAAAAATAAAAATCGTAGAGACAATCAAATACCGTCAAAAGAAAGCTCTATTTGTGGGAAGAAAAGGACGCAAATTTTGTTTGGGAGCCACGCCGTACGACTGCGCAATTGTCTGTTAAAATGACGCAGTGCCGAATTGTAAAAACACCTTTGGGCATTTAGCAGCATATTGGTTGGGGCTTAAGTGGTTAAGGATGAGGCCGGAGGATAAGAGAGATGATGGATCATCCTAAAGCAGCCCTCTTCTTTCTTAGGCACAATACCTAATGGGTAGGGATGAGCGAACACCCCCGGGTTCGGTTCGCACCAGAACGTTCGAACAGACTGCAGGTTCGCACGAATATTTCGAAACCCATTGAAGTCTATGGGACCCGAACGTTCGAATTCAAAAACGGTCGTTTTAAAGACCAAAATTCAATTAAATGTTGGAAAACGTCGTTCAGAACCTGGGTCTTGCCTCAGGGAACATGTATCAATGGAAATTTTTTTTTTTAAATCGCCCGTTTTTTGCGGAGCAGCCATTTTAATGATGCTGAAAGTGAAAAAAAAATCCTTTAAATATCACACCTGCTGGGTGTCTATAGTAGTGGCACGTGTTTATAAATGTCCCTGCACAACATGAGAGGACTATAAAAAAAAAGTAATTAATGCTACTTGCGCAAGTTCTGTGTGGAAACATTATGTCGAATATTTTAGCGGTGGTGGGGGGCCATTATTGTTTTGTGAAAGAAAATTTTTAGAAAAAAGGGCACCCCTCAAACATACTGTAATTGGAGCGCAACAAGGAGCCACGTGCAAAGTATTGCATCAAAAATTGTTATTAGGCGCCCCTGTTAAACAGGGGCTGAAAAATTGTGCCTTGGGCACAACACAACACTTGCAACCCCTCCCAATAACTCCAATTGGAGCGCAAAAAAGAGCCACGTGCAAATTATTGCATCAAAAATTGTTATTAGGCGCCCCTGTTAAACAGGGGCAGAAAAATTGGGTCTTGGGCACAACACAACACTGCAACCCCTCACAATAACTCCAATTGGAGCGCAACAAGGAGCCATGTGCAAAGTATTGCATCAAAAATTGTTATTAGGCGCCCCTGTTAAACGGGCTGAAAAATTGTGCCTTAGGCACTGGTGGCGGAGCCCAGAAACACAACATTTCTTACTAGCTATCAGCAAGAAAAGTGAGGAGGAGAAGGATATTCCATCAGCAGCATAAGAGGACAGTCACTCAGCATCAGCAGTCTAAAAGGGATCCGACAATTCAACAAAAAGATATTATTCATTAATATCAGCATCAGGTGCTTGGTAGCTGGTGTTGATCCAAGCCTGATTCATTTTGATGAAGGTCAGTCGATCTTGGAGAGGTGCACCCTGTGATCAGTCACAAAGCCTCCAGCAGCACTGAATGTCCGTTCTGAAAGAACACTGGATGCAGGGCAAGCCAGTAGCTCATTTGCGTACTGGGCAAGCTCTGGCCAGTGATCCATCCTCAAGGCCCAGTAATCCAGAGGATTTTCGGTGGGGAAGGTGTCCAAGTCGGATCTTGCCCCTAGGTATTCCCGGACCATGTAAACTAGACGCTGGCGATGGTTGCTGGAACCGGTCAGACCTTGGGGCTGCGGACTAAAAAACTGCCTGAACGCATCAGTCAGTCGACCACCTTCTCCACCGCCCCTTCTGTGACTCACCTAAGCCTCAGCAAGACGTTGTCCAGAGCCAGGTTTTGGTAATCTCCCTGGTTCTGGGAACGCATTGCACAGACCTTTTTGCAAGGCCTCCCAGCAGAAGTTTCATCTTCTGCTCCCTCTGCGATGGCAACATAAGGTCCACAACCTTACTCTTGTAACGTGGATCAAGGAGAGTCGCCAGCCAGTAATGATCCCTCTCCTTTGCAGGATCAGGGAGGCCATTCAGCGTAGGTTTGCAGAGGCATTCGGGGCACAGTCCTCTGGGTCACTGAGGACGACAGGATCCACAGGCACCTCATCCCAGCCACGTAAAACTCCACGTGCTCCTTGGGACTGTAAATGATCCCTTGAAGACTGCTGCTGCTGAGTGCTAGGCTCCACCTCCATGCTGCTGATACAATCCTCCTCCTCCTCCACCTCCTCCTCCTCCTCCTCTTCCTGTGTGCTAGGTGGGCAAGCAGGACCACTGTCTGGGTAAAGGGGGCCTTGAGAGGTAAGGAAGTCCTCCTCTTCCTCCCTCTGTTCTGGCTCAAGGGCCCTGTCCATTATTCCACGCAGCGTGTGCTCCAACATGTGAATAAGAGGGACAGTCTCACTGATGCATGCACTGTCACTGCTCACCATCCTCGTGGCCTCCTCAAATGGTGACAGGACAGTGCATGCATCCCTGATCAAGGCCCACTGGCGTGGGGAAAAAAAACTAGCTCCCCTGACCCAGTTCTGCTGCCATATTGGCACAGGTACTCATTGATGGCCCGCTGCTGCGTGTGAAGCCGCTGCAGCATGGCCAATGTTGAGTTCCATCTGGTGGGCATGTCACAAATTAGGCGGATCTTGGGCAGGTTGTATTCCCTTTGGAGGTCAGTCAGCCGAGCAGTGGCATTATATGACCTCCGAAAATGCACACAGACTTTCCTGGCCTGCTTCAGGACATCCTGCAAGCCCGGGTACCTGCCCAAGAACCGCTGCACCACCAAATTGAGGACATGCGCAAAACAGGGCACGTGGGTGAGTTTTCCCTGTCGCAGGGCAGAGAGGAGGTTGGTGCCATTATCGCTGACCACCATTCCAGGCTTCAGCTGGCGTGGCGTCAACCACCTCTCAGCCTGACCCTGCAGAGCTTACAAAACCTCTTCCCCAGTGTGGCTCCTGTCTCCCAAGCACACCAGCTCTAGCACCGCATGGCATCTCTTGGCCTGCATTCCTGCGTATCCCCTCGTATGCCTATGGAGCACGGCTGGTTCGGAGAAAACATCCCCACAGGAAGAGGCCACAGAGGAAGAAGAAGAGAGCCGGTGGAGAGGTGCACCCTGTGATCAGTCACAAAGCCTCCAGCAGCACTGAATGTCCATTCTGAAAGAACACTGGATGCAGGGCAAGCCAGTAGCTCATTTGCGTACTGGGCAAGCTCTGGCCAGTGATCCATCCTCAAGGCCCAGTAATCCAGAGGAAAAGGTAGCAGTTAAAGTGCTAGCAATTTCGCTAAGCTTGCATTCAACTGCTGGGCATGTGGATGGCTGTGATTGTACTTCTTTCGGCGCTGCAGCAGCTGGGGCAGGGAAATTTGCCTGGTACTATCGGTAGATTGACCGCTACTACTAGCTTGTGACACACCTGACACTTCACTGCAGGCTTCAGAGAGGACTGGGGTTCTACTGGGGTTGGAGGTCCCAGAAGGGCAAGGGGGAGTACGCTTTTGTCTTTGGTGTGGGTCTTTCTGGTGTGCTTGCCAACGAGCTGCATGGCAGGTCGACATATGTCTGGACAAGCATGTGGTACCCAGGCGGTTGATGTTTTGGCCACGCGAGATACGCTTGCAACATAAGTTGCAAATAGCAAAGGTACGATCTTGTGGACATGTTTCAAAAAAGGCCCACACCAAAGAACTTTTGCTGTACCGGTCAGACACAGCAGCGCCATGCACAAGCGCCGTAGATGTGCGCTGTAATGCAGTGGGTGTGACCTTAAGCTGACCCCTGGAGGGCATCCTGCCTCTTTGGAGATGTGCCTGTGCCTCGTCCTCCTCCTCCTCCCTTCTATCAGGCACCCAGGTAGAGTCAGTGACCTCATCACCCCCTCCCTCCTCATCACTGTCAACAACCTGGCAGTATGCTCCAGCTGGGGGAACATCATCACTGACAAATTGCTGTCCCTCTCAGACACCCCCTCTCCCTGGGCTCACATCAATGCCTTCCTCTATTAGTGTTCCGTCATCGGAGTCTTCAAAACGCTGCGCATCTTCCTGCAGCATGTACCCAACACTGTGTTGAAACAGTTCGGGGGACTCCTCAGGAGGACATGGTGGTACTAGGGAAGTATTGTGTGAAGCCATTGTGCAGAGGGAAGAGAACGCCTTGGCAGCTGCTTTGCCAGATAAACTTTGATCAGTCTGTGTGATTGAGGAGGATGAGGATGGCTTGGTCATCCACTCTACTAATTTCTCTGCATGTTGAGGCTCAACACGGCCAGCTCCCGAAAAGAAGGACTAGCGGCCACGGCCACGTGCTGAAGAGGATGCACCACATACACTACCAGCTTTACCTCTACATGCAGAGCCTGCTTGCCCTCGTGACTCTCTGCCTCTCTTTGTTGTCCTTCCAGACATATTTATGCATTCAGGTGGTATATAACAGCACAGGTGCGGTGACACTAACTGCGCTCAGGTGGTATATAACAGCACAGGTGCGGTGACACTAACTGCGCTCAGGTGGTATATAACAGCACACGTACAGTGACACTAACTGCGCTCAGGTGGTATATAACAGCACAGGTGCGGTGACACTAACTGCGCTCAGGTGGTATATAACAGCACAGGTGCGGTGACACCAAATGCGCTCAGGTGATATGTAACAGCACACGTGCGGTGACACCAAATGCGCTAAGGTGGTATGTAACAGCACACGTGCGGTGACACCAAATGCGCTAAGGTGGTATGTAACAGCACACGAGCGGTGACACCAAATGCGCTAAGGTGGTATGTAACAGCACACGTGCGGTGACACCAAATGCGCTCAGGTGGTATGTAACAGCACAGGTGCGGTGACACCAAATGCGCTCAGTTCATATGTAACAGCACACGTGCGGCAAAACAAATGCGCTAAGGTGGTATGTAACAGCACACGTGCGGTGACACCAAATGGGCTAAGGTGGTATGTAACAGCACACGTGCGGTGACACCAAATGGGCTAAGGTGGTATGTAACAGCACACGTGCAGTGACGCCAAATGCGCTAAGGTGGTATGTAATAGCACACATGCGGTGACACCAAATGCGCTAAGGTGGTATGTAACAGCACACGTGCGGTGACCCCAAATGCGCTCAGGTTATATGTAACAGCACACATGCGGTGACACCAAATGTGCTAAGGTGGTATGTAACAGCACACGTGCGGTGACCCCAAATGCGCTCAGGTGATATGTAACAGCACACATGCGGTGACACCAAATGCGCTACGGTGGTATGTAACAGCACACGTGCAGTGACACCAAATGCGCTCAGGTGGTATTTACCCATTTGCTCGCTGCGTGAGTACCATTGCAGTATGAGCATTCATGTTTGCATCTGCAATTCGACAGAAATTTGCATTGTCCTTCGTTGAATGTGAAACAAAACCCCTTCCGAAATGTGCTCTGAGCATTGGGCTGAGGTTGAGGAGTAAACTGTGGCTTTGTTGGTAACATAAGGTTAAGCCATAAGCCCACGTCCTTCGACCCCCAGTGTAAAGAGAGGTGAACTGCTAGTTTCTGACGAAAATTTTCATTATATGTGAACCATGCCGAGCCGCCAAAGTGGCGAAAGGCCTTGGCAATTATGTCAAAGGGGGTTGGAACAAACCTGAACATTTCCCAGGGAAACATTCCCCCATGACTGCTGCATAGATACAGAAGGCTTGCAACCAATTCTGGAAGGTTTTGGGGATTGCCCTCCTCCGTTCCATCACCCGTTTATATTTATTTATTAAAATGTATTCATTAAAATTCTTAAAAGTACAAAAAATAGTACAGAAACGCAGTCAGTTACCCGTAGGCCTCGATGCGCCGAGAACAACAATACAGCCACAACCAAAAAAACATCAGCCAGCGGAACAGTTCAAAATTTAGCAGACTAAAAAACTATAAAAATGCCTATGTAATTCCATAGGCTTGACTAAAAAGCTCAGTTTTTAAAAGCTTCCGGAACTTAAGAAGATCATTCTCAAGCCAAAACTGGGCTACCTGAACTGCAATTGTCCTCCCTCTGCATTTTTTCTTTAGAAATTTAGGAATTACCAAATTTTCCACCAAATTAGCCGATCTTAAGGTACGGTTGGGCACATACTTGGTGAATTTTTCCTGCAGGTACACTGGCCCCTTACAATGGGTGGCCCTGTGCACCATACATCCAGTCTTAAACAGAACCCGTTCCTTCACGGGTAGCCAATGCAAGACTCTCAACGATGGAGTGATGTGGTCACGGCGACCCACACCCGTAAGTAGCCTTGCAGCGGCATTCTGAATAAGCTGTAATTTGTGCAAGATGTTATTAGGTAAACCCAGGTACAAGGCATTGCAGTAATACAATCGACTTCCGATAATGGCACTGGGACCGATGCAAACGAGTCCGGCCTGGTGGAGAAACCGCCCGACCATGGCTGATTGCATAAAACCATGCACTCAGTCTTGGAACCATTAAGCATGAGATAATTGGCCCCCATCCAGGCTTGAATTTCCTCCAGGCAGGTGGCCATAGTTATCTGTGCCCCCTCTCCTTGGGCAGAGAAAAGTAGATCCTCCGCCGCTTACCGGAGCCATCGGTAGCGGCGGAGGCGATCGTGTCCTCTCCCATGCTCAGTGGGGATGCGAGTGAGGGAAAAATGTCCCTCACCCATCCCCATAGCTCTGCTGGGCGGAAGTGACGTCAAAACGTCAGTCCCGCCCAGCGTCTTAAAGAGACATTTTTTTTTGGTCATTTGAAAAAATGACATTTTACATTTTTTATTATTTTTTTGAATTTAAACCTAAATATGAGATCTGAGGTCTTTTTGACCCCAGATCTCATATTTAAGAGGACCTGTCATGCTTTTTTCTATTACAAGGGATGTTTACATTCCTTGTAATAGGAATAAAAGTGATAATTTTTTTTTATTTCAGTGTTAAAAATTGGTAAAATAAATAAAAATAAATACGAAAACAAACATTTTTTTTTTTAAATCGCCCCGTCCCGACGAGCTCGCGCGCAGTAGTGAACGCATACACGAGTAGCGCCCGCATATGAAAACAGTGTTAAAACCACACAAGTGAGGTATCGCCGCGATCGTTAGAGCGAGAGCAATAATTCCAGCCCTAGACCTCCTCTGTATCTCAAAAAATGCAACCTGTAGAATTTTTTAAATGTCACCTATCGAGATTTTTAAGGGTAAAAGTTTTACGCCATGCCACGAGCGGGGGCAATTTTTAAGCGTGACATGTTGGGTATCATTTTACTCGGCGTAACATTATCTTTCACAATATGTAAAAAAATTGGGCCAAATTTATTGTTGTCTTATTTTTTTATTTAAAGACCGCTGCGCAAATACCGTGTGACAAAGTATTGCAATGACTGCCAGTTTATTCTCTAGGGTGTTAGAAAAAATATATATATAATGTTTGGGGGTTTTAAGTAATTTTATAGCAAAAAGAAAATGTCTCATAAACACTGAATCTGAAAAACAGGCTCGGGGCTTAAGTGGTTAAACAGGAGCGGCAATAAAGACATCTGCACCAGACATCTGTGCCCTATGACCTTCACTTATTGCGTAACCTTGCAATTGCATTTTCTGATCAGCACCAATTAGTTGTGCCCCTTAGAACTCACCCATGCTCAAAAGTACATTACCTCCTGCACCGGACATCCATGCTCCCTGTGTGACATTAAAGCGGATCTCCATCCTAAAGTGAAGTTCCGCTGATCGGAACCCTCCCCCCCTTCAGGGGGGAGGGGGGTGCAGATACCTGTCTAAAGACAGGTATTTGCACCCACTTCCGGCCCGCAGTCTCGGGCAAAAGATGGGTTTTTCCCGTTGTGTGCTGGGAACTCTCGGCTCCCAGCACACAGCGGGAGCCAATCGGCGGGCGCAGCGCGACTCGCGCATGCGCCATAGGGAACCGGGCAGTGAAGCCGGAGTGCTTCACTTCCTGGTTCCCTCACCGTGGATGGAGGGGGGAGCAGCAGAGAGACAATCGAACGCTCGTCCTCTGCTGCGGACACCGCTGGACTCCAGGACAGGTAAGTGTCCTAATATGAAAAGTCAGCAGCTGCAGCATTTGTAGCTGCTGGCTTTTAATATTTTTTTTTTAAGGGGCCATCCGCTTTAACATTGTCTGCACCATTACCATGTGCCCCTTTAAACTGATGTAAGATGTTAGACATAGAATCAGTCAATACAGAAAACTTAGACATATGAGCATTAGCATCTCTCTCACCCCCAGGAACTGTCGTCTGCTCACTCACTCATGCCTCCTGTTAGAGGAGGAGTAGCGCTGCTCCCATGCTGGCAGGATGCACTTTGTATTACCGCTCCTTCCTGACTTAACAGCTGTGGAGGAGCATCTGTCTTCTGTCGCTTCTTCGTCTGCCTGGGTTTCTTCCTGGTACCGCCCCCGACTGTTGGTACCTCAGAGCCAGATGCCTGCGAAGCTGAGCCGCCCTCCTCTGCCAGACACCGCCTCAGCCACTCCTCTCCTCCTTTGCTCTCTGGCCTTTCAAGTAGCTTGCATAGGAGCCCCTCATGGGAGGGGAGAGGTGCTTGTCAGGGACGGTCTGAGCAGCCACCTCACCTAGTTCCTTAAATAAGCTTCTGTCGCCTTTCAGTGGATTAATAGACCAGGGCCTGGTACAGGCATCCCATTTTTTGAAAGAAGGCTCATGGCATACTATGCAGGAGATGGTAACGGGTGGGATCCCCTATCAATTGGATATTTGGAGGGCATTACAACTGCGGCACTTCTTGGACACTTTGAAACCCCCAACTAGATATGAGCGCAAACTAACAAGGTTTGAGGGGTACTGTAGTGGGAGTGGAGTGCTTCGGCATGCCCTTTCAAGAATCAGTGAATTATTGAATGCGCCGACGGAGGATTTTCAAATCCCTTTTTTCAATAAGTGGGAGGCGGAGCTGGGAAGACCCTTTAAAGAAGAACAAAAGATAAAATACTCCGGAATATATTTAAATCGTCAGTCTGTGTGAAGACACAGGAGATGAATTTTAAGATACTATCTCAGTGGTATCATACTCCGGTAGTATTAAAGAAGTGCTACCCAGACATCTCGGATAGATGTTGGAGGTGCGGTAAGAAAGAAGGAACCTTATTACATATTCTGTGGTCCTGCTTGAAGATTTTAAGTTTCTGGACAAAGGTTCAGGGAATAGTGCAGATATTTAGTAAAGAAACATTACCAGACGAGTGCCCCTATTACTTATTACAGGACTCGGAGCTATCGGTAAAGTGCTATAGGAAATCCATGGTTTGCCACCTTTTAAACGCAGCCCGTGCCTGTATCCCAGGGATGTGGAAACAGACACAACCGCCAACGGTAAAGATATGGCTTAACAGAGTAGAAGACATGAACAGAATGGAGGACCTGGTGTGGACCGCCAGACAGAAACGTAAGGTATATCTTGACACGTGGGCCGAATGGAATGTGTTTAGATACTCAGAAGAAGTGAAGGTTTTGATAGATGCGTAATAAGGGAGGGACTTGGCTCTACGGACGGTGAGGAGGAGGAGAGGATGGACCTAGGAAGGGGTGTTTTTTTGGGGGGTTATGTTTTTGGTTTGTTTTGTTTGGTAGGGTGGGATGGGTAGGAATGACAATGCAGAGATTGACAACTACAAGGGGCGGCCCAACTGCCCCACCCTCTAGGGAACACTCGGATCCCCTGGAGGAGGGGGGGTTCATTGGCTCGATGTAGTGAAGGAAGGGTACCCACAGATTCAAAGGTTAGGAATGGATGCTGGATTGCGGGTTAGAGATAGAAGTGACATGATGCGCCCGGGTCCCCAAACACTTTTTAGGACAATAACTTGCATATTAGCCTTTAAAATTAGTACTTTAGATTTCAAACGTTCGAGTCCCATAGACTTTAACAGGGTTCTAAAGTTCACACAAACTTTTGGTCTGTTCGCAGGTTCTGGTGCGAACCGAACCCAGGGGTGTTCGGCTCATCCCTAATCCAGAGCCATTGAAAGAGAACAAGCAAACAGCACTTAAAAGGCAGAGTGAAAACAGAATTCCTTACTCATAAAATATTGAAAGCGATAGCACCTACATGGAAGCCAGTTGACTAACACCGTCAAATAAAGAGGTCAGCATACATCATTTTCCCTTTACTTTAAAAGAAAGTAGTCCAATTGCTAAAATTGCATACAGTATATGCTTTAACCACTTAAGACCCGGACCAATACGCTGGTAAATGACCCAAGGTGTTTTTGCGATTCGGCACTGCGTCGCTTTAACAGACAATTGCGCGGTCGTGCGACGTGGCTCCCAAACAAAATTTGCGTCCTTTTCTTCCCACAAATAGAGCTTTCTTTTGGTGGTATTTGATCACCTCTGCGATTTTTATTTTTTGCGCTATATACAAAAATAGAGCGACATTTTTGAAAAAAAAAACACTATTTTTTACTTTTTGTTAAAAAAAAATCAAATAAACTAAATTTTAGTCAAACATTTAGGCCAAAATTTATTTAGCCACATGTCTTTAGTAAAAAAAAAAATTTGCGATAAAAAAAAAAAATAGCTACCTAGCGGGAACAGCGACACTAATACAGCGATCAGAAAAATGATCGCTTAGTGACGCTGGCAATAGGGAGTGAAAGGGTTAACTAGGGCGGTGATCAGGGGGTTAAAACTTTATTAGGGGGGGTGGGGGGGCTATCCTGAACCTAACACTAACTGATTTTACACTGCCTGTCACACTGACACTAAATGCAGTGATTAGATCACTGCATTCAGTGACACTGTGACAGGGGGGGTGGGGGGGCAGATCGCAAGGGGTTAAGTATGCCTATGTGTGTGTATGTCAGTGTAGTGTTGGTGCACACTTACTGTGAGGTGTTTCTCCCATCGCAGCGGTTGGAAATACCGCTGCGATGGGAGATTACATCACTTCCCCCTTCCTGTGTTTACACAGGAGAAGGAAGTGACACAAAGGGGGAGCGCGCGCATTGGCTGGGAGCGATCGCGGGGGGGCGGGTAAACACTGACATCCGCCCGCTCGTCCCGGATCGCTCCCGGAGCCAGGGGGACCCCCGCACGCCACGGAGAGGGTCCCTATGGGACCCCCGAACCGCACGAAGGCGGGGACATAAATTTACACCCTTGTGCCTGTACGAGCCATGTTGTGGCCGTATATGTGCGTGCGGGGGTCCTTAAGTGGTTAATGTGTTAATGAATGAATTTATTAGTTACATGTATTTATATAGCATTGACATTTTACACAGTGACTTACATATACTGTACAGTATATTACACATTCACATCAGTCCTTGCCCTCAACCTGCTTACAGTCTAAGGTCTCTAACTATTAATATAATTTTAAATATTGTTTGCAATTAATTTAAATATGCAACTTTTTTTTTCTGTATAATGTTTTTTATTTTGAGATATTAGATTACAACAATTGCAATATGTTAGATGATAACAATTAAGAATGAGATACAATATTATATTATTAGAATACAGATTAGTACAGTAAGTATCATACTGTTGGCATTAAAGTATTATACAGATTAAATAAACATAAATACAAATAGATGGGAATAAAAGGAGGGGGGGGGGAGGATAGTGTTTTTTCCAAAGGTGGATTTTTGCTTAATTATTTCACTATATTCCATGAAAGGGTGTCAATACCATGACATAAGAAATCTCGAGTCAAAAGAGTCTGAAGTATAGTATATGGCCCAGGGTTTCCATATACTATCGAATTTCTCCAGCCCATTCTTATCTAGCGCTTCCAGTTTAGCATGTATGAATGAAAGATTCATTCTCTTTTCAGCTTCTGGTATCATTAAAGTAGGCGATTTCCATGCGCTAGCTATTACCTGTTTCGCAGCTATCATGAACAAAAGAAATAAGTTATGTTGATTCCTTGAAAGGGTTTCTGGTTTAATGTTAAGTAAGGCAGCATAATACAGTTAAATATTTTGGAGGCGATCCTGAAGATCCCCTCCCAGAATTTCCTTACGAATGGACACTGCCACCAGATGTGGATATATATACCTTTGTCTGGGCAACCGCGGAAACAGAGATCTGAGCAATTTGCTGAAAATTTGGCTACCCTATTGGGAACCAGATACCAGCGGGAAAGCACTTTGTAACTTGCTATTTTGTCAGGTCATCAAGGCCCTTGTTCAGTAACTTCCTGTTTTAGGGTGACAACTGTCTCCCAACTGTGTTTTAGGGTGGCAACTGTCCCCCAACTGTCACCTGCTGATGTGCACTGTGCAGGCATACTCTGCTGTTACTATCTAGAAGCAGATATACAGCTAAAATGAAAGCAGGTGCATGTAGGCTGAAAGGGAATGGAGTATAGCTGTGCCACTGAGATGGAAAAAAGGGATGAAAAAGGGCAAAAAACGTACTTTATGAAAAAGTCTGCACTATTACACTTTGAATTGCGCGGTCATGCACCACTGTACCCAAATTCAATTTTTATTATTTTGTTCACACAAATAGAGCTTTATTTTGGTGGTATTTAATTTTTTGCCAAATGAAAAAAAATACAGATTTTATTTTTTTTAACACACATTTTTCTCGGTTTTTGTTATAACATTTTGCAAATAAATAGTATTTTTTTTATAAATTTATGGCAAAATGTATACTGCTACATTTCTTTGGTAAAAATAACCCCCATCAGTGTATATTATTTAGTCTGTGTGAAAGTTATAGATCCCACAACTATGGAATATATACAATATCTGAAAATTGAAAATCTAATTTCTTGAGGCCCTAAAATGTCAGGAAAATACAAATATCGCCCAAATGACCCCTTTTTGGAAAGACAGCCAAAGGTATTTAGTAAGAAGCGTGGTGAGTTTTTTTTTATTTAAATTCTTTTGTCACAATTAATTGGAAAATTAAAAAAAATATATATATATATATATATATAGATATAGATATATATAGATATATATATATATATATTGTGGCAGAGTGTGGCTCTGTCACTATAAAAATGATGATGAAATGGACACACGGTCTGCATATAGCCAGATTGCAGAGCTGCAGAGCGTAAATTTAAAAACAGTTTTCTCATATTGTTTCTATTGCTACATGGGGCTCTTTGGCTTGGAGATCCTTCAGAGATCTGGGTGGGACTGGATCTCCAACCTGTGTCCAGGTTTTAAAGACTGCCTGCAAACTGCCTTCCCAGGTGCAGACAGCTCATAAAATGAAGGGCTGGGGAGAGCAGATGAGGGAAGGAAGGTGAAGGAAGTTGGAGCAGTGGCTGTTATTGTCTCTGTGTGAGGATAGACGCTGTATGCGTTGGAAGGCTTCGGAGCCGTGTGCATCTAGGACCGTGGGTCTGGAGGAGCTGATGGTTTGGGGAACCATTACCTGTAGCAGCAGTGCTGCTGAAGAGTAGCCAGGTGGGCTGGTATTTTCAGTTGTTGCTGAATATTGTTTAAACCCCTGCGTGGTATTCCTGAATGGACTTTTGTTTTGTTTTTTCTCCTTTAATAAAGTGGGCTACCAGGCCCTTAACGTTATATGCCTGTTTGGTGTTGACTCGCTGCACAAAAACGCATCTGCCACTAAATACCCCCAATGTTACAATATATATTTTACATATTGTAACCAGTGCAGTACAGCATCATCACATAACTGTTGTGACTGGTGACATTATGTAAAAACAAATAAAAACAACAATTTTTTTTATATATTTTTTAAAATATTATATATACAGTATATATTTTTTTTAGGATTTTCTTTTTACATACAGTGACCAGAGCAATACAGTGTTACTATAGTAGGGAGGTGATCAGGATTTTTTTTTTGATCAGTGAATAGTGAATATCACTGTTATAATAAACAACCATTTTTACTGAATGAAATCAATTAATTCAGTGTGTATCATTTTGATTAGCTGTTATTTGCCACAACTAATCACATGGTTCAGATGAGCTGTGATTGGCCTTGTCTGTACCATGTGATCACTGTGACCAATCACAGCAAGCAACACAATTGTACACAAGGAATGGCATGCATGGAAGCCATCTATTGTGTACCTTTATCATGTTATCTACTGTGATTGGTCACAACGTACCGGCAGTGGCCCGGTACAGTGATCAGTCGTTAGCTGTGCCTGGTAGACAAAGCGGGTGATATATGGCGCGGTAGCATGGCCTGTGAATTAGAGCAGTCCTGCCTGGCCATCATTTGTCTATAGGCCAGTCAGAAACTGGGTAAATCTACTGTAAATTACATTAAGTATTGTAAATAGCTTGATGTACTGTATATTGTAACTACAGTGAAATCAACTACGGTATTTATCGTTTCTTAAAGCGGAGCTCCAGCCGCAATTTTTTTTTTTTTTTAAAGTCAGCAGCTACTAACAGTGTAGCTGCTGACTTTAAATAAGGACACTTACCTTGTCCTACTTGCCCGCGCTGATGGGCCCCCCGATGCCGGTCCCACGATCGCTCCGGGTCCCGCGCCGCCATTCACACTATGGGAAACAGGCAGTGAAGCCGTACGGCTTCACTGCCCATTTCCTACTGCGCTTGCGTGAGTCTCACGCTGGCTTGTGAATGGGCGCGCTGCTCTCTGAGAACACACACAGTTCCCAGAAAGCAGCGTGCCCCATTCACAAGGAGAAGGACAAGAAGAAAAGGCACCGCGGAGTGGAAGAGGCAGATTACGGACTTCCGCATAGCAACAGGTATTTCGGGTGAGTATTTTTCTTTTTTTTTCAGATTTCATTTTTTTAAACAACATGGGAAAATGTTGTTTTCCTGGGTGGAGCTCCGCTTTAAATTAGAAAGATAAGATACCATTTAACAACACATCTCTGCTCACCTATTGTTTACTTGTTCCAGTCTGACTTGTATTTATTAGTCACACTTGTGTTATTTCTATCCGTCTCATAAGAGCCATGCTTCAGGCAAAAACGTACTTCTGGTTTATTAAAATATAGACTTCAACATCCCTGTTAATCTTAACACGCCTGCTACTTCAACCTCTTTTGATTTAAAACAATGGACAAACGTTTCTTTCTGATATAAAGGGAAAAAAAGGGGGATGAGTGGCGCTGCCGCCCACTGAAATAGTGGTGTGGTACTTAAAGTGCTAGGTGCATTTAAGCAATAGGATTCAGAAATACTAGTTGCACTAATAAATCCTCCTTGGAAGTCAAGTAGTGCTCAAATCAAATAAATGCTTTACAGTGTAAATGAATATAAACAATAAATAAACACACCAAAGCTGAATACCCAAATCTGGATAAAGAAAAACAAAAGAAAAGAAAACCGCCCCTAAAGTGAGAACCACTCTGTGAATCTTTCTTCCCAGGTGTATATTTCTCTGATGTATTCAGTAAGTATAGGTGATCTCAAGGAAACCTCCTGCTGGAGAGAGTAAGTGCCTGTGTAAGTAAGTGGAGGTGAATTCCCTGAGGTTATTAACCAGTGAATGTGCGTGCTATACTTTTTTGGTCTTTATTAAATAAAAAATGGTACAAGTCATAGTACAAATATTAAGGAGACAGGATATATAAAAATAAAAAAAATAAAAGAAAAACACAGCGTACATAAAACAAAGAAGAGCCCACAAGGTACGCCAAGGAAAATACACTCATACTGGACATAAACTGCCAAAAATAACCCAGGAGATGAAGGGAAGGGGGAGGGGGCAGGAGAAAGAGGGGGGAAGGGGGAAGGGAAAGGGGGGAAAGGGGAGGGGCAAGAAGGGGTAAAGGAAGAAAAAGAAAGCCTGCCTCCACGACCACATAGAGGAATAAATCTCTACAGGGTCAGGATCAAACAAGGTTAATTCAAGGTCCCCATACTCGCTTATATTTCAATGGACACCCTCTATTAATGTATGTCAGTTTGTACAGAGGCAAAACGGCATTAACCAAGTCCATCCAGGCCCCCACTGTAGGCGGTGCCCTGGAATTCTATTTAAACAGAATACATTTTTTGGCATAGAAGAGCAACATCGACAATAAAAGCTTGGTAGACCGTGGTCTCTGTTCATCATCCTGTATCCCCAGCAAGGCGGACATTAATAAAGTCAAAAATGGGGGCCCAGTAGTCCGAGAGCTTGGGACAGGCCCAAAATATATGAGTAGCATCGGGAGAATGGCATCGCGGGCAGTTAGGAGAATGTTGCGGATATATTCCATACAGCCTCTGAGGGGTAAAATATAACCTATGAAGGAATTTCGTCTGTATCAACGTATCCCTGGACGATATCACCAACCTATAACTGTCCTCAAAACATTCTTCCCATGATTCCCTATCCAGGGACAGGATATCTCCCTCCCACTTTCTCCACAGTGACTCCATCTTCGGAGAATCCTTTCGAAGCAGAGTCACGTACAGCTAGGGATTCCTGGGCCAAGAGGTCCTCAACAACATCCACTCCCAGGCTAAGAGGCACCTGAAATTGGGCCCGAAAGGCATGCCGCAACTGGTTGGAGCGGGACATCATCCATCCCGGGAGGCCAAATCTGTTTGCCAACTCCCCAAACGGGAGTAAGGACCCATCAGAGACAACGTCCTTCAACAGTTTGACGCAATACACAGCCCACAACTGTGGATCCGGTATTGTTCGGTAATGTCTAAGAGAGGGGTTCCCCCACAGCGGAGTGAAGGGAGACCACCGACTGGGAGACAGGAAACGGCGCCTGGCCACTCCCCACACCCGCAGCGTAGTCTTAGAGGGGTCCAGCAAGGAGGGATACGCTGAGACCCTTCTGTACACCAGGTTGCTGCGCTCGGTAAGGGAACCCACAATCGCCGCTTCAAGGAAGACAGCCGCATTGGCCCTGGACTGCTCAAACCACCAGCACACAGTCACCAGTTTAGCTGCCCAGTAGTACACCAAAAGATTAGGCAGGGTCAATCCACCACAGCTAACAGGCAGCTGAAGTGTCGATTTAGCCAATCGAGGGGCCGACCCCCGCCACAGAAAAGACCCAATACAGCTATCCAACTCCCTAAAAAAGGAAGGGGGGGGTCCACACAGGGCAGTTCCTAAAGATATAACTAAATTTGGGTAGGTAGATCATTTTTAAAATGTTGATTCATCCCAAAAGAATAAGGGGTAAAGTGGTTTAAGTGTTCTATAAGGCATTCAAAAACCGGTCTCAGATTATCCAGTCTGATCCACTTGAACTAGGTCCTCAATCACTGTGCCAAGCCTGATAGCCAAAATTTTTGCAAGGACCTTGGCATCAGCATTAATCAAAGAAATAGGCCTATAGGAGGCACAGTGCTCAGGGTCCTTACCGGGCTTGGGCACCAGCACCACTATGGCCTCAGACATATTCTGATTCTGGCAAGGAGTCTAGATTATAGAAATGGCGTGCTATACTTAGTGGATAACTTCTAACCAGTGGTTAAAGTGAATTGTGAACCTCTTGTATACTTACAAATGTAGTATCAAAAAACACTTAATGGTAACAAAGTGCAGGATTAGACATATAACAATCGCTCAAATAAAAAACAATGCAGTAATGAATATAAAATATAAAGTCAATTCAGGAAAATTTTTCGCTATATAGAGAACATTTAAAATGCCCTGTAATGAGATAACCTAGTGACCTATAGTAAGATCTCCTGTTAGGGACTAATCCCCGCCCAGTGCATACAAGGAAGAAAAACAGATATATATAGAGATGCACATTGTCTTTGCTTGATAGATGAAATAACAACTCCAATATATGATGTTATCAGCAGACAACAGTTGAAATAATCAATTTCTATCTCTGTTAATGTGACTTTTGTGAGTGTCCTGGAAACCTGGTGATGCTTCAGTAAATCGAGGTGACTTTTGGTGTTCCCCCTTTAGTTCCCCACTCACCACATCCAGGTACCCCTTCAGGGGTGTCAGGCAAAAAGTGAGTGGATTTTTTCTCTCTTCGCGTGGCTGCTCCCGCTCCGCTCAGGGTCCAGGAATCCCAGTCCACCACTGTAGGCTCGCAGCAGTCAGGAAAGACCCTGGCTCTTAAACAAAATTGGCGTCCTTTTTTTCCCACAAATAGAGCTTTCTTTTGGTGGTATTTGATCACCTCTGTGGTTTTTAGTTCTTGCGCTATAAACAAAAATAGAGCGACAATTTTGAAAAAAATGAATATTTTTAACTTTTTGCTATAATAAATATCCCCCAAAAATATATTTATATAAAAAAATATTTTTTTCCTCAGTTTAGGCCGATATGTATTTGTCTACATATTTTACGTAAGAAAAATCGCAATAAGCGTTTATTGATTATATTTTTTTTTACTAGTAATGGCGGCGATCAGTGATTTTTTTCAGTACTGCGACATTATGGCGGACACTTTGGACACTTTTGACACATTTTTGGGACCATTGGCATTTTTATAGCGATCAGTGCTATAAAAATGCATTGATTACTATAAAAATGCCACTGGCAGTGAAGGGGTTAACACTAGGGGGCGAGGAAGGGATTAAGTATGTTCCCTGGGTGTGTTCTAACTTAAGAGGGGGGTGAACTGACTGAGGGAAATTACTGATTGCTGTTCATACATTGTATGAACAGGCGGTCAGGCATTTCTCCCCTGACAGGACCAGGAGCTGTGTGTTTACACACATAGCTCCCGGTTCTCGCTCTGTAACGAGCGATGGCGGGTGCCCAGCGGCGATCGCGCCTGCCGGGCATGCGCGTCGAGATCAGGGACGAGCGGGGCTGCTGGGAGAGATGATGTATAGCTACGTGATCTCACCCAGCAGAGCCGACCTGCCGCCGTATAACTGCGGCGGCTGGTCAACAAGCAGTTAAAGAAGCTTATCCTGCTTCTAACTAATACACTGTGTTACTTTCTCTGCCAGCTCATGCCCCACAACTATTAACTTTTGTATCAATAGACCCTCCCTCCTAGATTGTAAGCTCTAGTGAGCAGGGCCCTCTGATTCCTCTTGTACCAAATTGTTATATAACTTTAATGTCTGCCTTAATTTTGTTAAGCATTGCGCAAACTGTTGGCACTATATAAATCCTGTATAAAAATAATAATGATAATATACCTATTTTAGAAATATTAGTCATTCCTATAATATACTACTACTGATAAATACATTTTTAGATAAAGAGTGAATTCATTTTATATATTGCATTATAACACAAATACGCTTATGATAACGGGAATTGCCAAATAATAATTTAGTTCAGGTACTGTATTAAAGATAAACTGTATTTGCAAAAAAATAAAATAAATAAAAGATAAATCAATTTGTATCTTAAACATAAGACATTCACTGTATAATCAGGAATTACATAGATCGATGCAGCTATAAATGATATGTTTTCATCTGTTTCGGCAAACAGATTCCTGCATTAATTCAGTTCTAGAAGATGAAATCTCTGGAGGCACTTAGGACTATTAACATCAAGACAAATATAACACATTTCAGCAGGCATCATTTTACTCACTACAAACCAAATGCATAAAAGACTCATATACTGTTTTCACTAAGTACCTTCAACGTAGTACTAGCAAGTAACTATTTTATAAAATGTTTATAAATGTAAAAAATAAAAGCTTTTCGTTATTACAACAATCTGTGTTACAAATCAAAGCTCTTAGGCCGCGTACACACAATCAAATCTGTCTGCTGGAAACGGTCGGCCCGACCTTCCCAGCAGACAGATTCGATCGTGTGTACGGGCGAGCCGACGGATTTGGCCAGCATGTCTGCTGGTAAGTACGCGAACCAGCAGACATGTCTTCTTGCACACGCGTCGAATGGTTTCGACGCATGCGCGGAAGTGTTTTTACTTCCTGGTGCGGGGACGTGGCGGCGTCAACGTCACCGCCACGTCAGCGTACCGTCTGCCGGCGGGGATTTTGGTTTGATCGTGTGTACACGATCAAACCAATACGTCCCCAGCAGACAGATTTGTTCAAATCGGTCTGTCCGACCGATTTGAACAAATGTGTCTGCTCGTGTGTATGGGGCCTTAGACTATTAACATCAAGACAAATATAACACATTTCAGCAGGCATCATTTTACTCACTACAAACCAAATGCATAAAAGACTCATATACTGTTTTCACTAAGTACCTTCAACGTAGTACTAGCAAGTAACTATTTTATAAAATGTTTATAAATGTAAAAAATAAAAGCTTTTCGTTATTACAACAATCTGTGTTACAAATCAAAGCTCTTAGGCCGCGTACACACAATCAAATCTGTCTGCTGGAAACGGTCGGCCCGACCTTCCCAGCAGACAGATTAGATCGTGTGTACGGGCGAGCCGACGGATTTGGCCAGCAGACAGATTTGAAAGCATGCTTTCAAATCTGTCGGCTGGGAACCCGTCCGCCCAACATGTCTGCTGGTTAGTACGCGAACCAGCAGACATGTCTTCTCGCACACGCGTCGAATGGTTTCGACGCATGCGCGGAAGTGTTTTTACTTCCTGGTGCGGGGACGTGGCGGCGTCAACGTCACCGCCACGTCAGCGTGCCGTCTGCCGGCGGGGATTTTGGTTTGATCGTGTGTACACGATCAAACCAATACGTCCCCAGCAGACAGATTTGTTCAAATCGGTCTGTCCGACCGATTTGAACAAATGTGTCTGCTCGTGTGTATGGGGCCTTAGAGTACTATTGGAAATAGTCTCTAAGAGCATGGAAAGTAGTATATATACAGTCATGCTCATACGTTTACATACCCTGACAGAAATTATGATTTCTTGACCATTTTTCAGAGAATATGAACGATAACACAAAAACTTCTCTTTCACGGTTAGTGTTTGGCTGAAGCTATGTATTGTCAATCAACTGTGTTTACTCTTTTTAAATCATAATGAAAACAGAAACTACCCAAATGGCCCTGATCAAAAGTTTACATACCCCAGTTTTTAATACCGTGTATTCCCTCCTTTAACAATGACAGATTGAAGTATTTGTGGATGAGACTCTTTATCTTCTCAGATGGTAAAGCTGCCTATTCCTCTTGGCAAAAAGCCTCCAGTTCCTGTAAATTCTTGGGCTGTCTTGCATTAACTTCACATTTGAGGTCTGCACAGAGTGGTTCAATGATATTGAGGTCAGAAGACTGAGATGGCCACTCCAGAACCTTCACTTTATTTGTTTTGGATCATTGTCATGTTGGAATGTCCAAGCTTCATGGCTGATGAATGCAAATGTTCCTCCAGTCTTTTTTGATAACATACTGCATTCATCTTGCCATCAATTTTGACCAAATTTCATGTGCCTTTGTAGCTCACACATCCCCAAAAAGCCTGTTGCAATGACATCTGGTCTTCCTCAACATCTGGTCCAGTTTGCAAGTGTCTAGTGGCACGGTTCCATTTGCTGATGTACTGACAAGCCTCTTTATCATGTTTGTTTAAATCCATCCATACATTACATTGTGAACCTGCTGGTGGAAAGTTCTTGGTCCAGACCCGGAATAGTTATCGTTGATGGTATATCTTCACTTAAACTGTAAACATCACCACAAACCTACATGACTTAAGAGGTATATGCCCCTTTAAGTCCACTTATTACAGTAAGCCTTCACATAGTTGCTGGTGGTTCCCCTCTTCTATCATATTCCCATTGATGATTTGGTGATGCTAATCAGCTGACTTGATGTATTAATATCAACATCCTATATGAACTCAACCCCCTTTTTTTCACATGATTTGTATTCACTTACCTTCACATTGGTGGACATTATTTCACTATATATATTCTTCCATTTGTTTTTCCAAGTGATGATTCATTTTTCATTTTTTGTATTTTCACACGTACATTTTTATATAATTCAGATCTGGTCACACAGCTTTATGAATAGTGACTGTATATCTGAGCGCTGCACATTTTTCTGTGTTATCATATAATTAATACGTAATTTTCCTTTCCTGGCCTATCCTTGCGTCAGCACAAAATGGGTTAACACCTCCTCTGGAACCCACAGGACTACTTCTTCCTAGCTAACTAAAAGATGGGCCCCCGCAACTGAAGTGTTCGATAACCTAGCTTGCGCCAAGCCACTAGAAAGGGAGTCCTGTGTTGACGTGAGGATAGTCCAGGAAAGGAAAATTACGGTAAGTATTCGATAACAATTTGTCGTTTTCCTGGCTATTACAGTAGAGGAAGTGTTGAATGTAATCAAAAACCTAAAGAGGGGATCAGCCCCAGGAACGGACGGATTCGTACCGTATTATAAGATGTTCGCACAGACTCTGGCACTACCCCTTATGAATTTTTTTAATGATAAAACCAAAAGAGAACCCTTAGATAGAACCCTAAACATGGCTTACATATCTGTTATCCCTAAACCACATAAGGTCCAGGGGGAGGTAGGTAATTATAGACCCATATCACTTATAAATAATGACATGAAAATTCTAACCAAGATTTTAGCAGACCACATAGCCTCTTTTATCAGCTTATATATTCACAAAGACCAGGTGGGATTTATTCCAGGATGGACAAATGTATATAACTACAGTATATTATAACTGAATATATTATAACTGAATATGGCCATAAAAAACCAGCCAAGGTGTATGAAAAAGGCTTATAAGCAGGAATATTCACACATTGTGTTATTACACCAGATTGTAGATATTATAACCAGGATGTGTAGATAGAGATGTATTGAAAAACAATCCCACACTGATCATATGCACCAATACTGTGTAAAAAAAACTTAACAGCAAAAAAAAATTCTTATTCCGTTTAAATATCCACAAGGAAAATGATGATTGGATAATAGAGAGAGTCCCGAAAGTGAGATTCTGCGGGTCATCAAAGGGGTGGAAAATGGAAAGTATGAGTAGGCTTTAATTCACCAGTAGAGACACCCAAAGTGAAGATGTAGTCTCCTTACCGACTATACTGACCACTATGTTGGTCACTCTGATCCCGGGGGTTTAAGGTCTCCCTCCTGACCGTCTGTATAATGTCTGGATGGATCTCTCGATGATTGAAAAATATAAGAAGAAAAGAGGACCATAGCGTGATACCAGAGAATACAAAAAGGATTTATTGTATACAAAACTGTGTGCACTCACATTTAAGAGATGGACAGATAGCGGTGTGTGATATAATAAAGCCGGCGGCTGCACGTCCCCTCCTGCTCGTGTTCGTTTGGGGTTTCCTCTCGGAGTAGCGTGATGTCGTCAGTACCGCAAGCCACGCCTACGCGTTTCGTCACCACGGACGTCGTCTGGGATTGGCTGCGTACATCGCGTCATCGCGCTTGCCCTTAAATAATAGCGATCCGCCATCTTGAATAAGGGCGTCGTATTAAAGTTAAGGGAAACGAACGAACGACTAAGTGGAAAGAGTGACAGACCACTTAGGAGTGAGGGGGATATAGATAAAACTGCCATCTTGTGGCCAAAAAGAGAAAATACAACAAAATAACTACACGAGCATGGATAAGAGACGGGCCGCTGGTTTATACACTGTGTAAAATCAATTTACAACAAAAATACCAAAATACGTTATAAATACATTACAAATGTATTGAAGGACGTTCATAATGAAATAAAACAATATAGATTAAAATGAATTAAAATAAATTAGCTCCATGGTTATTGACAAAAATGTATATGAAAAAATAAAAATAAAAAAATGTAAAAATTATAAAATAAAACGTGATCAGGAATTATTTATAAAACAATTGATGTCCCAGTCTACGTTTAATCCGTACGGTATATAGGAACGCATATCAAAGATCCATCTGGTCTCGATTTTTGAGATAGCTCTCACCCTGTTGGTGTCCCTCCAATGAGGGCGGAGCTTCTCAATGGGTACAAATAAAGTCCCTTTAATTTGTCGGTTGTGAAATTTATCAAAATGTTTAGATAGATTATGTTTTGAATATCCTCGGCTAATATTGCCCACATGTTCCTCTAAACGAACATGTGCAGCTCGCTTGGTACGGCCTACATATTGTTTAGTGCATGGGCACTGAATCATGTATATTACATATTCACTGGAACACGTAATAAAAGAATCTATCTCATACTCCTTCCCAGTTTGTGTTGACTGAAATTTTTCAAGTCTGCGCCCTTTAAATGAGTTTAATTCACATATCTTACATTTGCGACATGGGAAAAAACCTTTCAAAGTCTGAAAGAAAGATAACATTTTTGGGGGATCGATAATGTTAGGGGCAATCTTCTGTCGAAGGGAAGGTGCACCTCTAAAAATGACAGCTGGTTTTATGGGAATAACAGGGCCAAGTATTTTATCATTTTTCAAAATATTCCAGTGTTTATTAAGAATTTTTTTGACTAGATAATGCTGACTGGAAAAAACAGTTATCATGGAAAATCCAAACTTATTATCGAAGGTGTGGTTCACAGTGGGTTTTTTAATGAGCATCAAATTACGATCCATGTCACTGACTGTGCGTATGGTATCGTCTATTAGTGTTTCAGAATACCCTTTCTCTATGAATCGTTGCTTCAAAACTTGTGCCTGTAATTGATAGTCAGATAAGGAGGTACAATTCCGCCTTATTCGTTGGAACTGTCCTTTAGGGACTGCTGCGAGCCAGCTAGGATGGTGACAGCTGCTCAAGGGAATGAAAGCATTCCGATCGGTCACCTTGAAGTGGGTAGTGGTGGTCAGAGCCCCTTCATTTACTTGAATATTGAGATCCAGAAAGTGTATTTGGGATTGACTCGCTTCATATTTCAAACAGATACCTCTGTCATTAGAGTTAAGTCGTATGAAAATTTTTTCTAATGAGGATAGATCCCCTTCCCATAAGATTAAAACATCATCTATGTAGCGTTTCCATAAACGCAGTTCTTTGGGTGGATTTTTGTCTATGACGTCCCTTTCCCAATATGCCATGAAAAGGTTGGCGAGGCTAGGGGCAAATTTAGCCCCCATCGCAACGCCGCAGTTCTGTAAATAAAATAAACCACCAAACCAAAAATAATTGTGACTGGTTGCAAATATTAAAAGATTGATGATAAAATCTTTTTGAATGAGTGATAAAGATTTGTCATTTTGCAAATAGAATTTCACCGCCTCTAGACCATGGTTGTGTGATATAATGGTGTAGAGGGAGGTGACATCTGCCGTTGCCATAATAAAGCCATCTTTCCAATTTACATTCGTCAGAAGGTTAATCACTTGAGTTGTAGCTCGTAAATATGAGGGTGTGATTGTAACTAGTGGTTGCAAGAATTCGTCAATATATTTGCCGATTCTCGCAGTGACAGAATCTAAACCACTAATGATCGGCCGGCCGGGAGGTTTAACTATGCTCTTATGCACCTTGGGTAAATAATATATAACCGGCACTCGAGGTGCTGAAGGTATTAAGTGTAATTTCTCTTTCTTATTCAGAATGCCCCTCATTAATCAGTGACGTCAATGCTTTTTTGTACTTAACCGTGGGATTACATACTAACTGTGTGTATGTTGTGGCATCAGCCAACAATCTGTGCATCTCTTCTAAATAGTCGGTTTTGTTTAAAATGACCACACCACCACCTTTATCGGCAGGTCTAATTATGATGTCATTACGTGCACAGATTTGTTTCAGATTGCTCTGGAGTGTATAATTACCCCTATTCCTGGGAATTGTTAAAGCCGTAATATCTTTAAGAACCATCTCCTTGAATGTTTGAATAGAGGGGGCTGTGAAGCTAGGTGGGTTGAAGAGAGAAGCATTAGCTAGTCTAGTGTGTTGAATAGGAGCATTCACTGAGGAGTTGCCCGTAGGGGTAATTATACACTCCAGAGCAATCTGAAACAAATCTGTGCACGTAATGACATCATAATTAGACCTGCCGATAAAGGTGGTGGTGTGGTCATTTTAAACAAAACCGACTATTTAGAAGAGATGCACAGATTGTTGGCTGATGCCACAACATACACACAGTTAGTATGTAATCCCACGGTTAAGTACAAAAAAGCATTGACGTCACTGATTAATGAGGGATACTCCTTGGGCATTCTGAATAAGAAAGAGAAATTACACTTAATACCTTCAGCACCTCGAGTGCCGGTTATATATTATTTACCCAAGGTGCATAAGAGCATAGTTAAACCTCCCGGCCGGCCGATCATTAGTGGTTTAGATTCTGTCACTGCGAGAATCGGCAAATACATTGACGAATTCTTGCAACCACTAGTTACAATCACACCCTCATATTTACGAGATACAACTCAAGTGATTAACCTTCTGACGAATGTAAATTGGAAAGATGGCTTTATTATGGCAACGGCAGATGTCACCTCCCTCTACACCATTATATCACACAACCATGGTCTAGAGGCGGTGAAATTCTATTTGCAAAATGACAAATCTTTATCACTCATTCAAAAAGATTTTATCATCAATCTTTTAATATTTGCAACCAGTCACAATTATTTTTGGTTTGGTGGTTTATTTTATTTACAGAACTGCGGCGTTGCGATGGGGGCTAAATTTGCCCCTAGCCTCGCCAACCTTTTCATGGCATATTGGGAAAGGGACGTCATAGACAAAAATCCACCCAAAGAACTGCGTTTATGGAAACGCTACATAGATGATGTTTTAATCTTATGGGAAGGGGATCTATCCTCATTAGAAAATTTTTTCATACGACTTAACTCTAATGACAGAGGTATCTGTTTGAAATATGAAGCGAGTCAATCCCAAATACACTTTCTGGATCTCAATATTCAAGTAAATGAAGGGGCTCTGACCACCACTACCCACTTCAAGGTGACCGATCGGAATGCTTTCATTCCCTTGAGCAGCTGTCACCATCCTAGCTGGCTCGCAGCAGTCCCTAAAGGACAGTTCCAACGAATAAGGCGGAATTGTACCTCCTTATCTGACTATCAATTACAGGCACAAGTTTTGAAGCAACGATTCATAGAGAAAGGGTATTCTGAAACACTAATAGACGATACCATACGCACAGTCAGTGACATGGATCGTAATTTGATGCTCATTAAAAAACCCACTGTGAACCACACCTTCGATAATAAGTTTGGATTTTCCATGATAACTGTTTTTTCCAGTCAGCATTATCTAGTCAAAAAAATTCTTAATAAACACTGGAATATTTTGAAAAATGATAAAATACTTGGCCCTGTTATTCCCATAAAACCAGCTGTCATTTTTAGAGGTGCACCTTCCCTTCGACAGAAGATTGCCCCTAACATTATCGATCCCCCAAAAATGTTATCTTTCTTTCAGACTTTGAAAGGTTTTTTCCCATGTCGCAAATGTAAGATATGTGAATTAAACTCATTTAAAGGGCGCAGACTTGAAAAATTTCAGTCGACACAAACTGGGAAGGAGTATGAGATAGATTCTTTTATTACGTGTTCCAGTGAATATGTAATATACATAATTCAGTGCCCATGCACTAAACAATATCTAGGCCGTACCAAGCGAGCTGCACATGTTCGTTTAGAGGAACATGTGGGCAATATTAGCCGAGGATATTCAAAACATAATCTATCTAAACATTTTGATAAATTTCACAACCGTCAAATTAAAGGGACTTTATTTGTACCCATTGAGAAGCTCCGCCCTCATTGGAGGGGCACCAACAGGGTGAGAGCTATCTCAAAAATCGAGACCAGATGGATCTTTGATATGCGTTCCTATATACCGTACGGATTAAACGTAGACTGGGACATCAATTGTTTTATAAATAATTCCTGATCACGTTTTATTTTATAATTTTTACATTTTTTTATTTTTATTTTTTCATATACATTTTTGTCAATAACCATGGAGCTAATTTATTTTAATTAATTTTAATCTATATTGTTTTATTTCATTATGAATGTCCTTCAATACATTTGTAATGTATTTATAACGTATTTTGGTATTTTTGTTGTAAATTGATTTTACACAGTGTATAAACCAGCGGCCCGTCTCTTATCCATGCTCGTGTAGTTATTTTGTTGTATTTTCTCTTTTTGGCCACAAGATGGCAGTTTTATCTATATCCCCCTCACTCCTAAGTGGTCTGTCACTCTTTCCACTTAGTCGTTCGTTCGTTTCCCTTAACTTTAATACGACGTCCTTATTCAAGATGGCGGATCGCTATTATTTAAGGGCAAGCGCGATGACGCGATGTACGCAGCCAATCCCAGACGACGTCCGTGGTGACGAAACGCGTAGGCGTGGCTTGCGGTACTGACGACATCACGCTACTCCGAGAGGAAACCCCAAACGAACACGAGCAGGAGGGGACGTGCAGCCGCCGGCTTTATTATATCACACACCGCTATCTGTCCATCTCTTAAATGTGAGTGCACACAGTTTTGTATACAATAAATCCTTTTTGTATTCTCTGGTATCACGCTATGGTCCTCTTTTCTTCTTATATTTTTCAATCATCGAGAGATCCATCCAGACATTATACAGACGGTCAGGAGGGAGACCTTAAACCCCCGGGCTCAGAGTGACCAACATAGTGGTCAGTATAGTCGGTAAGGAGACTACATCTTCACTTTGGGTGTCTCTACTGGTGAATTAAAGCCTACTCATACTTTCCATTTTCCACCCCTTTGATGACCCGCAGAATCTCACTTTCGGGACTCTCTCTATTATCCAATCATCATTTTCCTTGTGGATATTTAAACGGAATAAGAATTTTTTTTTGCTGTTAAGTTTTTTTTACACAGTATTGGTGCATATGATCAGTGTGGGATTGTTTTTCAATACATCTCTATCTACACATCCTGGTTATAATATCTACAATCTGGTGTAATAACACAATGTGTGAATATTCCTGCTTATAAGCTTTTTTCATACACCTTGGCTGTTTTTTTATGGCGATATTCAGTTATAATATATTCAGTTATAATATACTGTAGTTATATACATTTGTCCATCCAGGCTTCATTTTTATCCAGCGCCGTATCTTTTTCTTTTTCTATGTTTTAATTTTTGTATCACAAATTTTTGATACTGGCTGCTTTTATACAGTTTCATACCTGCACAGGTCAATTTATTATTTTGTAATTCTATTATATTTTATTAATTTTTTTATCAAGCGCAGTGTTTCCCTTGCGGTTTTTCTTTCCGGGATTTATTCCAGGCATGCAAAGGCCAAGACCAAATTAGTGACATCATTTTGATTCTGCAATCGGGATGGGCGCAGGGGTCGCGACAGGAAGGGCTACTCCTCTCACTCGATCTCCAAAAAGCCTTCAATTTGGTCTCCTGGCTGTACCTATTTAACGTTCTACAATGATGGGGCTTTGGTCAGAGATTCATGGGCTTAATGTCAGCGATTTATTCCCACCCAGAAGCGCGAATAAGATTGCAGGGCTACCATTCAGACACAATCAAAATAGCTAGGGAGACCAGACAAGGGTGTCCCCTATCGCCCCTTATATTTGCCATAGCAATAGAGACCTTGGCAATCGCCATTCGGACTCACCCAGATGTACAAGGGGTTTCCTGCAGTTCTCAAACGCACAAATGCGCTCTGTATGCTGATGATCTTCTGCTTTTCGTAACTTTGCCGACAACCTCCCTTCCAAACATATGTAAACTATTGAATCAATTTTCCAGAGCCTCTGGCCTAACTGTTAACCTTAACAAATCCCAAGTCTTGAATGTGAATATCTCCCCAACAATAGCTGACCATCTCAAAAGCTCCTTTCAATTCAAATGGAGCGATACCACTATTCGATATTTAGGAGTAGATCTCACCCCGAGGGTGGAACTATTATACTCTGCCAACTTCCCCCCCCATGTATGAGAAACTTAGCAAGTATCTTAAGGGATGGGCACTCCCTAGACAGAATTATCCTGTCTAGGGAGACTGAACGCAGCAAAAATGACACTACTTCCCTTCCCTACTTCAGAATTGGCAATGCCCGAAATAGGTAAAGCAGTTTGCTTTTCCTATTTCGGGCATTGCCAATTGTGATTAGAAAGGACCACTTGCTGTCATTTAAAGGAAATTGGTACAATTCATTTGGGGCAACTCAGGTCATCGTTTAGAAAAGTACTTTACAGACCTAGAAGGCAGGGAGGTTTGGGTGCCCCGAACCTCCTGTGATATTATCAAGCGGCTAGACTGGCACAACTTTCAATTATCTACACACGCATAGAAAAGCCAGGTTGGGTGCAGATAATGAGGCAAGCAGTTCCGCGCACACTTTGGACTTCCTCCACTGGAAAAGGATCGCCCCCCTGTTATGTCCCCTGTGTTATCCAATTCCATCTCTCTTTGGGATAGCCTGAAGAGACACCGGTCTCTGACATCAGCTATGTCACCACTTGCACATATTTTTCACAACCCTACATTCCCACCTGGTATGAATATCAAAGCCTTTCGCTGGTGGTTAGATAAAGGATTATACAGCTTTGGACACTTTTTGACCTCTCGGGCCCACTCTCGCTTAGTTTCTGTCAGAGCAAGCTGGAGATGCCCGACTCCAAAGATTTTGAAACCTACAAATATCCCATTTTCTAAATGCGCAATGGCATAACAAACCATTGCCTCCATCAGTGACACCATATGAACAATGGTGCAGCCAAGCCACTGAGAAGAGGGGGGGCATTTCCGTGATTTACCCGTCACTGGCCTCAGACGATTCCAAGCTCCCATACATGCTGGCCTGGGAAAAAGAGACTCAGCTCAGCTGGAGCTTAGACACTTGGCATAGTAACGTCTTTAGGTCTTATGACAAGATACGTAATATAGTCTTGATTGAAGCAAATCTCCAAATACTAACCAGGTGGTACCTTGTTCCAGTGAGGTTAGCCATGATGTTCCCTTCCTATTCGCCTCTATGCTTTCGAGGGTGCAACATGTACGGTTCAATGTTGCACACGTGGTGGGAGTGCCTGAACATTAGAATATTCTGGAACAAAATATTCTATATGATTCGCAAGGTAACGGGATGTCAAATTCCAAAAGACCCGTCCATTGCATTACTCAATGACAGGATACCCAAAGTCTCCAAAGCTGTCCAATCATTGATATTCTTCATTTTTCTTGGTACCAAACGAACCATTGCGAGAGCATGGAAACACAATAGAGTCTCCTTCATTGCAGCTAAAAGAAAAATCTCCTGGATTATGGCTCAGGAAAAAATGGTAAGCTCCTTAACTGACACTGTGGCAAAATTAAAATCGGTATGGGAACCATGGGCCACTTATGTTGGTGCCCCCAGATGATCGCATATCATTACTCTATGGTGAGTGTGGGCCCTGGGGGCTGGCGAGATTGGGGGAAACTTCACCTTTTCATTCCTCTCTCCCTTTATTTCTCTCTCTTCTCCTCCTATTTCCTACTTTTCTTTTCTTCCACTCTTAACTTTTCTTTGGAGCTCTCAGCTCTGTGGGATCTACTAAGAGCCCAAGGAATGTTTCTGCTGAGATCTATTACATAACATCCTAAAAACATTCAAGGTTAGACTAAACATTTGCTTTCCTGACCAACCAATGAGAGTATAACATCCAGCCTGTACAAATCACTTATTTCTTGTTCAAAAAACATAAAGACAAAATAGTTTTGACTGGGTGACATGCGCTATGTTTTTACTCCCAAATTCTTAACTCACTCAGGAAATTTTTTGATTCTTAGCTAGTGTTTACTGTTAAGACTTCATTTTCCTTGACTTCTTGTTATATGGTCGTAATGATGACCACATTTATTGTATGATTTATTGTTTTCTCTGATAATATACAATAAACATATTGAAAGAAAATTCTACTTTTGTTGATTGCATTAGAATGTGCTGCACTGGTGAACTAGGTCATTGGAATTAAAGTTAAACACTGTCCATGCATTCTTGATGCAGTCCACTTTCCCATCCATAGGATCTCTAATGGCAAATGAGTTATAAAAAGGCAAAAGACACTTGACCTGCCAGTCACTAGAGTACAGCATCCATCCTTGAATGTGAAGCGCATAAACATGCATCAGCCATCTTATTTGGATAGAGCTTAGAGAACCAGTTACTATAAATTGGTCTTCTGATGAGGTCTCTGTCATCCTTCATCAACAAGCTCTTTACGCTCTATCATTATGGGACAAGTAGGCCCTTGGAAATATCTACACAGTCAGAATCTGGGGCAAGTTTTTACCTGCAGGCAGAGAGAGAGGGAAGGGATGTAGTATTACATTACATTACATGATCCCAATGCCATTCCAAGTCTCTCAGTCTCTTCTGGGCCACAGTCAGTGGGCAGGAGGCCAGCCCACAGTCCCTTCCAAAACACACAGTGACAGTGGGTTCTATCACAGAGGGTTAGGTTCGGCAGGGGGGATATACTTGCAGCGAACAAAGTACTTATCAACTACAATCAACAGGTGGCCTGGAGCATGACCAAAAGAGAAGAACACTTCTGTTGGGGAAGGGGCTGTCTTTCATTTAGCTAGGAAGAGGTGGTCCCGTGGGCTCCAGAGAAGGTATTAACCCATTGTGTTCTGATATGAGGTGGGCCAGGAAATTTGTATATATTGCCCACAGGGTTTTAAAATGCAAATATTTCCTAAGACTAGAGAAAAGAAAGGAATTTTAGGAAAAATTGGAAGTTGTAAAACTGTAATGTTGGAGATGTTATTGGAATTTTATGAGCAACAGTTTTTCGTGAAAAACAGAGAAATTAACAATGTTATATAATTGTTGGTGGCAGCAAAGCAATATATAAACAGAAAGTGAAAGAGATTTTGAATTATATTTAAAATATTAATAGGGAAATCCTGAAAAAAGAAAAAAAATCCAAGGTGGAAAGAAAAAGATATGCTTATGTTTAAGGGAAAACATACAAATCACGGTTCTCGAACAAAATCCCAATAAATACATGGAAAAAAAATCAAGGGGTTATTCCACACAAGAAGAAAATAGCTTGTCCAAGTCAGAGTGATACAAAAAGTGATTCAAGAGGGGTATGGAAGGATTGAAGGGTAGGGGAGGGCTACAGAGAAAAACGTATATTAATAGTTTTGTTTCCTCAACTCACACACAGTTGCTATGCTTATCACCTATCATGCATGAGCACAATTAAAAAAACAGAGCAAAGAAAAAAGAGAAGAGAGAAAAAAGAAAATATACATGGGTTTGGTTTGGGGAATGAACAAGAGACATCGAAGACAGCATTTACCCCAAGAGGAAAGGGATGGATCAATATCTAAATAGCAGGGTGGATAAATAGACCTTACAATTATTTGTTTATTATCATATACACTTTAGTCCAGCCAAGAATACACAGATATTGGTATGCAGCATACATGATTTTGATTCATTACAACTTGAAAAAAAGCCTTTTTTTAGGTACTTTTGGATGTGACACCTGAGGGTGGATCAGATTATGTCAGGATGATGAAATGCGTCAGGATGAGGCCATACAATGACCAAAATTTTACGCCAGCACACTATTCGGGGACACGGTTATTGTTAGAAAGCAGAGCAGAGTGCGGTAGGAGACACTCGCAGGATCCCCACTGGTATACTAACATGATAAATGGCACACTTGTTTTACTTTTATTGATTGTAAGTGCAATCCCAGGGGGAAAATTTGAACATAATAAACTGTTTTAAAAGGGATTATGCTTTGGAGTTCTCTGTTTTGTTTTTGAATAAGCTTACTAGCATCTGATTCGCCCTCATGGCTGCAACAAGATCTGGGGAGTGATTTCAAAGATCTGGTGTTCACGCTTTTAAACACTTAACGCCCGCCGCACGACTATGTACATCCACAGAATGGCACGTACAGGCAGATTGGCGTACATGTACGTCCCTGCCTTCTAGCGGGTCCGATCTGGACCCCTCCGCTGCGTGCGGCCAGCGTCTTACCTTTTGGAGCGATTCGTGCTGAGGGGGTGGCTGTTCGTTTCTGTCCGCCCCCTCGTGATCGCTCCCAGCCAATCTTGTGAGCCTCCACCATGTCACTTCCTCTGCCTGTGTAATGTAAACACTGGCAGAGGAAGTGATGCAGCTCTCCTCTCGGTGGTATTTTCAATCAGCCGAGAGGAGAGAAGACTCACAGTAAGTCGCACAAACACTACACTGACACCAGTACACATATGCACATTTAACACCTTGCGATCACCCCCCACCCCCCTGTCACACTGTCACTAATAGCAGTGATCATATATTTACTGATCACTGCATTTAGTGTCAGTGTGACAGTTAGTGTGACAGGCAGTTAGTGTTAGGTCCAGGGTAGCCCCCTACCCCCCCTAATAAAGTTTTAACCCATTGATCACCGCCCTAGTTAACCCTTTCACCCCCTATTACCAGCGTCACTAAGCGTCATTTTTCTGATCGCTGTATTAGTGTCGCTGTTGCCGCTAGGTAGCTAATTTTTTTTATTGCGATTTTTTTTTTACTAAAGACATGTGGCTGAATACATTTTGGCCTAAATGTTTGACTAAAATTTAGTTTATTCAATTTCTCTTATAACAAAAAGTAAAAAATATTGTTTTTTTTTCAAAAATGTCGCTCTATTTTCGTTTATAGCACAAAAAATAAAAATCGCAGAGGCAATCAAATACCATCAAAAGAAAGCTCTATTTGTGGGAAGAAAAGGACACAAATTTTGTTTGGGAGCCACGTCGCACGACCAGGCAATTGTCTGTTAAAGTGACACAGTGCTGAATTGTAAAAATGCCTGTGGGCATTTAGCAGCATATTGGTCCGGGGCTTAAGTGGTTAATCCAGTGTTTTCTAGTAAAAGTATGATTCAGAGGGGGGTTTTCTTACACCCCTGCCTTTCCTTCACCTGTGGAGGTGTTGGTGACAGCTTTCCGTCCTAGTGGGGAAATTAAACACAGTTTGGACTTTCCATATTCACTACAGTGCTGGTATGCACATGATTGCTGCTTATTTGGTCTTTTATGTTAGTTTGTACTACTTTTATCACTGCACACTTGAAAAAAACGGTATTGTGTGTTTTTAGAGCTGCTTTTTTCTATGTTATATAATAAAATTAATGTTAAAGTGCACAAAAGCACTTCAAAATCAGCCTCACATACCCTGAACACCCACTCCTCCCAATATACTTATTTATTTCCCCAAAAAATTAAATATAGACTTCAGGTATGGATTTGGTACAGACTGGCTATAACAATTAGCATGTGTTATTTTAAAGATAGCAGCCAAAAATATTGTATAGAATCACTGCACATTATGTAAAAAGTTTTACAGGGTCATTATGTTAAAGGAAGGGATTAGGTAGTTTATATTGTAAAGAATTTGAGCTTATTATGCCAAAGTCAAGAGCCAGAAAAGTGCACTGACATGCTGCACATGCAAGCATTTTTACTAGGCAATGGAAGAAGGAGAGCTTAGGCAAGTTTTATCATCACATTGAAAATTGCATTATATTTTCTTCTTGGAGTGAAGACAGAAAAATGGTATGAATTTGCTGGGCAGTGTGTACTCCTATTTTGCTAGGATGCAATGTCTAAAAGAGAGAGCAAGCAGATTTCATTGGAAAATGGAACAATACTATGTATTTTTTAATACATGGTAGACAGTTTACAGATTTGTCTGTATAGCTACAGATTTCCTCTCCCTTTTTTCATAGCTTTTGCCTTAGTTTCATTACTTAAGCATTCTAATGTAGTGTTGGGTGAATGGTTTGACCCGGGAATGAGTTCGGACTGAACATTGGGTGTTTGCCCCATTCTGGGAACACCCCGATTTGCACACTGCACAGTGCATTCTGTGCCCTGATTGGGCAAACCTTTGCCCAGTCAGCACACTGCAAAAGCTGATTGGTGTGGGGCCAGGAAGCTGACCATGGCATCCTTAACAACCGATGAGTCATCAGCTATCAATGGGCTCCTCCGCTGACAGCTAAAATAAAATTGCCAATAAAAATAGTTTAAAAAAAATGACATGGTGTCCCTCCCAAAATCCATACCAGACCCTTATCCGAGCATGCAGCCTGGCAGGTCAGGAAAGGGGGGGGGAGCAAATGTTTCCTCACATTTGTGGGGTTGTATTTCATATGTGCAAAGAGAGATCACACAAATACTTATAAGTATATTATTTATTAAAATGTATGTCAGATACAGATACAGATTAAGAAAATATGACAAGAATACTTAATACTAAAGATTTTCTATCACGGGTCCCTTCCATGATGGCGTGGCACAGGTGACCACAGACACATGCATTATTGCAAGCTCTGATTTGGGACAAGTATAACAAGCTGTGTGTGTGTTATATAGAGGAATGTTCAACCCACCCCCTCTCGAGCAAAATGATCTCACATTCCTGAAAGTAGTGGGCTTGCTTGTCAATATCAGTTTACAATCACATTCTTATCACTTGAGTCAGCTACAAGTAACCAGACTTTGTCCTGTATGGACCTGTATGGACCATTAGCCAAGGCTTGGAGGCATTCTTAAATATTGACACAATTAAACAACTTTAAATAAGGAAGTATGTCATATGCAATTTCCCCAACAGGGTATAACTATAGGTTATAAAACCATTAAAATTAGAGTGTTTTGCAGACAAGCTCCTATATGTTTTCCACCCAGAATCTTCCCTGCCCTGTATAATGTGCCTTATGAAATCATTCAAAAACACTTTACTTAACCAACCCCTATAAATCTTCTTGGAAATCTCTATCACTATACCTGGTGTAGAGAAAAAAAAAAAGAGTATCCATACTCAAAAACTGTATAATATTAACATTACTCATATACTACCATACAAGTCCCTCTCTCTACTTGGAAACACTTTAATATCTCTTTTCTAGTGACAGAATAAGCTAAAAGCCATATTAAAACCAAACCCAAAAACGTAATATATTGCAGATTAATAATCTTCATATGTGGTGGCTACAATAGTTTTCTTTTATGGGTTTTTCCCTGGTGATGTTTTAACTATGTGATCTGTCCAGTAAAACACCCCCTATATTTAAGTGCTCCCACTCTGTATTGGGAAGCACAGGGGGCACCTTTGGACAGTGTCATTGTCAGTCTGGGGAGGGGAATGTTAGATGTACTACCAGATTTTAAAACACTAACAAATTGAAGCCAAACTCCAGATTACTCTGCAGCTACACAAGCAGTTACAGCAACATTTTCTTTTTTTTTTAGATAAATGTTTTACATGACTACATTTTAATGCTGGTCGTTGTAAGCACCCCTGTTAGTGGAAATAGTTTGTCTCAAGACTCTAACCGCTAAAGTTGCAGGACAGCTTGTTCTGTAGAAAAACAGTCTTACTGGACAGATCAACGGGTGAAAATAAAGGAAAGAAAACCTTAAAAGAAAACTATTACAGCCATCACATCTAAGGATTGGCGAGCTGCAATATAATACCGTAAATATTTACTTTTGGGTTTAATACCGCTTAAACATTAATTTTAGCTTTTCCTAAACTTTTACAGGTGCTTCCTCTTTTCCTTAAACACTGACCTCAAAAAAGTCTACCGTATATAATGTTATGAGAATTCACCTGGGACAGTAGGAGAGCAACCATAGGCCTATGTATCCTAACCTTCTAGCAATGGAGGCCTTAACTTTCCTAATCTGGATCTAATTTAGCATCTCTAACTAGGTACATAAGGGACTTGATTCATGGCACCTCGATGTACACAGATAATGAACTTGACCAAAATATGACCCTCAGTAATAATGTGTGTGTCTGCGGAGGTTTCAGCAAATCTTCTCTTATACTCCAAGTGGTTGGCATGGCACAAAATACACAAGTATTGCATGCTAAATAGCCATGCACATGTTTTTCTCCCCCAATGGGACAACTAGGACATCCGGGAGTTCTCTGGACTTCCTACTCTTAAACAGTGGCACTGTGAAGGTTTTGGCTATATCAAATGTTTGGTAGGTGTTGACAGCAAGCATCTATTTCTTTAGCGCTGGAAATTTTTTAATACTTACCCATTAACCTCTTCTCTTTCCTTTCTTATGTTGCCTCAACCATTAAAATATTTTCTCGGAAGAACTGAGGATATTAATTGAACAGGCTTTTAGGATACTCTAACCTGAGTGGAAAATCCATTTCTATCTTATATCGCTTCCTCCAGCAGCTGCTGGACTTCACCTCTCCAATGACTGGCCTTAACAAATGGACTAGGAATTTTTTAGTTACATAGTAGGTGAGGTTGAAAAAAGACACAAGTCCATCAAGTCCAACCTATGCCTGTGATTATAGGTCAGTCATAAATTGTATATCCCTGTACGTTGCGGTCGTTCAGGTGCTTATATAATAGTTTTTATAAACTATCGATGCCCCCCCCCCCCGCTGAAACCACCGCCTGTGGAAGGGAATTCCACATCTTTGCTGCTCTTACAGTAAAGAACCCTCTACGCAGTTTAAGGTTAAACCTCTTTTCTTCTAATTTTAGTGAATGGCTGCATGTCTTATTAAACTCACTTCCACAATTTTTTTTTATCCCAATTGTGGGGTTACCAGTATGGTATTTGTAAAATGAAATCATATCCCCTCTGAAGCGTCTCTTTTCCAGAGAGAACTGGACAGCATACTTCAGGCGCGGCCAGACCATTGTCTGGTAGAGTGAGAGAATTATCGCTTTATCCCTGAAGTTAATCCCCTTTTTATTGCATGCCAATATTCTGTTTGTTTTGTTAGCAGCAGCTTGGCATTGCATGCTATTTGCCGACCCTATCATCAACTAGGACCCCTAAGTCCTTTTCCATTCTAGAGTAGATTGCATTCATATTTTTGCCATCCAAATGCATTATTTTCCTTTTTTTCTACATTAAACCTCATTTGCCATGTAGTTGTCCACGCCATTAATTTGTTCAGATCTTCTTGCAAGGTTTCCATATCCTGCAAAGAAGTTATTGCTTTGATTAGCTTAGTGTCGTCTGCAAATACAGAGATTGAGCTGTTTACCCCATCCTCCAGGTCGTTATGTAGAAATTAAACAGGATTGGTCCTGGCACAGAACTCTGGGGGACCCCACTTCCCACCCATGACCATTCCTAGTATTCCACATTTATCACCACCCACTGAACTCATCCTTGTAGTCAGTTTTCAATCCATGTACTCACCCTATGGTCCATGCCAACAGACCTTACTTTGTACAGTAAACCTTTATGGGGAACTGTGTCAATAGCTTTTGCAAAGTCCACGTCTATGGGCCTTAATTTATCTAGATGGCAGCTCACCTCCTCATAGAAGGCTAATAGAATAGCATGCATCCATGCTGATTACTAAAATCTTGTATGTAGTCCCTTATCATCCCCTCCAAGAGCTTGCATACTATTGATGTTAGGTTAACTGGTCTGTAATTCCCAGGGATGTGTTTTGGCCCTTTTTTAAATATTGGTGCTACATTGGCATTTCTCCAATCAGCTGGTACTATTCGGTCAATAGCTTGTCAGTAAAAATTAGGAACAATGGTCTGGAAATTACTTGACTGAGTTTACTAAGTATCCTCGGGTACAAGCCACCTGGTCCCGATGATTTATTAATGTTAAGTTTTCAAATTCTATTTCAAATTCTGTCCTCTGTTAGCCAGGTCCAAGAGGGTGCTTCCTGTGATGTGTCATGAGGACAAACACTGCAGTTTTGGTTACTGAAGCCCCCAATTACCTTGTGAAGACTGAGGAGAAAAATACATTAAATACCTTGTTTATCTGCTAGACCGTTTCAGCAGACAGATTCGATCGTGTGTACGGGCAAACAGACGGATTTGGCCACCCGACAGATTTCAAAGCATGCTTTGAAATCTGTCGGCTGGGAACCCGTCCGCCCGACATGTCTGCTGGTTAGTACGCTAACCAGCAGACATGTCTTCTCGCACACGCGCCGATTGGTTTCGACGCATGCGCGGAAGTGTTTTACTTCCTGGTGCGGTGACGTGGCGGCATCAACGTCACCGCCACGTCACCGACACGTCAGCGCGCTGTCTGCTGGCGGGGATTTTGGTTTGCTCGTGTGTACACGCGAGCAAACCAAAATCCCAGCAGACAGATCTGTTCAAATCGGTCGGTCCGACCGATTTGAACAGACACATTTAATCGTGTGTACAAGGCCTAAGGCTCCTAACTCACATTAACACATATACATACTAGAGACAATTTCGACAAGAGACAATTAACTTACCAGGAAGGAAAACCACACAGGCACAGGGAGAGCATGCAAATTCCAGGCAGATAGTGTCATAGTTTTGATTTGAACCGGCAACCCTAGTGCTACTAGGCAGAAATGCTATCCACTTAGCCACTGTACTGCCATAGTTGACACCCTTCTAAATTGACTATGTTTATTTTGGGGCACGATCAATTCCACCATGTTTTGTTAAATGATGCTTTGGTTTTTCTACCATTCTTGTATATCTTCATTTCGCTTCTATCTGGTGGGCCTAAGCTCCTCCTCTCGCTGCCTGAAAGGTGGCCATCTAGATTCAGACTTGTTTAATTTTTTCTGGGTGTGCCCTAGGATTAAACATTTTTGGCACTTAGTACTGCACTATACTACCACGCAATTAGTAAATGACTTACCTCTAATGCCGTGTACACACGGTCGTTTTTTGCGATGGAAAAAAACGTTGTTTTTTAAAACGTCATTTAAATTGATCGTGTGTGGGCAAAACGTTGTTTTTTGTCTTCCAAAAAACGACCAAAAAAAAATTCCATCATGCTTGAATTTTTTGTGTCGTTTTTCAAAACGTTGTTTTTTGTTTCACAAAAAGTCACCGTGTGTAGCAAAAACGTTGTTTAAAACTACGTTTTTCAACCCGCGCATGCCCAGAAGCTAGATATGAAGCGAGCTTCAATGGAAAAGAGTGGTGAACGTAACCTCGTTTTTTGTGAAAAAAAACGATGGTGTGTATGCAACATCGTCTTTGAAAGTGACGTTTCAAAAACGTAGTTTTTTACTTCACAGAAAACATCGTTTTTTTTCATCACAAAAAATGATCGTGTGTACGCGGCATTATACTTGAATGGGTACTTTTTGACCTAACCAATACCTCAAGTATCATAATATTCAGAGGCTATAGACACCTTCTTATTGGTATATCCTTTGTAGCACAGAAACACTTACTTCATAAGTGGACCTACCCAGAACCCTGAACCACATTTTATTTATAGCCAAATTACCCTATGTTTTCAGCATAAAATGGGCGGAGGCCTTTATATGTAAGGATTTACAGTTCCAAACATTTTTTGAGGTATGGTAATAATCATACAAATTTTGCCTGTAGATTCTTAACAAACTATAGCACAATGCTTCCAATACTCCCAGTGGTACCAAAATAGACTGCTGACCAATGAGCCCCCAAATTATGCCTTACCCTCCATTTACTGTAAATTGAAATATGTTCAATAATTGAATGACTGAGGCCTCCCCCCTTTCCTCTACTTGCTAATTGTTAGACCAACAGACATCCATCCAGATGTCTTTTAAGGTTCTTCCATAGACCCAGCAATGTTAGTTTGTTCTCGTTCTTTACTAACAATACACTGTCATTCTAAAGGCCCATACACACAGTAGGACATCCAACAAAATTTCCCTTGGATTTTTGTCCTAATTGATTTGTCCGATCACACCCATAGCATACACACGCTCGGACTTTTCTGCAAACTTTTCTAAAACTTTTATATCATCACGTGGTTTTTCTGCTCTTTTCTGCTCTTTACTGCCACCCTTTGGTTAACTTCTGCTATTGTTGGTTGATTTTAACATTGGTTCTGAGCATGCGCATTTGTAATTTGTCCAAAAGTCCGATAGTTTGCTGTACACACGATCGGATTTTGCACCATCGGACTTTTGTTGCCTGAAAGTTGGTCCGTTCGCAGACCCGACTTTTTGTCCGATGAAAGCCAAAAAAGTTGGTCCGATGGAACGTACACACGGTCGGACAAATGCGAAAAGTGTCGGATTTTGATGTTGGTTGGGCAAAAGTCCGACCGTGTGTACGGGGCTTTAGTCTTCTTTCAGATGGAGCGGAATCCATCCAAGCAGATCCGTCTGCTCAGCAGGGGATCTCTCCGCTGATCTCCACTGAGCAAGGGCGGATGACAGGACCACCTGTCCACTCCCATCTGATTGTCATCTGATCCACCGAATGGATCTCAATCCATCTGTTTTCGGATCGGATGCTGGCGGGTGACAGGGGACACATGTCTGCGGACATATGCCACCCCATAGAGAACAATGGGTGGTCTAATCGGGTCCACCTAAAAAACGGACAGGCGGACCCAATCAGTATACTGTGTGAAAGGGGCCTCACATTGTCTCATTGGCCAAATGTTGCGACCACCCTTATTGCTAACTAAATTTTTGCCTAAATAATAAAATGACTGGGGGCAATTCAAGCAAACTGTCATCAACATTTTTGATGTATTGCTGACAATACATTTGCATTAAACCATTATTATTGGGAGGTTCTATTCAGAATATCTACATTATTCAATTTTCTTTGTCAAGTAATCTACATTATTCAATTTTAATCTTTCTATGATCTTTATATCAATTAATTGTCTGATGTTATACCTGATTTCACATAATGACTGTAGTGACCTGTTTTCGCCTGTTGTGGGCTTCAATAAATATTATATTTAAAAACAAAAAAAAATTATGAAAGTTTTGAATAGATATCCTTTAGTATGTTTAGACTTGCTCTACCTTCTTACTGCTTAAGAAAAAGTTTGGTAAATCATTTTGACAACAAATTATTTTCATATCTGTTTTGAATTATGTATATATTATGTATACTAGATAATAGGTCTTCTACATGTGGTCCATAAATCACAAATTCATTTGACTAGATACAAGTTAATATCCAATTCCACATTTGCTGTAAGGATGCCTAACAGCTAAGCTCTGTTTATATTCATTTTACAATTATAATCGGTTTACATATGACAGAGATAAATTAATTTAAATAATATAATTCCTGCTGAGCCTACTCTATACATAAAAATGCAGTTCTATACTCCAAAATGAGAATGTTGAGTCGCAACATTTGAGTGTACAGAGATATCAGGATAATAATAAGTATGTTTCATGTTAATGTACTAAGCTTTGGGAAGTGTTTGCCAGTTCTTCATATTTGTGTAAATATTTCATGCTTTAGTCTGACATATAGACAAGGAATATACATATATTCTATTTTTACAAATCCGTTGTTTTCTGGATATGTGCCGTAACAATGATGAGTTTATAACCACATGGAATTTAGTATATCACATATGTTTTACAGTGAATTATTTAACAGATGTTTCCATAAGCTGCAGATGAAAGCTTTCCCAAGTATGATGTCACTATTTTGAGACTGCATATGATTCAAGCACAAAGACTGAAGATTAAGACCTTGATGTGAACTTAGACTCTAAAGATAATGAGATACTTTTGGGCAAAATGAAGAATTTCTCACTGAACAATACTCGTTAGCTGAATTGCTTGACAGCAAAGTTTTTTCTTCACCCTTTTCCATTCCTTTCTAATGCTTCTTATTTGTAGATCTATTAGAGTCAATATTAGAGAAGTGTAAAAAATTGTAAATCTTCGCTTACCTCTTCCTGCCAACAATCTGTAGATTAATATTCCTCTGCATGATGCCTTGAGTCAGAGATACATTAATCTACATCCTCCCTTTGACACCATTGGATGCGGCTGTTAGCTGTCAAGCAGGGTTGTCACCGATAGCACCTGTTCCAGCCTATGATCTGGATTAGAGTGGTTCCCAATCATGCGTTCCTCATCAGCTCTGACATAGTTGGGCTTGAGGCTTCAATCACAATAAAAACTATCACCTGCAGATGGCACAGGTGGCACTGCAAACTAATGCCACGTACACACGATCGGTTTGTCTGGTGAAAACAGTCTGATGGACCGTTTTCATCAGACTAAACCGATCGTGCGTGGGCCCCATCGGTTATTTATGCATTGGTTAAAAAATTAGGAACTTGTTTTAAAATAATCTAATGGATAAAATGGATAAAATGGATAAAATACCTATAGAAATAAACGATTGTCTGTAGGCACGTCAATCCGTTAAAAATCCATACATGCTCAGAATCAAGTCGACGTATGCATTTCGTACTGTGTACAATTATTAATATCATCATCACACTTCACCTGCCCAGGCAGCAATACTGTACAATATAGATTCAGTGTGCAGTGTGAGTGACACTGCTGCAGTGCACACTGAATCTATATTGTACAGTATAGCTGCCTGGGCAGGTAGAGTGTGATGATGATATTAATAATTGTACAGAGTATTGCATTTGCTGGGCCTGCCATATATTGTACTGTATTACACTGTATAACTGCACTACAAAATTCCTTTAAAAATAATGCATATTTTAAAATGTTATTACTAATAACATTTTAAAATATGCATTATTTGTAAAGGAATTTTATAGTGCAGTTATACAGTGTAATACTGTACTTGAAGGTAGATGTCATTATTAACCACTGTGACAAAGTCGTAGAAATAGCGATAATGTCATGCAGCAAAGTCGCTGATCTTAAGCAATAAATATGGCTTTATTGCACTCAAAAATAAATAATACAAAAACAAAATGGCCTACTCCAATTTAGGAGGCTAACTGACAGTAGTGTCCCTCACTACACTGTACTGGAGGGGCTATTCCGGCCTCCAGTACAAAACAAACAGAATACCAGTCCAAAATAAACAAATCTATGACAGACCTTGTTCCTTCCTTGCAGACAGTTTCCAACCTGTCCGTCCAGCTCAGCATACCTCTCACACTGAGCTCTCACTTTCCATTTCCCTACCAGGTGACTTAATTAATAGGGGGAAGAGAGGAGGTTTACCTGTTGGCCAGGCTTAACCCCTTCCAGGGCAGGGAAAACTGACCTTTCCAGCCTCTCACTGGTGTACATACAATCTAGTACCCTGTCACACATCCTCCCCCCCAGCTTAACACTTGGGTGGGAAGCGGCCATCTCTACAAACCCATGCACTCGGGACAGAGCATCTGCATTACTGTGGAGGAGACCTGCCCTATGTCGTACCACAAAAGTAAAGGGCTGTAGGGACAGAAACCACCTCGTGACCCGAGCGTTCTTGTCCCTATTGGTGTGCATCCACTTTAACGGAGCATGGTCTGTGACGAGGGTAAACCGCCTGCCCAACAAATAGTAGCGGAGTGTTTCTACTGCCCACTTGATTGCCAAACACTCTTTTTCCACTGTGGCATAGCGCTGTTCTCGAGGTAACAACTTCCGACTCAAATACAGCACAGGGTGTTCCTCACCATCCACATATTGGGACAAAACTGCACCCAGACCCGAGGCATCGGTCTGGAGAAAGAACTCCTTTCTAAAGTCAGGAGCCACAAGCACAGGTTGGGCACAAAGCGCTGCCCGCAGACCAGCAAAGGCTTCCTCAGCCTCGCTGTTCCACTTTACAGTGTCTGGACTTCTGGCTTTAATAAGGTCTGTGAGCGGAGCAGCCCTCGTAGCAAAGTGAGGAATAAACCTCCGATAGTAGCCTACAATCCCCAAGAAAGCTCTGGCTTGTTTTTTCCTCAATGGTCTGGGCCAGCTCTGTATAGCTCCTATCTTGTTCATCTGTGGTTTAACAAGTCCTCTGCCAACCAGGTAACCCAAGTATCTAGCCTCTGCTAGACCCAAGGCACATTTAGAGGGGTTAGCTGTCAGACCCGCTCTTCTAAGAGTGTCCAAGACTGCCTGTACTTTATCCAGATGGCTTTCCCAGTCCGGGCTATGAATGATCACATCATCCAAGTATGCGGCTGCATACTCAGTGTGGGGCCTGAGCAACTTATCCATTAGCCTTTGAAAAGTGGCTGGAGCCCCATGGAGGCCAAAAGGCATGATCCTGTACTGGAATAGGCCATCAGGAGTGGCAAAGGCTGTCTTCTCTCGGGCGTGCTTTGTCAATGGGATCTGCCAATAACCCTTTGTCAGATCCAACGTGGTGAAGAACCTATCTTTGGCTAATCGCTCTACTAGTACATCCACCCCAGGCATGGGGTAGGCGTCAAACTTAGACACCTCGTTTAACTTCCTGAAGTCATTACAAAACCTGATGAACCCATCAGGTTTGGGCACTAGAACAATGGGGCTGCACCACTGGCTATGAGACTCCTCTATCACTCCAAGCTCAAGCATTTTCCTGATTTCAGCCCTTACAGCTTCCCTCTTGGCCTCCGGAATGCGGTAAGACTTCACTCTTACGACAACCCCTGGTTCTGTAATAATGTCATGGGTAATCTCTCGGGTTTGTCCAGGGTTGGGGGAGAAAACATCGTTATTCCTCTCAACCAAGCCTCTAGCTTCTTTTATTTGCTCAGGTGTCAGCTCTGGAGAGATTGTCACCGAAGGACTAGGTGCCTGTGGACCAGGTGTGGTGTCCCCCACTGCGGCCATGCAGTCCTCTCTAGTCCTCCATGGCTTAAGAAGGTTTATGTGGAACACGGCCTCCTTTTTCCGGCGTCCCGGCTGACTAACTTTATAATTTACTGGGCTCACTTTTTCCAACACCTCATAGGGTCCCTGCCACTGTGCTAGAAGTTTGCTTTCTGCGGTGGGTACTAGAACCATTACTCTGTCCCCTCTTTCAAACTGTCTCACTAGGGCCCTCTGGTCATAGTAGGACTTCTGCCTACTCTGCGCCTGCTCCATATGCTGGCGAACAAGAGGGGCAATCTGAGCCATACGCACCCACATATCTTCAACATACTGGAGGACATTGGTCCCAGTTACCCCCTGTTCTTCCCAGGTTTCCTTTAGGATATCCAGAATACCCCTGGGATGCCTACCATATAAAAGCTCAAATGGGGAGAAGCCCGTAGAACTTTGGGGAATCTCTCGAACTGCAAACAACAGGTAAGGAAGTAACAAGTCCCAATCCTTCCCATCCCTGCTAACGACTTTCCTCAACATCCCCTTTAGGGTCCGGTTAAACCTTTCTACCAACCCATCTGTCTGGGGGTGATACACTGACGTTCTCAGAGTCTGTACATTAAATAGTTGACATAGCTCTTTCATAATACGGGAGACAAACGGAGTCCCCTGATCCGTGAGCAATGTCCTGGGTATCCCCACCCGTGTAAACATCTGAACCAACTCTTTTGCAATACTTTTAGCATTCGCCTTACGTAGTGGAATGGCCTCTGGGTATCTATTGGCATAATCGACGACGACAAGGATGTACTGGTGACCTCGAGCTGTTTTCTCTAAGGGACCCACTAGGTCCATGCCAATCCTCTCAAACGGAACGTCAACTATGGGGAGAGGTATGAGTGGGGCTCTCAACTTCGGTCTGGGAGATGCCAGCTGGCATTCCGGGCAAGAAGCACAATACCTTTTAATCCCCTCATATACCCCAGGCCAGAAGAACCTCCTGAGCACCCGTTCTTGTGTTTTCTCCACCCCTAAGTGTCCCCCCAGCAGATGAGAGTGAGAGTAATCTAGGATTTTTCGGGTGTATGATGAAGGCACAACCAGTTGTTCAAGCTCTTGTCCCTCATTGGAGGTTACTCTGTAAAGAAGATCGTTTTTAAGGATAAAATAGGGATAGGCCTTTCCTGTTACCCCTTCTACTGGTACCCCATTAACCTCTACAACATTACTCCTGGCTTCCTGCAGCAGGGGATCATCTGCCTGGTTACGGCCAAAGCCACTACCCGAGATATCCAGGATATCTGTATCCCCTTCATCGTCTTCACTGGTAGCCTCTGGGGCGGGTTCCGGTTGACCAACTTCTGCCTCATCTTCTGTCTGTCGTGGGGCCCCACCTCTCCTGGACTGCTCCCCACGCTGATTCAACAGGACTTCCTGGACAGCCCTATTAAATCGTAGCTTGCTCTCCCTGCGTTCCCGTCTTGTTTTACCTCTTTTTGGGTTAGAGATATACAAGTCAGGATGAGCAAAGGGAAATACTTCATGGACCCCTGTATTTCTCTGCTCCACTTCAGGTTCCCCTTGTTCTCCCCTCACAGGGGGCTGTAACAGAGCGTGGAAATTAGGGAAATTCCTTCCTATTATCAAAGGATATGGTAGACGAGGAACTACCACAGCTACGATCCTTACCAAACTGCCCTGTACTGACACTTCTATGTTGGCAGTAGGATACCGCACAGTACACCCATGAATACACAACACCCCCATGGTTCTATGCTTCTGAATCCAACAAGGTTTTACCAATTTACTGGCTACCAAAGTCAGGGCACTGCCAGAGTCCACCAGGGCCACTGTCTCTTGTTTGTCCAGCAGGACAGGTACTCGGAAGGTATGTCCCCCTTCTACCAGGCCTGCTAAACAAATGAGCCCACAAAAGTCAGAGGAATCTTCCCCTAGTCCACACTGCATTGGCTCAGGAAGATTGGGGCATCTCGCCCTGACATGTCCTTTGGCGCCACACTCAAAACAAGTTATGGAGTTTCTCCTAGGGTGGTCCTCTTTCCCAGGGTTTTGACTTCTAAAGTCAGGTTTGGAGAAACGGGCTCCGGATCCGAAGTCTGCTTCCACTCCACTCCTCCGGCCTCCTGGTCTCTGTATTTTCCCGATCGTCCTAGAGAGAGATTGGTCCAAACTTTTGGTAGATAGGTACCGCTCCACTTGTGCGACCATACTATCACAGTCCAGGGGATTTCCCTGAGTGACCCACTCCCGGAGGCCATTTGGAAGCTCTCTCACGTAACGGTCCAGTACAAGCGCTTCTATAATCTGTGCAGGGGTTTGAGACTCTGGTTTGAGCCACTTCCGCGCCAGATGAATTAAATCGAACATCTGGGATCTTGGCGCTTTTCCTTCTTTAAACCTCCAGTTGTAGAAACGCTGGGCCCTCACTGTGGAAGTCACCCCTAAGCGAGCCAGGATCTCTCCTTTCAGTTTGGGATAGTCTGCAGCAGCCACCTCATCCAGATCAAAATAGGCTTTCTGTGCTTCTCCCAGGAGGAAGGGTGCAATGATTCCAGCCCACTGTTCCGGGGCCCAGCCTTCTCGGGTAGCGGTCCGTTCGAACGCCAGTAGGTAAGTCTCCACATCATCATCCGGAGTCATTTTCTGCAGACAGCTGCTGGCACGTATTTGGCTTACCCCCCTTGCTGGTGGGTTAGAAGACCCTTGGGTAGTCATTTGCTCCAGGGTTGCTTTGAGAACAGCATGGTCTGACTTTTGTGCTTCAGCTAGCTGTCTATTAGTTTCTTGTTGTGCTGCAGCTGAGGCCGCTATCTGTATGATAGTCTCTTGTTGCGCTGCAGCTACCTGTCTATTAGTTTCTTGTTGTGCAGCAGCTGAGGCCGCTATCTGTCTATTAGTCTCTTGTTGCGCTGCAGCTACCTGTCTATTAGTTTCTTGTTGCACAGAGACCGCTTGTAACAGGGCTTTCACAATATCTTCCATTTTCTGGGTCCTGTACCTTTAAGGCCACTGTAACTGTACATTGACCGGTACCACAGCAAACATCCCACTGCTGCCACCACTTGTGACAAAGTCGTAGAAATAGCGATAATGTCATGCAGCAAAGTCGCTGATCTTAAGCAATAAATATGGCTTTATTGCACTCAAAAATAAATAATACAAAAACAAAATGGCCTACTCCAATTTAGGAGGCTAACTGACAGTAGTGTCCCTCACTACACTGTACTGGAGGGGCTATTCCGGCCTCCAGTACAAAACAAACAGAATACCAGTCCAAAATAAACAAATCTATGACAGACCTTGTTCCTTCCTTGCAGACAGTTTCCAACCTGTCCGTCCAGCTCAGCATACCTCTCACACTGAGCTCTCACTTTCCATTTCCCTACCAGGTGACTTAATTAATAGGGGGAAGAGAGGAGGTTTACCTGTTGGCCAGGCTTAACCCCTTCCAGGGCAGGGAAAACTGACCTTTCCAGCCTCTCACTGGTGTACATACAATCTAGTACCCTGTCACACCACTTAAGGGCCGAGCCTGTTTTTCAGACTCATTTTTTTTGCTAGAAAATTACTTAGAACCCCCAAACATTATACTTTTTTTTCTAACACCCTAGAGAATAAAATGGCGGTCATTGCAATACTTTTTGTCACACCATATTTCCGCAGCGGTCTTACAAGCGCACTTTTTTTGGAAGAAATTCACTTTTTTGAATTTAAAAATAAGACAGCAAAGTTAGCCCAATTTTTTTTATATTGTGAAAGATAATTTTTACGCTCAGTAAATTGATACCCAACATGTCAAAATTGCGCCGCTTGTGGAATGGCGTCAAACTTTTACCCTTAAAAATCTCAATAGGCGACATTTAAATAATCCTAGGTTGCATGTTTTGAGTTACAGAGGAGGTCTAGGGCTAGAATTATTGCTCTTGCTCTAATAATCATGGTGATACATGTGTGTTCATATACAGGGCACTTTAAAAAAATATATATATATTTTTTCTTATTCATTTTACTTTATTTTATTGATTTTAAAACAGTTTTTTATGAGAAAAATTGGGTGACTTTTTTCCTATTAAAGGAATGTAAACAGCCCTTTTAATTAAAAAAAAAGCATGACAGGTTCTCTTAAATATGAGATCTGGGCTCAGATCTCATATTTGGACTTAAATGCAATAAAAAACGTTTTGATGTCGCTCCCGCCCTGCTATGGTATGGAGACGGGTGGGGGCCATCTTGAAGGAGGAGGACCCGATCGCCTCCAACGCTACTGAAGGCTCCGGTAAGTGGCGGAGGGCACGGGAGAGAGCCAGGGGGGGGGAATCTGCAGCAGGGACCACAATTATAGTAAACTGGACCGCACTCTGAAAAGATGGATACCTCGGTTGTGGCAGCAGCTGAAGTAGTTGTGTGTAAGAATGAATTATATGAGCTGTGCAATATTCTCAGTGCTTTATTTGTGGTTTGGTTAAGATGATAAAAATATGTGACATACAGCAATCTCGTCCTTGTGAGGGTTGTTACTGTACATAGATTCTACATCCATATAAACAGTTCTTGCCCAGAACAATCCACTGACATCCTTGTGTAAAGCCCTGTACACACAGGCAAGAATCTCGTCAGGAAAAAAACTTTGTTTTTCCCAACGAGATTCTTGGCAAGAATCTCTTGCCGCCCGAGTGTACAGACTCTCCTTTCAAAAGAACCACGGTTCTCTTGAAAGGCAAGAACGCGGTGACGTCATCGCGTACGACAAGCATGCGCTCATCACATTCGATGTTGTCGCCGCCATCTTGCTGCACCCTACCTATGCCTAGGAAGCTACCGCGCATGCGTCAAAGTTATTTCGAGCATGCACGGGTTTCCACGGCGACAGGCAAAAAACCTACACTATTTAGATCCCCATGTGTATATACACACTCTCGGGTTTCTCGGCAGGAAAACTGCAGAGAATCTCACAACGAGTCTAGATTCTGGGCAGTTTTCTTGTCAAGAAACATGAAAGCCTCGTACACATGCTCGGTATACTCGGAAAGATCTGACAGCAGTTTTCTTGCTGGTTCTTGCCGAGTAAACCGAGCGTGTGTACGAGGGAGCCTGGGATATCTGTGTCTACCTACAGATCTTGGCTCTTCATGGGCTTGAATAACCTTTTGGCCTTTTCTCACAATTATACAATTTTTACACCTTGGTACACTGATTTGGACTCTGAATTATATTTGGTATATGCACGTATAGCATTACAATATTTTTTTGATGCTTTTACCCTGCCATAGTCTTGCCATTGTGCTTAGCCTTTTTGATGCGATTATATGGGCATCCTTTCTGTTAAATTATCGCCCAACAGTTTTATTGCTACTCATCTCTGTGACCTCCCCACCATAACCACCACCTTATTATACAAGTTTAATTATCATTGCTGTGCACACTTTTTTTTTTATCAGAGATTGTATTATTATCATTCTGCTAAAACTTTGTGCATTAGTACTACTTGGACCTTGAAAAGAAGGGGGCACACCCTGAAAGCTTGGATGTTAGTGAAAATAAAATCACAGACACCTTAATGCACCTTAATGCAATCTATGCCTGGCCGCTGATTGGCTAGAGCGGATGGATTGCTGGTGCTGCTGTCAATCACATCCAGTGACGCAGCGCGCTGAGGGGCGGGGCCGAGTGATACAGTGAGCGGCTATGGCTGCTCGCTGTATCACGGGAGAGCGCCCGCAATTATTGACCACCATGCGAGCTCTCGCATGACTGTGGTGAGTAATTTCGGGGAGGACAGAGACAGCTGCCGAGGGACCCCAGAAGATGGGGATCGGGGCTAATCTGTGCAAAACGAACTGCACAGTTGTTATTTTAAAGGAAACATTTTTTTTTCCTTTACAACCGCTTTAATACGACTACAATAACCTTACTCATATATTCATATACACATGGGGATCTAAATAGTGTAGGTTTTTTGCCCCAAACCTTCTGGAGGCCTGGGACTCCCATATCTCCTGAGATACTATAAAGCAGCACAACTGATCCAGATATCACAGATCTGCTCTACTAATTACAGTGCCGTGCAAAAAATTTCACCCCCCCCCCTGTCATTTTTTGTGTTTTGTTGCCTCACAACCTTGAATTAACATGCATTGTTTGAGAATTTGAAATATTTAATTTACAGAACATGCCCAAAACTTTGAAGATTTTTTTATTTTAGTTTTTTATTGTGAAGCAAACATCAAATAGAACAAAATAACAAAAAAAAGTCAATGTGCATAACTATTCACCCCCATAAATCCAATACTTCGTAGAGCCACCTTTTGCAGCTATTACAGCTCCAAGTCACTTTGGGTAAGTCTCTGAGCTTGCTACATCTTACCACTGGGATTTTTGCCCATTCCTTCTTGCAAAACTGATCCAGCTCTTTCCATTTGGATGGTTTGGGCTTGTGAACAGCAATCTCTAAGTCTGACCACAGGTTTTCTATTGGATTGAGGTTTGGGCTTTACAATAGGCCATTCCAACACATTTACTTGTTTTGCCTTAAACCACTCAATTGTTGCTTTAGCAGTGTGTTTGGGGTCATTGTCCTGCTGGAAGGTGAACCTCCGTCCTAGCCTCAAATCACACACAGAGTGGTACAGGTTTTGCTCAAGAATATCCTTGTATTTAGCACCATCCATCTTTCCCTCAACTCTGACCAGTTTACCAGGCCTGACTTCTGTAAAAAAAACATCCCCACAGCATGATGGTTTTTTGGGTGATGTGATGTGTTGGGTTTGCGTCAGACATGGCATTTTCTTAGATGGCCAAAAAGTACAATTTTAGTCTCATCAGACCAGAGCAACGTCCTCCATACATTTTGGGAGTCTCCAACATGCCTTTTTGCAAACTCAAAACGTGCCATTTTGTTTTTTGCTGAAAGTAATGGCTTCCTTCTGGCCACTCTGCCATGAAGCTTAACTCTATGGAGCATACGGCGTATTGTCATCATATGTACAGATACTCCAGTCTCTGCTGTGGAACTCTGCAGCTCCTTCAGGTTTACTTTAGGTCTCTGTGCTGCCTCTCTAAATAATGCCCTCCTTGCCCGGTCCATGAGTTTTGGTGTGCTGTCGTCTCTTGGGAGGTTTCTGTTTTGCCATGTTCTTTCTATTTGGTTATGATAGATTGATTGTGATCCTATGGACCATCAAAGATTTGGATATTATTTTATAAACTATCCCTGATTTGAACTTCTCAACAACATTGTCCCTTAGTTGTTTGGAGAGTTCCTTGGTCTGCACGGCAGTGTTTGGTTAGTGGTGCCTCTTGCTTAGGTGTTGCAGCCTCTGGGGCCTTTCAAAAAGGTGTGTATATGTAATGACAGATCATGTGACACTTAGATTGCACACAGGTGCGCATCATTTCAGTAATTATGTGACTTCTGAAAGTAATTGCTTCATAACAAAGGGGGTGAACACATACACACATGCCAAATACATTTTTAATGCCCATTTTTCACATCGAGAAAAATTCTCTGGAGCCTACACACAATCGTTTTTATTGACCATTTAAAAAATTTTTTTCGTGTGTATGTGGCATAAGCGAGCACTAATACACTGCCCAACAAGAATTCTCTTTCTTTTGTGGCTGTGTGTGAATAAAGATATGTGCTCTGTGTATTTGGATATACTGTATTTATTGGCGTATAACACGCACCTTCACTTTAAGAGGGAAGTTTCAGGGAATTTTTTTTTTTTAAAAGAACTGTGAAGCAAAATAAGGGTTAGTACCCATCTGCAGACCCCCAGGAATGCAGCACCCACCATTGCTAGGAATGCAGCACCCACCAGTGCTAGGAATGCACCCACTATTACCAGGAATGCACCCACTATTACCAGGAATGCACCCACCATTACCAGGAAGGCAGCACCCACCATTGCCAGGAAGGCAGCACCCACCATTGCCAGGAATGCACTCATCATTGCCAGAAATGCAGCACTCACCATTGCCAGGAATGCAGCACCCATCATTGGCAGGAATGCACTCATCATTGGCAGGAATGCAACACCTATCATTGCCAAGAATGCACTCACCATTGCCATCTGCAGCCAGCAGTCCCCAAGTGTCCATCTGCAGCCAGCCATGCCCAAGTGTCCATTTGCAGCCAGCCGTGCCCAAAAATTAATCTTTATTTGTTTTAATTTTTGCTGCCGAGAGAGCCGGATGTCTTGTGTATTTGGGTGTACTCGGCTGTACTCGGCTCCTCTCGCAGTCCCGCCCCTTGGCCCGACTTCTATGATGGACATAACACATGTCCAATTGCGGGACTGGGCGTGACTGCAAAAGGAGCCCAGCCTAGCCGAGTACACAGTACACTCGGCTCATGCTACTTCGGCGGCGCTCATTCTCTCCTTCCCCTTACAGGCAGCAAGGGGTCGGCGTATAACACGCACCCCTGATTTTAAGAGGGAAAAAAGTGCATGTTAGACGCCGATAAATACGTTATATATCATTTGTGGCCCCGGCACTGGGAGATCGTCAGGGGCCACAATATATATATATATATATATATGTAGATAACCAGGTGGGCTGTTCAAAAATGGGCCGCGATTGGACATGCCTGCCCTATACGAATATGTATAAATACTGACAACGCCATAATTTATACAGTACATATGTGTACTGTATATATTATAGTTTTGTGAGTCAAACACCAGTCATTTCATTCCTACAGATGCTTAATTTTTTTACATATTATTCCAAAATTCAACAGATGCAAAGTATGTTATTTAGGTTAATTGGGCAGAAAGATTAAAAACTGCTGTTTTCAAGGACATTAAGGAAGATCTGTTACCATCAAAATGGTATGAAATACAGCATAAATGGCTGCTCAATCAAACTTCATATTATTTAAATGCACAACAGATCTTCTACACTTCCTCCAGTGTACCATTATTTTATCTCTCTCTGTACGCATGATTAGGACTAGAAAATAAAGCACATCCATATTCATCTTGTGCTACAAGACTTCCTTTATTGTTGTACAAAGATAACTACATTAGATATGATAAACCATGTGTATAAAATATCCACTATGATGAAGTTAGCATTTCATTCAAGATGTGTCATGCTAAAATGGAAAGTCTCCAAAAATCTTAAAATGTGTCTTATATTTGCATTGTAAAAATATCCTATTCATTTCATTCATCCAGATACTAAAGCGGAACTAAACTGAAAGATATACCTTCTTAATCCAGCAATGCAGAGGTTAAATTCCTCGATGGTTGCTGTCATTTTCTCCCTGGCTACTTCTGGGTGCCAGGCTTTTGGCCTTTGATTGTCTGGTGGCGGTGGAATGACTTCGTCCTGCACATGCACTGAAGTCCATCGTTTGGGCACAGCCACAATGTGCCGAGAATGCATGCTGTGCTGTGCTGTGCATGCACAGCTCAGTGTGCATTCAATAGAATACTACAGGCAGGCAGGTGGTTTTTATTAAATTAAAGTGAAAAAGTGCAGCGCAAAGAAAATTAGCAAAAAATATAATAAACAATAAACCCATATGAAAATAAAAAATAAATAAAAATGTAAGCCAGTAAAATTTAAATGTCCAAGTGACCATAAATCAAGTCCATTAAGTGCTAGTAAATAACACAAATACGTCCGGCAGGAGTGAAGGTGAAGAGAAAACACCAAGAAAAGGAATCCACCACCGCAAGTAAGATGGACTCTCACCTTATTGCTTCGACCCGTGAGAGTCACAAAGCATGTCAGAAACAAACCAATCAGATCCGACCTCCAAGCAGACTCCTCATATCATACAGATATCAGCGGGCAGCCATATGTAAGAGGAAACACAGACAATATCTAGTGCTCTCTGTACAAAGCCAGTTTATTTTAAGAGCAAAGGTGAAATAAAAGCACTCACATTTAAAAACACTCATGTGCCGAGTGTATGCTGTAACAAAAAAGTCACGATTCACAGCGGCGATGATCGGGGTGACGTCCTGCGTAGCTCCTCCCCTCACGTACGTGTTACGTCCTGTGGGCGGGACTTCATCAGCGTCAAGCGGAGGGAGCACGCCAGACGTCCCCAATGGCATAACATATATAGTGTGCATGTGACTCAATAGCCAATCGGAAAGCTCATGGTTGCGGCCAACCGGAATGCACCATTGACCAACAACATCCGGAGCAAGGTCACATGGGTCACAGCAATGCGGAAGTGAATGGCTAAGTAGCAGTAATAAGAGAACAAACGGGATCCAATGGGACTTATTGGAAAAAGGAATAAAAACCAAAAATCCACAATAATAAGGCCCGGTTAAAGCTAAAACTGCTCGCACATTCAAATTATTATAAATTATCAATTTACAATAAGGCAGGACGTCATCCACGATCATCACCACTTTACAATAACAATTAACAGCAATAAATTAGTATCTCCAACTAAATAATAAAAACATATTATTAATTAGAAACATAAAAATTATATAGAATCCTAACTTGAGAACATAATAACAGATAAACATTAATAGTAAAAAGTAATAATTTTAAAACCTTATACAAATCACCCCTTAAAATGCTAACGATTGGAAATAAAGCAATTTAAGTCGAACTCCACATTGAGGCCCCTAGGGGAGGCGACCTTGAGTTCGAAAATCCAATAGGATTCGCGACGACTCAATTGTCGAATAAAGTGTCCACCCCTCCAGTGTTTGGACACTCTCTCGATACCCCAGAATTTCAGACTTTTGGGGTTGCGGTCATGGTGCTGTCTGAAATGTTTTGACACGCTGTGGGTTTTAACACCTCGTCGTATGCAACTGATATGTTCACCTACACGAACATGCAGAGGACGTGAGGTACGTCCGACGTATTGCAACCCACTCCTCTTCGAATCATTTTTTAGGACAGGAGAGGATTCCCTGGAGGGGCCCTCCGCCCTATACCCCATCTTGGGAAGGATGGAGGGAACATCCGCCCCCCCCAGTGGACAGTTGGAGAGACCCCCCAGCCCCCCTGGCTCCTCCCGGAAATGGTCAATTCAGTCAAAAAAGGAAAAACCGAGAGGAAACAGGGGTGGCCGACGAGTCCAAAAGGCCAAGATCATATTAGGGACCGGAATCTTTAATCTCAGTGGGACTGTTCTCTCTGAGGATGAGGTTCGGGTCCTTGATAGGGGTCTCAAGTTTGCCCCGATTAGAAATCTTAACAAGTTCCACACTTATGTTAATGTTCAAAAATATATACGCGGGTTAAATATTAAGAGGTATTTTCTCTCTAACCCAATTCAAAGGAGTGCCCCCTCGTCTTTTACGCAACACACTAACCTCAGAAATAAGTCTGTTTTCAACCCTCAGAGTCAGGACACTAGACATCTTGATGTATTCAAGAATTTGGTCTGTAAAGATATAGAAGATCTGAAGATCAAAAATGTCCGTGATTCCCATCACATAAAAAAGGGCATCAAGTCATTAGAGCAGAGGAATGACATAGTGATCCGCCCCGCTGATAAGGGGGGTGGTCTCGTTGTGCTCAGTAAGACATACTACCAGGAGGAGATGACCAGACTCCTTAGTAATAGTGATACCTATCGGCTATTGAGAGGTGATCCAATGTTTCAATTTAAGAACGAATTGCACTCTCTGGTAGAAAGGGGTAAACAGGAAGGTGTTTTAAACAAAAAAGAGGCATCCTATTTGGATCCCTTCTACTGTCGCACGCCAATTATCTATTTTCTCCCTAAACTACATAAAGATTCTGTGCGACCTCCTGGTCGACCAATTGTTAATGGGATAGATTCTGTCACCTCCAGACTTGGCCAATATTTAGACCATTTTCTCCAACCGCTAGTGTCCAAAATGGAGGCCTACCTACGAGACACAAAGCAGGTTATACAGATTCTTGACACCCTAACATGCACTCATGATACTATTTTAGTGACTGCAGATGTTGGTTCCCTTTATACCATCATTGACCACGAAGCAGCTATAGCCTCGACCAGTTGGGCCCTGAAAAGCACAGATTTGAACAGTCAACATATCCAGTTTATTTTGGAAGGTTTAAATTTCTGCTTAATGAACAATTATTTTTGGTATAATAAGAACTTTTATTTGCAGCAACGAGGAGTTGCTATGGGCGCTCGTTTCACTCCCAGTATCGCCAATTTGTTTATGGCCCACTGGGAGGAAGAAACAGTGTTCAAAAATCGTCCCCCTCAGCTCCTATGTTATAAACGGTACATAGACGATCTGATTATGGTCTGGGAGGGCGATATGATGAGCCTCCAGTGTTTCATGGATCGACTAAATGCTAACACCAAAAATATAATTCTTACCTGGACAGTTTCATGTGATAGGATTACTTTTCTGGACTTGGAGATTTATAAAAATGATACCAAGTTACAGACTAAGAATTATTTTAAAGCCACGGACCGTAATGGTTACATACCCTTGACCAGTTGCCATCACAGGCTCTGGTTATGTAACATCCCCAGGGGCCAGTTCGTACGATTACGTAGAAATTGTACCATTGAAGCAAATTTTTTATCGCAGTCACAGATTCTTGCTGAAAGATTTGTTCAGAAAGGCTATTCTGCTTCGGATATAGATAGTGAAATTGAAAGGGTACGTTTAATGTATAGGGATACTATTATTGCTGATAAATAACCCGACACATCAACTACTCATGTAAACATCAACCATAAGATCCTATTGGATTTTAATATCCAACATAAAAAATTTGAACGGATAGTTGTTAAACATTGGGCAGTACTCAAAGGTGATGCTGTTCTGGGACCCGTTCTACCAGATCGACCTCAATTTGTTTACAGGAAAGCTCCAGCCTTGCGGGATGTTATCGCACCTGGGGTCATTGACCCACCAGTGATGCCTAGACCAAGGTTATTCAACTTCCTTTCGGGCTTTTATGCCTGTGGAAGATGTGCTACATGTAAACATGTAGAAAATAACATCAAGAAAAGGAAAACTTTCAGCTCAAATGTTACCAGTACTGAATATACGATTAAAGAGCTTGTTACTTGTGACACTGAAGGTGTCATTTACATGTTGGAGTGTGAATGTGGGTTGCAATACGTCGGACGTACCTCACGTCCTCTGCATGTTCATGTAGGTGAACATATCAGTTGCATACGACGGGGTGTTAAAACCCACAGCGTGTTAAAACATTTCAGACAGCACCATGACCGCAACCCCAAAGGTCTGAAATTCTGGGGTATCGAGAGAGTGTCCAAACACTGGAGGGGTGGACACTTTATTCGACAATTGAGTCGTCGCGAATCCTATTGGATTTTCGAACTCAAGGTCGCCTCACCTAGGGGCCTCAATGTGGAGTTCGACTTAAATTGCTTTATTTCCAATCGTTAGCATTTTAAGGGGTGATTTGTATAAGGTTTTAAAATTATTACTTTTTACTATTAATGTTTATCTGTTATTATGTTCTCCAGTTAGGATTCTATATAATTTTTATGTTTCTGATTAATAATATGTTTTTATTATTTAGTTGGAGATACTAATTTATTGCTGTTAATTGTTATTGTAAAGTGGTGATGATCGTGGATGACGTCCTGCCTTATTGTAAATTGATAATTTATAATAATTTGAATGTGCGAGCAGTTTTAGCTTTAACCGGGCCTTATTATTGTGGATTTTTGGTTTTTATTCCTTTTTCCAATAAGTCCCATTGGATCCCGTTTGTTCTCTTATTACTGCTACTTAGCCATTCACTTCCGCATTACTGTGACCCATGTGACCTTGCTCCGGATGTTGTTGGTCAATGGTGCGTTCCGGTTGGCCGCAACCATGAGCTTTCCGATTGGCTATTGAGTCACATGCACACTATATATGTTATGCCATTGGGGACGTCTGGCGTGCTCCCTCCGCTTGACGCTGATGAAGTCCCGCCCACGGGACGTAACGCATACGTGAGGGGAGGAGCTACGCAGGACGTCACCCCGATCATCGCCGCTGTGAATCGTGACTTTGTTGTTACAGCATACACTCGGCACATGAGTTTTTTTTAAATGTGAGTGCTTTTATTTCACCTTTGCTCTTAAAATAAACTGGCTTTGTACAGAGAGCACTAGATATTGTCTGTGTTTCCTCTTACATATGGCTGCCCGCTGATATCTGTATGATATGAGGAGTCTGCTTGGAGGTCGGATCTGATTGGTTTGTTTCTGACATGCTTTGTGACTCTCACGGGTCGAAGCAATAAGGTGAGAGTCCATCTTACTTGCGGTGGTGGATTCCTTTTCTTGGTGTTTTCTCTTCACCTTCACTCCTGCCGGACGTATTTGTGTTATTTACTAGCACTTAATGGACTTGATTTATGGTCACTTGGACATTTAAATTTTACTGGCTTACATTTTTATTTATTTTTTATTTTCATATGGGTTTATTGTTTATTATATTTATTGCTAATTTTCTTTGCGCTGCACTTTTTCACTTTAATTTATGCTTTGGGAATTTTCTATGAATTTATCCTCAGTGCTGGCTTGCATATTTATTTATTTTGTTATTTATTTTGTAATTATTTGTTTATACCCCAGCGCTGAATTTTCACTTTTGTAGGTTTTTATTAAATGCAATAGTTACATAGTTAGCTAGGTTGAAAAAAGACACAAGTCCATCCAGTTGAACCATAAAAAAAAATAAAAAAATAAAAAAACAAACACAATAAAACACAGTACAATCCCATACATCCAATTCCATACCCACAGTTGATCCAGAGGAAGGCAAAAAAAAAACAGCAGAGCGATGATCCAATTTGCTACAGGAGGGGAAAAAATTCCTTTCTGATCCCCCGAGAGGCAATCGGATTTACCCCGGATCAACTTTACCTACAAATCTTAGTACTCAGTTATATTACGTGCATTTAGGAAAGAATCCAGGCCTCTCTTAAAGCAATCTATTGAGCTGGCCAGAACCACCTCTGGAGGGAGTCTGTTCCACATTTTCACAGCTCTTACTGTGAAGAAACCTTTCCGTATTTGGAGGTGAAATCTCTTTTCCTCCAGACGTAAAGAGTGCCCCCTTGTCCTCAGTGTTGACCTTTAAGTGAATAACTCAACACCAAGTTCACTATATGGACCTCTTATATATTTGTACATGTTGATCATATCCCCCTTTATTCTCCTCTTCTCAAGAGTGAATAAATTCAGTTCTTCTAATCTTTCCTCAAAGCTGAGCTCCTCCATGCCTCTTATCAGTTTGGTTGCCCTTCTCTGCACTTTCTCCAGTTCTCCGATATACTTTTTGAGAACTGGTGCCCAAAACTGAACTGCATATTCCAGATGAGGTCTTACTAATGATTTGTACAGGGGCAAAATGATATCTCTCTCTCTCTGGAGTCCTCACGTCTCTTAATACACGAAAGGACTTTGCTCGCTTTGGAAACCGCAGCTTGGCATTGCATGCCATTATTGAGCTTATGATCAACTAAAAGTTGTACTCCCCCTAGTATGTATGATGCATGCATATTCTTAGCCCCCAAGTGCATAACTTTACATTTATCAACATTAAACCTCATCTGCCACTTAGTCGCCCAATTAGACAGAGCATTGAGGTCGGCTTGTAAATTGGAGACATCCTGCAAGGACGTTATTCCACTGCATAGCTTGGTGTCATCTGCAAAAACAGAAATGTTACTTTTGATCTCAGACCCAATATCATTTATAAATATATTGAAAAGTAAGGGACCCAACACCGAACCTTGGGGTACACCGCTGATAACCTTGGAACATTCAGAGTAAGAATCATTAACCACGCCAGCTACCCCAGCACGCCATGCCAGCTAGAAAACAATTTCTTCACTGACATTCTGATCTAGCAACTACGAGCATACTTTGAATGGAATTCTTCTTATATCTATAGGAGTGTTGTTTGTCTATATGAACATGAATAAGCACATCCTGTGTAAGCATGCATCACTACATGTCTTGAATGGTTCTACTGTCAATTTGTCTATTAGGTCGCGTACACACGATCAGTCCATCCGATGAAGCTGACTGATGGTCTGATGTGCCTACACACCATCGGTTAAATAACCGATCATGTTAGAACGCGGTGACGTTTAGGTGTTTTAACACAACGAAGTGCTGAAAAAAACAAAGTTCAATGCTTCCAAGCATGCGTCAAGCATGTGTCGACTTGATTCTGAGCATGCGTGGCCTTTTAATCGATGCTTTTGCATACTAACGATCGGTTTTGACCCATCGGTCAGGCGTCCATCGGTCAAATTTTAAAGCAAGTTCTCTTTTTTTTGACCGAAGGATAACTGACCGATGGGGCCCACACACGATTGGTTTGGACCTATGAAGCGGTCCTTCAGTCCGTTTTTATCGGTTTTGACCGATCGTGTGTACGGGGCCTTAGAGTTTAACTTGAGTGTATGACTGTTTTCATTTTTGGGGATTAATTCATGTATTCCATTTCTACAGGGACAAATTTCCATCCCTGGAGTCCATAGCCAAGTGACTTTTGGCATCCAAAGAAGCCCCGTTCTGCTAGGATCACTTTTTTTTTTTTTTTTACACAAACCATGTTGTTTTATTGGTCCTTATCCAGCTTACAATATTTGGCATGTGAAAATAAAGTTGTAAAAGATGGTTATCTTTCTGCTTATGATGGCAAATGTCCACTGTGCCTAATTTAAATCTGGCCCTGGCTTCCTGAGTCCTTAGTCACTGATCTGTTTTTGATATTTGACTCTTGTTACCCTTTGCTATTCGATACCCTTTTGTCTTCCTTTAGTACTATTTACACCTGGGTGAATGATCTCTGCTAGTTTCCAACTACTCTCTCGCAAAACTCTGCTTTGTTATCACCGTCTGGATAGCTGATCCATCTGCTAACCATAGCTTGCCCTTTTAAGGCTACACCAAATATATTCACATTCTCTAATCTACTAAGAATTTCCTGGACACACCCAAGTACCAGTGCATGCACAAAAATAATTCCCAAAATGTGGTAGCTAATGGTAAAGGCAAGTGTACCAGTAGTACAAAGCCTAAACTAGTGCCTGCCTATTAAAGTTGCAACCAATGGGGGCTTGACTTTCATATTGCTGAGAGTGAAATTATATAAGAGAGCTCTCGCTACCATGTGGGACAAACCTGCTCTGTGCATGCACCTTACTGCCCCTTGCCCCAGGCTATGGGCCCCAGCAGCATCCACAACACTTGGAGCACTGGTATCTAACACAAAGCAGCTCACAAGCCTTATATTGGCTCATTTTACAGCTGTACTGAAAGTTAGTCTGCAGGATGCAGCCAATATGTTGCCTGGGGAGACTCACTCTGAATTTTTCTCAACGCCAGCCCCTCTGCTCTGAGCCAACACAAGTCAATTCCAGAATGATGGGGGATCCCTGGAACACAGTCACATTTTATAGGACTCTCACATGGATGACCTTTTCCATAAATACTTTTCCCTGCTGCCTACCAAGGACAAGCTAGAGCAAATGTTCTCTTGGAAAGCTCTTATAAGTAAGACATGGCAGAGGTCCGAAATGGCCTGAAAGTCTTGCATCAGCAAATTAAGGTATTGGAATCCACTTCTACCTCAGCAGTTGCAGCAATTAACAAACTTCAGGACACTGTCACCACCCAGCAGGTCTATATCCAGAGCCTCTGGTTCCAGCTTGATGATCTGGAAGACACTTGCAGACACTACAAAATCCCAATCTGGAGATACCAGGAAACCACAGGGACCTAACAACCTGAAACTATCTGTTGTTGGCATTTTCAACATCTTGCTCGGGCATCCTCCATCCAACCCTATTAACATTTACAGAGTCCTTCGAACCCCAAGCTTTCAGAACCCGAACAATCCCCAACCAGGGATATCTTCTTCTGGGTGCATTTTTTCCAGTATAAAGAGGGCATCCACTTCAAAAGCATGTGACTTCCTCCGGACTTTGATGGAGCTCAGCTGAGTCTCTTCCCAGATCTTTCATGTTGGATACTTGCACATTGCTGATCCCATCATCCACTAACATCTGATTCCATCATCCACTAATAACTCTCCTGGCTACTAACATTCCCTATCACTGGGGGTTCCCATTTCACCTTCTAGCCCACAAGAACAGTAAAGCTCATGTCCTTCACACCTCAGAAGACCTTAAGGACTATTTTGTGGCTTTAGTTCTCCCTGCAAGAAAACTGGAGCCAGGCCTGATCTGGTTTTTCCATTGCTGACCCCTCTTGAACCATGACAACCTGCATTGTTCCAGAAAAGCTGCAGTAGAGACTGTGGGAGTTCAGTTGTATCTACAGCCTCTTAACAGTGACACTCCATGGGGCCTTCGTCACCTCTATAAGCTGTGATGCTGAGACATTGGCTTAGTGTCTATGTCGTTTTTGTCATGAGGCCCTTTCCTTGTCTTCTTTCACCTAATGTTGCAGTCCATTTTGTTTTTGAGTTACACATAATCTGCCCTATAGGCTCCCTATCCGATACCAAAGTTTGTTTGTGGAATATACTCTATTTCTTTTCCCAGCTTGCTAAGTATTTTGTTTGTATACTTTATAGTTGCTAGGTCTTAAATATTTGACTTAGGTGAGTGACGCATAGATGCCATCTCTTGCACCTTTTAGTTCTCTCTGAGCAACTCAGCTCACTGTTTTTCACCTTCAAAGCATACTCTCCATGTTTTCTCCTCCCCCCATTTTTTTTTGTGCCTGGGTCTTCTTAAGATCGCTCAAGATTGCTTCTGGAGGGAATACCAACCCCTGCTGCCCACAAGCATGGGGGTCTTTTTCCCCTGAGACAGCATTTGTCAAAGTTTCTTCAATCTCAGTTAACCATTTTTTTAGTTATTTGCACAGGCAATTTTCTTTCCTTTTTCTGCCTTTGTTTGTTAATAGATTTTTATTCATCACAAACTCATCATAAAACATACATGGAAAAAAAATATATATATTTCCAGAATACATACAGCAATAACACATTACATTCTATACACAACAACCCCACAAACAAAAAAAAAAAAAAGGAAAAAAAACCCTCCCTAAAACATAAAAATTCTCTCCCCCTCACCTCCACTTTGTCCCGATCGAAAGCCCCTACACCATTCCTTCCTTCTCGAGTCATCATACCTTAATTATTCTATAACTGGTAAATAATCTATTAACTCCTATGCTTCCATCTGATCGCAAGATAAATGGTGTCAACCCTGGTAACGTCAACCACATTTCACAAAATTTATTTGCAAAACCCCTATTCTTATATACCTGTCATTCCTTTAGTAATGCGTCATTTACCTGTATCCACCATTTTTCATATGTTGGGCTACTAGAGGATATCCATTTCATTGCTATCAATTTTTTTGCAGTAAATAGTATCTTATTAATGGGTAATCTAATTGCCGGAGAATATAATTATTTTTCTAATTGTCATAGCAAACATATTTTTGGGTCTATATGTATCTGTGTTTGATATACCTAATTAACCACTTGAGTTCCCGCATATAGTCAAATGACGGCGGCAAAGTGGATCTGAATATCCAAGCCGCCGTCATTTGACGGCATCGTGTCCTCGGTCACTGGGGGGCGCGCACGCGTGCCGATGGCGGCACGCGCACACCCAGGACGTCCCCGAGATGCCGATGCGCGTGCCTGGCGGTCGCGATGTCCGCCAGGTAATATAAGAAGAAGGAAATGGACAGCCGCACTCCAATAAGATGAAAAATTTTAAAAAATAGTGCCTATTTATTCCAATCAAAATGTAACTACAACAGCAACAAAAAAGCAAACAGTGGGGTAACAAAAGCTGAAACGTTTCACATCGACAACCGATGCTTAGTCATAGCTTCAATGTCCGATGTCCGCCAGGTACCCGCCGATCGGCAGTTTTAGAGCAGGGACGTGATGCTCTGAGTGTAAACACAGAGCTCCACGTCCTGTCAGGGAGAGGAGACTGATGCTGTGTCCTTTGTACATAAGGACACAGCATCTGTCACCTACCCAGTCACCCCACTCCCCCCACACAGTTAGAACACAATGCAGGGTACACATTTAACCCCTTCCTCACCCCCTAGTGTTAACCCCTTCCCTGCCAGTCACATTTATACAGTAATTAGTGCGTTTTTATAGCACTGTTCGCTGTATTAATGTGAATGGTCCCAAAAATGTGTCAAAAGTGTCCGATGTGTCCGTCGCAATATCGCAGTCCTGACAAAATTCGCAGATCGCCGTATTATTAGTAAAAAAATAAAATAAAAAAATTGTCAGAATTATATCCCTTATTTTGTAGCCACTATAAACTTTGCGCAAACCAGTTACTATATGCTTATTGTGATTTTTTTTTTTTTTAACCAAAAATATGTAGAATACATATCGGCCTAAACTGAGAAAAATTTTTTTTTTTAAATTAGATTTTTATTATTGCAAAAATTAAAAAATATTGTGTTTTTTTTCAAAATTGTCGCTCTTTTTTGTTTATAGCGCAAGAAATAAAAACCGCAGAGGTGATCAAATACCACCAAAAGAAAGCTCTATTTGTGGGAAAAAAAAGGACGTTAATTTTGTTTGTGAGGCACGTCGCACGACCGCGCACTTTTAATTTAAAGAGACACAGTGCTGAAAGCTGAGATTTCGCCTGGGCAGGAAGGGGGTATATGTGCCCAGTAAGCAAGTGGTTAATGGTTTCTACCACATTCTACCAATATCTGAACAGTTAAGGGCAGTTCCAAAGCATATGCATTATGTCAGCAGATACTCTTGAACATCTTGGACATTCAGATGTGTCGCTTTTGGTATAATTTAGCTGGTGTCCTATAAGCTCTATATATTATACATAATTGGGTTAGGTATTGCTGTGGAGATACCAGGATCATTTTGAACAGGTTCAGGCCTCCTTAGGACCCCCGGTTTAACAACCTCAACTGTTATCAGTGGCGGCACCTATTCTGGTCGCAGTCACAGCCACACATTCACTACAACTGCCAGCTCTGTCCCATTTCTCTGGGGACTCCAAGGCCTGCAGGGGGTTCCTTAGCCAATGCAATATTCATTTTGAGCTCCAGCCCAAAACTTTCTGTCTGATCGGGCAAAAGTAATTTTTGTGACACTTGCTCTCTTTGTCTGGAAAAGCGTTCAGGTCTAATACATCTGGAAAGTGGAGTATTGGACTCCTTCATGTTTAGTTCCTTCATGTTGGTGCTTCCTCTCATTCGGTCTCGGCATATCTGGATTCCGGAGCCGCTGGCAATCTCATGGACTGGGAAATCGTATCGTCCATGAGACTTACCCTTTTGCCCCTCACCACACCATTGGTGGTCTTGGCGATTGATGGCACTGTTTTCCCAGGGGGTCCTATCCGCTTCCAGACACTCCCTGTTAAGATGTCGGTAGGGACACTTCACCAGGAGTGGATATCCTTCCTTATCTTACCTAAGGCCTCATCTCCTATCGTTCTGGGACTTCCTTGGTTATGGCTCCATTCTCCACACGTTGACTGGACTACTGGACATATCCTGGCTTGTGGTTCCTCCTGTTCCTCGTTCCTTGCCCCAAAAGAGAAACTCTCTGCTGCCACATCCCAGTATCTTTTGCTCTTCCTACTGCATATAGTGATTTTTGGGATGTGTTCTGCAATAGTTGGGCTGATGCACTCTCTAGGTCATGTGGCACCCTGGATGAGGAGCCCACCTTTGAACCTGAGCCGATCATTCACTGCAGTTTGCATAACCATTTACCTTTTTCTGTCCCTAAATACCCTTGGTATCCAGGCTACCTTGTCTGCAAGTTCTGCAGTCGCTACACCTTGCAATGCGATTCAGGTAGTCGCTACACCTGACCATGCTATTCCCTCGGTCTCTGAACTAGTTATGCCACTCCAGCCAATGCCCAGTGAGCATCCTACTTTTTCTTATTCAGGACCTTCTGCGACCTTGCCCCCCCTTAATACTGTTACATTCATTCAAACCTATCTAAGGGGTTCAATCCATCGTCATTCTGCTTGTCTTTCAGCTATCCAGCTTGACTCCTGTGACCTGTCACCTTCTAACCAAGCTGACCTCAGGGTTCCACTGACCTCTGCCCACCCTTCAGGCAGGCAGGTGATTCAGTGAGCTGCAGTCCATTAAATATATATATATATATAAGAAGGCCAGTATGGTGGCCTGAGTTTATGGGAGGAGCCCGGAGGGTATTTAAGCAGCCCACTCACACATGCTCTTTGTCGGTTCAGTGTGCAGTACTACACGTCACTGGGCCGACTCTTCCCAGCTCACCTCATGTCCGTGAGTCTGCGCATTCAATCGCATTCGACATTGCAATCGCTTTGCGGCTTCTCCCTTCATGGTCTTCGCCGGCGGTTCCCGCTTACTGTCGCAGGTAGGATTCAAACCTTTTCGTATCTTGTGCAATCTTGCAAATCCTGCATCTCTTTTGGAAAAAAAATCTGCCTCTGAGTTATTGTTGCTCATGTTCCAACATCATTTGGCTCAGGCGTAGTACATTTGTAACTTCCTTCTGCCAAACATACGATTCATTTGTAAATCCATTTGGAGATTAGCATGTGTTTGTATGGGTTCTTTGGCAGATTGAGGTGGTAATTGGACTCACATGGTGCCTTGTCTGCACTTGATTAGCCTGGGGGGATGGGTGGTTGGAAGGTGTTCGGTTTCAAAGCAAGGGGTAGCATACACTCTACAACCAAATCGTATCAGATTCGTTCAATACTCCTTACTACCGATTCGTATCGAATTTGTTTCATGCATTTTTACAACCGTTTTGTATCAGATACATTGCATGCTTTCTACCGTTGTCATTCATTGTTCCCCCATGCCGTGTGTTTTTAGTTCCCGCAGCGGAACTTACGAATTGTTTGTTCATGGTTCTTCTCTCTCATTTATTTACCAAAGTTATTGCCTGTGCGTCATGCATGGCGCCACACCACACTCTTCGGATGTGTTGCACATCCACTCCAGTCCAAAGCAAACCCAGTCGCACGTTCACTGTCCCAGGTAGGATTCGTTAGCTGGTTTGTCATGTCAAATTCGTGGCCACTCATGGTGTCACCCGTACCATATGTTTGGTTCCCGCAGTGGAGCTTACAAAGCATTGATACGCACTTCTCGTGTTCTATTTTCTACACCAAACCTCATTGTTTTGCCCCATGCACGGCATCACGCTACACCTTCCCGACATGTTTCACTCCAGCCACAGTCCGCCGCAAACTCACTTGCATGGCCCACTGTCGCAAGTAAGAATGTTATTACATTCTTTATGTCCTATCAATTTGCTACCATTCGTTGTCTCCCATATTGTTCATTAGTGGTCCCTACGGAACCACGATTCAAACAGGCGTTGTCCTTCTACCTTCTACTGCTTGCTTAAGGTACAAACAAACCAGGTGTTTCTATCCTTTCTCAGTAACCCAATTCTTATTGATTGAGACCTTGCAACCATGCAAATTATCTCAGCAGCCTGACACCATTGTTAAGACCCTTGCAACACATGACCTTTACTAGACGCAAAATAAAAAAAAAAATATATAAAAACGCAAAAAAAAAACGCAAAAAAAAAAAAAAAAAACACAAAAAAAAAAAAAAAAACCTTTGCCATCACGCAATCTCAGCCCCTCGGCAACCTGACACCTGTTGAGACCGTTGCAACAACCACGCAAAATCGTCTCAGCAGCCTGACACCCTTGTTGAGACCCTTGCAAACGCAATATCGTCTCAGCAGCCCCACACTGATTGAGATCCGTGCAACCACGCAAAATCATCTCAGCAGCCTGACACCCTTGTTAAGACTCTTGCAACACATGACCTTTACAAAACATAAAATAAAAAATGAATAAATATAAAAACGCAAAAAAAAAACGCAAAAAAAAAAAAAACCTTTGCCACCACGCAATCTCAGCCCCTCGGCAACCTGACACCTGTTGAGACCGTTGCAACCACACAAAATCGTCTCAGCAGCCTGACACCCTTGTTGAGACCCTTTCAAACGCAATATCGTCTCAGCAGCCCTCACACTCATTGACATCCTTGCAACCACTCGTATATCGTCTCAGCAGCCTGACACCCTTAAGACCCTTGCAACACATGACCCTTACAAAAGGCAAAAAAAAAAAAAGATATATAAAAACGTAAAAAAAAAAAAAGAAGCAAAATTAAATATTAAAGTGCAAAAAATAAATAAAAAACTTTGCCACCACACAATCTCGGCCCAGCAACCTGACACCTGTTTAGACCATTGCAACCACGCAAAATCGTCTCAGCAGCCTGACACCCTTGTTGAGACCCTTGCAAACGCAATACCATCTCAGCAGACCCACACTCATCGAGACCCTTGAAACCACACAAAATCATCTCAGCAGCCTGACACCCTTGACGTAAAGGAAAAAAAATATATATATATATAAAAAAAAAACGTTGCCACCACGCAATCTCGGCCCAGCAACCTGACACCTGTTGAGACCATTGCAACCACGCAAAATCGTCTCAGCAGCCCTACATTCATCAAGGCCCTTGCAACCACGCAAAACCGTCTCAGCAGCTTGACACCCTTGTTGAGATCCTTGCAAACGCAATACCATCTCAGCAGCCCCACATTCATCATGGCCCTTGCAACCACGCAATACCGTCTCGGCAACCTCAAACCATTGTTGAGACCCTTGCAAACGCAATACCGTCTCAGCAGCCCCACATTCATCAAGGCCCTTGCAACCACGCAATACCGTCTTGGCAGCCTCACACCATTGTTGAGACCCTTGCAAACGCAATACCATCTCAGCAGCCCCACATCCATCAAGGCCCTTGCAACCACGCAATACCGTCTCGGCAGCCTCACACCATTGTTGAGACCCTTGCAAACGCAATACCGTCTCAGCAGCCCCACACTCATCGAGAGCCTTGCAACCACGCAATACCGTCTCGAGCAACCTCCCACTTATCAAAGACCTTTGTGACCATGCAGTCTCGCCCCAGCAACATGGCATTCATTGAGACCCTTGCAGCCAGAAAAATGGGTGTTTTTCAGCCGCCCCTGATCTCTCCTCTATGTTATCTTACCAGTACGTCTACACAGGATCCCCAATCACTCCTCTATGTTATATTATCAGTACATGTACACAGGATCATTTATCATAATTTCTAGGCAGTTGAGTTCAGAAACCTTCTCGAAAAAAATAAAAAAATGGGTTCAGACGGATGTTCAAAGGCATTCAAAACGCCGATGCCTGTAACAGCTTGTAAACACAGCCAGATGTGGTAACTCATGTTTACCAGCGTTTCATTTACAGTCGTTTTTATAAAAAAAGAAAAAAAAAAGGGGGGGGAATATTGTCTCAGCAACTTGACACTCATTTGAGACCCTTGCAAAATGTAATATCATCTCAGCTACCTCACACTCGTCTAGACCTTTGCAACCACACAATCTCGTCTCAGCAACCCAACGCCCGTTCAGACCTTTGCAGCCATACAAAGTCGTCTTAGCAAACTGACACTCATTTGACACCATTGCAAACGCAATATCATCTCAGCAACCTGACACCCGTTCAGACCTTTGCAGCCATACATAGTCATCTCAGCAGCCCGACACTCACTTGAGACCATTGCAAACGCAACATCGTCTCAGCAACCCCTCACTTGTTGAGACCCGTGCAACCACACAAGGCCATCTCAAAACAAACCTCATAATCATCGAGACCTTTGCAACAACGCAATATCGTCTCAGCAAACCAGACTGAGACCCTTGCAACCACACAATATTGTTTGCAGCAGTATAAAACACTTTGCAGCACGCACCTACGTGCAAACCCGAATACAAACTAAACTTGCAAACACACCTCAGTGACAATCAGCCAAACAAACACACAGTGGGCCATTCATCTTTAGTGGCACGCGGGCCACTCATCTTTTCCCTGTCTTTTTCCCTGCACTTAGTTCAGGTTTCCATCCAGCACCAGCGAGTGCACGTTGGTCAGCGAGTGCACGTTGGTCAGCGAGTGCACGTTGGTCAGCGAGTGCACGTTGGCCAGCGAGTGCACGTTGGCCAGCGAGTGCACGTTGGCCAGCGAGTGCACGTTGGCCAGCGAGTGCACGTTGGTCAGCGAGTGCACGTTGGTCAGCGGGTGCACGTTGGTCAGCGGGTGCACGTTGGTCAGCGGGTGCACGTTGGTCAGCGAGGGCACGTTGGTCAGCGAGGGCACGTTGGTCAGCGAGGGCACGTTGGTCAGCGAGTGCACGTATATCGTCTTGTTGAGCACCTGTGTATTGTCTTGATTTTTTCACACCAATGCAAGATCCAGTCCAAGTTCTCAAACTAGACCAAGCATCAGTAGCAGACTTAGCTATGTGGGACAACTTCCCCACCTGATAGAACAGCATTTCAATCTTCATCCCGGCAGTATCAGCCGAGCCACCACAGGCTTTTGCGTGCATTTTTCGTCTGCCACTGGTTCTCCAAACCTTGGCCCCCAGAAATTCTCTTAAATTTCTGCTTCACCCAGTCTTCATCACGTCTCGTGCTGTACCCCATTGTGGCAGCTGCCCAGGTTTGGGGCCACACTTAAACTGGACAGACAGTGTTCTTCACCACAGACAATCAGGCCACAGCCGACAATTAAGGTAGATCAAGCCTCTCCCCATCACGTCCTTCTTGCGCAGGCTCGCGCAGCTGTCACTCCGTCACCAGTTTAATATCTTCTGTAGTCATATTCCAGGCAAATGCAAAATCGCAGCTGATGCTCTGTCCCATTCTAACCTTATTTGTTTTTCCAGCAAGAGCCTGGAGCTGACCCAATAACCATCCCTGTCCCACCCTGGTCATTGCTGACGATGGACTGAAGTAGCATCTCACCAACTCAACCCAGCTTATTAACCACTCCTTGGCACGCAACACACTGAATGCCTATCGCACTGCTTGGAACACTAACTGCTAATTTTTGGCCACTTGCCTCGGAGCAGCAATAGGCAACATTAGACACGTCCTAGCCCTCATATCGTATTGCCACACGCAGCTGACCCTTTCTCACAATACTATCACGCCATATCTAGATGGCGTCCAGCATTTCCTGTCCCTGCAGGACCCCAGTAAACTGTCAGTATTCTCGAGCCCATGCAGTCAAGTCCCTCCTACAGAGCATACAGAAGCACCAACCTGTAGTCAGTGGCAAGCGCCTATCTTTCAAGAGTGCCCTTTTTAGGGACATGTCTGAAATCCTTACTCGTTCCCCATTTAGGGCCTTGCCCAGCATAGTCATCCTAGCAGCCATCTACCAGGCCTTCTACGGTTCCCTACGACCTAGTGAATTTACAGCCAGTGGCTCCGGCAGTCAGACACTGCTCAAACGGCATAAGCCGGATCCTCACGTCACTCCAGGTGTCCGTCACTCCCTACGCGTTACGGCTCCTGCCTTCACTCCCTACGCGTAGGGAGTGACGGACACCTGGAGTGACGTGAGGATCCGGCTTATGCCGTTTGTGTTTTAGCTGTTTTTTATAATTTTGATGTAAGGAGATTACTTTTTTAATAAATGACCCTTTTCTGATATTACTACACTATGGGAGTCTCTCTTTCTCCACTTTTGTTTCCTGAGTTGGTATAGCTATATGTTTGGCTCTGTGAGGACCCGGATGTCTGCCAACCCAGCACACCTGGCAAGATTGTTGGAGATACCTGAGGGTATTTGATGCAGTTATTTTGTGGCAGTGAGGTGAGAGGCCTGTGAGGCTGTTTTTTCCCACGGAGTGGCACCCACACGAATATTGTGAACACTGGACTACTCACGGACTGTTGTTTACCTACACCTATTCACTTTGGCACTTTATGCACTTTTGGACTTTAATATACAGATTTCTATATAGATTTCACAGTTATATCTTATTTAAGGCACGTGTATTTATTTGGTTATTTGATTTGGATACTACATTATTATCTTCAGTAGCGCAAGATCACTTATTTTCACTTGATTGTTATTTTGTGTTGTGTAAACACTCTTAGGTTTTGCAGCAACTGTTTTATAGATTTATATAGATTTATTTATAGAGTTTATTTGCACTGTAACTGCTCCACATAGCGCGAAGGCATACACATATCAATATAAGCTATTTCCCTATCTGAGTCTTTTGCCCCCTTTTCTTGGCATACTGACCAGACCACCAAGGCACACTTCAGGTCTATTTATGTTGTAAGTCTTGTCGCGTGTTTATGTGATCCACATCACTCTCAGTCAGAGGGCCACGACCATAAATAAGAAGGCCAGTATGGTGGCCTGAGTTTATGGGAGGAGCCCGGAGGGTATTTAAGCAGCCCACTCACACATGCTCTTTGTCGGTTCAGTGTGCAGTACTACACGTCACTGGGCCGACTCTTCCCAGCTCATCTCATGTCCGTGAGTCTGCGCATTCAATCGCATTCGACACCCTCCCGCCCTTCCCTTTTTCAGGGCACTTCTCAGCATATCCTTCTTCAATTAACTACCCATTACTTACTTTGGGTATGCCCCCTTTTCTTGGCATACTGACCAGACCACCAAGGCACACTTCAGGTCTATTTATGTTGTAAGTCTTGTCGCGTGTTTATGTGATCCACATCACTCTCAGTCAGAGGGCCACAACCATAAATATATATATATATATATATATATATATATAGTCTCCTACATATATATATACTGTATCCACTGCATTCCAGTCTAGCCAAGCCTATATCTGACTGCAGGCCATTCCTGGTGTACGTTTTGAAATATACTTTCAGGCAGACGATTCAGTGAGCTGCAGTGCATTAAATATATATACAGTCTCCTCTTACATATATATATCCACTGCATTCCAGTCTAGCCAAGCCTATATCTGACTGAAGGTCATTCCTGGTGTACTTTTTCTAATAAACTTCAGGCAGTGTTTTGCTTAGCAAAATTTACAGCATGTCCAGAAGGCCACAGAGGAGAGGCAGATGCTCACAGGCCACTAAAAGAGGGCAAGCAGGCTCTGTGTCTACAGCCAACAGTGTTGGTCATAGACACGGTGCATCCTCAGCACATGCCTGTCTTTTTTTTATGCAGCTGGCCGTTAGTGTTGAGCGGAATACGCCATATTAGATTTCACGATATTGCGCGAATATATAGAAGAATATTCGCGAATATTCGCTAATATCGAATATTCGTGATATTTTATCCAAAAAAAAATTTGCAAAATTTCGCTAATGCGAAATTTCGCTAATGCGAAAATGATTGCGAAATTCTCATAAACGGAGATCATTTCCTGTATTACTAAACTAATATGCACTAAACACTAACTCTACACTAACTCTACTTAAAAGAAAGGAGAATAAGGGGGCAAAAGAAGGGCGGAGAAGATAATCGCGCAATATTCCTATTGCGCGATTTTCTTCTCAGCCCTTCTTTTGCATCAGAGCCAATCAGAATAACTCGAATATTCGGCAAAAGGAATATCGCGCAATATTCCTTTTGCCGAATTTTTCAAGTTATTCTGATTGGCTCTGATGCAAAAGAAGGGCCGAGTAGCTGATGCGATTCTTTTATGTTGCCGACAATTCGCAATGTGAATTTTCGGCAACATAAAAGAGTCGCATCAGCTACTCGGCCCAGGGTCTCTCTCTAATCATACCAGCAATGCTTTTAGACGTCGATGGAGATCACTAGGATGTGATCTGTTTGAAAAATAAATTTGAAAAAATACGAATATTCGCCATAGCGAATATTCGCCGCAATATTCGAGTTATTTGCGAATACTCGAATATGCAATATTCGTAGTGAATATTCGCAATGCGAATATTCGTGAGCAACACTACTGGCCGTGTTATTCAGCCACAACATGCAGAAGAGCTGGTGAAGTGGATACCAAAGCCGTCCTCATCCTCCTCATCCTCTGTCACCCAGGCTCAGTGTAGTTTGCCTGCCAATGCGACCTATTTAATCAGTTCCATGTCATTAGTCACTCCTTCATTAGTCCCACCATCATGCATGGAGGAGTCCCCCGAACTGTTCGACCATAATGTCAGGTAGATGCTGCAGGAGGATGCACAGCGTTTTGAATGCTTTGATGATGGTACTCAGGTTGAGGAAGGGAGTAACGTGAGCCTAGAGAGAGGGTTGCCCAAGAAGGACAAGAGACTGGCTGTCATACTCCCCTAGATGCACCATACTGCCAAGTTTGCTCCAGTGACAAGGAGGGAGGGGATGATGAGGTCACTGACTCTACATGGCTAATAGAAGAGAGGAGGAGGAGGCACATATTCAACGAGGCAGTATACCCTCCAGGGGCCAGCTTAAGGGCAGCCACCCTATTGCATCACACTGCAGAGCTAAGCATGTGCAGGGTGCTGCTGTTTTCCCACGTATTTTGAAAAGTTCTTTGGTGTGGTCTTTTTTTGACACATATGCAGCAGATAGCACCGATGCTGTTTGCAACATATAGGGCCAGATTCAGAAAGACTTGCGCTGGAGTATATCGCTATGCGCCGCGTAACTGTCAAGATGCGCCGTAGTATCTGTGCGGCTGTACCCATTAAACTAGATGCGACAGAAAACGGGCTTTCTCCGACCGGCTTAACTTTCCTTCGCCAGAGTATCGTAAGCGTATATTTTCGCTTGGTGCATCCGTCGCGCCTATTGATTTCCCATTCAAATTTGCAAATGAGGGAGATATGCTGATTCGCGAATGGATTAGCACCAGACGCTGGCTACATGCGCCGCGCGTAAGTCGTCCGTCTGTCGCAAAGTTATTCCTATAAATAGCTGCTTTATCTTTACTCCTGACGGCCACAGGTCAGCAGGAGAGCAGCTACAGCAGCAGCGTTACCGACAAAAATAGCAAGCTGAAGAACCACACTTGCAAGGACAACACCTCTGTGTGCCAACATGCCAGGGGCAGCCGTGGTCCTAGCACTACTAATGGGTCCCCCGGTACGGAGGAGGCGGGCACGTGAGAGGATATACCACACGCGCATGAGCCTCTTTGGCATGGGTGATGAGGAGGTGTATCGCCTCTTCAGATTCAGCCCAGATGCAATACTTGTACTAACCACAACCCTGCAGGATGACATCACCAGCAAGACACACCGCTCACAAGCAGTGCAGCCACTGGTGAAGGTACTGGCAACACTTCATTTCCTTGCAAGTGGATCATTCCAGCGTACAAGTGGAGTTGTGGCTGGGATGTCACAGTCCACCATGAGCAGATGTGTGCACCAGGTTGTCCCCGCAATCCTCAGACGCATGTCCCACCACATCATCAGACCCACCACTGAGGACCTGCGGCTGAAGGCAATGACAGATTTCTACAGAATTGCCAGATTCCCACGCACCGTGAGGGCCATTGATTGCACACATGTGGCCCTACAGCCCCCCAGTGCCACAGAGCACATATACCGCAATCGGAAGCATTGGCATTCCATCAACGTACAGGTGATAGCCGATGCCCAACGCCTCATATGGCACGTCCGTGCCAAACACCCCGGATCCAGCCATGACAGCTACATCTACAATCAGAGCCCCATCCCAATGAAATTCAAACAGAACGTGTATGGGGACAGCTGGCTGGTTGGTGAGTGACATGGGTGGCAGCCATGACTGCCCCCCCCCCATGATGCACACATCACAAGGGGCACATGCATGACTAACATCCTCCTGTCTTTTCCCTTACAGGTGACTCTGCATATGCACTGGGACCCCATCTAATGACTCCTTTCCGGAACCCCCAAACCAGAGGAGAGAGAAGATACAATGCGGCACATATCAAAACTCATGCAGTGGTGGAGCAAATATTTGGGCTCCTGAAGTCCTGTTTCTGATGCCTGGATAAGTCTGGGGGGGCCCTATTGTATTCCCCTACCTTCGTGTGTCAGATCATCAGTGCATGTTGGATTCTGCACAACTTTGCCATGAGAAAGGGCCTGCAGATTGACATACGTGATGACCTGACCCCCCAACCAGACAGCCCCCCCCCCTGCCAGAGGAGACCCAGTCAGCTGATGGAAGAGCAGTTAGGAGGGTCCTCGCCGTAGGCATCTTTGGACAATAAACCAAAACATTGATCACACGGACAATGCACGCATGCACACCACTGAGGTCCCTAGATCACACACACCACATCCACATCGCATTGGATTAGCCCAAGTCCAACATGCAGGACTTGGGAGCAGCAATGCCGCGTCAAGGCCCCAATGGTGTCGCTGTCCATTCATACACCATTCACACGTCATTCACACAGACGTGGGGATAACTTCTCCCCAACGGCTGAGGGTGACACCCCTTACTGACAGGAGTGCCACCCCCTCACATTCACACCATTCACACTGTCCCCTGCACTACTGACCGTGTGCAGTTTAAATAAAAAAAAGCTCATAACTTGAGCAACAGAAAATAAAAAGCTCATAACTTGAGCAACAGAAAATAAAAAGCTCATAACCTGAGCAACAGAAAATAAAAAGCTCATAACCTGAGCAACAGAAAATAAAAAGCTCATAACCTGAGCAACAGAAAAAAACACCCCAAAAAGCCCTCATCTGGGCTGACGGGGGCTCTTTCTTGTGGGCCCTCTCTGGCTCCTCAGCTGCCTGGAGGGAGTGGGTGGGGGTGGGGGGGCATCTGGAGGTGGCTGATCCCCAGGTGGGCCACTCCTGGCAGGTGTGGCCTGCATGCCCTCCAAGGCCATGGCTATCCGGCCGAGGTAGGAATTTGTGTGGGCCTGCATCCTCAGCTGAAGGGTTACCTTTGTAATGATGGGCCCGCTGCCTCTGCCTCCCCTGGTCCCAGATGGCAGCATTGTTGGCCTGGACGGCTGCAGTGAGGTGCCTAAGATCAGCCTGCACCTCCCCCAGGCTGGTCACCACTGCAGCGCAGTTGCAGCTGACATCCTGCACTGCGTTGGTCATCTGGGACACGGAGCCCAGGCTGCCAGCTACCCGGTCCAGGTGCCCAGCTATCTCTCCCATCTGCTGGGTCTGCCTGGCCTGGTCCCTCGCCATCTGGTCATGGACCACATCAGACACCCCCCTGGTCTTCCGGGTCACCTTCCTGGGGCCAGGAGATGGTAGTCCCCGGGGGGATGGAGTCGCCCTTGAGGGGCTTCCTAGGATGGGGGAGGGGATTTGAGAGGGCCCTACTGAAGGGGAGGACTCCTCCAAAAATAGAACAAACTCGTGCTCGGGAACAACAGGCTCCTCCTCAACCACCTCAGGAGGTGAGGTGTGGGCACTCCCCTCCACCTCGGTGTCTTCACCACCCAGGGGGTCGGGCTCAGGATGCAGTTGTGGGGATGGGGTGGACTGGCCGCCGGCAGATGATGGCCCAGCTCCGTCATCTGTGGATGACACAAAGCAGACACATGTTGGTGGTCCCACACACTTGGCACATGTACCCTCCCCCCCCACATGCAACACACCAAATAGGGGATAAAAAACACTTACCTGTCCTGGAGCCTTCCTCCATGGAATCATATCCCGGTACCCCCTCCAACTGCTCCCTCTACAGGCAGCGGGCAATCACCTCCTCCTCCGTGGTCAGGCTGACCGCACATGGGGGTCCACCCCCCGTGCCCCTCTCATGCCTCCTGATAGTGTCCGCAGCAGTCCGGGTGGAATAGCCCAAAATGTTGACCCTTCCAGCAATGCTCTCCAGGATGGCCTGCTTCCTATCCCGGGTTGTCTTGCGGCTTTTCCTGCCATGGAGGCAATCATTGTAGGTCTCCATCGCCGAGATGACTACAGAGAGCTCCTGGGCATTAAAGTTGAGGTTTCTCCTTTCTTTGCGGGGAACGGGAGCAGCCATCGCACAGCAAAAGTTACTTCCCTGGGGTGGGGGGAACCGGATATACTTTTGCGCCGGAAAGGCGCATCTGCGGCCGCTTTTATACGCGCAACGCAACACATTGCGCTGACGTTTCCTATGAAGTGGTGCCGACGGAAGTTGTGAGCATGCGCACAGGGGAGCGAGTGGAGCCCTCCCTCACTGCGCATGCTCCGTGGATGATGCGCTGAACGTAAGTCTTTGCGCTGGGCTCCGCCCATCATTTACATATGGTCACACCCACTTACACTTATGTCGGGTTGCGCCATCGCATTTTCGTTACTCCGTCGCAAAGTAACGAACAAGTGCTTGGTGAATACTGTACTTGACTCACTAGTTTGCGTCAGCGTAACGTATATGCGCTGCGCTACGCCGGAGAAAATATGCGCGCATCTACCTGAATCTGGCCCATAGAGTCCGATAGTGTAACGTTTCAGTGAATAAAAAATTATAATAATAATAATATGAATATAAAAGTCAAAATAAGTATGATCATCAATGAAGTTGAAATAAAGGACCTCCACCAAAGCTTCAGTGTGCAGACAAGGAAACACACCACACCCTTGTGCAATCAGTCTGCTTACAAGAAAGACATCATTATAGGCATGGAAATCAAATGATGCATAGGTCAGTGGCAGTCTCACTCCAAACAGGATGTATGGATGAAAATGATGGTCTATAAACAGCGTCAAAGGTAAAGGACGTCCAGAACTCACAAGGACCTAAAAGTGTACATTGCGTTCATCAGCAGGAGTGTAACCAAAAATGCAGAGAGGAAACAGCAATAGTGAAGCCCGTAGGTAAAAGCAAAACGCAGTTTATTGTATGGTACTTACAGGGACAAACAGGCAAACAGGCATCAAAACATATAAGAACTCTGCGGCTCATAGCGTACTTGTATCGGCCAGCCTAACATGTTTCATCCTATGTGGATATCATCATCATTGCAACATATGTCTGAAGCGTATCAAGCGTGGCCAAAACAGCAGCTGCTTGGGCACCACATGCTTGACCAGACATATGTCGACCTCCCATGCAGCCCGTTGGCAACAGTACTTAAAAGACCCACATCAAAGAACGAGGCGGACCTCTCCTTGCTCCTCATCAGCTGGGATCTCCAACCCCACTATACCTTCTGTCCTCTCAGAAAACCGCACTGAGAGGAATGAAGGTATAGAATAAATGTGCCAAGTACTTGCGGGCAATCTTCTATCGCTACACCAACATCTGATTGTAGCAGGCAAATTTCCCTACCCCAGTTGCTAAACTATCGAAAGAAATTTGGTTCCAGCCATCCACGTCTGAATGCTAGCTTGGCTAAATTACTAGCACTGCAACTGCTCCTTTTTCAGCTGGTAGACTCTGCCCCTTTCGTGAATTTGGGGAATGTGCGGTACCCCAGTGCCAGGTTCCCAAACACCATTTATTTTCACGGAAGGCCAGCAATAAGGTGCATATTACTGCTGACTCATGGTCCAGCAGGCATGGACAGGGACGTTACCTTTCTTTCACGGCACACTGGGTAACTCTGCTGGCAGCTGGGAAGGATGCAGCACAGGGTGCAGTATTGTTGGAGCTTGTTCTGCCACCACACATCCAAAATGCTAGTAGTGGTGATTCTGCCACAGCTCTATCCTCTGCCCCTACTCTTTTTCTTCCTCTATGGCCTCTTCCTCTTCAGATTTGTCCACTGAACCAGCGGTCTTCATAGGCATTCAAGGGGCTACGCAAGCACTCAGGCAAAAAGATGCCATGCGGTGCTTGAGTTGGTCTGCTTAGGGGACAGGAGCCACACTGGAGCAGAGATTCTGACAGCTCTCCAGGGGCAGACTCAGAGGTTTTTGTTGCTACGCCAGCTTCAGCCAAGAATGTTTGTATGCAACAATGGCACCAACCTTCTTTCCGCCCTTTGACAGGTACACTTGACCCATGTTCCTTGTTTGGCTCACATCCTGAATTTGGAGGTGCAGAAGTTCTTGAGGAAGGATGGTGAGCAGTGACAGTACAAGCATCAGTAAAACTGTCCCTCTTGTCTTCCTGTTGGAGCACATGCTTCATGAAATAATGGACAAGGCACTTGAGGCAGAACAGTAGGAGGAAGAGGAGGACTTCCTTACCTCTCAAGGCCCCTTTATGCAGATAGTATTCCTGTGGGGGCGCCGATCACACAGGAAGAGGAGGAGGGATGTGTCAGCATGGAGGTGGAGTATAGCACTCAGAATCAGCAGCAGTCTTCAAGAGATTGTTTTTAGTCCGCAGAAACCCATGGAGTTGTACGTGGCCTGGAGGAGGTGGCTGTGGATCATGTGATCCTTAGTGACTTAGAGGACTCTGGATCGAATGCCTCAGCAAACATATGCTGCACTGCATGGCCTCCCTGATCCTGCAAAGCCTGTGAAAGGAACCTAGGATTTGTGGTATCAAGGAGAAGTATCATTACTGGCTGGCAACCCTTCTTTATCCACATTACAAGGGTAAGGTTGCATAACTTATCCAGCCTTTGCAGAGGGAGCAGAGGATGAAACATCTTCGGGAGGCCTTGCAGAAAGGTTTGTGCAATGTGTTTCCAGAGCCTGGGAGGTTACAATTTCCTGGTCCTGGATAATGTGTGGCTGAGGCTTCGGTCAGTCACAGAATGAGGGTGGAGAAGGTGGCCATCTGACTGATGCCTTGAGACAATTCTTCAGTCCGCAGCCCCAAGGTCTGATCAGTTCCAGCAACCATCGCCAGTGTCTGAATTACATGTTGCGGGAATACCTAGGGGCAAGATCAGACTTGGAGACCTTTCCAACAGAAAATACAATAGGTTACTGGATGTTGAGGATGGACCACTGGCCAGAGCTTCCACAATATGCAATTGAGCTACTGGCCTGTCTTGCATCTAGCGTTCTTTATAAACACACATTCAGTGCTGCTGGAGGCTTTGTAACCGATCACAGAGTACGCCTGTCCACAGACTCTGTTGATTGGCTCACCTTCATAAAAATTAATCAGTATTGGATCATTAGCTACTAAGCTCCAGATGCTGATGTAACCAATACATTTTTCTATGGATGTGGGATCTCTTGAAGACTGCCTATACGGAGTGACTATCCTATTATGCTAAGTGACTATCCTATTCCTCCTCAATCTTGATGATGCTAGCTTTTAAGAATATTTTTGGTTCAGGGCACCACCACCACTCCCTAAGGCCCAATTTTTCTGCCCCTGTTTAACAGGGGCGTGTAAATATTTTTTATTGCTGTAATATTTCACAGCAGGACTCGTTCCTGCACTCTATTTAGAGTATCTGTGAGGGGTTGCAGTGTTGTGGCACCACCATTGCCTAAGACCCAATTTTTCTGCCCCTGTTTAACAGGGGTGCATAATTAAAAAATGTTATCTAATATTTCACAGCAGGGCCCATTTTTGCGCTCAACAAGAGTATCTGAGAGGCTTTACAGTGTTGTGTCACCACCACCACAGCCTAAGGGCCAATTTTTCTGCCCCTGTTTAACAGGGGTGCGTAGATACAATTTTTAAATAATATTTCACAGCAGGGCCTGTTCCTGTGACCACCAAGAGTAACTGTAAAGCTTTACAGTGTTCTGGTAACACCAACACCTCAGGCCCAATTTTCTGCAGAGTATATAGGGCAGGACATATAGTATATACAAGCGGTCGCCTACTTTTAAAACATCTGACTTACAAACAACTCCCACTTACAAACAGAGGGAGACAACAGGAAGATAGAGGAAATCTACCCCTAGGAAGGGAAATTCTCTCCTGTAAGAGTAAATATGGGAAAAAAGTGTCTCCACTGACGCTTTCTCACCAATCCATGTTTACCAAAAAAAAAAATGAATTTTCTAAATCCAATTGGGATTCATTGGGACAGAAAGTGAGATCTTCTGAACAGAAGCATAGACAGCAAAACAAATGTTACAAGGGGTGATAACCCTTCACTATGTTATCCAAAAAGCTTAAAAATAGATGTTTTGGCTGGAGCCACACTTACAAAATGTACCTGTTCCAAATTACAAACAGATTCAACATAAGAACAAACCCATAGTCCCTATCTTGTTTGTAACCCGGGAACCGCCTGTATACTGCTGTTCAGAGTATATAGGGCCTGGGGGCCCCCGCCTATTCTTTTTTTAATTTGGGTGTGGGGTTCCCCTTAATATCCATACAAGACCCAAAGGGCCTGGTAATGGTTTTGAGGGGGGTACCCATGCCGTTTTTCTCAATCATTTTCATCTATATTGCCAGGACCCAACATTACATTACAGCCTCAAGCAGTTTTAAATGACTTTTATTCCTTTAGAAATTTAATTTTTTGCAGGGACTGTTATAAACATGGGAAAATGTGCCACTTTACATGCATACTATAGACACCCCCCAGATATGATATTTAACCACTTAAGACCCGGACCTGTAGTCAGCTGAAGGTCCCAGCCAGGTTTTGCGATTCGGCACTGCATCGCTTTAACAGACAATTGCGCGGTCGTGCGACGTGGCTCCCAAACAAAATTGGCGTCCTTTTTTTCCCACAAATAGAGCTTTCTTTTGGTGGTATTTGATCACCTCTGCAGGTTTTTATCTTTTGCGCTATAAACAAAAATAGAGCGACAATTTTGAAAAAAATTCAATATTTTTTAATTTTTGCTATAATAAATATTCCCCAAAAATATATAAAAAAAAAATGTTTTCCCTCAGTTCAGGCCGATACGTATTCTTCTACCTATTTTTGGTAAAAAAAAAAATCGCAATAAGCGTTTATTGGTTGGTTTGCGCAAAATGTATAGGGCCAGATTCAGGAACAGTTACGCTGGCGGATCGAGTGATCCGCCAGCCTAACTGTGACTTTGAGCCGGCGTTTCTGTTTTCTGTAACCAGAAAACAAGAAACGCCGGGTTGAAGTTCCGATGCGAGCAGCGTAACTGAGTTTCGCCATCGCATCGTTACTTCAACTTAAAAATGGCGCCGGGGGCGTTCCCGCCGATTTACGCTCAAAAAATATGTTAATGAGCGGAAATCGGCAATTCACGATCGAAATCCGGCGCGACGCAATGACGATACGACGTTTCCGGACGGGATACGCGGCGCATAGATATACCTACATGGGGTTGGAGTATCCTATGTTAGGTATAGGCGTCGTCATCGCGTCGGAAAAAAAAAAAAAAACGTCGCTTGCGTAAAACGGTCATGAATGGGAATGTGACGTCATTGACGTTCATTCACAGATTTTGGAGCATGCGCACGGGGATGTTTTGACACTCGACGCATGCGCAGTACGTTGGCGGCGGGATCGCGCGTAGTTAGCATACTACACGCCCCGTACCCGCGACATTTGAATTCCGCTGGCTCATTTGTGATGCGCTGCCGCAACTTTAGGAGCAAGTGCTTCGTGAATGACAGCACTTGCTCCTAAAATTTCGGCAGCGCAACGCAAATCAGAAGCGTTACTCCAGAGCAAAGATGCTCTGGAATACGTGAATCTGGCCCATAGTGTTTACAAAATAAGGGATAATTTTATTGCATTTTTATAAAAAAAAATTTTTTTTACTACTAATGGCGGCGATCAGCAATTTTTTTCTTGACTGCGACATTATGGCGGACACTTCAGACAATTGTGACACATTTTTGGGACAATTGTCATTTTCACAGCAAAAAAAGCATTTAAATTGCATTGTTTATTGTGAAAATTACATTTGCAGTTCAGGAGTTAACCACAAGGGGGCACTGAAGGGGTTATGTGTTCCCTAATGTGTGTTTACAACAAGGGGGTGTGGCTGTAGGTGTGACGTCATCGATTGTGTCTCCCTATAAAAGGGATCACGCGATTGATGACGCCGCCACAGTGAAGCACACGGCTCTCCCCGTTCTTCAGCTCCGGGGACCGATCGCCGGACTCCAGTGGCGATCGGGTCCACGAGTCCCGCGGTCCCAGTCCCAGAGCTTCGGACCGGGTCGCGGTAGCGGCTGGGTACTAGTACAGGACGTACCTGTACATATATGTGCCCAGCCGTGCCATTCTGCCTACGTATATGTGCAGAAGGCGGTCCTTAAGTGGTTAAGGAATATTTTACTTTTATTTTTTTACTTTAGGCATTATTAAAATCACTGCTCGCGAAAAAACGTTAGTTTTTTAAACTTTTTTTGCATTGATATATGTCCCCTGGGGCAGGACCCGGGTCCCCAAAAACTTTTTATGACAATACCTTGCATATTAGCCTTTAAAATGAGCACTTTGGATTTCTTACATTCGGGTCCCATAGACTTTAACGGTGTTCGAATGTTCGCGCAAACTTTCAGTCCGTTCACATTTGCTGGCACGACCCAAACCGAAGGGTGTTCGGCTCATCCCTAACTGTGACATACTGAAGCAGAGCATGATCCCCTCTTTTCGGAGACTGGGCCGTAGGGCAGTATTCAACATAATATCGACCCCAAACACACCTCCACTGCCTTGGTAAAGAATCCAAGGGTAAAGATGATATACTGGCCAAGCATGTCTCCAGACCTAAACCCTATTGAGCATCTGTGGGGCATCCTCAAACGGAAGGTGGAGGAGAGCAAGGTCTCTAACATCCATCAACTCTGTAAAGTTGTCATGGAGGAGTGGAAGAGGACTCCAGTGGCAACCTATGAAGCTCTGGTGAACTCCATGCCCAAGAGGATTCAGGCAGTGCTGGAAAATAATGGTGGCTGCACAAAATCTTGACACCTTAGGCAAAATTTTGGCATTTTTACTTAGGGGTATGTTGTACTCACTTTTGTTGCCAGCGGTTTAGATATTAATGTCTGAGTTATTTTAAGGGGACAGCAAATTTACACTGCTATACAAGCTGTACACACTACTTTACATTGTAGCAAAGTGCCATTTCTTCAGTGTTGTCATAGGTTTCATATGCATGGTACTAAAACAGATATTCAGAAATTACAAAGAAAATTAATCACCACAAAGTTAGGCAACTGACTCAATCCTTCACAAGCCTTCACTGGCAGGATATTTATTAGAAATGACATTCCCTGGAGAGTTTGATATAGCTTACAAATGACTTAATGTATTTCCGTGGAATAACTATAGAAAAATACACAAATAGTTTTCCAGCTGCAACTAATTAATTTTTCCGCTGTGTTTGCTCAATGTAATACTTTTTTTTAACAAACATTATTTATTTTGTATTTATTTTTTTATAACATGGCATCATTACCATATCTTCTTATGCCGCGTACACACCATCACTTTATGCGATGGAAAAAAACCTAAGTTTTCTGTGAAGTAAAAAACGAAGTTTTTGATACTTCAATTTTCAAACACCATTGTTTTTTCACAATGCTCTAGCAAAGCGAGGTTACGTTCACCACTCTTCACCACTCTCATTGAGCAAACTTTGACCCTGTACTGTACCTCACAGTCAGCAGACACATTCCAGCCAATCAGCAGCATACCCTCCCTCTCAGACCCTCCCACCTCCTAGACAGCATCCATTTTAGATTCATTCGGAAGCTGCAGTCTTAGTGAGAGGAGGGACGGTGTAGCTGCTGCTGATTTAATAGGGAAATCGATTGCTAGGCCAGTGTATTCAGTGTCCACTTCAGTCCTGAAAGACTCATCTGATCTCTGCTGTCAGGACAGCGTTCTAACAGCACCCCAAAAAGCCCTTTTTAGGGCAAGTACTGTACATCAGTCTGCTTTTTTTCCCTCTGTAATCTAATTGCAGTTGCCTGCCAGCGTGTGTGTCAGGCTCACAGCCAGGGCCGGTGCAAGGATTTTTGCCAACTAAGGCGAAGGTGCATTTTGCCGCCTTCCCCCTCCCGGCACGCACGCACGCACGCACACACCATACATTATATCTGTGCTCCATTAAGCTTTAATGGTTATGATGCTTAAAGTGATCATTTAACTTATTTATCTTTTACAGAGAAAGATAGCATAGATGGTGTTATTCTGCATTGCATTGTATAATGTACTATTGCTGGGATTTGTTGTTCCTCTGTAACTGCTGGTATTCTGCATTGCATTGTATATAATGTACTATTGCTGGGATTTGTAGTGCTCTATAGCTGGTGGTATTCTCCATTGCGCTGCATAATGATTATACTGCGCAATGCAGATTACCACTGACCAGTTATAGAGAGGAACTACAAATCCCAGCAATAGTACATTATACAGCACAATGCAGAATACCAGTAGATACAGAGGACTACAAATTCCAGCAATACATTATATAAAATGCAATGCAGAATACCAGCAGATGCAGAGGACTACAAATTCCAGCAATACATTGTGTTTCCAGGTGACGAAACATGCTGTACTACTTGGGTAAGAGTGTAGCTTTTATTCAACACTATGCTACTGACAATTGATCGCACACAGAAGTTAAATGTAATAGATGGAAAGCTTTGGGAATTGGAAGATCAACTAAAGCAGCTGGCCAATGGCCAGTAATAAAACATAAAGTACAGTATGTAGCTTTTTAATCAGAATTGAAGAAGATCCTTGATGTTCATCGAAACACTAGAGATGCCTCTAGGGAAGAACATTTATGGCCTTTAACATATTATACTACTATCATATATTTTGCATGGACTGATCGGTGCTCAAGGCACTAAATCCCAATATTATTAAATTATATCAATTCATAAATTACAATGTGGAACGTTTATGGGTGCTAAGGAAACCAAACTAAATAATATTTATGTAAAACACAATATTTTGTTGTGCAAAGGAAATAGTCACGCTACAATAACATTAAGAGACGGTTCACACTGGGGCGACACGACTTCCAGCGCGACTTTCAGAGGCGACTCCGACACGACTTGAGCATGAACCACAGGGCGATCTGGAGCGATTTACAACACGACTTGAAGTCGTCTCCAGGACAGGAGACATTCCAGTGGCCAATAAAACAACAATCAGCTCTGGGAGAGGGAGGGGGAGGGAGGGGTTTGCCTGAGAAATGTATGTTATCTTGCTGAAAGGTCGCTTCAGTTAAGACAGTGATCAGACTTGGAGGCGACTTCCATTGAAATCAATGGGTACAAAACGCCTAGAAGTCGGATTGAAGTCGTACAGGAACCTTTTCTGAAGTCGGAGTGACTTGAGTAGTGTGTATTAACACCGCTCCCATTCACTTACATTGTTTTTTTCTACAGCGCGACTTGGGACAACTTGAGGCGACCTCTAGTCAGATCCCAAGTCGCCCCAGTGTGAACCGACTCTTAAGGTGTGTATAAAAAAATTCAAGTGCTTATTGAAATGGAAATATTTTAATAAAAATATATATTAAACAAGTGCAAATAACTACTACAAAAATACGTGACATATAGTAAAGAGCGCAAAATATATTGAAATGCAAAACATCACACAGATCCCTTCTGCGTGAAACAAAAAATCCATAAATAAAGATGACAAATGTTCATGCGTGTAAAAAAAAAAAAAAATAAATAATAAAATGTAGCATATATTGAATAAAAAATGTGACAAATAAAAATAGTCCAATATATCTAAATAGAAAAAAGAAAATTCCAGTCCCACAATGGAAAATCCGTATACGTTGCAGAAAGAAAAGGATAAAATGGCTGTTCACCACCACCAAGATGTATTCCTCCTCCTACAGTACCCACAGGTAAAAAATGGAACCTTACCAGATAAGGTGGACCTTCTTGGGCAAGGTCATGAAGGCTTGCAGATGAACCTCTGCACCGTCTTGGTATTCCTCCACAATGTCGAGATCATCCGACTCCTGTAGTCCTCCTTGTCTCCACAGTTGCCAAATGGAAAAAAGTGAGTATCCCTCTCTCCAAGGAGATAAATCCCATACGTGGAGCTTTTAATGTAAAACGAACGGTACATGAAGCTTTAAAAAATGATGGTTAAAAAGCCGGCAAAAGCTATAAAAATAAACGTACGGGGTCGTAAAGGGTCGTGGTGACGACAATACATAGCACCGCCCTGACCAGTTTTGTCAAATCTGACATTCTCAAAGGGCACGGGCGACGCATTGACATCACCACTTAAATACGTTTGGAGGCTTAACCAAGCCTCGTTCTCATTCTACGGCTCTGCCATGAACGACGGGACCAAACCTCGTTTTACACAGGTAAACGTCAGAATACAAAGCAATGGGGGAAACATTTTAATGGAACACTCCCTATAAACAGCTGATCATTACAACAGGCCACAGCTATGTCATGTGGGGTGGAACAATATTTTGTTGTATAATGATTTTCTTTAAAGAACACAAGGCATTCTCATGTTGACAATAAAAATACAATTATTATGCCCATTATGTTGGCGATGTGGCATCCAGACTGGCACGTTATTTTACATTTTCTGGGACTGTCCAAAGGTTTTCCCCTACCGGCATCAGGTATTACAAACCGTACAAAAACTCACAGACCACTCTCTTGACAGCCCTGATGCAGTGCTTCTTAAAGGGGTGTTCCACCCAAAAAAACTACCTTTGCTTACTCCACTCCTCACCCCCATACATGCCACATTTGGCATGTAATTTTTTTGGGGGGGGAGTGGGGGCTTCAGTAGGAGTGGGACTTCCTGTCCCACTTCCTGCTTCCGCCGAGGGGCTGGTTAGGCGATTAAGCCTTAATCGCCTACACCAGCCCCTCCCTGTAGGCGATCACATGGGACACTGACAGGTCCCATGCGATCGCCTCTCCAATCAGCGGCGAGCCGCGCCGCGCACGCATGCGCAGTACGGCTCGCGCATGCGCAGTGGGTGCCCGGCCGTCACCGAAGGCTGTCACGGCTGGGTGCCCACAGTCAGGATGGAGACGCCGGCCGGGGAGGGGGGGAGAGGAGCGGAGCCCCGGTCGGCGCGTCGCTGGAACGCAGGAGCAGGTAAGTGAGTGTTTATTAAAAGCCAGCAGCTACACTTTTTGTAGCTGCTGACTTTTAATAAACACAACTTAGGGCTGGAACACCCCTTTAATTTGACTTCTATGTCGAGTAAGAGATACCTTAAATCTTTACTGAAACATCTGCTAAATGCCGCTAGGGCATGTATTCCCAGAATATGCAAACAAGCTCCACCCCTTATATCGCAATGGTTTGCCAGGTAGAACAATATTCAGCAGGTGGAACACTTCACTGCAGTCCTCAGGAACAAGACAGAGGAACACAATACGCACTGGCTATATTGGGACATGTTTCATTTCTCGCATGAATACTAAAATATTCTTAACTATCTGATCTGAGGGTATTCAGCTCTGAGAGCTCGGTTTCCTATGCGGTCAACCCCATAGAGGTCCCCTTCCTTTCACTTAACCCCTGCGCACACCCTTTTTTATGCCCCCCCGCCCTTACATTTCTTCTTCTCTACTTTTTCTCCTCTAGCGTGTCCACTTTTCTTTTTTTTAAATATACACCTGAAAATGCCCGACCATATGGTACAACTTTTTTTAGGCTGCGCGGGGTACCCCCTTTTTGAAGAGGGTCATCGCTTGCTTTTTCATTACAAATGATGCGTGCCTGTAAATGATGGTTATGTTTTTCTCTCAAAGTTGAATATGACCCTGAGTGGTAAGGCACAATTTATCATCGATTTGACATAGGGTATATAGATTGGTTAGTGACAATTAACCTATGTTATTTTCATTTCCATCATGTCACCACTGATAGTCTTTGTCAGAACTGTGCTGTCATGTCATTATAATGTGTTATGTTGCATATAGAATAAATGGTTGACCTTCCTGTCTGATTGATTGTCAGAAAGGTGTCCTTTTATGAAAGTGAGATCAGCGGTGATCCTGATTCTCACCGCTGTTCTCATGTCATTACCAGTTTATGAAGCTGAGGTAATCAGATGAGAACATGTTCTCCACTGATTATCTCAGCACAGTGAGAATCTGTAACTCACTGTCACAGAAACGGACAGTTTATGAAGGTGCGATCTCGGCACCTCACTGGTGATCTGTGACAGAATTCTCACTTTCTGATTCACCATCTCAGAGGTGGAGAATCAGAGAGAGAAGCGCGGAGCTGGCTGAGTATTGTGAAGGAAGAAGGAAGTCTTTTGACTTCTATGTTTCACACACAAGCAGCAATACAGTCAGAACACATCTTCACCACCATTGCACAACCCCAAAATAAGCAGGTTAGAGATTTATAGTATATATATATATATATATATACATACACACATCATCATATAGCATATATATGTGTGTGTGTATGTGTTGATTTCTATGTGTATGTATATCTATCTATGGGCCAGATTCAGGTAGATGAGAGCATCTTTGCTCCAGAGTAACGCTTCTCATTTACGTTACTCTGAAGACCCTTTCAGCGCAAGTCCTGTAATTCACATAGCAGTTGCGCGTAAACTTGCGCCAGAGTAACGATAATGCGCTGGCGTAACCCGACGCAAGTGGAAGTGGGTGTGATCATATGTAAATGATGGGCGGAGCCCAGCGCAGAGGCTTACGTTCAGCGCATCAACCACGGAGCATGCGCAGTGAGTGCGGCTCCACTCGCCCCCTTTGTGCGCATGCTCACAACTTCCGTCGGCACCACTTCACGGGAAACGTCAGCGCAATGCCTTCCGTTGGGCGTTTAAATGCGCCCGTAGAAGCGCCATTTCGGCACTAAAGTATATCCTGCTCCCCCTCCCCGCAGTGATGTTACTTTTGTTTTGAGATGGCTGCTCCCGTTCCCCGCAAACACACAGGAGAAAGCTGAACTTTAATGGCCAGGAGCTGTCAGCCGTCATCTCGGCTATGGAGACCTATGATGTCTTCCTCCATGGCTGTAAAATTTGACAGACAAGCATGGACAGAGGTGTTGTCCTGCAAGTGGGGGTGCTCAGCTAGCTCTTATCGTCGGTAACGCTGCTGTAGCTGCTCTCCTGCTGACCTGTGGCCATCTGGAGTAAAGATAAAGCAGCCTTTTGTAGAAATAACTTTGCGCCGGACGGACGAGATACGCGCGGCGCATGTAGCCAGCGTATGGTGCTAATCCGTTCGTGAATTGTGAAAAATCCCTCATTTGCATATTTGCAGGGGAAATCAATAGGCGCGACTGATGCGCCCAACGAAATTAAGCGCTGACGATACTCTGGCGTCGGAACGTTCCGCCAGTCGCAAATGACCCGTTATTGGGCGCATCTAGTTTGGTGGGTACGGGCACATAGAAAAGACGGCGCATCATCACAGTTACGCGGCGCATATCGAAATACTCCAGCGCAAGTGTTCCTGAATCTGGCCCTATCTATCTATCTATCTATCTATATATATATATATATTGTAGACATTGGGGGTAATTTACTCTTGTGGCAGATGCGTTTTTGTGCAGTGAGTCAACACAAAACAGGCATATAACGTTAAGGGCCTGGTAGCCCACGTTTATTAAAGGAGAAAAATAAACAAAAGTCCATTCAGGAATCCCACGCAGGGGTTTAAACGTTATCCAAAAATGAAAATATCAGCCCACCTAGCTACTCTTTAACAGCACTGCGGCTACAGGTACAGGTTCCTCAAACCATCACCTCCTCCAGACCCACGGTCCTGGATGCACACGGCTCCGAAGCCTTCCAACGCGTACAGCATCTATCCTCACACAGAGACAATAACAGCCACTGCTCCCACTTCCTTCACCTTCCTTCCCCTCTCCTTCCTTTAATGAGCTGTCTGCACCTGGGAAGGCAGCTTGCAGGCCATCTTAAAAACCTGGACACAGGTTGGAGATCCAGTCCCACCCAGATCTCTGAAGGATCTCCAAGCCATAGAGCCCCATGAAGTAATAGGAAAAATATGAGAAAACTGCCAGCGCAGTTTTCTCTGTTTTTAAATGTATGCTCTGCAGCTCTGCATATTGGATGAATGCAGACTCTGTGTCCACTTCAACATCATTTTTATAGTTACAGTAGCGCTTACTGTTACATACCTCCCCCCCTTGTTTCGAACCCGTAGGGGGCGGAACACACCAGCCCGAATCCTTGATTGGGGCACCTCTGCGCCAGCTGTAGGCCCAATCTTTTTTTCGGGTGCGTTTCCAGGCACGCTCTACCCTGGATCGCAACAGGGTTCTATAATTCTGTATACTCTGCCTTTCCACTCTTCTCTTGGGGTCCCTGAGCATACTCTCCTCTCTTGGGGAAACTCTGCCTTCCCTGATCCTACCTTTCACCACAGGACTTTCAGGTTCAAAAAACTCTCTCTGGTTACCCACGGCAACCACATCACTTTTAACAGCACCACTCATTAGCCAATCAGACATTTCAATGTCACCAAGTCCAACACAATCCGTGCCATCCATCTCAGTGTTTGTTAGAACTAGACCCGAGGAGGGACCACACACAGGTAAGTGACTACAACCCACTGGTCCATAGCCAATCTCCACCTCACCTGTTGTCCAACACTCCATGGGCAACTGATCTAACAAATGACACTGATCCACGCATAAACTACTTCTTTCTGATGTACACATTACATTGTTGCAGAAACCAACATTAGTAATTCTCACAGCGTCTCCGGGTACTTTAAGTTGTACCTCTTTCTGAGCGTTAGAAAGCATCTCTGCTAGTGCTGCGTCTATTCTGGGCCCTTCCTTCTCATGAGGCTCAGCTGGTGAGACAGTATCTGCGCCCTCTACTGACCACTGCTCAGCTGCACCTCGGACCACACCAGCAGGGATGTTTCTAGTCACTACATCAGCCGGAGAGACCTTTGATGTCTCCAACAGTTCTGAGGGCGTTCCATACCATTTAGTAACTAGGGGCATCCTCTTAAAGAACCTCAGGACTATTTGCCACATTGTTAATAAGCATTGGACCCACCAATACAACTCATGATCAAAGTTTCCCTGCACAGCCTGTACCACTTGGCTCCACCTATTGGTACTACGCAGCACAACCTGGTCCGCCTGTGGTGGAGACACCCAAGTGTACAGCGAGTGCATTTTTACCAACTCCAGCATTTCTAATAAAGTTTGTGTCATCTCTATGCAACCCATGTCTAAATACCAGACCTTTCTAGGGACCTTTTCCCTGTCCAAGACATGAAGGGGCTCATCCACTGCAGGTTGAAAGGTTGAGACATATGAAGAGACCTCCACCTCCTTGAAGGTACCCATCATCACCGCCTGTTGCTCCCCTGGAGCGCTGTCAGACACATGTCTCACACTTTTCCCTCCTGCACCAGTGTCAATGAGCCTCTGCAGGTCATTACAAGTCACATTGTCACCTTGACACTTGCTACCACTTAATTGCTGGGTTGTGGACAACACATCTGCCATGTCTATGCCAAGAACCGCTCCTTCAGACTGGAGGGGATCAACCTTCACAGGGACTGACATGCCCTTGAGCACCGGCCACTCTGCAAACCCTCTGTCTGGCATAACAGATGTTGTGTCCACACACTTGTCTCCCATCATTGCTTTATAACTCATGGTTACTTTGTTTAGCGTTGCGACTGTTTCCTTGCACCATGCTTCCCAGTCTGTGGTACTTCCCTGACAGGCATTCTGCAGCGCTGCAACACCTGTCCCAAGAGGCACCAAAGGAACCTGGGAATCATTTGCCACAACATCACCTGGGTCATTTCTATACATATCCCCTTGGGATGACACATCTGACAAGGCAGGTTGCAATACATGCTTTTGCCCTACCAGCTCTGGGGGCGCTACTGACACACACAGCTCTGCACTTTCAGCTTTTGCAGGCTGAATTAACCCCTTGACAAGTGGGTTACACTTAGTGTTGTGGGGCTCCGCCCACACACACTCACTGTGTGACACAGTCTTCCCTTGTTTTACCAGAGTAGCACCACAACCATCCTGGAAAACCGCTGGCTCCAACCCATGGAGATCCCATGAGACTTCCCTGGACAATCCTGTGCGTCCGGTTGCTATGGGAGATATCCTCCTCCCACCATTGGTAGTAAACACATTTTCAACATTTGCAGACATGACATTAAAGGAAACACATTTTTCAATGTCATCATTACCAATACCATCACACTTGCCAACATTTACCCTTTTATCAGCATAACAATCAGAATTTTCATTACGCTTAGACATAACTTCTACTTTTGCGCATTGTCCATTACCCACCACAGCCTGTGAGCCTCTCCTCACAGCACCCTCTATATTTAAAGGGGAACTCTTTGCTCCTTGAGCAGCTCCATAGCTGACCTGGGAAACGCTGTGCTTCATCACTGCAAGCTCCTTGGAGGTTTCCCTGGGCAACTCTGCAGCACCTGTCACTAGGGAACATGGCACAAAGACACTTTTGGTCACCCCTAGTTCAACTTTCCCAGCACTCTGCTGGATTATAGCAGGCGCATGCACAGTCCCCATGTCCATTTGAATCTTTAACCTTGCTGTCAGCTGGGCTTCCCCATATGCCATCCCACTGCTCTGGGTAGCACACTGCAGCAAGTCCATGTCCATTTGTAGTGCAGATCTCTCCGCTGGACACACTCCCACTTCACTGCGATACATTGAAACAGTCTTACCATTCTCAGTGGCTGGTATCATAGTCTTCACTTGAGTGCGCTGTCTCTGAGCTGCATCTATACCAGCTACTGTCTCTTTGGGGCCACAGGAGGACACTGCAGCCTTTCCAGATTCCTCAGCGGTGTTCCAGAACTTTGGGCAAGTAAAGATGCCATGTCCCACTCGGCCACATTCCAGGCACGATACTGGACGCTGAAATTTCATTTCTTGGCATCTCCTCAATGCCTGGCTCTCTGTTGCCAGGGGAGATCGCACTCTCCCAGCAAAGCATTGTTGCCTCTCTCCAACAGGCTGTATTGGCTCCTCCGGAAGCCACTTGTCATGACGCTTGGCAGGCACACCCCATGGTGCACAGACAGCCCGACTGGCCTCATCTGTGTTGCTATGGGCAACCACTCCCCATCCTGGCCTTTGGTCAGCTTCTCTTCTGGCACAGAACACAGGATTCCCTCCACTGGATCCTGTCTTAAGCCGTGTCGCTTTCACACTTTTTGCAATAGCTGCTTGTTTAACTGCAGCAGCGTTGCCAGGGGCAACAACACCTCTCTTTGTAGCGAAGGTTGGCTTGCCTTCCACTTCAGTTTTGTCCATTCCTGCCAGGTGCCGCTTGCACCAATCCACTGCAGATTCAAATGCTGGTGGATGCTCCACACTAGCAGTCCCATATGCACTCATTGCAGCCATGTTGCTAGGGGCAACAGCAGCCCTCTTTTCACTTAGAAAACTTTGTCCAGGCATGTATGGGGTTCTATTAGGCGGTAACAACCCCTCCAGCCACAGAGCTCTATCTCTGGCTTCAGCAAGTAACGCCTCCTTTTTCTGTTTTGACCGCCCCATCCTTGCGGTGTTGCACACAGCAACCAGTAACACAGTTCATAGCAGAGAAGAGAGAAAAAATGTGATTCTCCTTTCACAGGTACACAACCTGTATGCAACACAGTCCATCAAATTTCTGTGCAATGCTGTTTGCCTGGCTGCCACACACAGCTAGCAGCAGTTCCTGATGCGACTCACCACTGTAGCAAGGACCCGGATTACACCGTCTAGATGCCCGCTGAATCCACCACTGTAGACATTGGGGGTAATTTACTCTTGTGGCAGATGCGTTTTTGTGCAGTGAGTCAACACAAAACAGGCATATAACGTTAAGGGCCTGGTAGCCCACGTTTATTAAAGGAGAAAAATAAACAAAAGTCCATTCAGGAATCCCACGCAGGGGTTTAAACGTTATCCAAAAATGAAAATATCAGCCCACCTAGCTACTCTTTAACAGCACTGCGGCTACAGGTACAGGTTCCTCAAACCATCACCTCCTCCAGACCCACGGTCCTGGATGCACACGGCTCCGAAGCCTTCCAACGCGTACAGCATCTATCCTCACACAGAGACAATAACAGCCACTGCTCCCACTTCCTTCACCTTCCTTCCCCTCTCCTTCCTTTAATGAGCTGTCTGCACCTGGGAAGGCAGCTTGCAGGCCATCTTAAAAACCTGGACACAGGTTGGAGATCCAGTCCCACCCAGATCTCTGAAGGATCTCCAAGCCATAGAGCCCCATGAAGTAATAGGAAAAATATGAGAAAACTGCCAGCGCAGTTTTCTCTGTTTTTAAATGTATGCTCTGCAGCTCTGCATATTGGATGAATGCAGACTCTGTGTCCACTTCAACATCATTTTTATAGTTACAGTAGCGCTTACTGTTACAATATATATATATATATATAGACACACACACACATATATATATATATATATATATATATATATATATATACACACACACATATATAAATATATATATATTAGTATACAAATATAAACCCTGTATAACTGTAATAGAACAGTCTATGGGTAAAACCATATTTTAGGGTTTACATTTTTTTTTTACTAATAAATTAAAAAATTATATAAAAATGACTTAAATAAATAGCATTTTTATATATATATATATATATATATATATATATATGTATATATATATATATACACACATAAATATATAAATATATATAATAATATATATATATATAATACAATTAATAAAATAATTAATTTAACCACTTAAGGACCGCCGCATGTACATTTACGTCGGCAGAATGCCACCGACAGGCACATCAACGTATATATACGTTGGTGCCTTGGGGGGATCGGGGGTCCGATCGGACCCCCCCCCGTACATGCGGCGGTCCGCGCGGCTGCAGGAGCGATCCGACAAGTGGGGGCGGCTATCCGTTTTCACCCGCCCCCTCCGGATCGCTCCCAGCCAATGCGCGCGCCCGCCCGCCCTGTCACTTCCTCCTCCTGTGTAAACACAGGAAGGAGGAAGCGACGTGATCTCTCCCTCGGCGTTTGTTTCAAGCGCCGCTGAGGAGAGATCACAACACTACAAGTAAGTCTGCACCAACAGCACACTTACACACAGACACAAACACATTTAACCCCCGCGATCGCTCCCCCCTGTCACAGTGTCACTGAATGCAGTAATCATACATGTATGATTACTGTATTTAGTGTCAGTGTGACAGTCAGTCAGTGTTAGTGTCAGGGTAGCCCCCCCCACCCCCCCCAATAAAGTTTTAACCCCTTGATCACTGCCCTAGTTAACCCTTTCAATCCCTATTGCCAGCATCACTAAGCGATCATTTTTCTGATCGCTGTATTAGTGTCGCTGTTCCCGCTAGGTAGCTAATTTTTTTTTAATGTGATTTTTTTTACTAAAGACATGTGGCTAAATAAATTTTGGCCTAAATGTTTGACTAAAATTTAGTTTATTGTTTTTTTATTATAACAAAAAGTAAAAAATATTGTTTTTTTTTCAAAAATGTCGCTCTATTTTTGTATATAGCGCAAAAAATAAAAATCGCAGAGGCGATCAAATACCACCAAAAGAAAGCTCTATTTGTGGGAAAAAAAGGACGCGAATTTTGTTTGGGAGCCACGTCGCACGACCGCGCAATTGTCTGTTAAAGCGACGCAGTGCCGAATCGCAAAAAACCCTTGGGTCATTTGCCAGCGTATTGGTCCGGGTCTTAAGTGGTTAATATAATACATATTAAAATGCTATTTATTAAAGTCATTTTTATATAATTTTTTTTATGTATTAGTAAAACAAAAATGTAAACCTTAAAATATGGTTTTATCCATGGACTGTTCTATTAAATAATTTTTTAATGATTAGAAATGTTTTTTTTATTTATATGAATGGTGTATTACATATGTGGGATTCCATTAATATACTATACACCATTCACATTTAAATAGGCACATGTATGAGCTTTAAATATTGATAACTTTATTATTTTATTATTATGTGGTGTATGTGTGCTGATTTGTGTGCAACTGTTGTATTTTTCACTTCCTCATCCTGTAATCCCACTAAATCTCACAAGATTACAGTGAGAGAAGCCGTTCTGAGGAGTTTCCAGCCGTTTGTAGATCGCTCCTCATCTCAACAGGAGAATCGATCTACAAAGTTTCATAAACAGGCACTCAGAGGAGAGCGATCTCCCCTGAGAATGCCTGAGAACTGAATAGCGGTATTTTACCGCACTTTCATAAAAGGACACCTTAATATACAGTATTTTTTTAACTAATTATTACATAATTTATATATGGCCATCCAAGGTTCAGTGTGCCTATTCCAGCTTTCAACATGATGTAGAGTTTGCTGGCTTCTATGTATTTCCCATTTTAGCTTCATCAGAAAGAGAAGCGGTTAGGATGTGGAATTCTCTTCCACAGGCAGTGGTTTCAACGAGGAGCACCGATAATTTAAAATAATTATTAGCTAGGCATCTGAACAACCACAACATACAAAGATATACATTGTAATACTGACATAAAATATATCTGTTTGTTTTATGTTTTTATTATTTTATTTCATTGTTAATAATGGCCTACAATTATGCTTGATGTATAATATTACAAATGCTCTATTATATTATCTTTTCACTCGAGATGGGTCTGTACCAATCTCTCTTCCATAAAATATTTACATATATTTATTAATCATCGCTACAACACCCCCTTCCCGCCTTATTGGGGAGGGTTTGATTACAATTTTTATATATATATATATATATATATATATATATATATATATATATATATATTTGTATACTGTATGTAATGATAGATTAGGTGGTTCTTTATTGGCCAGAGAAAGCTGTTCAGTCTCATGAGTAACTTCTTTGCTAGAAACATTTCAGATTTGCATAGGGCGGGTGCCTATATCTGTGTCTGTCCTGAATATAGGTAATCATTTGTGTCCAGATCTTTTACTAATTGAGAGCTCTCATTGTTCTTTTCCCATAATTGCATCAGCCCTAAAATGTATTATTGCGAAATTCCTCCATTGTTCATTGTGAAATGACAGTGAGTTGAAGGAATTATAATCTTTGTCATAAAGCATCTTGAATATTAAGTTATTAGCAAATGAATTGAGATCTTTAATTCTCCAAAATCTATCTTTGTTCTGAAAGGGACAGAAGCTCAGTCCTAGTTGCAAGGCCTGAGCTTCTTCTCTAGACAATTTGTAGGAAGAGAGATATTTTATTTCAAACCCATCTTCTCTTGAGGGATTTTGACAAAGAATGTGTCTGTTTGCCATCCTTTTTCTTTCTTCTTTAAGTTCATTGACTTAAAAAGGAGAGTAGTTTGCTTTCTGGATCGCCCCTAATGTGATTTGTGTCAAGTGCAACGAGCCTATAAATAAGGGCGAGAGTGAAGAGAGCCACTGTTCACGTGCACAACGCTGGATAAAGTTCATTCCAGAGCTACCCCCAGATTACGATATACTGTATATATAACTAATATGTAACACAGTTTAAGATATTATCAATAAGGATGGGCCGAACACCCTCCGGTTCGGTTTGCACCAGAACTTGCCGAACAGGCAAATAATGGGCCAGATTCAGGAACAGTTACGCTGGCGGATCGAGTGATCCGCCAGCCTAACTGTGACTTTGAGCCGGCGTTTCTGTTTTCTGTAACCAGAAAACAAGAAACGCCGGGTTGAAGTTCCGATGCGAGCAGCGTAACTGAGTTTCGCCATCGCATCGTTACTTCAACTTAAAAATGGCGCCGGGGGCGTTCCCGCCGATTTACGCTCAAAAAATAGGTTAATGAGCGGAAATCGGCAATTCACGATCGAAATCCGGCGCGACGCAATGACGATACGACGTTTCCGGACGGGATACGCGGCGCATAGATATACCTACATGGGGTTGGAGTATCCTATGTTAGGTATAGGCGTCGTCATCGCGTCGGGAAAAAAAAAAAAAACGTCGCTTGCGTAAAACGGTCATGAATGGGAATGTGACGTCATTGACGTTCATTCACAGATTTTGGAGCATGCGCACGGGGATGTTTTGACACTCGACGCATGCGCAGTACGTTGGCGGCGGGATCGCGCGTAGTTAGCATACTACACGCCCCGTACCCGCTAAATTTGAATTCCGCCGGCTCATTTGTGATGCGCTGCCGCAACTTTAGGAGCAAGTGCTTCGTGAATGACAGCACTTGCTCCTAAAATTTCGGCAGCGCAACGCAAATGAGAAGCGTTACTCCAGAGCAAAGATGCTCTGGACTACCTGAATCTGGCCCAATGTGTTTGAACACGCGAACACCGTTAAAGTCTATAGGGCACGAACATGATAAAATCAAAAGTGATAATTTTAAAGGCTTATATGCAAGTTATTGTCATAAAAAGTATTTGGGGATCCGGGTCCTGCCCCAGAGGACATCTATTATACAAAAAAAAAAGTTTTAAAAACTGCAGTTTTTTCGGGAGCAGTGATTTCTATAAAGCTTAAAGTGAAACAATAAAAGTGAAATATTCCCTAAAATTTCGTACTTGGGGGGTGTCTACAGTATTCCTGTAAAGTGGCACATTTCTCCTGTGTTTAGAACAGTCCCTGCACCAAAATGACATTTGTAAAAGGAAAAAAAATTATTTAAAACTACTCGGGGCTATAATGAATCGCTTGGGTTCCCCCCCCCCCCCCAGTCCATTACCTTTGGGTCTGGTATAAATATTAAGGGGAACCCTGAACCAAAGTTAAAAAAAATTGCGTGGGGGTCCCCTCAAATTCCATACCAGGCCCTTCAGGTCCTGAACCCCTCTGACACCATGGGAAACCCCCGTGGCAGCAGAGGGGGCGGGGTCAGCTGTGATGCCACAGGGAAACTGCAGGAAACCCCTGTGGTATCAGAGGGAGGTAGGGTCACCCCCATGTACATCACGGGGGGCCCCCGTTTTCAGCTATTTAAGAGCTGTCACGGCGGGTGTAGTGTCATTCGACGGGAACCTCCCATGGAGGCATCAGTAGTGGCATTTTTTTTCGGTATCCTCGGGTCAAGAATGGATTACATCGCTGGAATTTTTTTCTTTTTTGATAAAGGACTTGTCCCAAGCTGTGTCTTATGTTTTTTTTAACATTTTTGACACTTTTTTTGTGAAATGGTAGGGGTACAATACCAATTCACATGGGGGGTGGGATCTGGGGTTCCCCTTGTTAAAGGGGAATTTCAGATTCTGATATGCCCTCCACCTGCAGACCCCCACAACCACTGGGCAAGGGTTGTGGGGATGAGGCCCTTGTCCCCATCAACATGGGTACATTTACATGGACCCCAAAGTATCCTCCCCATGTTGGTGGCCTGGTATAGTTCAGGAGGGAGGGCGCTCTCTCATCCCCCCCCTTTTCCTCCGGCCTGCCAGGTTGCGTGCTTGGTGTGGCGAGACCCTTGCTCGCCCAGGTCCTGCTCTCCCGACACTCCTCTGCTTCTATTGGATCAGATTGCAGATTGCAACATCTGATGGTCCAGTCATCCAAGGTTCCGGGATCCGATCGCGATCCATTTGAAGAACACACACCAGACGAGCTGTATGTATGTTCAAACAGGAGACTCTCTTTATTGAAACATTCAGCTGGTTATATACAGGTTACAAGCTCATCATCAATCAAAGAACAATGAAATCTCCACCTCTTTTTCCACACACTGGGGTTTCCATACAGAGACATCACATGTGACACATCACATTCCTTTATCAATAGAATTCAATTAACCTTTTAGATAATGACATGCTAATCCAATACTCCTGACAGGAGACTTCAAACAGTTTTATCACATAATAGAAAGGTCTAGGAGCTGACCTGGATTAACACCTCTACACAATGAAATGTCTTTCACAAGCCGGGTCACTTAGCATTTTAAAAGCAGATGTCCTTGCATTGAATAAGCCAACAGCTTGTAATGTCCCTCTTCTGTGTTACAGATGTCAAGTAGAAACACCTTAATATCTCAAGATCCATGACATTACTCCCCCTGGGAAGCAGTTCAACATCCACAGTGGGACTCAAACGGGTCAACTCGAGGATGTTGGACAAGTAGTCTTAAGGTTCCAGGACTGTCTGCCGGGATAAACCATCCGCCTTCCTGGTTTGAGGCCCTGGCCCATAATCGGACGGAAAGAGGCTCACATTCAGTCCTCTCCAAAAGCCCCTGTCCTGGCTAGGTCTGGCACACAGCTCCCCTTTTGGCAGGAGACTAACACAGTAGGAGACACCAGATGGGTTGACTCTGAAGTTAGTCGGTAGTTCCAGTCCCCCAATGCCGGTTTCCATACCGTATCCCAAATAAATTGTCCCAAACCGAGCATTACTCACCCCGCCATCCTCTGCCTCTCTCAGAGAACACGCCTGCCGCTGGGGAGGGGCCTGGATTTGCCCTTCTCTCTGGAGTCCTTTCAGCCGCTGGAGAGCAGACAGGATGGCTGGGCTCAGTTCATCATACTGTTGGGGACCTGGGCCAACTGGCCACAATTTCTGGGGTATACCAGTGGAGACTGAAGTCCCATCCACTGGTGCGAGGTGAAAATCCCCCGGTGCTTGCAAAGCAAAGCCGACATCCCCCTGTCTCAGAGCCGAACCGTTTTCTGGGGTTGTGTCAGTGGAGATTGAAGTCCCATCCACTACCACAGGAACCCCCTCTTCTGTTAGTTGAAGAAATTTTGTAACATCACATAAGTGTATATGTTGCCGACACCCCAAATCGATTAGAAGATTGAAAGATTCCCCCAAGGGAGGGGCTTTTTAGGCAACCATAGTAAGCGTAAATATGCAAACAGAAAATTATATATAATAATAAATATTTAATCGTGTAGAAAAAGAGATCATACAGTATAACACTTCACAAATCATAAAGTTGCAAAAAAAATTTTTTTTTGAAAAACTGATCCACATAAATAAACTCTACAAGGCCCTACGCGTTTCGGGAGTTTCCCTTCTTCGGGGGCCGGAGTCTGTGTGGGAACAAATTATATTACATCAGGTTTACATAACCATAACATCAAAATAGCTTTAACAATCATGTCAAAATTTAAAAAAAAAAAAAACAGCAAGCATAAAAGGTGAAGGATAAACAAAAAACATACCAGTCAAGAGATGGCAACTCAATAAAAACACAGGGTAAAAAAATCAATGGTGAACGATATTCCTGAAAAGATGGTATGCAGGAGTTGGGAGACAGGCACCATATATCCAAAGGGAAAGCAAGCCCCAGGCCAAAAACTGCCAAACTTAGAAAGGTTGTGTAGTCCCTAAAATAAAGGACAGGTTGCATAAAAATATATGCAAAATAGAAAAAAAATATATATATATATGTCATATCTATTTTAGTCAAGGTAAGATAAAAATATAAAGTGTATACCTGTCCAAAGGGAATAACCCATAAGGCCTTGTACACACGAGGGAATAAATCCGCTGAAGATGGTCCGACGGACCATTTCAGCGGAAAAATCCCCTCGTGTGTAGGGGCAAACGGACGCTTTTTGCTGGATTCATCCGGCGGAAAAATTCCAAAGCATGCTTTGAAATATTTCCGCCGGATAGCTGGCTGGCAGATATGTCCGCTGGTTAGTACGGCAAACCAGCGGACATATCTTGCCGCACATGCGTCGTATCCTGTGAATGGATCCGACGCATGCGCGCGGAAGTGTTTACTTCCTGGTGCGGTGACGTGGCGGTCACGTGGCGGCGTCAACGTCACCGCCGCGTCACCGCGCTATCCGCCGGCGGGGAATTTGATCCGATGGTGTGTACAGCCATCGGATCAAAACATCCCGGCGCAAATATACGCTGTAAACGGTCCGGGGACCGTTTACAGCGGATATTTCCCGTCGTGTGTACAAGGCCTCAGAATAGCCAGAACGGGTCAACGTGAAGCACAGCACAGTAAATTATCTACCTATCCAGGAAGGGTAGTATTAGAAATTGGCCAGAGGAGGTCAGCGTGAAGCGCAGCACAGGAAAGCTGAAAATAAAAAGATTCAGCAAATAGCATCCAGTTTAGTTTATGTGAAATGAAATAAAAAGGAAAAAACAGCCAAATGTTTGGGAAGAGGGAGCTGACAGTGCTGAGCATCAGCCAGCAACATACCTTTCAATAGATGTGTAGTTGCCGTCACCGTCAACCAGGTCAACCATTCCTGGGAGACGGCTGTGTATAAATAGGAGAAGGGGGTGTGGTCACCCATGTGCGCGACAAACGGCGCTAATGCAGCGCGATCACGTCACTGGTGAGTCATAACGTACCGCCCCTATGCCGTAGTGTGTTACCATAGAGAGGGCATGGAAGGGGCGGACGCAGGGAGGTGTTCCGGTAATGGTCGCATCGGAATGCGCACGCACTCACATAGTCAGTGCGCAGGTGCGAATAAAACGGAAACAAACAGTATCACATGATCGGTAGTAGTGGGCGGAAGTATCGTGACAACTGTCAGCAGGGAACGCCCAAACGAAGGCAAAAGAAACACATAGCAGGACTATGCTATTAATGGGATGAAAAAACCGCATAATCAACAATATGAGGGTTCAAAAGCTAAATAAATTACTGTGCTTGGATTGAGGTTAACAAAATTAGGTATTATTTAAATGAAGGCAGTGGCCAAAATAGGGGTACAGAGAACATACCCGAAGAGGGGAAAGGAGTCTGACAAAAATCCCCTGTCCGGGCAGAAGTCTCTGTGCGGCGCAAAAATTGACCCATAATCACAGGGCACAAAGTGCCATATGACTGGGTCAACAGGAAGGCCGCCATCCAAAGGGTGACGGCCTGGGTGCGCCGTGCTTACCATAAGGATAAAAGTGCCTGATTCCCCAAATCAAACCAGGAAAAAAAAAAAAAGGGGGGGGGGGGGGTTACACTGTGTAATTATGACGAGGAGGCATCTCAGATAAAGAAACATGATAACTAGGTGCTGTTTATCCAGGGAAACAAGTAAGTAGACCTGGAAAAACATCCAAAAGGGGGCTACCAAAACAGGACAGGGACAAAGGCAAGCACAAAAACGAAAAAGAGAATGAAGGCAACACCAAAAAATCTAGAAACCAGGCTACAAAAATAAGCAAAAGGAAAATAAAAGTATATAAAGGAGATTATTACAACAACCTTACTCTTTTTCACAACCACCCGAAGAGAACCCTTCTAAGAAGGGCCTAAAACTGATCTGTTCGTTTAAGCCAGGGAAAGTAGTCGCCTCTAAGTCTATGATCCATCGGGTTTCGCGTTGTAAAAGGGTTTTATTCCAATCACCCCCTCTGGGGTTGGGGTGGATCCTATCTAGGATGAGGAATTTAACTCCTGAGAATTGCCCTTTGTGATGAAGCAAAATGTGGCGTCCTAAAGGCATATCAGGATTTGCTGAACGCATACTGCTGATATGTCGGGCAGCCTGTTTAAAGAAGGGCAGTTTGGTCTTGCCCACATAAAACCTGTTGCATTAACAAGTAAGTAGATAAACTACCCCAGGAGTCTTACAGTTTGCAAAGTGGCGTGGTCTAAAGGGTCGCCCATTTGGTAACAGGGCCTCTGGGTCAGTGTTGATATATCGACAGGTCGAGCAACCACCACATGTGTATGTGCCCTTTCTTTTGCAGGGATCTTTCCTGAAGTCTCCCTTAAATTCACTCGTAACTAATTGGTCCCTAAGGGAGGAAGCCCGTCGGTACGTAATAGCTGGTTCTTTAATAACAAAGGGTCCCAAATTGGGATCAAAGGAGAGTAAATGCCAGTATTTCTTAAGAATCCCTCTCGTTTGTTGATGTTGCATGTGATATTTGGTAATTAATCGTAGAGTGTTTTCATCTCTAATAGGCTTTTTCTTTGGTTGAGAGAGTAGATTTTGTCTGGTATGTGCATTAGCACGTTGGAAAGACTTTTTGAGGCACTTCTTAGAGTAACCTCTCAAAAGCAATCTTTCTCTTAATGCAGCAGCCTCCAACAAGAATACTTCTTGATTGGAGCAGTTGCGTTTGAGACGTAAATACTGGCCGTATGGTATGGATCTTATTAAAGGTAAAGGATGGGCACTAGTAGCATGCAATATTGTATTGCCGGCTGTAGGTTTTCTATGGAGACCCGTAGAAATGCTACCATCCATAGTTTTTAGTAGGGTTACATCCAAAAAGGCAATCTGGGTATCACTTAGTGTCATTGTAAATTTTAAGTTCCAGTCATTGTTGTTCATAATGGACATAAAACTTTGCAATTCATCGATGGTCCCCTCCCATACCACTAAGACGTCATCTATGTATCTGAACCAAGCCGACACTAGATGAATGAACGGTTGTATGGGTGTGCTTGTCAAGAAGGACTTCTCCCACTCCCCCAGGTACAGGTTGGCATAAAAAATTTTGACATGATTGTTAAAGCTATTTTGATGTTATGGTTATGTAAACCTGATGTAATATAATTTGTTCCCACACAGACTCCGGCCCCGAAGAAGGGAAACTCCCGAAACGCGTAGGGCCTTGTAGAGTTTATTTATGTGGATCAGTTTTTAAAAAAAAATTTTTTTTTGCAACTTTATGATTTGTGAAGTGTTATACTGTATGATCTCTTTTTCTACACGATTAAATATTTATTATTATATATAATTTTCTGTTTGCATATTTACGCTTACTATGGTTGCCTAAAAAGCCCCTCCCTTGGGGGAATCTTTCAATCTTCTTCTGTTAGTTGAGAGCAGAGGCCTGGGGCACTCTGCTCTGTTGCCAGCTCTTCCACTGGGTTGCTGTGAGTGGAGACCACAGTCCCATCCACCGATATCCGCTCAAGCTGTAGTGGGGTGCAGCCTCCAGTAGCATCCTGTCCTGCTGACAGTGATTCAGCTGGGAGTAAGAGCTTTACCACCTCAGCTGGTTGCTGGGGAGGGGGGCCAACCCCCCTGGCTCCCTGGAACTCCACAGTTGGTCCCGATGCTGGGCAGAGATGGCTAGCACTCTGCGCTGTTGCCAGCACTTCTGGTGGGGGTGCAGAATCCATAACATCGTTTGACCAGTCCATACATTCTGTAATCTGCGGCTAGGGCGTGATCGCCATCTTCTCACCATGAGCCTCCAAAACTGCCACAGGGGTGGGGCAGAGGTCTTGATCCCTCTGTCCGGTGACCCGCACTTCAGCTGGGGAAGTTCCTTGTTACTCCGCAAATACTGCCCTTGGTGCTGGGCAGAGCACAATGAAGTTTGGCCCTGATCCCAGCTCTTCTGCTGAAGGCCCATAAGGTTGTTCTTCCTCAGCAGAAAAATCGATTAAATCCCCTGTCTCTGGTGTCTGGGGATAGAGGTTCACCATCTCCTGTCCATGGAACCCAGAAGATGCTATAGGTACTGAGCAGAGGTTAGCAGAGCTCGGCCCTGCGGTCAGCACTTCAGCTTTGGGAATGGCAATCTCAAATTTTCCACTGGCATACTGCTGGACAGGCACATTCCTCCACTCAATATCATCCAATGCAGAAACAGGATAATCAAGGTCAGTCAGCACTTGCTGCATCCGCCATAAGACCTCCGGGTCCATAGCTGCAGGGGCAGGTTGGCAAAGCACACTGTTACCCTGCCACATGGACGATTCTTCAGCCAGGATTTCAGCACTGTCAGCTGATATTTCCTCATAGTCCCAGGCAAAGGGATCCTCACCCTGCTGCTGAGCGGAGTCTAGCAGCTGTTTGTAGGCGATTTCCAGGTCCCATTTCTGAGCGGCCAGGAATTCCAAATCTTCCTGTAACCAGTGCACTTCCGAGACATTCAGTCTTCGCTCTCTGTGCTCCATTATTTCCTCCCAACGCCACTCCTGATCACCCCCAAAGTCGGGGTCCTCGTACATCCTCCAATACAACAATCCCAGGCTATCATAGTCAAAGCCTTCCATGGGGCTGTCATCCGCTGACCACGGGCACTCTTGGACTACATACCACCAGAGGGCTCTGTAGCTCTAGTCCAACTGCATTTCTCTGCCTGGCTCAGCCTGCTTAACTCTGCTGTCCACTCCTGTTTTGGTTGTTCCCCCAATAACAGCATTCTTACTTCATACTGTGTCCAGTACCTTCTATCGATGGAGGGGAGAGCATTTCCCTGGTGTTGCTGCTCGCGGACTAGCGCTTCTTTCCAGAGTTCGAAGCGGAACGTATCAGACCATCCAAGCAGGACCTCCTCTGATACTGGTCCTCTGTACTGTATCTGCTTCTCTCGCAACCTCCTTCTGAATTCCTCTTCTATGGTTACCGGTATCTGTACCTCTCCTCTTCTTTCATTTGGTGCTGCTTCTTTAGGCGTTAAACAAGAGAGATAGCAGACTGCGCAAAGGTACAAATAATTAGCAAAGCAGCTGAACACTGAAGGGTCAATAGAAATCCTTGATAGAGTACATAGAAAAAAGCAGTGCAGCGCTACAAAATAAAACCAAAACCGTGAAATAAAAAACAAAATAAATAAATAAATAAAAATTCAGTCCAAACAGGTGATCAATTGGAGTGGTCAAGCAGACTCTTGTGCCTCACTAAGGTGTTCAGATGTAACAACTACAGCAAACTGATGTCTTCAAATGGTAGTACATGCCGCTCACCTGAACAGATGGACCTGTATGTGAATAGCAGGTCAAAAGCGCAGTCCCTCACAAAAGGAGGATTTGGAGTTCAGCGATGTCTCCTTGGAAGCTCTTAGTGGTAGATGGTCAGCCAGAATATTCTCTCACACGAAAGGTGTCATGAAAAGGTAAAAGAATGACACATAGTGCTTTCCGTATAATCACAATGGCATAGAAAATGTATTAAAAAAGAAAAGCACTCACAAATAAAGCACTATGTCCTAGTGCATGGATACGAGTATACAGCAAATAAAAGAACCAGGTAGGTGGCTGTCCTGACATCAAATGAAAAAAAACCCCGCACGCGTATCGTCCACAGGTGCAGGACTTCTTCAGCGGATATGGGGCTGATGTGTCAGGATTCATTTTATAGCAGCAAAAAACCTAATTAGACCAATTAAAACAAGCTCCGCCCCCCAGGGTGGGTATACGTGCACCACTGAATATTAAACATACAATTACCACAGCAACGGTGGGAAGTATCAAAATAACACAAGCAAACAAAAATGATCTCCACATGTCATAATGATAAGCAAAAGGGTATGTTCAAATATATATAAGTAGTCATCCGATGTTTTACAGATCACAACAACAAATGTAGTGACAAACAGATATATAACAAGAGCTGATACAAACATTATTACCTTATAATCAGGTCTAGTGAAAGCATACCAGGTGAAGTTTCTTTTTTTAACCATAAATTTTTTATTAAATTAATAACATATTATACAGAGCTGGTACAAAAAGGTGATTTCAAGTTGTATAAAGCGTTATAAAATAAAATAGTACATCTTACAGGGGTATATAGACATTGCACAACGTGGGTTACATATATTCTCTATAGGTTGACCTCCGGAGGAGGTTAGGCCTGTCACCCCTTCGGGTACTACTGTGAGCAGGCTAGGTGCAGTTTCAACAATATGTATCCTATCCAGGACCTTAACGAGGGTCCATGGTGCGCAACAAACTTATAAGCGTACCTAGATGCATTTAAACTCAAACAAGAACTGGGTAAAAAAGAAAGAAAGAAAGAAAAAAGGAAAGAAGGAAACATTTTAACATTGATCGTCAATGATCTGAATTGAACGTATAACAACATACCTAGATACCTATATTTACCACTAGATGGCATAATAGCTACATTTTACATATATCAGAGTTACATGTGTGAGAGGGCATATTTAGATGTTTTCCATATGTCCCAGTGTTTATAGAAGGTGTGGGATCTTCTTTCAGTGTAAGCTAACATTTTTTCCATAGTGTATTGTGAGTTCACCCTAGAGATCACTTCTGTTATGCTTGGAGCTAGGTGGGTGCGCCATTCTTTTGCTATGGAAATACGGGCCGCAAACAATATGTGTACGACCACCTTTCTCATTAATGGTGGAAAGTGTTCTATTCCCAGACTCAGCAAAGTAAATGCAGGGTTAAGGGCGTATTTTATGGATGTGACATGAAAGATAATCGACTGTATTCTTTTCCAGAACCTTTGAATGATTCTACAGCTCCAAAAGATATGGAGTAGGCTCCCCATTAACTGACAGTTTCTCCAGCAAAGTGGTGTTATAGAATTATCCATTTTATTTAACCTGACAGGTGTTAGGTACCACCTATGTAGCAATTTCTGTGCATTATCCCAATGCTCCACACATGCTGAGGACTTCCCATTATATTTGATTGCTGCGTGCCACTGATGTAGTGGGAATTCTAGCTGCAGTTCCCTTTCCCATTTTAACATGTTTGGGCTTTTATTTTGAACGTATAGGGGAGAGGCATATTTATAAAAGATGGATATCCCCTTGCGTATGTTTAGGGTTTTGCTCCTCAGAAAGTCCCATAGGATCTGCGGAATTTCTATAGGTCTCCTCCCATTGATTTTAGTATAGTGCTGTATTTGGAACGTCCTATATCTGTCTACGGTAGTCTGTTCAGTCAGCGGGGGCGTAGAGTAGCGTGCCCCTATCTTTTTCCATGCCGTAACCGTGAAGTCAGGAATGAGGTACTCATATGTTGCTAGCGGTATTTGCAAGGTCTGGGTGGGAACGTCAGTGAAGTGAACATTAGTAAGGGCTGACCATGCCTTCAAGGCAGCTTGTATAGTCGGATAAGGCGGGGTAAGTGGGCTGTGATGCAGACTAGCGGCTACCACCAGTGCAGGGAGATCGTGACCAGGAGTGACCGCATGTTCTATTGCTGACCACCGATTGTCAGATTGGCAAGAGAACCAGTAGCGCATTTGGTCCAGTACTGCCGCTCTGTAATACAGTTGGGCGTTGGGTAATCCAACTCCTCCCAGGTGTTTGGGCTTGTAAAGTTGCGCTAATGCCACCCTGGGTTTTCTATGCCCCCAAATGTATTTCCTAAGTGATTTCTCTAGTTGTGTAAAGAATTTTTGGGGTATCGGGATGGGCAACGTTCTAAAGTGGTACAGTAGTTTGGGGAGTACTTGCATTTGAAACGCTGCTATCCTTCCCAGCCAGGAGAGGTTTAGTGCACCAATCTGGGTGAGTTCCGCCTCCACTTTGCTTAGGAGGGGGGGAAAGTTGCTTGCATAGATTTTGCTTGAGGAGGCCGTTAATTGTACACCCAAGTAAGTAATTGAGGGAGGGTCCCAGTTGCAGGGGAAGCTAGTTATTAAAGTATTTTTCTCTTTGTCAGATAGATTCAGTGTCAAGGCGTGACATTTAACTGCGTTGACTTTGTAAAAGGACACTTGCCCAAATTTATGTAAGATCGATTGTATCGCTGGCAAGGATTCTACCGGTTTGGAGACAGTTAAAATTATGTCATCCGCAAAAAGCCCAATTTTATGAATATCAGAGTTAATTCCTATACCCGTTATTTTATTGTTCGATCTAATGTATTCTGCCAATGGTTCTATCACTAACGAGAAGATGATTGGGGATAGTGGGCAGCCTTGACGAGTGCCATTGGAGAGAGAGAAGGAGTCAGACAGTAGGTTAGATGAGTAAACCCTGGCTGTGGGAGTGGAGTACAGCGACATGATTGCCGAGTGTATCAAACCCGAGATTCCAAACTTATGTAAAGTCCTTGACAGGTATCCCCAATGGACTCTGTCAAAGGCCTTTTCTGCGTCAAGGGCTATGAAGGCGCTGGGAGTTTGTGTGGCCTCTGCTAATCGTAGGAGGTCAAGCATCCGTCTGGTCCCATCCGGTGCTTGTCTGCCTTTCACAAATCCAACTTGGTCAAGATCAATAAGGGAGGGAGTAACATTCATTAGTCTATTGGCTAGGACCTTAGCATATATTTTTAAGTCGGAGTTCAGGAGGGATATTGGCCTAAAGTTTTGGGGGGTCGACGGGTCTTTGCCAGGTTTGGGTAGGGTGACAATAACAGCTTGGAGCATTTCGGTGGGAAAGGTCCCTGATGAGGCAGCGACATTGTAAATTTCTACTAATCGGGGGGCGAGTATAGCAGAGAATGCCTTGTAGTACTCTGCGGAAAATCCGTCCGCTCCTGGGGATTTGTGCATGGGTAGGGAATGTATCACATCCACTACTTCCTGTAGTGTTATGGGCAAGTTGAGCTTGTGTAGAGAAGGGCCCTCCACAGAGGGTAAATGCACCCCCTGCAGAAAGTCTTCAATTTCTTTATCTGTCGGTTGGTGTGTAGTTTGGTCTTTGTTCAGGTTATATAGTTCTTCATAATAATTTTTGAAGGCATTGGCGATATCTTTGGGATTGTGGTATGTTACGTCACGCTTGTGGTGTTTAATGTGAGTAAGGTTGGAGCGGGCCTGTCTCTTTTTAAGCTGGGAAGCTAGCATTTTCCCCGCCTTGTTGTTCTGGGAGTAGTAAGAGACTTTGAGTCTCTTAAAGAAGGTGTCATAGTCTACCCTAAGTGCCTGCCGCAATTCCTCACGACAGGCATTTAGGCTTTGAAGAACGTCAGCGGTCCTGGTTTGCGGATTTTTGTGTTGCGATTCTAGGTCGGCTATGGACTCCTGCAGTTGTGCCATTCGTTGTTGTTTCTTTTTCTTTTCCCTAGAGGCAACCTGTATGAGGGCGCCCCTAGTGAAAGCTTTGTGTGTACACCAAGTTGTCATAGGTGAACATTCCCCGTTGTCATTGATGAGAAAGAATTCTTTTATTTTTTCGCCTATCTCGTCCCTAATTTCGGGGCGGGACAGGAGAAATGTGTTGTTCCGCCACAGTGGTCTGTGGGATATTTTGCCAGAATCCACAACCTCAATAGTCACAGGTGCGTGGTCCGACCATGTGATGTTGTGGATGTCGGCAGTTCGGATTTTTTGTAGTGTGTACATGTCGGTCAGGAAGAAATCCAATCTCGAGTAGCTATCATGGACATTAGAGTAGAAGGTGTAGTCTCTCTCGGTAGTCCTCAGGCACCGCCAGGGGTCAAATAGCCTTTCCTCGTGACACAGTGCCCCTAGAGAGGGTCTCCGCCTGAGGGCCACCGAAGAGACATCCAGCTCCTCGTTCAGTACCATGTTAAAGTCACCACATATTATTAAACCACCTTTTTGCAACTGCTTTGCTTTTTTGATGACTTTCCTGATAAACCTTAAGGGCCTAACATTAGGTGCATACACATTTACCAGCGTGTAGGTGACATGGTCAATGTCCGCTACCAGTATGAGGTAGCGGCCGCAGGGATCAGCATGGACCTGTAAAAGAGAAAATGTTAATGAGTCCTTACAGGCGATCAAGACCCCGTTTTTCTTGGAGCTGTTCATAGCAGTGAAGACATGTGGAAATTTGACATGCGTACATTTTGGCGGGTTTACGTTGGAGAAATGAGTTTCTTGTACGCACAGAATGTCACATTTGGCTTCTATGGCTGATTTCCACATGGTCCTGCGCTTGTAAGGGCTGTTTAGCCCCCTCACGTTGTTAGACCATATTTTAAGTGTCATTCTTCTGGTAAGTTGGGCAGCAGTGCCATCCAGTGGTAATTTTCCGCAATGACAGGCTCAATTCAGGTATGTAACGCTTGTAGAGATGAAAAACAAAAAATAAACGAAAAAACACAAAAAGACAAGGATCAAGAGTCCATGTAACTTCTGAACCAAAAACCTGTTCAAGTTGATCAGGCCGCTTGATGTGCGGCAAGTAAGTTACGGTAAGCATCCCGTAACCAAACATGGGGAAAAAACAAAGAAAAATAGTAACAGCCGAACACCGGGTGTCATTCAGGACAAATGGATATTCATCAAAGACATCAAAAGTGGGCCAGGTTGATTAGTAGGAAGGGAAGAGTACGTCAGTTGAAGAGAAGCAAAGGAGGCAATCCTCAATGAAAAGCAGCAGGAGTCGCATCAAATCTGCATACAAAAATCACTTGCTCCTTCTGTTCTGCCGCTGGGAGTTGCGATGTTGGAGTGAGGGTTCAGGTTCCGCCGGGAGTCCTTCAGCAGGAATCAGACGCCATTTCTTGAGGAGATTGAGACCTTTATCCAGTGATGTGATTGAATGCGATTCATTGTTCACTTCCACCAGCAGTTTGGCTGGGAAGCCCCATTTGTAGAGGATTTTGTGATTTCTCAAAATTTTAGTGATGGGTACTAGCTTGTGCCTTGCTGCCAGTGTGGCTTGTGACAGGTCAGCATATAGTGCGATTCCAGCAAAGGGATCAGGTAAAGCAGGGTGTTGTCTGGAGTATCGCATAAGTTGGTCCTTGATGTGGTAAAAGTGGATTCTTGCTATCACATCTCTAGGAACTTGCTCAGGCAGGAAGGAAGGTTTGGGCAGTCTGTGAGCCCTGTCTATAATGATGTCGGCTGGGCTCAAAGTAGGAATGGCTGTCATCATCAATTTTTGCAGATAAGGTGTAAGTTCTGCGGGTTTGACAGTCTCAGGGACCCCCCTAAACTTAACGTTGTTCCTTCTTGCCCTGTCCTCTAAATCTGCCATTTTGAGGCGCATAGCTGTAATATCTTCTACCACTTCAAAGTGAGCATCCACAAGGTCATTGTGTGCTAAGGTAAACTCCTCCATCTTCTGCTCCACATACCCCACTCTGTTGCTAACTGCAGAAACTTCCTGCTTAGTAGACTGCATGAACACTGCCATATCACATTGCAGGGCTCCCCTCAGGGTTTGCAGCATCTCCTTCATGGTGGTATCTATAATAGGCTGACCTGATGTGGGGAACGCATCCAGCTGCTGGGCATAGGCAGAAGCTTCCTCCATCTCCTCTCCCTCATGGACAGCGCCATCTTGGGCTCCCGGGGCCTCCCCAACCCTCCTTTTTTGCTTGGCAGGGCTGCTAAAGGGGGATGCTGGTGGGGGATATCCATTAGGATTCGACTCACCCGAGGATGGCAGTGGATTAACTGCAGCTGCATGTGTGGGATCCGGAGCGCGGCTCCTCGCGCCGGCGCCATCTTGGATTTCTCGGCTCCCGGCTGGAGGGAAGAAATCTGTAAGTTTTCGGGGTCCTTCCCGTTCCTTTCTTTTGGACATTGTGTCCACAGTGTGCCCCCACTTCTGCTGTACCTTGTAGGTGTTTTAGTGGTGTCCTGATGTGCTGTGAGCCGCGTTATGTGACCCGGTGTGTCAGAGCTCTCTCAGCACACGTCCATGAGCTCTGGCTGCCGGCTCCGCCCCCCACCAGGTGAAGTTTCAACGCCATAGACGGTGGCCTCCTACACACAACACGTGATCAGGACTGGTCACATGACTTACCATCACCATGGTGCTAAGCTAGACGCAAAGGACACAGGAAGCGTCTTGCGTGGGCGGCGACCAGCGTGACGCGAACCGCCCATCATGGGCGGTAACCTGATGACACTGCCACCAGGCCAGGCATACAGCCATTGGCGTGACGTTATCAAGACCGCCCACCGTAAACAGAGGCAGCGCGGCCATAGTAATCAAAGAGACCGTCAGTACCCTCACACACCGCTCATAGATAGAGCCTAGATGTGAGATAGACAGATTCATAGCCATCAATACAATACCAGGGAAAGGGTCTAACAGCACAGAAAACTAGCCAGCGCCGCCGCGGAAGAACTAGAAAGGGGGGGGGGGAGGAGGAAGAAGCAAACTGAAAACAAATGTAATAAAAACAGGCACAGACCTATATCACTAAAACCACCAGAGTCATAATATGATCAGAGCAATAAAAGGACACTTCATGCAAAGACCACAGATGATTATACAATAGGTGTCCAAAAAATAAAAATAAATATAGATGTAAAAAAGTTTTTGTATATCACCCAAACTCTGGGGGAAGAGCTTAAAAAAGCTTCATTCAACAATAGATACCAAAAACAATTTGGAAAATAAAAATAAAATTAAAAGAGACATCAGAACAGCCACCTTACTAGTTAACAATAAAATATAAATAAATATCAAAAAAGCAGAAATAAAACAAAATACTAACGATCTGAAATAAAACAATTAAGGTCTTTAGGCGTTGTCACAAATTGTTGCTGTTGAACTTGCTGCTGGAACAAGTCTTCAACTGACCGGGGTCCTGCATCACCATCCCTCTGATCCATCTCGGCTAGCGCAATGATCAGGGTGGCCTTGTTCTTCCCACCGATCCCTCCGTGGCTCTCAAGCAAGTCTTTTAGCATTGTTCTCCTGCAGGCTGCATAGCTGGTCATTTATGGTGGTGGTTTGGAGTTGTCCCAGTAACTGGAGAGCAAATCCCACCGCTGCCAACCAATGTGACGAGACCCTTGCTCGCCCAGGTCCTGCTCTCCCGACACTCCTCTGCTTCTATTGGATCAGATTGCAGATTGCAACATCTGATGGTCCAGTCATCCAAGGTTCTGGGATCCGACCTACAGCTATGTACCGATCGCGATCCATTTGAAGAACTCACACCAGACGAGCTGTATGTATGTTCAAACATGAGACTCTCTTTATTGAAACATTCAGCTGGTTATATACAGGTTACAAGCTTATCATCAATCAAAGGACAATGAAATCTCCACCCCTTTTTCCACACACTGGGGTTTCCATACAGAGACATTTCGGCACCGCAAAGCTTGACACATCACATTCCTTTATCAATAGAATTCAATTAACCTTTTAGATAATGACATGCTAATCCAATACTCCTGACAGGAGAATTCAAACAGTTTTATCACATAATAGAAAGGTCTAGATAAAATGTCTTTCACAAGCCAGGTCACTTAGCATTTTAAAAGCAGATGTCCTTGCATTGAATAAGCCAACAGCTTATAATGTCCCTCTCCTGTGTAACAGATGTCAAGTAGAAACACCTTAATATCTCAAGATCCATGACACTTGGATAAGGGTCTGATATGGATTTTTGGGGGAACCCCACACCATTTTTTTTATTTTGGCGTGGGGTTCCCTTTAAAATCTATACCAGACCTAAACGGTCTGGTATGGATTTTGAGGTGAACCCCTACACCATTTTGTTTTTAATTTGGCGCAGGCTTCCCCTTAATATTCATATAAGAACCAAAGGGCCTGGTAATGGACTGGGGGAAACCCATGCCGTTTTTTTCAATGACTTTTATCTGTATTGCAGGACCCGACAATTCATTATAGCCACGAGTTTTAAATGACTTTTTTCCTTTAGAAATGTCATTTTGTTGCAGGGACTGTTCTAAACGTGGGGAAATGTGCTACTTTACAGGCAGACTATAGACACCCCACAGGAACGAAATTTAAATGAATATTTCACTTTTATTGTTTCACTTTAAGCATTATTAAAATCACTGCTCCAAAAAAAACAGACGTTTTTGTAAAAAAAAACTTGCATTGATACATGTCCCCTGGGGCAGGACCCAGGTCCCCAAACACTTTTTATGATAATACCATGCACATAAGCCTTTTAAAATTAGCACTTTTGATTTTTCATGTTAGTGAAACGGGGTTCCGCGGCTTTTTGAATTTTCCCCGAACTCAGCATATTGTTCGGTGTTTGCCAGAACCGAACTGTTCGCCCATCCCTAATTATTAATTCCAACTTTGCAACCACAACAGACAGTGGGCCAGATTCAGATACAATTACATTGGCGCAGAGTATCAGAGATACACTACGCCGCCGTATTTTACCAGGCTATACGCCGAATTCTGGTAGATTTTGTCCCTTACGGTACGGCGGCGTAGTGTATTTCTCGCCGCGTAATCGAAATACGCGATTAGGGGGCGTGAAGCATTTAAATTAGGTGGGTCCCCGCGGCGATCGAACTGCGCATGCTCCGTTTAGAATTTTCCCTGCCGTGCATTGCGCGAAATAACGTCGTTACGTCATTCGTTGTTTGAGTAGCGTCGTTTACGGACATTCCTATTCCCGGACGACTTATGTAAAAAATAAAAAAAGACGTTGACATTCGACGCGGGAACGACGGCCATACTTAACATGGGCTGTCTAATATTAGACCAGCAAAAAGCTGGTATAATTTTACGCAGCAAAAAGATGACTAAAGATGCCGTAAGAGATTGCGATTGACGTTCGTAATTTCGTGGATCGTCTGCAAAAGCTCATTTGCATACCCCGACGTGGAAAATGACGGGAACTCCACCCAGCGGCCGCAAATTTATTGCAGCGTAGATCACGTAAGCCAGTCGGATTGAAGCCTGCAGCCGTATTTTCATGGTATTTTCAGCCAAATGTGGCTTAGTACTATGCTAATTACAGAAATGTAAGAGAAGGCATTTGTTTACGTTCCTCCTTTATTTAAACAATATAGACTTATTTAGCTATATTTTATTATCGTCATTGTGTTTGAGGCCCACTTTATCTTATAAAGCTCTTTTGAACCATTGCATACTATGTTTTTTATGATAAGATTGAAAATAAATGTGAAGAAAAATATTACATTTCTGGAAACCTTGGTGTATTGGAAGGGTAATAATTTACAAATAGATGTTTAAAAAAAAAAAATGAAATATTACATTTCTGGAAACCTTGGTTTATTGGAAGGGTAATAATTTACAAACAGATATTTAAGAAAAACACTGAAATATTTGGTGTATTGGAAGAATGGGATGGTAGGGATTGTAATAATAGGATGGAATTGTCAAAGAGTATATAAAAAAAGAAAAGTTTATTTAGTATAAATCATGATAATCACAATAACACTGTATATTGTGATTATCATGATTTATACTAAATAAACTTTTCTATACTTTTTATATACTTTTTGACAATTCCATCCTATTATTACAACCTGTACCGTCCCAGGGGCTGTTTTCTCCTTAAAAAAAAAAATTGAATTTTCCCGGGATGTGATTGTGATTCTTTGGAATTGCAACTGATTTAGCTTCATTCTTTTTTCTTTAAATTGGTGTATTGGAAGGATAATAAGTTGCAGATCTTTATACTTTATACTAAACTGTCCATTAAAAATGTTTTTACTTATTTATCACTGTTTTCACTCACATGGTTTATACAAGATACATATAAGATTAATACAGAAATATTGAATGTGTAGTGTGAACCCCATAGTATCAGATCCTGAAAGACCTAAAAATACTGGGCCAGATTCAGATACACTTAATTTTGCGCTGCGTAATCGAAATACTCTACGCTGCCGTATTTTACTAGGCTCTACATCGAATTCTGGTAGATTTTTGCCCGTACGCTATGGCGGCGTAGTCTATTTCTCACCGCGTAATCGAAATACGCGATTAGGGGACGTGAAGCATTTAAATTAGGCGCGTCCCCGCGGCAAACGAACTGCGTATGCTCCGTTCAGAAATTTCTCGCCGTGCATTGCGCGAAATCACGTCGTTACATCATTCGTTGTTTGAGTAGCGTCGTTTACGAACATTCCTATTCCCGGACGACTTACGTTAAAAATAATAAAAGACGTCGGAAAACGTAGAAATTCGACGCGGGAACGACGGCCATACTTAACATGGGCTGTCTAATATTAGAGCAGCAAAAAGCTGGTATAGTGTTACGCAAAAAAAAGATGACTAAAGATGCCGTAAGAGATTGCAATTGAAGATCGTAATTTCTGGGATCGCCGGCAAAAGCTCATTAGCATACCCCGACGCGGAAAACGACGGGAAGTCCACCCAGTGGCCGCAATTTTATTGCAGCGTAGATCCGAAGGCGTATGAACACGTAATCCAGTCGAATTGAAGCCCACAGCTGTCTATTCATGGTTTGAGGTTTCAGACTAGCTAAAAAACGGGCGTAATTTGAAATTACTCCAGTCTAACACCAGTTAGACAGGAGTTACGGCTCTCTGAATCTGGCCCACTTTGTATTATTATAGACTACCTAATTTTCACTAGAGATGCAACTTATCAAAATTGCTAAAAAAAAATATGTTGGTAGTGTAATGATTAAAAAATATATACTAACCACTTCAGCCCTGGAAGGTTTTAACCCCTTAATGACCAGAGCATATTTTTGCGATACAGCACTGTGCCGCTTTAACTGACAACTGCACAGTTGTGCGATGCTGTACCCAAATAAAAGTGTACTTTTTTCCCACAAATAGAGCTTTCTTTTGGTGGTATTTGAGCACCTCTGCGTTTTTTTTCTTTTTCACTATAAACAAAAAAAGAGCGATAATTTTGAAAAAAAAAAAACTTTCTGCTATTATACATATCCCCCAAAAATATATAAAAAAAATGATTTATTCATAAGTTTAGGCCGCTATATATTCTTCTGCATATTTTTGGTAAAGAAATCTCAATAGGCGTATATTGATTGGTTTGCGCAAACGTTAACGTGTCTACAAACTATGGAATTGATTTAGGGACTCTTATTTTTTTTATTGTTTTTACAATAAACTGCGACATTGCAGCGGACAAATCTGACCCCAAATTACACTTTTTGGGGACCACTGACAATATAACATTGATCAGTGCTATAGAAATGCACTGATCAATATAAAAATGACACTGGCAGAAAAGGGGTTAACACTAGGGGGCGATCAAGGGGTTAAGTGTGTTCCTTCAGCATGTTCTAACTGTAAAGGCGACGTGCTTACTGAAACTTGACAGAGATCACTGCTCCCGATCACTGGGAGCAGTGGATCCCTGTCATGTCACTAGGCAGAATGGGGAAAATGCCTTGCTTACATAGGCAGTTCCCCGTTCTGCCTCTCTTCAACGCAATCGCGGGCCACCGGCAGACATTGAGCCCACTATCCTGCTTTTACGGACTGACGTGCAGGTATGTCAGTTTGCGCAGTAGAGCCATTCTGCAAATGTGTATCGGCGTGAGACTATCGGCAAGTGGTTAAAGAGAAATGGTATGAGAAAAAAAATCCTACCATCAACTAGTGCCAGGTGAAATAGCTGCCCGATGGAACAGATATCCATGGGTGCAATAAATGTTTTTTTTTTTCAAGAGTTTATTGAAGATAATGGATACATTACAAGCGATACAGCATCATAGTACAGCAGTAAGTATTCGATATCCGCGGTCGCAGCTGCTTCACAGAAATGCGCTTATAAACAGCAGCGTTTAAAAAAAAAACAGAATAAGAAAAGAGTATAAACAACATGTTATGACAAAGTACTGTACAGTGAAAAACCTTTGTAACAGGATGGTCTTCGTTGTCAATAGGGGTAGAGGGGGGGAATTTGTCTCGTTGCATGGGATAATGTCTATGGAAATGAAAAAGTATTAGAAATGGATTGACCACCTGGGAAGGTGGTGTAGGATGACAAGGGAGTTCTGTTATAAATCAGAAGTAATAAGTAATGGGCCCAAGGAAGCATATGATAGGTAGGTAAAGGGTTGCAGTTATATTTTAGGCATGAAGTGGGATTAGATGGTTATCGGGAGCCTGGACCTGGGGGTCGTTGCTAGGGTTACACCCGCATTAAGGTAGGATTATGCGCCGGGTTAGCGGGGATAAGGGATCGGTGAGTATGAGTATTGGGGCGGTAAAGGAGTGATAATGAATGTTGCTAACCTATATCTACATGGCCAGTGTCGCACCGCAGCTCCTGGAAGTCATCTAGGACATAATCCGCTTATAACTGTCTGTGGTGGTGAAGTGCACCCAGCACGCCCATCGCTCAGCGAATTTGGATGGTGTGTCTCAGGCCTGATGAATCAGGTTTTCCATCTCTGCAATGTGGGTCACGCGCTTGAACCAATCAGCTAGAGTAGGTGGTTCCTGAGCTCGCCATTTCGCAGGGATGCAAAGTTTCGCCACATTCACAAGAGCATTTCTAGGGAGCGAAAGTACGTTTTTGGGGGTAGGTGGGAATGGTGAAGTAAAAACTGTTCTGGTGTAAAATTCAGATCGAGCGTGGAGACGTCCTTCGTAATGTGATGGACGTCCAACCAGAACGTTTGCAGCTTAGGACAGGACCACCAAATATGTATTAGGGATGCCCTTTCAGATCCACATCTCCAACATAAGGGGGATACAGAGGGGAAAATAGAATGGAGCCTCGTCGGAGTCCGGTACCAGCGTGAGAAGACTTTGAATGCATTTTCTTGAGCGTATACATTCACCGTACCTTTATGGATACAGGAGAACATTGCTTCCCATTCTTTTTCTGTCAGGTCTATGGATAGTTCCGTTTCCCATTTCCTGCTGGCCCAATTGGTATTAGAATTACTATCTGGGAATAGTAACGTGTACATGAAGGAAATTAAGTGAGTCACTGGTCCAGTGCCTGTGCACAGTGCTTCAAAAGGGGTGAAGTGGTGGGACCAGGGCGGTTTCGGACGAGGAGTCTCAAAAAAATGTCTGATTTGAACATATGTCCAAAAGTGGAAGGAGCCAGACTGTAGTCTGGACTGCAAAGTGTCATATGATAGAAGTCGGTCATTGTCAAAAAAGTGAATTGCCCGTAGATGGAAGTGTGGCCATATGACGGCTAAGAAGGAGGGCTATTGGCCTGGGGGGAAATCAGGGTTGAGTCTGAGCGGGGTCATCGGGCACAGGAGAGAGGAGATTCAGTATTTATTACATGCTATTTTGAACGTGGCCAGGGTCGGTGAGATTAGCGGGTGGGCTAGGCAAGAGGGAGGAAGTGAACATGATTTGATCCAGGGGGTTTGTGCTAATGGGATGGGAGAAAAGGCGTGTTCCAGTTCCACCCAGGCTTTAGATGCGTTGTGGAGATTCCAGTCGGCTATCCTGGAGAGGTGGCAAGCTTGGTGGTATTTGTCTAGGTCCGGAAGGCCCACTCCTCCTTTCAGTTTGGGAGCGGTTAGTTTGGCATAGCTTAATCTGGGGCTTTTCCCATTCCAAATGAATTTCGTGCAGGCCGTTCGGTATGTGAAAAAAGCCTTAGGTAGTTTAATAGGGACTGTTTGAAAGAGATAAAGCAAACGGGGTAGGACATTCATTTTGATCGCAGCCGCTCTGCCAAACCATGTAAAGAGGCCTGTCGACCAACTTTTAAGGTCTTTCTGGATCTTTTGTAACATCGGGAGATAGTTGACAGAGTATAAGTCTGAAAGGGACGAAGGGAGTTGGATACCTAAGTAAGTAATCGAGTTTGTGTTCCATTTGAATGGAAAGTTTGCTTGGCATTCCGCAAGTAGATCTGGGGAGGGTGACATTGAGTGCGTTGGATTTTGCAAAGTTTATCTTCAAGTTAGACAGGTGTTGGAAGGTTTTAAGATCTGCCAAGAGATTCGGTAGTGTCGTAATAGGGTCTGTCAGGAAAAGGAGAACAACGTCAGCAAAAGCCGCTACCCTTAATATTCGGATTGGCTCTGAGGCATCTTAGGAATGGTTCGAGTGTGAGGATGAAGATAAGTGGGGATAAGGGGCACCCTTGTCTGGTTCCGTTGGTGATGGAGAAGGCATCCGACAGGTGGCCGTTGACTCGAACTCTGGCAGTGGGATTGGTGTAAAGTGCGAGGATAAATTGGAGCTTACGCTGAGGAAGATCCAAAGAAGTTAGCGCTTCTCGCATATAGTCCCAGGCTACTCTGTCAAATGCCTTCTCTGCATCAAGGGACAGCAAAAATCAGTTTCGTTTCTGTGTTGTGAGCCAGTGGTGGAGGTAAATAGCTTTAAGGGTGTTGTCCCTAGCTTCCCTGCCAGGGATGAAGCCTACTTGGTCCAGGTCTATCAGTCGAGGCAAGAGAGGTAAAAGACGGTTCGCCAGCATCTTGGCGTACCATTTCAGGTCAACGTTCAGCAGAGAGGGATCTTTTCCAGGCTTTGGTATCACAGTGATGTGAGCTGAAAGCAGGTCTCAGGGGGGTGGGGGAGGGGCCCAGGGAGTTGAAAGCTAGAGTAAAGTGGGATGTAAGCAGGTGGGCAAATGATTTGTAATATCCTACCGTCAGTCCGTCGGGGCCAGGGCTTTTCCCAGGCTTCATTTGTTTTAGGGCTGCTGCTGCTTCAGGCAGAGTCAAGGGGGAGTCTAGGTCGTTGGCTAAAGAGTTGGAGATGGGTTTAGGACTGTATTCGGGTAGGAAGGTTTTTATAGCTGCCGTCCGAGCGCTCGAGTCAGAGGGGGGAGTCTGTGGGGTGAAGATTATACAGGTTAGAATAGTATGCCACAAATTGTTTCGCTATGTCAGGGGGAGAGGCGATTTTCCAGCCTGTCGAGTCAGTTATCGAATGCACCGTGGTGGAAGCTTTCTTAGCCTGTAACGCTCTGGCTAATAGTCGCCCCGCCTTGTTACCGAATTCGTAGAAGACTCGTTGGGAGAGAATGTATTTGCGCTTAATTTGTTTATCTAGAAGGTCCAGAAGTTCTGTCCTAGCTGCTTGGAGGGAATGAAGAGTGGATGTGGCCAGGGAACGTTTATGCGCTTTCTCCAGTCTATGTATCTTGGCTGTAAGGTCTGAGAAGTGTTTCTGATGTTCCCCTTTACGCTTAGCCACTGCTGCCATCAGGGCCGTCTTTCTGAGCGGGCATGCCCGGGCACAGCCCAGGGGCCCCACGTTAACCTAGGGCCCTATGCAGGGCCAGCGCACCGCTGCCTACAGGTGTGTGTACTGGAGGTGAAGAGCAAATGTATGCTGCGGGCGGCCGGGAATCGCGCATGATACCATTACACTGATCCCTCCCCGACTCCCCCAGCTGCAGAGTTGTTTGGCGGCTAGAAGCTCTGAATTGTCCCCGATGAGCTGGCCCGCCTCCTTCACTGTCAATGATCGGGACTCGTGAGGGGGTGTGGTCAGGCAAGGGGTGACCCCGCCTGTCACTGGGGGCGGAGTCGCCGGCCTCAAGGATGATCACACGGTCTACATGGGCAGATCAACATCAAGGTAAAAAAAAAAAAAAAGCCTCTAAAAATGCTGTTTTCTTTTTTTGCAGCTACTGGACTGAGAGAAATTGGATTAAAAAATGCTCTGCTCGATTTCTTACACTCAGGACAGAGCTACAGGAAAAACCGGACAGCATCTTGAGCTTTGTCATCTTTATTACTTCTATCTTTAGATGCAAAAAAGTTCTGTTAGTTGACAATGATGGTATCTGGATTTCCTGTAGCACTGTCCTGAGTATAATTTTTCAACCCAATTTCTTCCAGTCCCTCTGCCCTGCTGTCACCCAGTCCCTCTGCCCTCCAGTCACCCAGTCCCTCTGCCCTGCTGCCACCAAGTCCCTCTGCCCTCCAGTCACCCAGTCCCTCTGCCCTGCTACCACCCAGTCTCTCTGCCCTGCTGCCACCCAGTCCCTCTGCCCTGCTGCCACCCAGTCCCTCTGCCCTCCAGTCACCCAGTCCCTCTGCCCTCCAGTCACCCAGTCCCTCTGCCATCCAGTCACCCAGTCCCTCTGCCATGCAGTCACCCAGTCCCTCTGCCCTCCAGTCACCCAGTCCCTCTGCCCTGCTGCCACCCAGTCCCTCTGCCCTCCAGTCACCCAGTCCCTCTGCCCTCCAGTCACCCAGTCCCTCTGCCCTGCTGCCACCCAGTCCCTCTGCCCTCCAGTCACCCAGTCCCTCTGCCCTCTAGTCACCCAGTCCCTCTGCCCTCCAGTCACCCAGTCCCTCTGCCCTCCAGTCACTCTGCCCTGCAGCCACCCAGTCCCTCTGCCCTGCAGCCACCCAGTCCCTCTGCCCTGCAGCCACCCAGTCCCTCTGCAGTCACCCAGTCCCCCTGCAGTCACCCAGTCCCTCTGCAGTCACCCAGTCCCTCTGCCCTGCAGTTACCCAGTCCCTCTGCCCTGCAGTTACCCAGTCCCTCTGTCCTGCAGTTACCTCTGCCCTGCAGTCACCCAGTCCCTCTGCCCTGCAGTCACCCAGTCCCTCTCCAGTCACAGAGTCCCTCTGCCCTGCTGTCACCCATTCCCTCTGCCCTGCTGTCACCCAGTCCCTCTGCCCTGCTGTCACCCAGTCCCTCTGCCCTGCTGTCACCCAGTCCCTCTCTGCCCTGCTGTCACCCAGTCCCTCTCTGCCCTGCTGTCACCTAGTCACCCTCTGCCCTGCTGTCACCTAGTCACCCTCTGCCCTGCTGTCACCCAGTCACCCTCTGCTGTCACCCAGTCCCTCTGCTGTCACCCAGCCTTCTGCCCTGCTGTCACCCAGTCCCTCTGCCCTGCAGTCACCCAGTCCCTCTGCCCTGCAGTCACCCAGTCCCTCTGCCCTGCAGTCACCCAGTCCCTCTGTCCTGCAGTCACCTAGTCCCTCTGCCCTGCAGTCACCCATCCCCTCTCCCCTGCAGTCACCCAGTCCCTCTCCCCTGCAGTCACCCAGTCCCTCTCCCCTGCAGTCACCCAGTCCCTCTGCAGTCACCCAGTCCCTCTGCAGTCACCCAGTCCCTCTGCAGTCACCCAGTCCCTCTGCTGCAACCCAGTCCCTCTGCCCTCCAGTCACCCAGTGCCTCTGCCCTGCATTCACCCAATGCCTCTGCCCTGCTCTCACCCAGTGCCCCTGCTGTCACCCAGTGTCCCTGCAGTCACCCAGTCCCTCTGCCCTGCAGTCACCCAGTCCCTCTCCAGTCACAGAGTCCCTCTGCCCTGCTGTCACCCAGTCCCTCTGCCCTGCAGTCACCCAGTCCCTCTGCCCTGCAGTCACCTAGTCCCTCTGCCCTGCAGTCACCCATCCCCTCTCCCCTGCAGTCACCCAGTCCCTCTCCCCTGCAGTCACCCAGTCCCTCTCCCCAGCAGTCACCCAGTCCCTCTGCAGTCACCCAGTCCATCTGCAGTCACCCAGTCCCTCTGCAGTCACCCAGTCCCTCTGCTGCAACCCAGTCCCTCTGCTCTTCAGTCACCCAGTGCCTCTGCCCTGCATTCACCCTCTGTCCTGCAGTCACCCAGTCCCTCTGCCCTGCAGTCACCCAGTTCCTCTCCAGTCACATAGTCCCTCTGCCCTGCTGTCACCCAGTCCCTCTGCCCTGCTGTCACCCAGTCCCTCTGCCCTGCTGTCACCCAGTCAACCTCTGCCCTGCTGTCACCCAGTCACCCTCTGCCCTGCTGTCACCCAGTCACCCTCTGCCCTGCTGTCACCCAGTCACCCTCTGCCCTGCAGTCACCCAGTCCCTCTGCCCTGCAGTCACCCAGTCCCTCTGCCCTGCAGTCACCCAGTCCCTCTGACCTGCAGTCGCCCAGTCCCTCTGCCCTGCAGTCACCTAGTCCCTCTGCCCTGCAGTCACCCATCCCCTCTCCCCTGCAGCAACCCAGTCCCTCTGCCCTTCAGTCACCCAGTGCCTCTGCCCTGCATTTACCCAATGCCTCTGCCCTGTTCTCACCCAGTGCCCCTTCTGTCACCCAGTGTCCCTGCAGTCACCCAGTCCCTCTGCCCTGCAGTCACCCTCTGCCCTGCAGTCACCCAGTGCCTCCGCCCTGCAGTCACCCAGTCCCTCTGCCCTGCAGTCACCCAGTCCCTCTCCAGTCACAGAGTCCCTCTGCCCTGCAGTCACCCATCCCCTCTGCCCTGCAGTCACCCATCCCCTCTCCCCTGCAGTCACCCAGTCCCTCTCCCCTGCAGTCACCCAGTCCCTCTCCCCTGCAGTCACCCAGTCCCTCTCCCCTGCAGTCACCCAGTGCCAGTTCCCTTCAGTCACCCAGTCCCTCTGCCCTGCAGTCACCCAGTCCCTCTGCCCTGCAGTCACCCAGTCCCTCTGCCCTGCAGTCACCCTCTGCCCTGCAGTCACCCAGTCCCTCTGCCCTGCAGTCACCCAGTCCCTCTCCAGTCACAGAGTCCCTCTGCCCTGCAGTCACCCATCCCCTCTGCCCTGCAGTCACCCAGTCCCTCTCAACTGCAGTCACCCAGTCCCTCTCCCCTGCAGTAACCCAGTCCCTCTCCCCTGCAGTCACCCAGTCCCTCTCCCCTGCCGTCACCCAGTGCCTCTGCCCTGCATTCACCCAATGCCTCTGCCCTGCTCTCACCCAGTGCCCCTGCTGTCACCCAGTGTCCCTGCAGTCACCCAGTGCCTCCGCCCTGCAGTCACCCAGTCCCTCTGCCCTGCAGTCACCCAGTCCCTCTCCAGTCACAGAGTCCCTCTACCCTGCAGTCACCCATCCCCTCTGCCCTGCAGTCACCTATCCCCTCTGCCCTGCAGTCACCCATCCCCTCTGCCCTGCAGTCACCCATCCCCTCTCGCCTGCAGTCACCCAGTCCCTCTCCCCTGCAGTCACCCAGTCCCTCTCCCCTGCAGTCACCCAGTCCCTCTGCCCTGCAGTCACCCAGTGCCAGTTCCCTGCAGTCACCCAGTCCCTCTGCCCTGCAGTCACCCTCTGCCCTGCAATCACCCAGTCCCTCTGCCCTGCAGTCACCCAGTCCCTCTCCAGTCACAGAGTCCCTCTGCCCTGCAGTCACCCATCCCCTCTGCCCTGCAGTCACCCATCCCCTCTGCCCTGCAGTCACCCAGTCCCTCTCCCCTGCAGTCACCCAGTCCCTCTTCCCTGCAGTCACCCAGTCCCTCTGCCCTGCAGTCACCCAGTTCCTCTGCCCTGCAGTCACCCAGTCCCTCTGCCCTGCTGTCACCCAGTCCCTCTGCTGTCACCCAGTCCTGAATCTGGTGACGGGATGGGTGGCACGTTACATGCTGAATCTGGTGACGGGATGGGTGGCGGAGAGTAGGGGGCAAGCTTGTAGGGGCCCCATAGCATTTCTTTGCCCAGGGGCCCATGATGCTATTAAGATGGCCCTGGCTGCCATGAACACACTTCGGATCACACATTTGTGGGCTTTCCAAGTCGTGACAGCCGAGGTGTCTGCTGTTCTGATTTTCAGGAAATATTGAGTTAGGCGTTGTTCGACGTCTGCTACAATCACAGGGTCGGTGAGTAAGGAGGGGTCTAGTTTCCAAGAGTAAGTCGAGTGGCGCAGTTCAGGGATGGTTAGAGTCAGAGATATCGGGTGGTGATCGGAGAGGAACAGGGGGTCGATCAAAGTGCTGTTCAAGACAGGAAGATCAGGTTGCGATAAGAAAAAGTAATCGATCCTCGAATACTTGTTGTGTGGGGCCGAAAAGAAGGTGAAGTCCCCGCCATTGGGATTCAGGGTGCGCCAAGTGTCATGGAGTAATAGTGTTTGGAGTTGGGTCCTAATGGATTTGAGGGCCGCATACGTGAGAGAGAAAGTCCCTGTGGACGAGTCAAGTAGAGGATTCAGGGGGATATTAAAATTGCCCCCTAAAATAAGCATACCTTCTTGGAAGTTCGACAGAGCAGTAGCGATGGAATTGAAGAAAGAAACCTGTCGGGAGTTTGGGGCATAGATGTTGGCCAGTGTAACAGTCCGGCCATATAGAGACCCCTTAAGGAAAACATATCTTCCCTCCCCAGTGCCGATCCTGACCTCCCTGGGGCCCCAAGCAAAATGACATGTCACATTAAAGTTGAGAAGCGGGATGGGGGGGGGGGGGGGCGCTGCTGTCGGGGAATGCCATCTTACAATAAAGTGAGAAGCGGGGGTGCCGACTTCTTACCTTTTCTCCCATGCAGCCAGCGAGTTGAGAAGCGGGATGAGGAGCCCAAAATGACTTCTCACCAGACAGGGCCTCTAGTAATTTGGGGGGCCCTCTGCCACTTTGCGGGGCCCTAAGCGGCTTGCATAGTGAGCCTATAGGGTGGATCGGCCCTGTCCTTCCCCGTCAGACAAGGAGTCTTTAAGTTGGAATGGGCAATTTTTTGCTACAAGAATGGAGACTCCCTTGGATTTGGAGACCAGAGTGGTAGCATGGAACATTGTGGGGTAACGATAATTTTGCAGCTTTGGCGTTTCATCCCTGCGAAAGTGTGTTTCTTGGACGAATACAATGTCCGCCCTGTTATGGTGCATAACCTGGAGAAGTTGTGAGCGCCGTTCAAGAGAGTTGAGGCCCCAGGCTGCTGTCGGGGAATGCCATCTTACAATAAAGTGAGAAGCGGGGGTGCCGACTTCTTACCTTTTCTCCCATGCAGCCAGCGAGTTGAGAAGCGGGATGAGGAGCCCAAAATGACTTCTCACCAGACAGGGCCTCTAGTAATTTGGGGGGCCCTCTGCCACTTTGCGGGGCCCTAAGCGGCTTGCATAGTGAGCCTATAGGGTGGATCGGCCCTGTCCTTCCCCGTCAGACAAGGAGTCTTTAAGTTGGAATGGGCAATTTTTTGCTACAAGAATGGAGACTCCCTTGGATTTGGAGACCAGAGTGGTAGCATGGAACATTGTGGGGTAACGATAATTTTGCAGCTTTGGCGTTTCATCCCTGCGAAAGTGTGTTTCTTGGACGAATACAATGTCCGCCCTGTTATGGTGCATAACCTGGAGAAGTTGTGAGCGCCGTTCAAGAGAGTTGAGGCCCCAGGCATTGAGGGAGATCAGTTTGAGCATGAAAGTGTCTGTCTTAGAGGGAGCAGGAGCCATTAGATCACGGACTAGCAGAATATCAGAGAAAACAAACCAATGTTCTGAGAGCTGCGGTTCAAATTTAAGGGTGTAGTGAGTAAGAGGGTCCCAATCAGGAACGGGGTTGATCGAATAATAATGCGGTGGTCAAGGGTAGGCTTAAGAAAGGGTATGGGTGAGAGTATGAGGGGGGTGAAGGGGATGTTAGGTGAGTGAAAATATATGTTCGTGTACGGAAAAGGTATGAATCCGAAGACTGGCAAAGAGCCCCTCGCCGGTCCAGTAACGTAACGGTCCACTGTAGCGGAAGTTTCGGAAAACGTCAGTGGTGAGTTCAATGTCCAAAGACGTGTAGCCAAAGAGAGAGGGGTGGACCACTGTGGGGGGGTTGAGAAGGCCTAGAGAGAAAATTCAATGAGAAGGGCTGACAGGGTGCAATAAATGATTTACTGTAATGTCTATGATGTCATCATAAAATGATTTTATGAACATAACCAAAACCAGAAAGATCGCAAATTTTCTAAGAAATATTTGCTTTAAGAATGGTTTTAAAAATAAAGCGTTACTAAATTTGTTATATTTCCAAAGAATAAAACTTCCTCTTGAGGATTATAAAAGAAATTAAGCTTATGCCGCGTACACATGACCTTTTTTCATGTCATGGAAAAAAATGAAGTTTTTCTCCACATGATTCTTGTCAAGCTTGCCTTGACAAGACACACGATCATGAAAAAAATGCTCGGGCAAAGCGTGGTGACGTACAACACGTACGACGGCACTAAAAATGTGAAGTTCCATTCGAATGGTGCCACCCTTTGGGCTGATTATGCAAATGTACCTTCGCATAACTTGCTTCTGAGAATGCGCATTTTTTCCCCGTTGTTAAAGCCTACACACGACCGTTTTTCATGACGAGAAAAACGACAACGTGAAAAACGACGAGAAAAAAATAGAGCAGGTTCTAAATTTTTCAAGAAAAATGCTCTGGAGCCTACACATGATCGTTTTTAATGACCAATTTAAAAAATTGAATTTTTCTCGTGTGTACGCGGCATTAGTGTTTGGACATGGTTCAGAGGTCTAAGGAAAATAAAGAAGAAATCCCAAAATACCCTTAATTCATCATTTACTGGATTCACCAATTTTTTATAGGCTTGGTCATAGACTAGCTGATTTTTCACTATATGAGAAAGCAGCTTTTGAAATCACTAAATAATTGGAAACATTTGTTAGGGAACACTGGTGTGACAGAGCAATGTAAATAAGGGCTGCTGGGACCATCGAGGACTCTTTCAATGTGCTATAGCACATAAATTACAACCATTATAAACGTATAAAAAAGATTTATAAATGATACCCAAAGAGAATATAATGAAATGTTTTTCATATTCTGTTAGAACTCAGCAGTGACGCTATTTTTACTGACTCTTTAACAGAAGCTTTACGAAAAATCTCCCTGAAGTGCTCTTCATGAAATATAATTATTTTTTTAACAAGGCAGTCTTTAACAAAAGGTTGACAAATGAGCAAAAGGTAATATTCTTACAGACATTTATGAATTCAATATTATAGATCAACATTACCCAGAATATGAATAGCATGAACTTTGAGTGCCACCATTTATTTTTAAATGGGGCACAAAATTAAAGATAATATAATATATAGTAAATCAATATAATTTGAAATACCTTTATTTCTTTTCTATGACCACAAAACCTGTCTCTTGGTTCTCAGCTGCACAATGGGTTTAGACTTTAGAGAGTAGGGGGTGGAAACTGCATGGGGCAGAGAAACATCCGTACACTGACCTTCCCAGTAAAGAGATATGCAGGGATCATGTCAGCAGTAGTCTTCCCAGCTTAACATGGCCAGTTTGACATAGGAAAGCAGGGGGACTGGCAGGATCAGCAGGTATTTCACACAAAGGAAGTAATGCAAAGGGACAGAATACTTTCTAAAAGAAGTGCACGTTACAACAGACATATATCAAGAGTATGAAATGGGGTACATTTTAGATAAAGCCATGACTCTTTTGGCTGATTTAGACTTAAATTGTACTCCTTTAAAATTATTTCTCTGTGCTATAAAATGACAAAATTGGTTATAATCCATGGTACTAGAAGCATACAGAAAAAACTGATGAGATTAGATGTGAGGAGTATAATTTCAGCTGGCTTGATTTTGCAGCAAAAATATAGATTTTTGCATTGACAGTTTATTTTGCCATGAGGTGAAATCAAGCATAAAAAGTTCAATCTTAAAGCTTGGAGTAAGCAGTGCCCATAGCTTTAAGGCCTTATAACTGTTTAAGATTGCCTCGTACACACGACCAGTTTTACAGCTTTTGGCCGGGAAAACTGGCCGTGTGTATGCTCCATGGCAGTTTTCCCGACAAGAAAAAACGCAGGGTATCCCGGCAGGAAAAATGAGAACATGTTTTCTTTTTTCTGCCGGGATTCCTGGCGGTTTTTAAGCCGACAGTTTTTCTATGGAGAAAGCCTGCGGTGGAGCATACACACGGCCGGGTTTCCCAACCCAAGCTCTCATGGCAGTTTTCCTGCCAGGAAAACCGGCAGTGTGTAGGGGGGAAAAGCTACCAAGCAGGTTCTCGGTTTTTCCCTTGGTTTTCCCGTCTGACTTTTTATCGCAAGAAAAACATGTTATGGGGCAGATGACTTTGTTGAATATGTGAGTTACATGACATAAACAAAGCTAAATCACTCACATAACTTTGTTTAGCAACAAATTCATTGATCACAATACCCATGGTGATATGCTGATGACCTGATTTTGTTGACAAATAAAATAAAACAAAAATATTGAGTAATAGTGAAATGTAAAGAAAAAGATTAAAATAATTACATTTCCTTATCCTTTTCCTTGTGATTTTAAGTAATACGGCTACAATCACCTCAAGTATTTTGCTATAATTTTTATGTATTTTTAAGGCAAAATGGCAAAAAAATTTAAATAAATACTTTTGTGCTAATTTCCCTATTTTCTTGTAAATTTGATTGTTATTTAGAAATAAAAAAATAAATAAAATAATAATAATTTAAAAAAACAGGGAAAACACACAAATACATTTACTTTATTAGTAACTTTATGTTACTGTTTTTGGACTTTTTTTTTACTGTGAATAATAAAATACCAATCAAAAGTGAGGAAGAAAATCTTCAGAAGCTATTTATGGCCTGTCAAACTTTAACAAGTTCCAGACTAATACATAGCAGCCTACACCTTCAAAACTGTACACCTTAAAAACATACACAAGTTGTACTCTTTATGCCCAAGCAAGTAATAAAATAATAATATAGCATGTGCCACACAAGTCATATTGTAATCGAATGTTACAAAAAAATATTTAAGACTGTGTATCAATTTACAGACAGATCTTTTATTGGTTGCATTTATTTATTTTTATTTTTAATTGTTGAGATATATATATATATATATATATATATATATATATATATATATATATATATTCTTTACTGGGACATATATGAGCTCCAAGTTGTTGCGCCTTTCCCTTTTTAATCTGCACTGTTGTTAATTTCTGTAAAATTTTATGCAATATGGTGTACAGAACTTCCTGCTTATGTGATTGGTTCACTGATTTTTCCAGAAGTCTGCCCTAGACAGACTTCAGGCATCATCTGCAACAAAAATGTAATTTTTGGTGAGATACTCCCGACCCTTCCATTTTCTTCTTTAGAACACTGCAAGTGCATCAACTGGTTATTAACGAAAACATCACTCCTATTTAGATTGGCTTTGCATAATTAACATAACCAAGCAGCTTTTTCTTCAGAGCAGAAACAGGTAGGAATCTACAAAAACATTTGTTAAAAATCCATGCAATTTACATATCACCCAGAGGGGATTGTTTTATTTTCTCAACAAAAGTAAAGTTACACTTTAAATAAAACACAATTTTAATTCATTGTTATTGAAACTGACTTAGTAATAAACCATTTTGAATTGATATAGATAAATGCAAGCATTTTAAAAGCACATTAATACATATGTGTCCATTCTTATGCCGCGTACACACGATCACTTTTTGTGATGAAAAAAAACAACGTTTTAAAAAAATAATTTAAAATGATCGTGTGTGGGCAAAACATTGTTTTATGTCTTTAAAAAAACGACCAAAAAAGAATTTTTTGTGTCGTTTTCTAAAATGTCTTTTTTTGTGTCATAAAAAGTGATCGTGTGTGGGCAAAACTACGTTTAAAACTACGTTTTTAAACCCGCGCATGCTCAGAAGCAAGTTATGAGACGGAGCTTCAATGGAACAGAGTGCCGTCGAACGTGGTGTACGTCACCACGCTTTGCTAGAGCATTTTGGAAAAACAATGGTGTGTATGCAACGTCTTGGAAAATTAAGTTTGAAAAACGTTGTTTTGTTTCGTCACATAAAACGTCGTTTTTTTTCATCACAAAAAGTGATCGTGTGTACGCGGCATAACTCTTACTTTCCCCTGTTGGAATCAATGTGATCAATTGAGCAATGCTTGACTGACTGAATGCTGTACTAAACAGGATTAAGCAATTGAGCAATGCTTGAGTGACTTGAGTGCTTGAGTGACTTAATGCTGCACTGTGCAGGGGTACTTTTATCGCTGTGTAATACTGACTTTTTGGAAGCCAGCATTTGCTTAGGATTTTCAGAGGGCTTCAGCTTTGGAGAGATCTTTATGGCATTGTACAGGGTTAGTTGTAGTAAAATTGGTAACGGCCTGGTTAAATGATTTTTTTACTGGATGGTAGACTCATTGCTGGGTACAGGGTTATGTTTATGTGTATTAGAGGGGTAGTAGGGAAAAATGTAGATGACAAAGAGAATAGATAGAAAGATCTGTCATATGGTCTCTAGGTATCACTCTACACAGTGGTCAGCCAAGATGGAAGGATGACCACAATATTTTAAACTCTTCAATTATTTATATCCATTCCTATGGTGGCTCTTATGGTACAATTTGTAAAAGATAGTATTTGCACAAGCCAATGGTGACAGTGAAGACCAGAACTCCTTGAAGTACAAGGGCAATGGATGGGTATAGTGACATGTTTTCCTGATAGACCATTCTCCTATCTGCTGCTACTTGCATTTTCCTCTATAACTGAGAAAGATCCAATGGGTTTGGATAGAAGCTCATAGCCCTGTGTAAACACTGACTCAGTTTGGCTATTTGATACTTTAAGTTCATGTGGATTTTTGCCATGTGGGGGATGTCATCATAAACTCAGTAATTTATTGGTTTAAGAGGCTAGTAAAACTATTTTGGTGTATTAAACTAATCTAGTAAAGGGTGTTTCAAGTAATTAGCAAACTTTGACACTTTGTGAAAACTGCTTAGTGTGATGAGAAAAAGTCTCACTTTCTGCCCCAATGACAAATGTTTTTTTGAAAATGTGTTTTTTTAGTGAAACAAGGATTGGTGATAAAGCATCAGTGGACAGGAGACACCTCTTACAGAAGAGAATCTCCCTTCCTAGGGGTAGATTTCCTTTCACTTCCTGTTGTCTCCTTCTGTTTGCAAGTAGGAGTCGTTTGTAAGTTGGATGTTTGAAAGTAATTATATAGTTGTAATTATATAGTTAAATTGTAATTACATGCCATTGTTGAACAGTGATAGAAAAATTGGGCCTTTGGTGCTGGCGCTGGTGCCGCAACACTGTAAGTCCTCACAGTTACTCTTGGTGGGCGCAGGAATGGGCCCTGCTGTTAAATATTAGATCAAGAATTGTAATTACATGCCCCTGTTGAACAGGGGCAGAAAAATTGGGCCTTTGTTGGTGGTGGTGGTGCTGGTGCCACAACATTGTAAGCCCTCACAATTACTCTTAGTGGGCGCAGGAATGGACCCTGCTGTGAAATTGGGCCTTAGGCACTAGTTCCACAACACAGCAATCCCTCACAGATACTCTAGTTGGAGCGCACTAATGAGCCCTGCTGCAAAGTATTGCATCTAAAATTGTAATTACACGCCCCTGTTAAACAGGGGCAGAAAAAATGGGCCTTAGGCACTGGTGTTAGTGCCACAACACTGCAACCCCTCACAGATACTCTAGTTGGAGTGCAGGAATAAGCCCTGCTGCAAAGTATTGCATCAAACATTGTAATTACACACCCCTGTTAAACAGGGGCAGAACAATTAGGACTTAGGCACTGGTGCTGGTGCCACAACACTGCAACCCCTCACAGATACTCTAGTTGGAGCGCAGGAATAAGCCCTGCTGCAAAGGATTGCATCAAAAATTGTAATTACACACCCCTGTTAAACAGGGGAAGAAAAATTGGACCTTAGCCACTGGTGGCGGTGCCCAGAACCAAAAAAAATCTTACAAGCTATCAGCATGATCATTGAGGAGGAAAAGGATAGTCACTCAGAATAAAGGTATAGTCATTTAGCATCAACATAGGCAGTCTTGAAGGGATCTGACATTTCCAAAAAAAATATTCAGTTACATTAGCATCAGGTGCTTGGTAGCTGGTGGTGATCCAAGCCTGATTCATTTTTATGAAGGTCAGTCGATCGACCGAGTCGGTGAAGAGGCGCACCCTGTGATCGGTTACAAAGCCTCCAGCAGCACTGAATGTGCGAGAAAAAGTTAACTGCTCAGAGGTCCCAAGGAGCTAAAGCTGAAAGGTAGAATCCAACCCCTGGGTGCAGGTACTGCAATAGTATGCAAAATTGTATGGAGAAAAACCAGGACGGCCGCACTCCAAAAAATGTTCCTTTATAATAAAACAGATCACAACATCAACATGTCACAGCAAAAAACAGAAAAGGGCTGACGCGTTTCACACCAAAATACAGTGCTTATTCATAGCTGATGAATAAGCACTGTATTTTGGTGTGAAACGCATCAGCTCTTTTCTGTTTTAATAATAATTAGCATTTTTTTTCTCATGCGTGATTGTGTAGACAGGGCCCCAGTGCACTGTATTGTCCGGGGGCCTATAATGCTCTTAAGATGGCACTGCCACCCAGATGTTTATATATTTTGGCTGGGTGGGAAGTGGTTAGAAAATAAATGCCTGGAGAAATCTTCCACTATTTCTCACTGGGAAAATTCTAAAAATGAAAATACTCCCACTTTCTTCCTCCTGTATGTTTTTAGAAGTTCCCCTGTGTGTATTTTAATACTGATTTCTAAACAAATCTACAAGCTTATAGCTGATTTTCTATGGCAGGGGAGTGTGCTTAGGATTTATCTTAAAATTTTACAACCTTGAAAGGAGGGAGGACTGGCCATGCCAAAAAGTCAAAGAAATATTTTTGTTCAGTCGTGTCCAACTATTCATGACCTCATGGACCATAGTGCACCAGGCTTTTCTGTCCTCCACTGCCTCCCGCAGCTTGCTTAACTTCATGTTCATTGTTGATGTTCATGGGACAACCTGTTATTTGGACTGTCACCGTAGTGTCTACACCTTTATTTGTAGTATTTTTGGACTTATACACATCAGTTTATGCATACAATTCTCTGTATTATATAAAGCGCTGCACTGTTTTTTATATTTATTTGGACCAATTCATGTCATTTGATTGGCTAGCGACAATTTCTTTCTCCTTTTTGCAGTATTGTACGTAGCATAGCTTTTGATTCTATTTGATAAAATGAAGAGTCTTTACCAGCTCCCTAATTGTAATTGTTTGTCAATGTTAGCAATTTATGCAAGCTTTTAATGCAAAATTTGGGGCAGGCCAGTTCTATCCCTTCAGTCAACGAGATTTTAATCAGTATTAAGAATTAACAATCTTTCTAAATCTTTGTCCACTATTTATAAACAGCTGTTTCCAGAGACAAGTAAACTGTTGCAGGCATGTTGGACAGCATGGGTAGATAATGTCACAGATTTAGATGATGATGACTGGGAGGAAATGTGGGAGTCCCTTTTGGCCAAAGACCAATTGATGACAAATTTCTGCATCTGGTATATCTTGATACATCTAAACTTGGCAGGGTATATAGAAACCAGTCATCCTCATGCTGGTGATGTTCTCAATTACACACAAATGTTATACATATTTTCTGGGCATGCTCACCTAGTTAACTGTATTGGCAGGATGTCTTAAATTGTATTTAATCACTTACCATCATTCCTCTTATTTTGTTTATAAATATTTGCCTACTATGCCTTGTGGATGACTTGGCACCTACTATGATCGTTAGAACACTGCTCAATCTTTTGTTCTTTTATGACAAAAAAACTCATGATTTTGTCCTGGAAAAAAATAGTGCACCTACCATACAACCCAGAAAGCATTAATCAATGTGGCCTTACCCTTCAACAAAGTGGCTTAGGCCAACAGAAGTGTGTCCTCCAAGTTTGACAAAGTCTGGGGTTGTTGGATAATATCCATTTCTACAGTATCTGAATAAAAATATGTGGGAATTATGGCCTGACATGAATTTGTCTACTACTTTTCATGAGAGTGAACTGGGTAACTCGATCCTCAGCTACCAAACGTATGTGACTCACAGGATACCTATCTCCCTCTGGACCACTCTCCCCTGAGTGGAAGGTGTCAGCTTTACCATTGAATGGGATATATACAGTTCTGGGCCACATAACCTGTTGGGACTGACCCTCATATTACTTTTATTTTATTTTTGGGAAGGAGTATGCACTGTATTAGTCACTGGTGTCAAATTTGTTTAACTTGTCTGTTAAAATAATATCTAAAAACCTTAAAGTATAACTTAAGGCAAAACTTTATTTTTTGTTATGGATAGAGTAGAGAGGGATTAGAACACTTGTCAGTTTTTATTGCTGTCTGTGTCCCGTTAGGGAGATCCATCCTATTTGTCCTGTTTATCATTGAAAGTGAAAGTAATATAATCCCAAATTTTGAGTTTTTCCCAGGGAAGTAATAGAGGGGAAATCTTCCAATAGGGACACTAGTGCTGGTGCGAGTATTTCCTTCCACTTCCTATTTTGGCTATGAGACACAAAGTGAAGTTAAATCTCCACACAATGGGACACAGATGCCTATAATTCTACTTTTAGAAAAAATAGTAAAGCAAAAAAAAAAAAAAAGCAAATTTAGGCTTTTATATTTCCTGAATTAATGTGAGACAGGTATTTTTGTCTTTAGCAGAAGGTGGAAAGAGAAATCTATCCATGTTATGTTTAAATAAATTCTGCAGGTTTGAGTGATCTGTGAATTTTGACAATAGCAGATGATATATTGTATTTTGTGGATCATCATCTGTAGATCATAAATTATGCTGCTTTTTCTCATCATTACTTGCTTTCTGACATATAGAAGTGTAATTTAGTGACAATATGACTTGATTAACTGTCTTGACCACAAGTGGTCAATGCTCTATGAATGCATTCCAGTTTAAATTAATTCTCTGCAATGTCAGGGATTAAGTTGTAATGACCGGATCTATTCTGGAGACTGTGGCCCGCATTCACAAAGCACTTACGCCGACGTAGTGCAAATGTGTGCCCGGCGTATGTGTGCGCCAGACCCACAAAACCAACATACGTCTAAAAACAGGCCATCCTACCCCGACGTATCTTACATACACAGGCGTAGGGTGGGCGCAAATATGGTTTGGAAGCATGTTGCTTCTCCCATTGATTAGGCATTCAAATATGCAAATGAGGGAAATACGGCGATTCACGAACGTACGTGCGCCCGACGTAAAGTTACAGTATTCCCCATAGATGAGGTGTAACCCAGCAATAGACATGCAAAGGTCTGCACCAGGGAACACAAGCCGGCGTATTTTACGTTGGACGTGTGTCAGGCTGGGCGTAGGTTACGTTAAAGGCGTACACAGTAACCCGGGGTATCTTATGCAGTTGTTCCGACGTGGTTGTAAGCATGCGCGGCACAAATGCGCAGTTTGTTATACGTACTTGTCTGGCGCTCGGCCCATCATTTGCATGGGGTCACGCCTCATTTGCATGGATCACGCCCACTTCCACTTACGCCGGCCTGCGCCTTAAAAAATACGCTACGCTGGCACATCTTGGTGAGCAATGGCTTGCTAAATGCAGTGCTTTCCTCTCCGCGCTGTGCCGGTGTAGCGTACTGTGTGTGCGCTATGCCAGCGTAAATGTGCGCCCACTCGCTGTGAATCTGGGCCTGTCTATTTTGGAGAGTTGTGCCCAGTTAATTGCAGAAAATACGGATCAGTTCTTTAAGCATGGCTGTGGAGACATTAAGCATGGATTCTAGTGTCTCCATATGATTGATGTTTAAATTCTTGTTTAATTTTACAAGTAATTTGTATGTATACATTTTGCCTGCTCGGGTCAAGAAACCTAAAGAAGTTCTCTGCCAATAAGTTTAAAAAAAATTGGGGATAACAAAGTTTGCTTTTTTTTTTTTTTTATTTGAAAAATGTACTGGTACTGTGGTGCAACATGTAAGTCTCAGACACCAATAAAAATGACCCCAAACACTGTTTTCTTTTCAAGCTGAAAAAAAAAATGTAACTTTAAAAATTTTCAGTTTTGCTGCCAAGTTAAAAAATTGTACCCAGTCAGTCTCCTGTGTTAGCAATTATGCAAAACACGTTGACTGGTGGCTAAAATGCTTCTAAATTGCCAAATTCTTTAACCACTTACCTACTGTGCACCTACACCCCCTTCCTGCCCAGACAAAATATAAGCTTCCGGCACTGCGTCGCTTTAACTGACAATTGCGCGGTCGCATTACGTGGCTCCCAAACAAAATTGGCGTCCTTTTTTTCCCACAAATAGAGCTTTCTTTTGGTGGTATTTGATCACCTCTGCGGTTTTTATTTTTTGCGCTATAAACAAAAATAGAGCGTCAATTTTTAAAAAAATGCAATATTTTTTCCTTTTTGCTATAATAAATAACCCAAAAAATATATAAAAAAAATATTTTTTCCCTCAGTTTAGGCCGATACGTATTCTTCTACATATTTTTGGTAAAAAAAAAAATGCAATAAGCGTTTATCAATTGGTTTGCGCAAAATTTATAGCGTTTACAAAATAGGGGATAGTTATTTTTTTTTTTTACTATTAATGGCGGCGATCTGCGATTTTTTTATTGGGACTGCGACGTTATGGCGGACATTTCGGACACTTTTCTGACATTTTTGGGACCATTTACATTTATACAGTGAAAAATGCTATAAATATGCATTGATTACTGTATAAATGTGACTGGCAGTGAAGGGGTTAACCACTAGGGGGCGGGGAAGGGGTTAAATGTGTGTCCTATGAGTGTTCTAACTGTAGGGGGAGGGGGGGGTGACTGGGGGAGGTGACCGATTGTGTCCCTATGTACAAGGGACACAACCGCTCTCCTCTCTCCCTGACAGGGACGTGCAGCTCTGTGTTTACACACAGAGCTGCACGTCCCAGCTCAGTTACTGAGCAATCGCGTGTGCCCGGCGGCGATCGTTGCCGCCGGGCACTCGCACGGGATCCCCGCAGAGCGGCGGGTGCGCGCGCGCGCCGCCGGCGACGCGCGCGTGCCCGCCCGCGGCTTTAAAGGGACATCACGTCATATGACGTGATGTCAGAACAATGGAGTCGTCTGCCCGCCGTCATTTGACGGTGGGCAGATGACAAGTGGTTAAAGTCCAACTTGCAGCCACTAATATAACCAAAAGCGTAGCTATAGGGGTTGCAGGGGTTGCAATTGCCTCCCAGCCCCATGCTTTAGGGAGCCTGTGCGGCTCCCCTGTTATATTTGATTCTACACCTTGATAGAAGGAGTGTGAGGGATGGCATATAGAGAAACCAATGTCCTCCATTTCTCTCCTATAGCCACTGAAACCAAGCTTCTCCTCCTCTCCATCCCACCAGCATTCAGTGGATGCAGGAGGAAAATGGAGGGCATTGGTTCCTCTATATTCTGCCCCTGCAGCCCCTCCTATCCAGGTTATTTGCTTCCTGTTGCTCCCAGGCCCCTGTGTGCTCCCTTGTCCCCCCTCCCCCTGCAGGACTGCCAGCTTCCCTCTCCCCTCTGCTGAGGAGGATGCTTTCAGGATGTAGGGCAGGAAAGGGACAATACATTTGTAATTTATCAGACCCTTTCTTTTCTGAATGGACACAGTGAGTGATTGGTACTGATTGTTCTTGTGTTCATTCATAACCAAAGAATAGTATACTGTGTTTACTATGCTTCAGTTTGTCAATGAACATGAAGCTTTGTACAGAGCTATTCCTGTCCATTCATTCTGTGCGGCTGAGGCTGAAAAGATGGAGATCTTCTTTATCTCTCTAAAAGGTGAAACATCAGAGGTATGTTTACACCCTTGATATTTCACCAAAGCATCCCCAATGGTGCTCCTAAAAAGTAAAAAAAAAAAAAAAGTAAAAAAAAAAAAAAAAGTAAAAAAAAAAAATAACAAAAAAAAAAAAAAAATACTGACCCTGTCCACTGCCTTAATGACCCTGCCCACTGCCCTACCGACACAGTCGACTGCCATGCTGACACCATTCACTGCCCTACTGACCAGGTCCACTGCATTACTGATTAAGTCCACTGCCACACTGACACCTTCCACTGCTCTATGGACTAACACCATTCTCAGTCCAACTGAGGCCGTGTACACACGAGGGGATATGTCCGCTGAAAACGGTCCGATGGACCGTTTCAGCAGACATCTCCGCTCGTGTGTATGGGCTAGCGGACAGATTTCTCCACCCGACAGATTTCAAAGCATGCTTTGAAATCTATCCGGTGGGAATCTGTCCGCCCGACATGTCTGCTGGTTAGTACACTTACCAGCAGACATGTCGGCCCCCACCGCCGCCGCGCCGCTGCCGAATGGATTCGGCGCATGTGCGGAAGTGTTTTACTTCCTGGTGCGGTGACGTGGCGGTGACGCGGCGGCGTCAACGTCACCGCCGCGTCACCACTACGTCACCGCGCCGTCCGGCGGCGGGGAATTTGATCCGATGGTGTGTACACGCCATCGGATCAAACTCCCGATCGGACATATCCGATGGAAATGGTCCGCGGACCGTTTTCATCGGATATATCCGATCGTGTGTACGCCGCCTGACACCATTGGCAAAACTACCAGGGTCACAAAGGCCACACTTGTGACCGGGCCCTGGTGTTCCGCCTTGGTAGGGGGGCCCAAAAATGTCAGGAAGGGGGCCCACTGCAGAATATGTGAAAGTATCCCGCTGTGGGACCATAATAAAGTGCCCCACAACGGGATTAAAGGGCCCTGGGATCAATGAGAAGGGCCTTGGCTGGGGGTCAGGGGGACATTCATGGTTTCTTGCACTGGGACCCGAAAGTTTCTAGTTAAACCTTTGAATATAACCCACCATTTTCCATCTCCATCCATAAAACTGTTATCTGGGTCAGAAGGGAAGCTTATAGCAAGGTCCGTCAATGTCAAAATGAACATGTGGCAACAAAACTGCTCAAATTTTAAGGATTTATATCACTAACAATAATTAACCACTTGAGGCCCAGATGATGTAATTTAAGGTCCTGGGCTTTGTGGGGCATTGTGGGGCTATATCTGAATGATGCCTGCAGCTACAGGCATCATTCTGATATTGGAATTTTCAGCAGGCGATTCCCTACAACATAGGAATGATTACCGTATATCGGCTGTTCCACCGCTAGGTCCCCTTTTGCTGCCCTCCGGTACTTCTACCGACTCACCTGTGCGATCGTTGAGTCGGTGACAGGATCCGCCGGCCCCCCGGATTCTGATCATAGATACTTCCAGTGGACCAGATGGTCGCCGGAGTCTCTATGATCGCCAGAGGCCGGGCGCGATGTTATGATGTCACGCCCGGCCTCTGCTTTAAAAAAAACGGTGCCGCTTCGGCTGTGAAGCGGTGATCTTTTTGTTTATTTATTTTTTCCCAGCCTTTTTTCCAGCCTAGTGGTGAGATGTGGGGACTTATTGACCCCATATCTCACTGTAAAGAGGTCCTGTCATGCCATATTCCTATTACAAGGGATGATTACATTCCTTGTAATAGGAAAAAAGTGATCACATTTTTTTTTTAAAGTGTCAAAAGTACAATTGACAATATTTTTTTTTTTTTTAAAGTGCCCCTGTGCTCGCACGCAGAAGCGAACGCATACGTAAGCCCAGCCCACATATGAAAACTGTGTTCAAACCACACATGTGAGGTGTCGCTGCGAGCGTTAGAGCAAGAGCAATAATTTCAGCCCTAGACCTCCTCTGTAACTGTAACATGTAACCAGTTGCCTATGGGGATTTTTAGGTACCAAAGTTTGGCATCATTCCACGAGCGTGTGCAATTTTGAAGCGTGACATGTTAGGTATCTATTTACTCAGCGTTACTTCATCTTTCACTTTATGCATTACTGTTTTTTTTTATTAAAGCATGAAAAATTGCTGCGCATATACCGTGTGAGAAAAAAAGTTGCAATGACCACCATTGTATTCGCTAGGGTCTTTGCTAAAAAAAACATATATAGGCCCGGATTCACAGTCATCGGTGCATCTTTATGCAGCACTAGCGTATCTTCTTTTCCCTATGCTGGTACAACGTTGAGAGGCAAGTATGAAATTCACAAAGAAAATGTGGCCAACGTTTCGCCGGCGTAGCCTATATTCGTCGGCGTAAGTCTAAGTAGGTGGAAGTGGGCTGGAAGTGGGCGTAATGAAGCGCGATCCCATGCAAATGATGGGCTGAGCGTCATCCACGTACTTAAAACAAACGGTGCATGCGTCGTAACTTGGACGTATCCCCGTGCGCATGCGTACAAGCACGACTAAATAACTGGCTTAGATACATCGAATCACTGCCTACGCCAAGCCCTATTCACGTAGTACTTTGTAAACGATGTAAAATACGACGGCTGTTCCCTGGTCCATACCTTTGCATGGGTTGCGCCTCCTATATGTGAAATACCTTTACGCCGGACGTAAGTCTTACGCAAACCGTGTATCTTTTCCGCCGGGCGCATCTACGTTTGTGAATCGACGTATCTCCCTCATTTGCATATTTGCAATGGGGCGTCCAGCGTAACTATGCGCCCAAGATACGCCGGCGTAGGCAAGTTACGTCGGTGGACTGAAGCCGGATTTTAGGCGTATCTTAGTTAGGTGAGTACGGCGCATAGATATGACGGCGCATATTGACACTTACATGGCATATATCGAGATACGTCGGCGTAAGTGCTACGTGAATCCGGGCCATAGTGTTTAGGGGTTCTAAAGTATGTAATTTTCTAACAAAAAATATAGGGTTTTCTTCCGTACGAAAAAACTGATGCGGATCTTGCGGATGTTAGCAGATGCATCATCCGCTAACGGACGAGATCCCATAGGGGCCCATTACAAGTCCATAAATGGACTTGTAATAAGCGGACAAACGGAACAGACGTGTGAAAGGGGCCTTACATGTAGAAATGAAGGGCCAGATTCAGCAACACTTGTGCTGGAGTATTTCGATATGCGCCGCGTAACTGTGAAGATGCGCCGTCGTTTCTATGTGCCCGTACCCACCAAACTAGATGCGCCCGAAGAACCGGCATTTGCGACCGGCGGAACGTTCCGACGCCAGAGTATCGTCAGCGCATAATTTCGTTTGGCGCATCAGTCGCGCCTATTGATTTCCCCTGCAAATATGCAAATGAGGGAGATTTCCCGATTCGCGAACGGATAAGCACCATACGCTGGCTACATGCGCCGCGCTTATCTCGTCCGTCCGGCGCAAAGTTATTTCTACAAAAGGCTGCTTTATCTTTACTCCAGACGGTCAGAGGTCAGCAGGAGAGCAGCTACAGCAGCGTTACCGACGATAGGAGCTAGCTGAACAACCACACTTGCAAGGACAACACCTCTGTGTGCCAACATGCCAGGGGCAATCGTGGTCCTAGAACTACTGATGGGTCCCCCGGAACGAAGGAGGCGGGCACGTGAGAGGATATACCGCACTCGTATGAGCCTCTTTGGCATAGGGGATGAGGAGGTGTATCGCCTCTTCAGATTCAGCCCAGATGCAATACTTGAACTAACCACAACCCTGCAGGGTGACATCACCAGCAAGACACACCGCTCACAAGCAGTGCAGCCACTGGTGAAGGTCCTGGCAACACTTAATTTCCTTGCAACTGGATCATTTCAGCGTACAAGTGGAGTGGTGGCTGGGATGTCACAGTCCTCCATAAGCAGATGTGTGCACCAGGTTGTCCCTGCAATCCTCAGACACATGTCCAACCAGTTCATCAGACCCACCACTGAGGAGCTGCGGCAGAAGGCAATGACAGATTTCTACAACATTGCCAGATTCCCACGCACCGTGGGGGCCATTGATTGCACACATGTGGCCCTACAGCCCCCCAGTGCCACAGAGCACATATACCGCAATCGGAAGCATTGGCATTCCATCAACGTACAGGTGATAGCCGATGCCCAACGCCTCATATGGCACGTCCGTGCCAAACACCCCGGGTCCAGCCATGACAGCTTCATATACAATCAGAGCCCCATCCCAGCAGAATTTAACCAGAACATGTATGGGGACAGCTGGCTGGTTGGTGAGTGACATGGGAGTCAGGCATGACTATCCCCTCCCGTGATGCACAACAGAAGTGGCACATGCATGACTAACATTCTCCTGTCTTTTACCTTACAGGTGACTCTGCATATGCACTAGGACCCCATCTAATGACTCCTTTCCGGAACCCCCAAACCCGAGGAGAGAGAAAATACAATGAAGCACACATCAAAACCCGTGCAGTGGTGGAGCAAACATTTGGGCTCCTGAAGTCCCGTTTCCGCTGCCTGGATAAGTCTGGGGGTGCCCTATTGTATTCCCCTACCTTCGTGTGTCAGATCATCGGTGCATGTTGCATTCTGCACAACTTTGCTATGAGAAAAGGCCTGCAGATTGACATACGTGATGACCTGACCCCCGACCCACACAGTCCCCACCTGCCAGAGGACACCCAGTCTGCTGATGGAAGAGCAGTCAGGAGGGTCCTCGCCGTAGGCATCTTTGGACACTAAACCAAAACATTAATAACACAGACAGTGCACGCGTGTACACCACTGATGTCCCTAGATCACACACACCACATCCACATCGCATTGGATTAGCCCAAGTCCAGCATGTAGGACTTGGGAGCAGTAACGCCAGCGTCAAGGCCCCAATGATGTCACTGTCCATTCATACACCTTTCACACATTCATACAGCCGTGGGGTTAACTTCACCACCACGGCCGAGGGTGACACCCCTTACTGTCAGGAGTGCCACCCTCTCACATTCACACACCATTCACACTGTCCCCTGCACTCCTGACCGTGTGCAGTAAAAAAATAAATACAAAATCTCATAACCTGAGAAAAAAAATAAACAAAAACTCATGACCTGAGTATAAAATAAATAATAAAAAATAAACAAAAACTCATGACCTGAGTATTTTTAAAAAAATCATAGAAACCAAAACAAAAAAAAAGCCACATCGGGGATGCCGGGGGCTTCTTCTGGGGGCCCCTGTCTGCCTCTTCAGCTGCCTGGATGGAGTGGGTGGGGGTGGGGGGGCATCTGGAGGTGGCTGATCCCCAGGTGGGCCACTCCTGGCAGGTGTGGCCTGCATGCCCTCCAAGGCCATGGCTATCCGGCCGGGGTATGAGTTCGTCTGGGCCTGCATCCGGAGCTGACGGGTGACCTGGTAATGCTGGGCCCGCCGACTCAGCCTCCCCTGGTCCCGGATGGCAGCACTGTTACCCTGGATGGCAGCAGTGTTGGCCTGGACGGCTGCAGTGAGTTGCGTAATTTCACCATGCACCTCCCCCAAACTGGTGACCACTGCAGCGCAATTACAGCTGACATCCTGGACTGCGTTGCTTATCTGGGCAACGGAGCCCAGGCTGTCAGACACTTTCTGTAAGTGGCCAACTATGGCCCCCATTTGTTCAGTCTGTCTGGCGTGATCCCTCGCCAACTGGTCCTGGACAACATCAGACACCCCCCTGGTCTTCTGGGTCGCCTTCCTGGGGCCAGAAGATGGTTGTCCCCGGGGGGAAGGAGTCACCCTTGAGGAGCTACCAAGGATGGGGGAGGGGATAACAGATGGCCCAGGAGAAGGGGAGGAGACCTCCAAAACTAAAGTAAAGTCCTGCTCTGCCACAGCAGGATCCTCCACAACCACCTCGGCAGGTGTGGTGTGGCCACTCTCCTCCTCCACCTCTTCACCACCCAGGGGCTCGGGCACACGATGGCGTGGGGGGGATGGGGTGGAATGGACGCTGACCGATGATGGCCCAGCTCCGTCATCTGTGGATGACACAAAGCAGACACATGTTGGTGGTCCCACACACTTGGCACATGTACCCCCCCCCAAATGCAAGAAATCAAATAGGGGATAAAAAACACTTACCTGTCCTGGAGCCTTCCTCCATGGAGTCATAGCCTGGTCATAGCCTGGGACCCCCTCCACCTGCTCCCTCTCCAGGCAGCGTGCGACCACCTCCTCCTCCGCGGTCAGGGTGACAGGACATGGGGGACCACCACCTGTGCCCCTCTCATGCCTCCTGATGGTGGACACCTTGCCCCTGACCTTGCACCGCAAGTCGTTTATTTTTTTCTGAATGTCCCCAGCAGTCCGGGTGGAATACCCCAAGACATTCACCCTGGCAGCAATGGACTCCAGGATGCCCTGCTTCCTTTCCCGGCTGGTCTTGCGGCTTTTTTTCCCATGAAGCAAATCATTCACAGACTCCATCGCTGAGATGATAACCGAGACCTCCTGGGAATTAAAATTAAGGTTCCTCCTCTCTCTGGGGGTAGCGGGAGCAGCCATTACAGAGCAAAAGTATCTTCCCTGGGGTGGGGGGAAATGGATATACTTTTGCGCCGGAATGGCGTTTCCGCCTGCGCTTTTAAGCGCCCAGCGGAACGCATTGCGCTGACGTTTCCCGGGAAGTGGTGCCGACAGAAGTTGTGAGCATGCGCACAAGGGGGCGAGTGGAGCCGCACTCACTTCGCATGCTCCGTGGATGATGCGCTGAACGTAAGCCTCTGCGCTGGGCTCCGCCCATCATTTACATATGATCACACCCACTTCCACTTGCGTCGGGTTACGCCAGCGCATTATCGTTACTCTGGCGCAAGTTTACGCGCAACTGCTATGTGAATAACAGTACTTCAGAGTAACGTAAATGAGAAGCGTTACTCTGAAGCAAAGATGCTCCCATCTACCTGAATCTGGCCCGAAGTGTCAGAATTGGCCTGGGCCTAAAGTGGTTAAGTATCCACCCCAAGTGAATCATGCCAACCTGCCACTAACTATGCCTCGCCCAGACTGGTTCCTAGGTTATGGTACATTGTTGGCACTAATGTATATTAATTATTTATACTAAATAAGTGCATTAGCATAAACTATATAAATCATCTTGCTTTTAAGATATGTTTTGAGAAATCTTTACTTAAATACTAAAAGGCTAGGCAAGGTTGTCTGTGCAGCTGCTACATGTTTTTTATTAATTTACAGTCTTTTACTGTTTTTCTGTTTAATTACCTGACATATTAAAGGCTAATCTCTCAGCACTGCAAGTGTATTCCAAGCTTTCAGTTTACCTAAGGAAAGATAACATAATTAACTGTACAGTACTCTCAGGCGGCATACACACGAGGGGATATGTCCGCTGAAAACGGTCCGATGGACCGTTTCAGCAGACATCTCCGCTCGTGTGTATGGGTTAGCGGACAGATTTCTCCACCCGACAGATTTCAAAGCAAGCTTTGAAATCTATCCGGTGGAATCTGTCCGCCCGACATGTCTGCTGGTTAGTACACTTACCAGCAGACATGTCGGCTCCCACCGCCGCCGCGCCGCTGCCGAATGGATTCGGCGCATGCGCGGAAGTGTTTTACTTCCTGGTGCGGTGACGTGGCGGTGACGCGGCGGCGTCAACGTCACCGCCGCGTCACCGCGCCGTCCGGTGGCGGGGAATTTGATCCGATGGTGTGTACACGCCATCGGATCAAACTCCCGATCGGACATATCCGATGGAAATGGTCCGCGAACCGTTTTCATCGGATATGTCCGATCGTGTGTACGCCGCCTCACACAGCAAAATCCCAACTGAACAATGGCTTTTGTAATTGACATAAAAAAAAACATCAATTTATCTTTTGGTACAGTTTAAGCAATTTAGATCTAACAATATTTGTCGTACTAGTGAAATAGAATTATTATTGATGTTAGTCTATCATAAGTAAAATAGATGTGTCAGTCTATCATAAGTAAAATAGATTGTGAACTATGTATGATTTCCCATATGAAACAGAAACATATTTCACCACCCCCTCAGGCAATTTCACTATTTATAACAAGAAATTCAGACATCAGTTAACTAATAAATTTGACATAAATGCACAGTGTCATTTCTTACTGTAGACATCTACAGCAGCAATAATTTATCATTTAATGTTAGTAGATCACTGACTGTTTTATTAGTAGAAAAGCTCACTATAATTTTACTAAATGTTACTCCTGTCAAGTAATTTGTTTTCTTGAAAGCTGAACAGCATGATCCCAGCTGTGTCTATTTTTGAAAACACCTGTTCACAGAATAGATTCCCTTACTGCACTGTTCTCTACAGGAGAATATTTTGTGCTCATGGATTTTCTCAAAGGATTTTTACCTTCTTTCACCTTTGATTAATAATACTTTATGCAGATAATGGCATAGTCTGATTTTAATTTCACTTGATTTCTAAGTGCTAGCCTTATTTTATGTTTAATTCATAAAACTATTGCTCTTTAGGTTAGATGTTCTTCTGATCTACGATTTGGAAGTAAATGAGAAAAAAAATATATATAAATATATACATATATATATATATATATATATATATATACTTTATTTAAATAGAGCGTTTACATTGTACATGAAAAACTATTTAAAAGGCATATCTAAGTTTGAAATTTTAACCACTTGCCGACCGGCTAACTCCGATATACGTTGGCAGAATGGCATGGCCGCGCAAAGCAATGTACCTGTATGTTGCTTTATATGAACTGCCATGTGGGCACGCACCCACCGCGTGCTCCGTGACCATGTCCCTGCGGGCATGACCCGTGGACTCGATGTCCGCCGGGTGCCCACGATTGTGTCACGGAGCTGCAGAACAGAGAGATGCCTATGTCAACAAGGCATTTCCCTGTTCTGCCTAGTGACATGACGTGGATCTACTGCTCCCTGTCTTCAGGAGCAGTGATCACTGTGGTTGTGTCACTTGTAGCCTAGCCCCCACACAGTTAGAATCACTCCCTAGGACACACTTAACCGCTTCATCGCCCCCTAGTGTTTAACCCCCTTCCCTGCCAGTGTCATTTACACAGTTATCAGTGCATTTTTATAGCACTGATCACTGTATAAATGATAATGGTCCCAAAATAGTGTCAAAAGTGTCCGATGTGTCTGCCATAATGTCGCAGTCATGATAAAAATCGCTGATTTTCCGCCATTACTAATAATAATAAAATACTGTATATACTCGAGTATAGGCAGAGTTATTCACCCCCTTTTTTATGCTGAAAATGCCCCCTCGGCCTATACTCAAGTCTGTGTACCTGAGTCCGTGACATGCATATTCAGATAGCGGGCGTCCAGTGTTAAAAAGTTGCGCCTCTTCCTCGTCCTGTGATAGGCAGGAACACTCAGTTTCCCAGCAGACACTGTGTTCACTGTTCCACCTATCACGAACGTCCTCTCGTCCGTGATAGATGAGAGGACGAGAGGACATGAATATGCATGTCACGGATAATCAGGTACACAGATCGGCACAGTGAGGTCAGGCTGCAATGGGCACAGTGAGGTCAGGCTGCAATGGGCACAGTGAGGTCAGGCTGCAATGGGCGCAGTGAGGTCAGGCTGCAATGGGCGCAGTGAGGTCAGGCTGCAATGGGCGCAGTGAGGTCAGGCTGCAATGGGCGCAGTGAGGTCAGGCTGCAATGGGCACAGTGAGGTCAGGCTGCAATAGGCACAGTGAGGTCAGGCTGCAATAGGCACAGTGAGGCGTGCAAATGAACACAGTGAGGCGTGCAAATGGACACAGTGAGGCATGTAAATGGACACAGTGAGGCATGCAAATGAACACAGTGAAGCTGCAAATGTGCATTGTTGATGCTCTTTTCCACTTACAGTAGCTGCTGCATTCTCGAGTCTTATACTCGAGTCAATACATTTTCCCATTTTTTGTAGTAAAATTAGGTGCCTCTGCTTATATTCGGGCCGGCTTATACTCGAGTATATGCAGTAATAATAAAAATGCCATAAAACTATCCCCTATGTTGTAGATGCTATAACTTTTGGGCAAACCAATTAACATACACTTATTGCGATTTTTTTACCGAAAATATGTAGAAGAATACATATTGGCCTAAACTGAGAAATACATTTTTTTATATATATTTTTTGGGGATATTTTTTAGCAAAAGTAAATAATGTTTTTTTTTTTCTTTTCGCTCTTTTTTTGTTAACCACTTGACCACTGGGCACTTAAACCCCCTACCTGACCAGACCAATTTTCAGCTTTCGGTGCTCTTACAATTTGAATGACAATTACTCAGTCATACAACATTGTACCCATTAGAAATTTTTGTCCTTTTCTTCACACAAATAGAGCTTTCTTTTGGGGGTATTTGATCACTTCTGGGTTTTTTATTTTTTGCGCTATAAAAGAAAAACGATTGAAAATTCTATAAAAAAAAAAAAAAACTTGTTTCTGTCATATTAGCAGGTCATTTCTCACACACAGCATATGCATACCACAAATTACACCCTAAAACACATTCTGCTATTCCTTCCGAGTATGGCGATACCACATGTGTGAGACTTTTACACAGCGTGGCCACATACAGAGGTCCAACATGCAGGGAGCACCATCAGGCGTTCTGGAACACCCAGGCCAATTCTGACATTTCTCTCCTACATGTAAAAACCATAATTTATTTGCTAGAAAATTACATAGAACCCCAAAACATTATATATGCTTTTTTAGCAAAGACCCTAGAAAATATAATGGCAGGCCGTTACAACTTTTTATCTCGCATTGTATTTTCGCAGAAATTTTTTGAACGCGTGTTTTAAAAAAAAAACAGTTTTGTGCTTAAAAAAAACAAAATAGTAAAGTTAGCCCAATTTTTTTTCATAATGTGAAAGATGAAGTTATGCCGAGTAAATAGATACCCAACATGTCACACTTCAAAATTGCACACACTCGTGGAATGGCACCAAACTTTGCTACTTAAAAATCCCCATAGGCGATACTTTAATTACTTTTACTGGTTACATGTTTTTAGTTACAGAGGAGGTCTTTGGCCAAGATGATTGCTCTCACTCTAACGTTCGCAGAGATACCTCACATATGTAGCTTGAACACCGTTTTCATATGTGGGCGGGACTTACGTATGCGTTCACTTCTTTATGCGAGCACACGGCGACAGGGGTGCTTTAACCACTTAGTAACCGCCCTATAGACGAAATACGTCCATAAGGCGGTTCCCTAACTCTAACCGGAGGTCCATGGACGTCCTCCCGTAGAGTCAGATGCACGCGCCCGAGCGGGCGCGCACACGCGATCACCGGCACTCGCCGGGTCCACGGGACCCACAGCAACAAGGATCGCGGTAAGGAGCCAATGGAAACAGCTCCTTACCACGTGATCACGCCGTCCAATGATGGCGCGATCACATGTAAACAAACTGGTTCCTCTCTCCTCTCTCTGTATCGATCGGTACAGTGTGAGAGGAGAGCGCGGATGGCAGCAGCAGTGTGGGATGGATCTGTGACTATTGCAGTCACAGATCCAGCCATCCCTGCTCAGCCATCCCTGCTCAGCCTGCATTAACCCCTTCCCTGTGCATTACTCTGCAATACCCCCTGCACAATACTCTTCCTTCCCTGTGCAATACTCTGCAATACCCCCTGCGCAATACTCTGCAATACCCCCTGCACAATACTCTTCATACCCCCCTGCGCAATACTCGGCATACCCCCCTGCGCAATACTCTGCAGTACTCTGTAATACCCCCTGCGCAATACTCTGCAATACTCTGTAATACCCCCTCTGCAATACTCTGTAATACTCTGTAATACCCGCTGCGCAATACTCTGCAATACTCTGTAATACTCCCTGCGCAATACTCCCTGCGCAATACTCTGCGATTGTTTTTTTTAAAAGAGGACTGCTGTCTGTCCTTTTCAAAATGTGGTTAATTGAATTTGCCTAAATAAAGTCAATGGGCCAGAGTCAGGTACATCTGCGCATTATTGGACCGGCATAGCGCACCGCCTTTATGTTAGGCTTGCACAATGTAACCGCGCAATCACTCTATTCTCGTAGCTTTTACGCAGAAAATTACGCATGCGTAACGTTATTTCAGAGGCGTAAGGTGGAGTAATACAAATTGGGAAGGACGTGGGCGTGTTACATTGAAATGAGCCGTGACCCATGCAAATGAATGGCCGGCCGGCTCGCGCATGCGCGCTTGAAGCAGACCATGCCAGCACCTCTGTGCGCATGCTCACAACTCGGGAACTTGCAAAAGTACATCCCTTTGTTTCCCTTCCCATATAGCAAAGTGCTTTTGTTCCGTTGTTAGTTGCGTTGTGATTTGTCAGATTTGTGTACTGTGTGATCTAGTGTTTGATAGTTTTCTGTTTGTTTGTTTTCTTGCTTGATTGGTCGTGCTTGTTTTTGTGAGTGATTTTTTTGACTGGGAGTGATTTTTGGTCAGAGTATGACAGAGAGGAAGAGGTAATAAAAATTTTCTTTGAGGGAGAAACAAATTCTTGCCCGGGCCATTTCCGACTATGGGCGTTTCCTCCACGGCCCGGACAGTGCCAACACCACCCCGGCCAGGAGGAGAGAGATTTTGGACATGATCACTGACCAGGTGAATTCAGCGGGGGAGGGGGAGACACGGAACCGGTCTGGGATTGATAAAAAGATAAATGACCTCCGGCGTCTGGTCAAAAAGAAGCTGGCCAAAATGCTTGCCCATGCCAGGGCCACAGGAGGGGGCCCACCATGCCGTGTTAGGCTGACAGCGGAGGAGCGTGCGGTGGCCCAGACCAGAAAGGGAATATGTGGCAAGTGTGTGGATCCTCCAACCTGTGAAGGTTTTGTGTCATCCACAGATGTGCAGGAGGGTGCTGGGCCATCTGGCCTGACCGCACCATCCCCAGGACAGCAGCCTAATGAGGCCCCCCCGACAAGGCCGGAGTCCGCGGAGGAGGTTGAAGAGGAGGAGGTTGAGGAGGAGGAGTTTGAGGAGGAGGAGGAATCCATGTCAGGCACTGGACTATTGTTTTTGGATGACTCTTCCCCTCTGGCTGGCAGCAGCCAGCCCTCCCTAAGGGGAGCCTCCTCCCCCAACATGGCTCCCCTCCCAAGGGGCTCCCCTTCTCCCCGGCCTCAAGCATCAGCTGGAGGCAGGAAGGCAACCCAGAAGACCAGGGGGGTGGCCGATCTCCTGCCCGCCACTCTGAGAAGGGACCAGTTCCTCCAGACCCGCCATCTAGGACAGGTCAGGCAGACATTGGTGCGGATGGAGGAGAGCCTGTGCTCCATCAAGGATACGCTTGGGAACCTGGACTGCCACTCCCGGGCTTTCAGAAACTGCCTTAACGACCTGCAGACTACATCAGCAGGCGTTGGGCAGGATGTGAGGGCCCTTACCAAGGCTATCCAGGCTAACATGGCAACACTAGGTGCTGCCCTGGACAGAATAGCCGTGGCCTTGGAGGGCAGGCCACCAGGTGGGCAGAGACCAGGTGCTGCTCCTCCTTCCCCGGTTAACCCCCTCCCCCATGAGTCTCCCCAGAGGAGCCGGGCCCATGGCCGGGGGCGCCCCAGGCGTAGCTCACGTCAAGGGCACTAATTTGTTTTTCCCCATTTTTTTTTGGGCCTTTTTTTTCTGGAAATGTTTTGATTTTGCTGGTAATTTCTTTTTTTTTTTGGGGGGGTTGTAAATGCTGTTTGAATGTGGGGTGACATTCCTGCCGGAAAAGGGGTGTCACCCTCAATTTTGGTGGAGAAGGGTTCCCCAGGACCAGGGAGAAGTGATCCCCAGGTCCGTGTGAATGGTGTATGAATGTACAGTGACATAATTGGAGCCTTGGCGTGGCGTTGCTGCTCACAAGTCCTGCATGGTGGACTGGTGCCAATCCAATTTGATGAGGATGTGGGGTGTGTGTGCTAGGGACCACAGTGGTGTGCATGCATGCATTCTCATTGTGCCATGAATAATGTGTGTGTTTAACGTGCAAAGATGCCTAATTTGAGCTGTCTCCTGGCTGCTCTTCCCTCAGAAGACGGGGTAACCTCGGTTAGGGGGGGATTGTCTGGTTCAGGGGTCAGGTCATCACGTAGGTCAATCTGCAGGCCCTTTCTCACTGTGAAGTTGTGCAGCAGGCAACAGGCACCGATGATATGGCACACAAAGTTTGGGGAATACAACAGGGTACCCCCAGACTTATCCAGGCATCGGAAACTTGACTTCAGGAGGCCAAAGGTACGCTCCACCACTGCACGTGTTTGGGTGTGGGCTTCATTGTATCTTTCCTCTCCTGGGGTTTGGGGGTTCAGGATAGGAGTCATGAGATGGGGTCCCAGTGGATATGCAGAGTCACCTGTAAGGGAAAAGACAGGAGGATGTTAGTCATGCATGTGCTCTTGTGATGTGTGCATCATGGGGGGGTACAGTCATGCCTGCCACCCATGTCACTCACCAACCAGCCAGGTGTCTCCATACACGTTCTGATCGAATTCCATTCAGATGGGGTTTTGATTGTAGATGTAGCTGTCATGGCTGGACCCTGGGTGTTTGGCACGGACGTGCCATATGAGGCCTTGGGCATCGACTATCACCTGTACGTTGATGGAATGCCAATGCTTCCGATTGCGGTACATGTGCTCTGTCTCCTGGGGGGGCTGGAGTGCCACATGTGTGCAATCAATGGCCCCCACGGTGCGTGGGAATCTGGAAATTCTGTAGAAATCTGTCATTGCCCTCAGTGGTTGGTTTGATGATGTGGTGGGACATGCGTCTGAGGATTGCAGGGACAACCTGGTGCACACATCTGCTCACGGAGGATTGTGAGCAGATGTGTGCACTCCACTTGTACGCTGAAAAGAGCCACTGGCAAGGAAATGGAGTGTTGCCAGGACCTTGACCAGTGGCTGCACTGCATGTGAGCGTTGTGTTGGGCTGGTGATTTCCTCCTGCAGGGTTGTGGTTAATTCCAGGATGGCATGAGGGCTGAATCTGAAGATGCGATACACCTCACAATCACTCATGCCAAACAGGTCTATGCGTGTGCGGTATATCCTCTCCCGTGCCATCCTCCGTGCCCTCATCCTTCTTTGCTCATCTAAAGTCAGTAGTATAGCTATGCGCGACGATGCCCCTGGCATGTTGGCATACAGATTGTTGTGCAACACGTGTGACTGCTCAGCTCCTCACTAACAGTGTTGCTTTCTCTGACATGTAGACGATTTTTCCAATTTTAGACCAGCTTTTATATGGTCTAATTTTAGACAGGACATTTTTCTGTTGCGCACACGGCATAGCCTGCGCTGCACCAACGTTCTTTTGTGGATCCCCGTAAGTCCCTCATTAGCATATTTGACTAGCAAATCAATGGTGTGTCTAGCGCAGTTTTGCGCGGATGGATGCGCCTGTCTAACGAAATTACGCTGGTCAAAAAAAAGTAGATTTCTTGCGTATCTCGTTCTGGGAATGTCGTGCATCGAAACGCACGCGCACATTTAGACTTACGCCGCACATCTCCTGTTACGCAGGCGTAATCGCTCTGTGAATCTGGGCCAATATTTCTGGCCTTTTTCCATGAAACAGTACACTTTTACCCAAAATTTCTGGCCTTTTTCCATGAAACAGTACACTTTTACTCAAAATTCCTGGCCTTTTTCCATGAAACAGTACACTTTTACTCAATATTTCTGGCCTTTTTCCATGAAACAGTACACTTTTACTCAAAATTTCAGGCCTTTTTCCATGAAACAGTACACTTTTACTAAAAATTTCTGGCTGTTGTGTCTGAAATAATACAATCTATTTTTAATAATGATACACCTTCACATTGTCTGTTTCTGAAGTTGTGACCTAGTAAAAAAGGCTGACATAGGATTTTATTTACTAAAGATGGAGAGTGCCAAATCAGGCTCCTTTATAGATAGAAACCAACTAGCTTCCAGGTTTTATTGCCAAAGCCTAATTGAACATGCCGAGGTTAGAAACTAATTGGCTACCATGCACAGCTGCACCAGATTCTGAGTGTATACATTTTAGTAAATGGACCCATAGGGCCAGATTCTCGTAGATGCGCACCTAATTATGCAGGCGTTGCGCATCTCAGATGCACTACGCCGACGTAATGCGGAGTGGCAAGTACCGTATTCCCTAAGTAAATGCGTCGCGTAAAATCATCTGCGTAATCCGGCGCAACTCCAAAGTAGGAGGGAAGTGGGCAGTATGCAAATGCAGGCCGGGACGAACGGAGCATGCGCCGTGACGTGGATGACCTGCGCCGTGACGTGGTTGACCCGCGCCGTGACGTGGATGCCTTCTGCGCATGCGCAAAGCCTCCTTACGATTCGCCGGCGCAGGGTATATAATGCGCCCACACATGCGCCCGTGCAGCGCAAACGTCTCCCATTTTCTTGATAGTGACGGCCAAAGTTTGTGCAGGACAAAATGACAACTGCTGTTAAGGAGAGGAGGAAGAAAAATTTCTCCCCAGAGGAGAGGGCCATTGTTGTGAGGGCAATGGAGAAATATGACTCGCGGCTCCATGGTGCTGACAGTGCCCGGACCAGCAAGTCCCGGAGGGATCAGATCTTAATGAAGGTCGCGTGCCAAGTCAATGCCCTCTCTCATGAGGTCCGGACACCGCAGGACATTCAAAAGAAAATGAATGACCTGCGGCGTCTCGTGAAGGGCAAGCTGGCTTCCATAGCTCGGCATGCCAGGGGCACTGGAGGGGGCCCACCCTGCACTGTCCGCCTGACTGAGGAGGAGAAGGTGGTTGCCCGCTGCCTGCAGACGGAACAGGTTGAGGGAGTTGGGGGCTATGAGTCCCAAAAGCCAGCCCAGAGGACAGGTAAGTGTGTTTTATATTCTATCTGTTGTGTAGCATGTATGGGGGTGGAAGGGAACATGTGCCAAGTGTGTGGGTCCACCAACATGGGCATCTTTTGTGTCATCCACAGATGTGCAGGAGGGAGCGGGGCCATCTGTTGATGCCAGGGCCCGTCAGGATCCATCCCCCGAACATCCAGTCCCTCTGGCTGCCCCCCTGGAACAGGACTTGTAGGGAAGTGGGCACACCTCAACGGAGGAGGTGGTTGAGGAGGATGTCGTAGTCCAGGACCAGGACCTGTATGTTGTTTTGGAGGAGGATGATGGGTTGCCCGGACCAGCCCAGGCTATCCCCCCATCTTTAGCGAACCCCTCAGTGTCCCCCCCAACCTCTCCAGTCCCTCTGTTCCCCCCCCCCTCATCTCCGGCCCCTCAACATCCTCCCCTTATGCCCGGTCCCCTGCCACTCCCCGGAAGGCAACGTGCAAGACCAGGGGTGTTCATAAGGTCCTGCCGGAACAGCTGGCCAGACAGCAGGACCAGCAAAATCGGCACCTGTCAGAGGTCGTGGAGGAGATGAGGCGCCTGGCCGACAGACTGGCATCCTCGGGACACATTACAGATGCCATCCAAGATCTTGCTGTCAACAGCGCAGCAACACTGACCAGCCTGGGGGAGCTGCAGGCGAACACCTCCGACCTTGTGGGGGAGGTTCATGCCCTGCGCCTTGCAGTTGAGGAGGAGACTGCTGTGCAGACCCGCATAGCGGTTGCCCTGGAGGGCATGCAGGCAGCCAGGGAGGGATGTGGGGATGCTCCTCCTCCACCTGCTACCCCCCCACCTGTGTCTGCCCCCAGGCAAGTGAGGGGCAGGAGCCGTGGCACCAGGCGGAGCCCCCGCCAGGCCCATTAATTTTTTGATTTCTTATTATTTTGGGTAAGAGCTTTTTTTTTTGTTCTATTATGCTCTGGGTAAGAGTTTTTTTTTTGTTCTATTATGCTCTGGGTAAGAGCTTTTTTTTTTTTTTTGATACTGCACACGGTGCAGTGTGAATGGTGTGTGAATGTGAGGGGGTGGCACTCCTGCCAGTAAGGGGTGTCACCCTCGGCCGTTGGGGAGAGGTTATCCCCACGGCTGTGTGAATGGTGTATGAATGGACAGCAACATCATTGGGGCCTTGACGTGGCGTTACTGCTCCCAAGTCCTACATGCTGGACTTGGGCTAATCCAATGTGATGTGGATGTGGGGTGTGTGTGCTAGGGACCACAGTGGTGTACACACGTGCATTGTCTGTGTGCCATGCTGTATGTGTGTGTTTAACGGTCAAAGATTCGTAACACGAGGACCCTCCTGACTGCTCTTCCATCAGATGATGGAGTCTCCTCTGGCAGGGGGGGGCTGTGTGGTTGGGGGGTCAGGTCATCACGTAGGGCAATCTGCAGGCCCTTTCTCATGGCAAAGTTGTGCAGAATGCAACATGCACCAATGATCTGACCCACAAAGTTGGGGGAATACAATAGGGCCCCCCCCAGACTTATCCAGGCATCGGAAACGGGACTTCAGGAGGCCAAATGTGCGCTCCACCACTGCACGAGTTTTGATATGTGCTTCATTGTTTCTTCTCTCTCCTCTGGTTTGGGGGTTCCGGAAAGGAGTCATGAGATGGGGTCCCAGTACATATGCAGAGTCACCTGTAAGGGAAAAGACAGGAGGATGTTAGTCATGCATGTGCCCCTTGTGATGTCAGCATCATGGGGGGGACAGTCATGCCTGCCACCCATGTCACTCACCAACCAGCCAGCTGTCCCCATACATGTCCTGCTCAAAATCTTCTGGGATGTTGCTTTGACGGTATATGTAGCTGTCATGGCTGGATCTGGGGTCTTTGGCACGGACGTGCCATATGAGGTATTTGGCATCGGCTATCACCTGTACGTTGATGGAGTGCCAGTGCTTCCGATTGCGGTAAATGTGCTCTGTGGCACTGGGGCGCTGAAGTGCCACATGTGTGCAATCAATGGCCCCGATGGTGCGTGGGAATCCGTCAATTCTGTAGAAATCTGTCATTGCCTTCTGCCGCAGGTGCTCAGTGGTGGGTCTGATGATGTGGTGGGACATGCGTCTGAGGATTGCAGGGACAACCTGGTGCAGACATCTGCTTATGCTGGTTTGTGACATCCCAGCCACCACTCCACTTGTACGCTGGAATGATCCACTGGCCAGGAAATGGAGTGTTGCCAGGACCTTCACCAGTGGCTGCAGTGCATGTGAGTGGTGTGTCTGGCTGGTGATGTCATCCTGCAGGGCTGTGGTTAGTTCCAGGATGGCAGCAGGGCTGAATCTGAAGATGCGATACACCTCCTCATCCCCCATGCCAAAGAGCCTCATGCGCGCTCGTTAGATCCTCTCACGTGCCCCCCTCCTCCTACTCCTCCTTCTATGCTCCTCTTCCTCTGCATACATTAGTAGTGATAAGACCATGGCTGCCCCTGGCATGTTGGCATACGAATGTGTTGTCCAGTAAGTGTGATTGCTCAGCTCGTCCGTTATGGTGCTGCTGTAGTTGCTCTCCAGCTGACTTGCACATGGTCTTAAGCAAAGTTACCCGTGCTTTTTTGAGGGGTATGTTTACTCAAGGCTTTTGTGTTACGCGCACCACGAGTAGCCAACGCCGAACGCGCGTAGTTTCGGGAATCCGCGCATCTCCCTCATTTGCATATTTGCATGCTAATTCAATGGGAACTGAATATTTACGATGCGTAACTATGCGCCTACACCGCGCTAGCTTAAAGCATTTTCGCCGCTCAGACAAAAAATATTTTCTCGCGTATGTGGTTCTGTGTTTAGCACGCATCGATACGCAGGTGCACATTTACAATTACGCCGCGCAAATCCATTTACGCAGGCGTAGCGCCGCTGAGAATCTGCCCCACAGTGTACATGTCAGCATAGGCTACAATTTTTCTGTCTTTTGTCGAAGTATTAATACACTTACAAATGTATTTCTCAATAACACATGGCTCATCTCTCCCTTTTCAATTGTAGCCTAGTAAAACTACGTGTATAATATACAGCAAATCTGTAAAATGTTCTGGCTGCTGTTTCTGAAATAATATACTCACATTTTAATTCATTTTTAAAGCTGTCTAATCTCTGCCTCTTATGTTGTAGCCCAATTAAGCTGCCCAAATACTCTCCAGTCACTGTACTATATGTGTGGCAATTGAAATATGGCACCCTAAAATTTATTTCAGGATAAAAATGGCCTCATCTTTGAAATCTAAGTTGCAATTTTAAATCAGGTGATAGGGAGTCATATGGGGTGGCAATGGGGAGGTCAGGAGTAGGAATGAGGGAGGCTAAGCAAAGGTATACATTGAGATTAGAGACAGGACTCTGATTTAATAGTGCTAGAACCATGTGGAAGACTATTCAGTCAGCCACAAATTATGCAAATAGACAAATTGACATAGAGGATTGTGAGGCCTCTTCACCAGAGGAACTTAATGGCTGTTATGCTCACTTTAAGCATCAAAATAATGATATAATTGCCTTTACTAGTTGCCTATACTACCGGGGGATATGCCTTTCAAATTTTCTGCTCAGGGTATGTGTTTGGGTCTGCCAAGGGTTAATGAGAGGAAATCTGCAGTGTTTGATAACATCCCAGTTTTTTTTTATGATAAATGTGCCTTCCAAATGCCAACATCATTAATGCTTCTTTCTTGAAATCATCAATAATTGTTCAAACACCAAATACAGAGTATTTCCTGCCTTATTGATTATTGTCCGGTGGCTCTTACTTCTATTGAATTTAAATGCTTTAAGAAATTAATTTTAAGCCATATTAAACAGTTTATTCCACTGTGACTGGATAGTTTAGAGAAAAAAGGACAACAAAGGATGCTATTGCAAAGACCTTACATTTATATTGACTCGTTTGGAAAATAAAAATAGGTATGCCTGTCTGTTTTTTTTTTTATCGATTTTGGTTCAGAATTCTATACAATTTTACCAATGAAACTCATTGCTTGGATATACTCATTGGGACTCAGCCCAACCCCTTGTAACAGGATTGCAGATTTCCTGGCAGCAGAGGGTAGAAGCTGATATACACTCATGATTGTGTCTTTCACTTTGAAGTGGAAAATAAGGGGTGGTGACGAGTCTGTATATTATGAGTGTAACGAATTGAACCGTGACAACCAGAGACTTTGGAAGGATGAGAGATACTCTTGTGCCAGCGGCACTAATAACTCCTGGGTCTAAGTCCACCATGTGCCCTTTGGGCGTAGGGTGGCTAATAAAATCATACTTCATGTATTACATGAGATGGGACATTATTGATACTTCATATGGCAGGATACTGAGATATTAAGGTGTTCCTACTAGACATCTGCTTTTAAAATGCTAAGTGACCCGGCTTGTGAAAGACATTTCATTGTATACAGGTGTTAATCCAGGTCTGCTCCAAAGACCTTTTCATTGTGTGATAAAACTGTTTAAAGCCCTGTGTTAACATCTCTCTTCAGATGTATTGAATTAGCATGTCAATTGTATTTTAATTGAATTCTATTGATATAGGAATGTGATGTGTCTCGTCAGGGTCGGTGCCGAAATGTCTGCTAGAGAATTAGCCCCAGTGTATGATTAGGGGGGTGGAGATTGCATTGTCCTGTGATTAACCTTAAAATGCTGTACTGGATATATATGCAAGCTAAGAAACCAAGTGTTCATTCATTTGGAAACAAGTACAGAGCGCAGTCTCGTCTTGATTATGGGAAATGGAATGGATCATGTATGCAGGATTGTCGCAATGTGTCGGATAAGCTTGTCGTGGTTGGATGGAAGGTCGTAAACGGTGGAACCTTGTGGGTTGGTGCAGAGATAATACATTAAAATTAAATATAAATAAGACTGAGAAAATTCATTATTGATTTTAGGAAAAACAAGGATGCTAGTTATGAGCCGGTTGTGATTGGTGAGCTGAAAGTTGACAGTATACAGGAGTTCTGCTTTCTAGGAACAATAATAAGGATTTGTTGTTGGGCAATGCTCATCAGAGATTACATTTTTTGAGGAAGCTCTGGAGGGCAGGATTTTCAGAGTGGGTCCTCTTTAGCTATTATAAAGCTGTGACTGAAAGTATGTTAATGTACCATATTTCTCTGTGGCAAGGATTGTGCATGGTCTATGGCATAGTACAAAAACAAAAAAAACCAGCACATAATTTTATTGTAGGGGTAGGTTAACAAAGTGTTTAAGAATTTGGTGGAGGGGAGGTGCCTTCAGAAAGCAATTAATATATTGAAAGATATAGCACATCATTGCTACCTTCTGGTAGGCAGTATGGAAGCATCTGCTCTTGTACCACTAGGTTACAGAATAGTTTATTTCCTCAATCCACATGGCTCTTGAATGCTAGAGGTGTTTGGAATAAACTAAACTGGGGTGTGTGTGTGTGTGTGGGGGGGGGGGGGGGTATTTATTATGGTTTGTGTGTTGTTTTAGCAGTTGATGTTTTTATGTTAGGTGTGGAATTATTTTAATGCAAAGGGTCTACAACTGTGTTTCATTTCATTTCATGATTGTTGTAAGATGATAATACATTTTCTGATTCTAAAGTGTTTTTGTGGCCTTTGTTTGGGCATTCTATTAAACTATCAGTACAATACATTGTGGTACTTCAAAAAAGAAGATCACAAGCTATACTGAAGTATGCCACTGGCTTTTGCTAATTGATAGTAAGTTAGGGGCTTTAACCTAATTTTTTCACATAGCTTTTAAACCTGTTGCGGTGGCTACTTTCACTGATCAAGTCAGGTCAAATTTAAATTAATCAGATTTTTGTGTTGCTGTATTTAAACATGTAAAGGAGGACCCTCTCCCCATCGTATATAATTATTTTATTTTATTTTTTATTTTTTTGTAAGTACATGTTACACATAACAGTCCTTTGCCTATTAGCCTTCAAAATGGCCAGAATTGATTTTCAAGAACTTCTATCCATAGACTTCAGTAGAATTCAGAGTAAAGCACATCATTTCTGGAGCTTATGATGGGTTTTGAGGAATAGCCTACAAATAGAACACACACGGATTCCCTCATCCCTACTAAACACACATTTTTGTTTGGGTCAGCATTCTCCAAACAGAAATCTAGGGACAATGGTATTGATAACCGATACATGTTATCCAGCAGTTGCTGTAGAACAAGAAATAATAAGTGCAAGAAAGATTTACATGCCTGGATAACTGGACCATATTTATGGAGCAATGTTTTCCACTCCTGCCTTCTCTTAACACATAATTTGTTTATTTAGCCCCTTCTTTAGGTAGGAATACAGACAGCTCTAACAAGAAATATTTTGAGAAATGTCTTTCAGTATGATAAAACTTGAAGGTCTTATATTTATTTTAACTGATGTGATAACAATAAATAAGGCCGACTTTTAAGATTAATGCCTCAATCATTTTTCTTTCACAAGTCACTTCATTCAGTGCTTACATGAAAGAGTGTGACATTAGTTTTTTATTCATGGCTCTTCAAGTGGTTTCTCTATACACATATTTCAAAATATGTGTTTTACACTTTTGTATACCTTAAAGTAAATGTCATGTCAGCTGGAGGAGCACAATATAAACAATATGTTCCACCAAACAAAGCATCTTGAATAAAGCGGCAATTTTTTCTGCTAAAGTGTGCCTAACAAAACATGAGCATATTGCCAGATTTTGTAGCAATCTGTAGAATCCTTTGATTGAGGGAATAAAATGTGTATAGGCTTAAACTCAACTGTAGTCAAAACGTAGTTGTCCCGCTGGGTGTCATCATGCAAGAAATTAATAAAAGTCTCACCAATATAGATCAAGACAGCAAAAAAATCAGTGCCAATTCTAAGCATTTGCACAAGTACTCGTGCAAATGCTCTGATACTAAAACCGATACATTAAATTTAGGTTCACACTGGCGCGGCACAGGAAGCCACATGTGATTTGGACAGGAATCACACTGCATTCCTGTTCAAATCCAATGCGATTCTCTGCAGTGCGATTTGAGCTCACCCATTTTGAGAAAATACACAAATGCTTTTAACAGCAGGTTTGCGGACTGCCTTAAAGCTGTACATTGTGTTACAGTGATGACAAACTTTGGCAGCCCATATTTTGCTGTGAAACCGATATTTTTTTATATTTTCTTTTACAGGTCTGCTTACAGACAGCTGTTGTACGTAAACCTACTATTATGTTTTGGGCCTGCTTTCACTGACAGAAGTGATAGTCCCAAATACTTATTTTATATGTCAGAAAAAAAAAAAATCTTGCCATTTGATCAAAGATAGGTGCGTTTCCAAGAAAGGACCAAAAGGACTACATGCATAATTGATGCTTCAAGGAATGCTCCCTAAAAACAATATACAGTAGCTACAGGTGTCAGGTATTTTTATGACAATGCTAACATTGTCATAAGCGTGGATACTCTAGCCACAGAGAGGTGTTTGTCTTCCCATAAAATTACACCTTAGTTTGATGGCACAGTTCATAAGCTCTTATTTTTTGCAGCACTGCATCGTTTTAAAGGTATAAAAGTATAAATGTGTAAAAACATAGTTCACTAAAACACTTCACACGTGATCCCACATTCCCTGCAACCCCCTTCCCAATGACAGGGAAGAAAGATTTTATAGGCTTTCAGTGGTCCCTCCTTTTCTTGCCCTGGCACCAAAAATGTTAAAGGAGCCAGACCAAGGACTGTGAAGAGTAGACCTGAACCTCAGTCCTCACCAACCACCAACCAGCAACTGTTTTCTACTAAGTTTGCTTCCTCATCTACTGGAGTTGAAATAGCTCTCCTCCAACTACCTCCATGCCCAGAGTCTGAATGTGTGTTTGGCCAAGCTCCTTAAGCTACAACTCCTCCAGTGCTATCTATCTAGTGAAAACCGTCATCTTTTTCTTAGCTGTTCTTGGCCTCTACAGCTCCACTGTGCTTTTTATTATTTTTATTGTTTTAGCTATTTTTAATATTTTTTCTAAAAAATCTTTTAAAAAAATAAGTAAGTAGCTTACGAACGCAAAGAAAAAAAAATGCAACTAAATTAAAACCAGCAACAAAGAAGTTAACAGCTGTAAATAGAACAAGCAATTAGTGCTGCTGAGAGATATTAGTCACTGAAGTAACTCTTGTGTTCAATAATGCTCTGTGAACACTACCACAGGAATACACAGAACTCAAGCACAATTTAGTAAATTCTTCAAAGCTATCCCTATTATACAAACTCTAATTGTCCTGTCACTATCACCAGTAACAACATACTATTGTGAGGAGTTGAACATGAACATTATTGGCTGCACTAAAGCTCAAACTAGGATCAAAGGCTGAGCAGAACTAGACTTTAAAAAAGTGCATGTGTGTGAAACACGTCGTCACAGCAACCCTTCAGCCTGCGCCTCACGCTGGACTTACGACTTACGGCTAACACCATCCTGGCCAGTGCTCTACGTCACCTGCATGAGCCCTCCACGGCTTTCCCGTCTTTTGGTTCTGGATTGCAGTGTTTTCCTCCTCACCCCACACCCCTGTAACATTCACCTGCTTGCTAATTATTCATCCAGGATGAGTGGCTCACCAGTGCCTTACGGACCACGGCTTTCCCCTCCACATCCATATGCATGCCAGCCTGCTTAGCGAGTTTCCCAGTGGAGAGCGGCTTTGTTTCCTAACTGCCGGCGAGTTGTTCCACCATTCCGGTCAGGATTCCCCAGTGCAGCGGGATCATTGGTGCCCCCCAAGCTGCACTGTTCCACCGTTGAATATTCTTAGCTCCTGATTGCTTTTGAATTTTTTGTCTTAATTATATGATGATTATCAATTAAACTTGCTTTGGTTTATCAGTACCACCTGAAAAGATCATCTTCATTAACCTATTGCATGTTGAAACTCATTTGGGCCATTGTTGTTCTCTCACAGTGTCATGTCCATCTAAAGTTACCCATTGGGGTGCACTTGGAAGTGCACTCGCTGTAGATCTGAGGGGGACATACATCTGAGGGGGACATAAAAAAACAGAATTTTTGCTTGTACATGATTGGATGATAAAATCAGCAGAGCTTTCCCTCCTTTCTGATCTTCCCTTTAGATCTAAAGTGAGTGCACTTGTAGTGCAAAGTGGAGTTGCCTTTAGTAAATCAACCCCATTGAGTGCCAACGTTGTTTGTTTTGTTTTGCTGCTATCCATTAGTGTTGCTCACGAATATTCGCATTGCGAATATTCGCTACGAATATTGCATATTCGAGTATTCGCAAATAACTCGAATATTGCGGCGAATATTCGTATTTTTTCAAATTTATTTTTAAAACAGATCACATCCTAGTGATCTCCATCAACGTCTAAAAGCATTGCTGGTATGTTAAGAGAGAGACCCTGGGCCGAGTAGCTGATGCCATTCTTTTATGTTGCCGAAAATTCGCATTGCGAATTTTCGGCAACATAAAAGAATCGCATCAGCTACTCGGCCCTTCTTTTGCATCAGAGCCAATCAGAATAACTCGAATATTCGGCAAAAGGAATATCGCGCAATATTCCTTTTGCCGAATATTCAAGTTATTCTGATTGGCTCTGATGCAAAAGAAGGGCGGAGAAGATAATCGTGCAATAGGAATATTGCGCGATTATCTTCTCCGCCCTTCTTTTGCCCCCTTATTCTCCTTTCTTTTAAGTAGAGTTAGTGTAGAGTTAGGCCTTGTACACACGACGGGAAATATCCGCTGTAAACGGTCCCCGGACCGTTTACAGCGTATATTTGCGCCGGGATGTTTTGATCCGATGGCTGTACACACCATCGGATCAAATTCCCCGCCGGCGGACAGCGCGGTGACGCGGCGGTGACGTTGACGCCGCCACGTGACCGCCACGTCACCGCACCAGGAAGTAAACACTTCCGCGCGCATTCGTCGGATCCATTCACAGGATACGACGCATGTGCGGCAAGATATGTCCGCTGGTTTGCCGTACTAACCAGCGGACATATCTGCCAGCCAGCTATCCGGCGGAAATATTTCAAAGCATGCTTTGGAATTTTTCCGCTGGATGAATCCGGCAAAAAGCGTCCGTTTGCCCCTACACACGAGGGGATTTTTCCGCTGAAATGGTCCGTCGGACCATCTTCAGCGGATTTATTCCCTCGTGTGTACAAGGCCTAAGTGTTTAGTGCATATTAGTTTAGTAATACAGGAAATGATCTCCGTTTATGAGAATTTCGCAATCATTTTCGCATTAGCGATAAAATATCACGAATATTCGATATTAGCGAATATTCGCGAATATTCTTCTATATATTCGCGCAATATCGCGAAATCGAATATGGCGTATTCCGCTCAACACTACTATCCATATCCTCCAGTTATGGTCATCGTTCAGCTGCACTGGGTTTAGCAGATACTTAATTTATTATTTAAATTGTATTTATATATATTTCTTTACATGATCTACAGTTGAGTGCTGGTGATACTTTTGTTACTCATCAATTTGCCTAGAATTTGCAAGTTTGTATTGCTTCAGATTCTAAACAATATTGGCTGTACTGAGGCTTTAACTAGGATCAAAGTCTGAGCAGAGCTTTATGAGTTGGTGCTGCGAATTCACCCAGAAATTGGAAGTTTGTATTAAATTTGAATCCAACAATTTCTTTGCAAATTTCAGTTGCATTTTGAATTTCTTCAATACAATTGACCAATAGATAGGCAACATGGTGGTGGGCATAGCTTAACTTTTGAAGGACATGTTGGTAAATGCCTATCATTTCAACAGCCAGTGTCCCTGGACCGCATAATCACCCTGACAAAGCATTTATTAGTAAACGTAAACTCGTTATGAATTATTAGCTCACATGTTGAGTCTAAATTAGAATTAAAAGGATTTTCAGAACTAACTCTTGCTGGATACGCACTATACAATTTTCTGTAGATTTTTTTCCTTCAGATTTACCAAAACCATAGAATATGAATTTCAGTATGTATGCTATCAGGCAGGCCCTTGCACTACATGGTTTTGTTAAATCTAAAGAAAATCAAATAACAAAAGTTGTGTAGTGTGTATGTTGTGTTTATGTTTTAATGATGTGTATTAAAGATTTTCAATACAATACAGAAAGATCTCAGTGTATTGTTGTACAGTATTCAATATAATCAGGGAAACATACGTTAATCATTCAGCATAGTGTAGGTCACACATGCATTGTCGACATTGTCCAATGAGCCCTTAAGATGTGAGTGAGTGGGAGCTGTGGTGGCTCAACGTGATTGGCACTGCGCTGACAAGCCATTCACCTCTGCAGCCAAGGGTTCGGATCCCGGTCTCGGCTACATGTGAATTGAGTTTGGTGGTCTCAGCCCGGCTCCCGGTGGGTGTGCTATGCAAGGTACGCCTGTGCTTAGTACGCCCACCCCCCCCCCACAAAAACCACCACACTTGCACGCACACAAAAATTGGTTTAAAACACACGCACTTTGGCCATGCGGTCTCCTAAAATAAAGAGAGGCGAAGGACCTACGGGGCTGGCTGGGTGGGCTAGGCCCCCTCACTCCCTCATAGGGGGGAGTCCCTCTGCCCCATTGGGGTCCTGTTGGGCCCCAGTTGGGCTCCCAAGAGGAGCAGGTAGGGTGGGGTGAGTGGGAGGCCCCCCTTCACACCCGCCATTGCCACCAGGGGCATGGAGAAGGATGGCGATTGCCTCCGGGGGGAGGGTCTGCCTACTCCCAACTCCTGCAGTCCGGCTCCTCTCTCTCGAGTTCACGCACAAAAATACACTTTAAAAAAAAAAAAAAAAAAGATGTGAGTGAGTGAGTGAAAAACGTATAGAGCGCAACACTTGCGAACTGAATCGCCTCTGGGAGCTATTTCCATTCCTTGGATAAAGGAAGGCTCTACCTTCAGAAGAGATGAGTTTTAATCATTCTCCTGAAGGCCAAGTGATCGGACTCCAGTCGGATGGTGGTTGGTAGTGCATTCCACAGTCGCGGTCCTTGGACATCAAATCTCCGGTCTCCTTTGGATTTGTATCTTGCCTTTGGGATGTACAGTAGGTTCTGATTTGTGGAACGCAAAGTGCGATTTGGGTTATGGGCTTTTATTTTTTCGCATAGATACTGGGGAGCGTTTCCTTGAATACACTTGTGTGTAAGGCAGAGTGCCTTGAAAGTGATTCTGTCTTTCACTGGCAACCAGTGAAGAGATCTTAGCGAAAGGGAGATTGACTCCCAGGGTTTTTTACCAGTCACTAATCGAGCAGCCGTCTTTTGAACGACTTGCAGACGAGTGATTTGGTATTTGGGAAGTCCTAGATAGAGGGCATTTGCATAGTCGAGTCTGGAATTGATGATTGTTCCCACCACGACTGCAATGTCCTCTTTAGGAATAAAAGGGGTGAGTCGGCGTAACTGGCGCAGCAGATGGTGGGATCCGCTGACTACCGCCCCTATTTGTGCATCCATTGTCATGTGGGAGTCAAAAATGACTCCTAGACCTTTGACTTTGGCGCTCGGGGCGATAGTTTTTCCCAGGATGGGCGGTGGGGTCCAAGTGAGGTGGGGAGACTTTTCCTGTTTGCGTGAAACAGGAGAAGCTCTGTTTTTGAACCATTGAGTTTTAGATAACTGGATGTCATCCAGTTATCTATCAGAGTGAGGGATCTCTCTAATCCCAGAGAGTGATCCTCTCCGTTGCTAACGCGGAGATACAGTTGAGTATCGTCTGCGTAGGAATGGTAATGTAACTTCTGGTTGCTGATGATCTCAAAGAGGGGACGGAGATAGATATTGAACAGTACTGGCGACAAGGGAGATCCCTGAGGGACTCTGCATGATACCGTACGCATTTCTGATGTGAAAGATCCCAGTTTAACTGTTTGTGATCCGTTTTCTAAGAAGGAAGAGAACCAGGGTAGATCCTCTTCCGCGACTTTGGCCACTTCCGCTAGCCTAGCGAGTAGTAGTCCGTGGTCTACCGTGTCAAAGGCCGCACTTAGGTCCAACAGGATCAGGAGAGAGGATTCTCCTTCATCTGCGGTCTCTAGGACGTCATCCCATATTTTTACCAGAGCCGTTTCAGTTCCGTGCCCGGGCCGGAAGCCTGATTGAAACGTATCAAGTAATTTTTGGGTTTCTAAATGCTGTTGTAACTGTTGTACAACTTCTTTCTCCATTATCTTGGAGAAAACATTTAGACTCGTTATGGGCCTCCTATTTTTCGGGTCTTTGGGGTCAAGGGAAGGTTTTTTTGGGATAGGTTTTATAGTACCTTGTTTTAACAAGGAGGGCACCATGCCCTCCTTGATTGACTGATTTATAAGCTGGTTGATAGCTGGTGCCAATATATCGGCACTTTCTTTCAGCAGTTTAGTGGGAATGATGTGAGCCAGAAAACAATAGTATCATAACAAACAATGTACAGGTCCCCCGTGTATGTTTTTTTTAAAGAATATAGGTGCAAATAAAATAAAACTTTGTTTTTAGTGCCGTTTTTGTGAATGGCATTAACTCGGTTAATGACGTGTTTTCGCGCATTAATGGACTGTAGATTATATATGCCTTTGACTATTGTAAACTATGTTAAACTACCTGTTATCTGACTATTTGTTGCCTCTGCAGGTTTTCAATGTATAGTGATTCGTTTGCTGTGTACTGTATGTTCATTTGCTATTCTACATAATCACATTTCCGGCAGAATGTGGCTCCTTAGATTCATTAAGGTATCATTTAGGCGAATACAGAGGTTTCCATTCTTTTAAACAAGATTCCATGAAAGAATTCAACACTGAGTAATAAATATGCTTTACTATGAAAAATATACATTTTGAATGTGTTGCTAGGTAAAAAACTTGTTCATGAAAAAAGAGGGTACTGTTGGATAAAGTGTATATATTTACACGAAAACCCAGGATCGCATCTTGTTAAATTTTTACAGTATGTAAATGGAAGGATAGACATTAAGGCCGTGTTCACACCTATGAGAAATAAATGTGCGTTTCACCGTATTCAATTTGCATAGCAGGAGAATGTGACTGGCTCTCTATGGAGCCGGTTCACATATCTCCGCAGCGGGTTCGGTGCAGTGTGCCGAAAAAACACGCGCCCTTTTTGGTGTGTTTCAGGTTTGATTTTAGCCCAAAATTCGGGCTGAAATCAGACCGGAACCAGTGAACCAGCACAGTACCCCTGCTGTGCGCCACATGTGGCAAAAGTGTGAACCCATTCTAAATGTTACCCAAGGACTTTAGCTGCCTAGCACCTAAGTTTGTGAGAATGTAGAAAACCATTATAGATAAAACAGTGTGTAATATCTGCTCAAGTTTCTATGGTTTAAATTGCTTATCTAATTACTACATTTGCTTTTATCCTCTCCAGATAACTTCACATTTACTCTATGAAAGTAGTTCATAAAATAAATTGTTAATTTAACCAGTTGTGGATACTAAGCATATTTTACACGCCCAAAATGTGCAGTGTTTATAAACACTATTCAGACACAAGATACAAAGCAAATTGGTTTCTTTTGTATCTAATAGGGATAAGCTGAGAATTAGATTTCAGTCCAAACTTTGGCTGTTCAGCTTTTGGCGAAGGTCAAACTGATGACATTTCTATTGGGAGTTGGATCTCAATGAATCGGTCACATCCCACTTCTGACATGTGATAGTAAAGCAGAAGGATTGCCGCTTCACAGCCCGAACTCTGTGGAAAGGCACCCACCCCGATTGAACTCACAGGTGCTGCCTCTACACAAGTTTAAAGAAAAAAAAAATGTACAACGGCTGCACACCATAGAAGGCATCTTTATTTATACAATAAAAATAAAATCCAAAGTAGTCAAATCATTTACAGGAAAAACAGAAGAAGAACACTAACGCGTTTCACACCGCACATGGTGCTTAGTCATAGCTAAATAGAGTTTGATGGTGGGTATTTATGGGAAAAGTTTGGAAAGTTAACAACTAGGGATGAGCTTCGCATTCGATGCGAACTCAAGTTCGCATCGGCCGTTCGATCGTTCATCGAAAACGAACAAATATGGTTCTTCGCGCCAAAATTCGCATGACGCGCAACGGCCCATAATTCACTGCGGCGTTGCGCACTGATGATTGGCCAAGCATGCACCATGACCCCGCATGCTTGGCCAATCACAGCGCCCAAAAAACGAAGAGACCTAATTGGCCAAAGCCAGGGTGCTTTGGCCAATTAGGGCTTAGGGCTGTAGCACACGCCCCACACTATAAAAGGCCGATTATTGAGAGACACAGTGGGCCAGATTCAGGTAGATGGGCGCTTCTTTACTTTGGAGTAACGTTTCTCATTTACGTTACTCCGCCGACACTTTCGGCGCAAGTACTGTTATTCACATAGCAGTTGCGCGTAAACTTGCGCCAGAGTAACGATAATGCGCTGGCGTAACCCGACGCAAGTGGAAGTGGGTGTGATCATATGTAAATGATGGGCGGAGCCCAGCGCAGAGGCTTACGTTCAGCGCATCATCCACGGAGCATGTGCAGTAAGTGATGCTTCACTCGGCCCCCTTGTGCGCATGCTCACAACTTCCGTCGGCACCACTTCACGGGAAACGCCAGCGCAATGTGTTCCGTTGCGCGTATAAAAGCGCCAGCGGAAGCGCCATTCCGGCGCAAAAGTATTTCCGTTTCCCCCCACCCCAGGGAATTTACTTTTGCTCTGTGATGGCTGCTCCCGCTACCCCCAAAGAGAGGAGGAACCTAAATTTTAATGCCCAGGAGGTCTCTGTGGTCATCTCTGCTATGGAGACCCACAACGATGTCCTCCATGGCAGGAAAAGCCGAAAGACCACCCGGGAGAGGAAGCAGGCCACCCTGGCAAGCATTGCTGCCAGGGTTAATATTTTGGGGTACTCCACCCTGACTGCTGGCGATATTGCCAAGAAGATCAACAATCTGAGGCGCAAGGTCAGGGGCAAGGTGGCCACCATTAGGAGGCATGAGAGTGGCACGGGTGGTGGACCCCCATGTCCGGTCAGCCTGACCACAGAGGAGGAGGTGGTCGCCCGCTGCCTGGAGAGGGAGCAGTTGGAGGGGGTCCCTGGATATGACTCCATGGAGGAAGGCTCCAGGACAGGTAAGTGTTTTTTAACCCCTATTTGGTGTGTTGCATGTGGGGGGGGGGGCACATGTGCCAAGTGTGTGGGACCACCCAACATGTGTCTGCTTTGTGTCATCCACAGATGACGGAGCTGGGACATCATCTGTCGGCGGCCAGTCCACCCCATCCCCCCAATGGCACCCAGTGCCTATGCCCCTGGGTGGTGAAGACACCGAGGTGGAGGAGGAGAGTGCCCACACCTCACCTGCAGAGGTCGTTGTGGAGGAGCCTGTTGGGGCAGAGCAGGACTTTATTTTAGTGTTGGAGGAGACCTCCTCTTCTGCAGGACCCTCTCAGATCCCCTCCCCCATTATAGAAAGCCCCTCAAGGGCGACTCCATCCCCCCGGGGACAAACACCTACTGGCCCCAGGAAGGCCACCCATAAGACCAGGGGGTGTCTGATCTGGTCCAGGACCAGGTGGCGAGGGATCACGCCAGGCAGACCCAGCAAATGGGGGACATAGTTGGGCACCTGGACCGAGTGGCTGACAGCCTGTGCTCCGTGGCCCAGATTTCTTTGGCAGTGCAGGATGTGAGCTGCAACTGCGCTGCAGTGGTGACCAGTCTGGGGGAGGTGCAGGGTGAGATAAGGGACCTCACTGCAGCCATCCAGGCAAACACTGCTGCCATCCTGGACCAGGGGAGGCTGAGTCGGCGGGCCCAGCATTATCAGGTCACCCGGCAGCTCAGGATGCAGGCCCAGCAGCTCAGGGTGCAGGCCCAGACCAGTTCTTACCTCGGCCGAATTGCCGTGGCCTTGGAGGGCAGGCAGGCCACACCTGCCAGGAGTGGCCCACCTGGGGATCAGCCACCTCCAGATGCCCCCCCCACCCCCACCCACTCCATCCAGGCAGCTGAGGAGCCAGAGAGGGGCCGCCAGAAGAAGCCACCGGCATCCCAGATAATTTTTATTTATTTTTTGGATTGATGCTCAGGACATGAGGTTTTTTTTTTTTTTTTCTGAATGCTCAGGTTATGAGATTTTTATTTTATTCTTAATGCTCAGGTTATGAGGTATTTTATTTGTGATTATGCTCTGGATATGAGAATTTTTTTTTTTAATACTGCACACGTTGCAGTGTGAATGGTGTGTGAATGTGAGGGGGTGGCACTCCTGCCAGTAAGGGGTGTCACCCTCGGCCGTGGTGGTGAAGTTAACCCCACGGCTGTATGAATGACGTGTGAAAGGTGTATGAATGGACAGCAACATCATTGGGGCCTTGACGCTGGCGTTGCTGCTCCCAAGTCCTACATGCTGGACTTGGGCTAATCCAATGCGATGTGGATGTGGTGTGTGTGATCTAGGGACATCAGTGGTGTGCATGCGTGCATTGTCTGTGTGATTAATGTTTTGGTTTATTGTCCAAAGATGCCTACGGCGAGGACCCTCCTGACTGCTCTTCCATCAGCAGACTGGTTCTCCTCTGGCAGGTGGGGACTGTGTGGGTCGGGGGTCAGGTCATCACGTATGTCAATCTGCAGGCCTTTTCTCATAGCAAAGTTGTGCAGAATGCAACATGCACCGATGATCTGACACACGAAGGTAGGGGAATACAATAGGGTCCCCTCGGACTTATCCAGGCAGCGGAAACGGGACTTCAGGAGCCCGAATGTTTGCTCCACCACTGCACGAGTTTTGATGTGTGCTTCATTGTATTTTCTCTCTCCTCTGGTTTGGGGGTTCCGGAAAGGAGTCATTAGATGGGGTCCCAGTGCATATGCAGAGTCACCTGTAAGGGAAAAGACAGGAGGATGTTAGTCATGCATGTGCCACTTTTGATGTGCATCATGGGAGGGGATAGTCATGCCTGCCACCCATGTCACTCACCAACCAGCCAGCTGTCCCCATACATGTTCTGCTCGAATTCTGCTGGGATGGGACTCTGACGGTATATGAAGCTGTCATGGCTGGATCCGGGGTGTTTGGCACGGACGTGCCATATGTGGCGTTGGGCATCAGCTATCACCTGTACGTTGATGGAATGCCAATGCTTCCGATTGCGGTATATGTGCTCTGTGGCACTGGGGGGCTGTAGGGCCACATGTGTGCAATCAATGGCCCCCACAGTGCGTGGGAATCTGGCAATGCTGTAGAAATCTGTCTTTGCCTTCAGCCGCAGCTCTTCAGTGGTGGGTCTGATGAACTGGTTGGACATGCGTCTGAGGATTGCAGGGACAACCTGGTGCACACATCTGCTTATGGAGGACTGTGACATCCCAGCCACCACTCCACTTGTACGCTGGAATGATCCACTTGCAAGGAAATGAAGTGTTGCCAGGACCTTCACCAGTGGCTGCACTGCTTGTGAGCGGTGTGTCTTGCTGGTGATGTCACCCTGCAGGGTTGTGGTTAGTTCAAGTATTGCATCAGGGCTGAATCTGAAGAGGCGATACACCTCCTCATCCCCCATGCCAAAGAGGCTCATGCGCATGCGGTATATCCTCTCACATGCCCGCCTCCTCCGTACCGGGGACCCAGTACTAGTGCTAGGACCGCGACTGCCCCTGGCATGTTGGCACACAGAGGTGTTGTCCTTGCAAGTGTGGTTGTTCAGCTTGCTAGTTTCGTCGGTAACGCTGCTGTAGCTGCTCTCCTGCTGACCTGAGGCCGTCTGGAGTAAAGATAAAGCAGCTATTTGTAGGAATAACTTTGCGCCGGACGGACGAGATACGCGCGGCGCATGTAGCCAGCGTATGGTGCTAATCCGTTCGTGAATCGGGAAATCTCCTTCATTTGCATATTTGCAGGGGAAATCAATAGGCGCGACTGATGCGCCAAGCGAAATTATGCGCTGACGAGACTCTGGCGTCGGAAAGTTAAGCCGATCGGAAATGGCCCGTTTTCTGTCACATCTAGTTTGGTGGGTACGGCCACATAGAAACGACGGCGCATCTTCACAGATACGCGGCGCATATCGAATTACTCCAGCGCAACTCTACCTGAATCTGGCCCAGTGTCTTTTCAGATAGATAGATAGATAGATCAGGGAGGCTACTAGTTAGTATAGTTAAATGTACAGTTTGTAGAGAATATATTCACATCCCTAGGAGTTGTCAATATATTTATAAACTGTAAAGCTTAGCTAGTTCTGCTATTAGTATCTGTCAGGCAGGAGATTGTGCTTGATGCTCTAACGTGTTAGTGTACACGTGTTAGTTAATTGCACATTGATGCATTAACTGTTACTGCACATGTGCTATTTATTTGCACAGAAAGGCAGTTGCTGTTAATGCAAGTGGCTATTGAATTGCACAGAAATGCAGTCGCTCTGACTGTGCGTGTGCTGTTTAATACCACCTGAGTGCATTTGGGGTCACTGTACGTGTGTGTGCACCTGAGCGTGGGGTCACCGTACGTGTGCTGTGACATACCACCTGAGCGCATTTGGGGTCACCGTACGTGTGCTGTGACATACCACCTGAGCGCATTTGGGGTCACCGTACGTGTGCTGTGACATACCACCTGAGCGCATTTGGGGTCACCGTACGTGTGCTGTGACATACCATGAGCGCCACCGTACGTGTGCTGTGACTACCACCTGAGCGCATTTGGGGTCACCGTACTTGTGCTGGTATATACCACAGATAGTGCCACTGTAGTATACACCACCTGAGCACAGCCACTGTGCCACGTGTGCTCCTGGTATATACCACCTGAGCACAGATAGCCACTGTAGTATATACCACCTGCACAGATAGTGTGCTGGCTCCTATATACCACCTGAGCACAGATAGTGCCTGTACGTGTGCTCCTATATACCCCCTGAGCACGTGTGCTGTGCTCCTATATACCACCTGAGCACTGTACGTGTGCTCCTATATACCACCTGCCACTGTAGTGCCACTGTACGTGTGCTGGTATATACCACCTGAGCACAGATAGTGCCACTGTACGTGTGCTCCTATATACCACCTGAGCACAGATAATGCCACTGTACGTGTGCTCCTATATACCCCCTGAGCACAGATAGTGCCACTGTACGTGTGCTCCTATATACCACCTGAGTACAGATAGTGCCACTGTACGTGTGCTCCTATATACCACCTGAGCACAGATAGTGCCACTGTACGTGTGCTCCTATATACCACCTGAGCACAGATAATGCCACTGTACGTGTGCTGGTATATACCACCTGAGCACAGATAGTGCCACTGTACATGTGCTCCTATATACCACCTGAGCACAGATAGTGCCACTGTACGTGTGCTCCTATATACCACCTGAGCACAGATAGTGCCACTGTACGTGTGCTCCTATAAACCACCTGAGTACAGTTAGTGCCACTGTACGTGTGCTGGTATATACCACCCGAGCACAGATAGTGCCACTGTACGTGTGCTGGTATATACCACCCGAGCACAGATAGTGCCACTGTACGTGTGCTGGTATATACCACCTGAGCACAGATAGTGCCACTGTACGTGTGCTCCTATATACCACCTGAGCACAGATAGTGCCACTGTACGTGTGCTGGTATATACCACCTGAGCACAGATAGTGCCACTGTACGTGTGCTCCTATATACCACCTGAGCACAGATAGTGCCACTGTACGTGTGCTCCTATATACCACCTGAGCACAGATAGTGCCACTGTACGTGTGCTGGTATATACCACCTGAGCACAGATAGTGCCACTGTACGTGTGCTCTTATATACCACCTAAGCACAGATAGTGCCACTGTACGTGTGCTGGTATATACCACCTGAGCACAGATAGTGCCACTGTACGCGTGCTCCTATATACCACCTGACCACAGATAGTGCCACTGTATGTGTGCTCCTATATACCACCTGAGCACAGATAGTGCCACTGTACGTGTGCTGGTATATACCACCTGAGCACAGATAGTGCCACTGTACGTGTGCTCCTATATACCACCTGAGCACAGATAGTGCCACTGTACGTGTGCTGGTATATACCACCTGAGCACAGATAGTGCCACTGTACGTGTGCTCCTATATACCACCAGAACACAGATAGTGCCACTGTACGTGTGCTCCTATATACCACCTGAGCACAGATAGTGCCACTGTACGTGTGCTGGTATATACCACCTGAGCACAGATAGTGCCACTGTACGTGTGCTCCTATATACCACCTAAGCACAGATAGTGCCACTGTACGTGTGCTGGTATATACCACCTGAGCACAAATAGTGCTACTGTACGTGTGCTCCTATATACCACCTGAGCACAGATAGTGCCACTGTACATGTGCTCCTATATACCACCTGAGCACAGATAGTGCCACTGTACGTGTGCTGGTATATACCACCTGAGCACAGATAGTGCCACTGTACGTGTGCTCCTACATACCACCTGAGCACAGATAGTGCCACTGTACGTGTGCTGGTATATACTGTATATCAATATGTCTGGAAGGAGAACAAAGAGAGGCAGAGAGTCACAAGGGCAAGCAGGGGTAGAGGTAACGCTGGTAGTGGATGTGGTGCATCCTCTTCAACACGTGGCCGTGGCCGTGCCCGCTCGTCCTTCTTTTTTGGAGCTGGCCGTGTTGAACCTCAACATGCAGAGGAATTAGTAGAGTGGATGACCATGCCGTCCTCATCCTCCTCAACCTCTCTCACACAGACTGATCGAAGTTTATCTGGCAAAGCAGCTGCCAAGGCGTCCTCTTCCCTCTGCACAATGGCTTCACACAATACTTCCCTAGTACCACCATGTCCTCCTGAGGAGTCCCCCGAACTGTTTCAACACAGTGTTGGGTACATGCTGCAGGAAGATGCGCAGAGTTTTGAAGACTCCGATGATGGAACTGAGATAGAGGAAGGCATTGATGTGAGCCCAGGGAGAGGGGGTGGCCGAGAGGGACAGCAATCTGGCAGTGATGATGTTCCCCCCGCTGGAGCATACTGCCAGTTTTTTGACAGTGATGATGAGGGAGGGGATGATGAGGGCACTGACTCTACCTGGGTGCCTGATAGGAGAGAGGAGGAGGAGAAGGAGGAGGACGAGGCACAGAAATGTTGTATTTCTGGGCTCCGCCACCAGTGCCTAAGGACTAATGTTTCTGCCCCTTTCAAAAAAGGGGCGTCTGATACAAATTTGTGATGCAATACTTTGCACGTGGCTCCTTGTTGCGCGCAAATTAATGTTATTGGGAGGGGTTGCAGTGTTGTGTTGTGCCTAAGGCCTAATTTTGCTGCCCCTGTGTAACAGGGGCATCTAATAACAAATTTTTATGAAATACTTTACATGTGGGGCTTTTCAGTGGTCCAATTATAGTATCTGTGCGAGGTTGCAGTGTTGTGACACTGCCATCAGTACCTAAGGCCAAAATTGTATGGCCCTGTTTCAGTAATTTTCTTGGTTGGATTCTTTTATCATTTGAGTTCATTCTAGCTTTCTCCTACGTTATCACAGTGTCCTGTTTATTTCCCTTTACTAAATACACATCATTGTCAATGTCAACACCACAAACATATATTTCTTATTTTAGACAGCATTTATATTGTTATACCTGAAGGGTTCGACATCTACTTGAACTTTAAGGCTGGCTCCACCCAGCAGTGATGACAAGGGTCAAGGGGCATAGTAGCCATCTTAGAGAGACCACATGTAGGAAGCATACAACCTGTAATGTCCTGAGATGGATTTTACAGTGTACAGCCTGTACCGAAATAAACATCCATTGTTCCAGACCAGAGACTTGTGTCCCTCAGAACACCGAGGATATAACAGATATAATACTAAGCCAGACATTGTTCATTAACCAAAAATATTTATTCTCTCACACGTAAAAAGTGTTTATTTATATTTATTGTAAATTACATCGTATTCAAATATTTTTTATTTTTTTTAAGATTTTTAAACTTGTATTTTTTTTTTTATGTTTTATTTCAATCCCTGCCCAGGTCCTCTACCAGACTCTTTATTTTTTTGTTGTAATTTTTTTTTTTATTTAAGACGTTTTCAAGAACTTTGTTTGTTTCCTCGAGGTCAGAGAGGCATGTCTGTAGCTCCCCAATAATGGTGTCGACCGTGCCACCAACACCTCCGACACCTCCTGAAATATGGGAACAAAAACATGTATTAAAATTATGTAGGCCTACATGTATTACCTGCAGCTGTGCTGTAGGACACTGACCTGATGTGCCTGGTTTCTGCAATTCCTGCACAACCGTCGAGGGTGGGTCTTGTGTGGGTCTTGTCTCTGGCGTTTGCAGCAAAGCAGCTTCCTTGTCCCCTATGAGATTGTAAAAAAAAAAGCGATACATACATCTAAAAGATTAGAGGCCTAAAAGAGGAATATCAATAATTATTTTTGAAAAGTGTGGTACAATTGTCTGTTTTTGCAATCCTTCTATGCTTAACACAGGATTCTATCCATTTCCTACATGGAAAACCAACAAGCATACACTGGATCACCTCTGTGTGACACCCTAACTGCTTTATTCTTATGGCCAACGCTCAGTGCCAATTATTAAATCCCTGTGGCCAGAAGGAAAATGACATAACACTTGAAAAAAGAGAAGCGGGGGACGCTGACGACAGTGACATGTCACATTAAAGAAAGTTGCGAAGTGGGAGGAGGTGGTGTTCTGCTTTAGAAAATGACATCTTACATGTAATTGCGAAGGAAGGGTTGCTGACTTATTGCCTCTTCTCCCATGCAGCCAGCGAGTTGAGAAGCGGGGTGAGGGTGCTAAAACGTAAATGTTTATTTTGTGAATTCTTCATTTACACAATTATTCAGGCCCTTAAAGACTACTTCTCTGAGGAAACGAGGTTCATTGAAGTGTTTTCAATCAGGTCTTGAAAACACCTGTGGATGTCAGGGAGCTGCAATAAAGCCTAAAAAGGAACCAATCAGGCAGCTTTTAAATGACTTTGATAGTCAGCTCCTTAGAAGATTTACTAGTGTGGTTACAAACATGGTGAAGTCAAAGGGAATGGTCCAGGAAGACAAGAGGAGAGGTGATTACTCTTCACAGGAAGGGCAATAGCTATAAGAAGATTGCAAAGATGTTAAACATACCAAGAGACACTATGGGAAGCATCATTCGCAAAGTAAAGGCAAAGGGCACTGTTGAAACGCTACCTGTTCGTGGCAGATAGAAGATGCTGACTTCAACTAATGTGCGCTACCTGAAGCGTAGAGTGGAGAAAAGTACCCTTGTGACTGCTGAGGAACTGAGTAAAGATTTCTCAGATGCGGGCACTGAAGTTTTTGCTAAAACAATACGGCTTGCACTGCATAATGAAGGCCTCCATGCCAGAACTCCCAGGCGCACCCACTTGCTGTCTCCAAAGAATAAGAATATTCAACTGCAGTATGCAAAAATCATGTGGACAAACCACAGAAGTTTTGGGATTGTGTTCTCTGGACTGATGAAACAAAATTAGAACTGTTTGGGCCCATGGATCAACGCTATGTTTGGAGGAGGAAGAACAAGGCCTATGATGAAAAGAACACCTTGCCTACTGTGAAGCATGGTGGGGGGGTCAATCATGCTTTGGGGCTGTGCTGCTTCTGCAGGTACAGGGAAGCTTCAGCGTCTGAAAGGTACCATGCATTCTCTTCAGTAACAGGAGATAGTGCATAACAATGTGATGCAGTCCGTCACAAACCTGAGGCTTGGTAGATGTTGGACCTTTAAACAGGACAATGATCCCAAGCATACCTCCAAGTCCACTAGAGCATGGTTGCAGATTAAAGGCTGGAATATTTTGGAGTGGCCATCGCAGTCACCAGATTTAAATCCGATTGATAACCTCTGGTGGGACTTAAAGAAAGCAGTTGCAGTGCGCAAGCCTAGGAATGTGACTGAGCTGGAGGCTTTTGCCCATGACAAATGGGCGAAGAAAACCGTAGATCGCTGCAAGACACTTGTGTCAAGCTATGCTTCAAGTTTAGAATCTGTTATAACTGTAAAAGGTGGTTGTACTAAGTACCAAGATTGCATGTCAATTGGGGGTTGAATAAAACTGATAATGATGTGAGCACAGAAAAGACATTTGTGGTTATTTCATTGTAAATGTTATGTTATATTTGTCTGACCTACACGTGCCTGTTTGATTTAATTGTAAGGAGGATGTCAGGATGATCAAAATCAGTGTGAAACTGGCCAAAACAATCAATTTCAGTGGGGGTTGAATAATTTTGAATACAACTGTACATTCAATAAAAAGTAGTTGTCACAGAAAAAGAACTGAAATGGAATGACCAACCAAATATTATGCCCACAAACATGAACCTTGAAACATCTTTTTTTGAACCGTATATATACACAACCTGAAATAAATACCACAAATCCTGCAAAATAATAAAAATAAATACTCAGAGTACACATGAAATGTACTTACGTCTTATGATGAATTTTTTAATTTTCTCCATCTCCTCTGGATTTCTCCTTTTCAGATCTGACCACTTATTACGTAACTGGGCCTTTGACCTCTGTATCCCAAATTGATCACAGAGAGTCCTCTGCACCTTCTCCATAATCTTTTCCTTTCGATTTTTTGGCTTCCTGTAAGGCCCTAGTTGGCCATCATAGTCATATTGCTCTAGAATTGCCACCATCTCCACCAGCTCCGCAAACCTGAGACTGCCGGCTGGTTTCCTGCTCCTCCTGGGGTGTGCCTGCCCTCTCTCCACAATTGAGGTTACAACTTCCTCTCTGACACTTTCCTCCTGGGCCTCCATCATGCCTTCAGTGAAGTGCAGTGACCGACCGGAAAGGGGGCGTGACAATTGCTACAACGATCGTCATAGGCGGAGATACACGCGGAGCTTCCCGCATGCGCAGTGTATGAAGGGATAATCACGTGAGTTATGTCGTTCGCCGGCGGTAGATCACGTCGCGTGCACGATCGCGCAGTACGACGGGAAGATAATTGACTTTTGAACTTTATGATCAGTGCATGAGTTTGTGGGTTAGTTATGGGTATAAAGCTAATGCTTGAATGACATTAATGTTTTTGGCTAAATTTTGACTTGCAGAAATAATGGAAGCCTTCATAGAACAGGAGTTCTGCACAGGACTTGTTAAAAGGAGGCCACAAATGGCAACCCCCCTGTTCTCTGTAATTTTACTTCCCCATAAAAATAATTTATTGTGGCAAGATCTGGCATTGTAATGTCCCCCCCCACCCCTTAAGTAGTAGACATATTGTTAACACACAGCACGTGCACTTTGGGGGACAAGGCCTGTATGGACAGTGTCACGGGCCACCAGCAGTGGAACATCAGTGGCCTCATCAGGCACAAGAGGCATGTAGTTTGTTGAGGGTCTCTTTAGGAAATTGTGCAATATGCAGGAGCAAGGTATGACATGGTTCTGATTATACTTAAGAAACCTGCATTCCCTATCTTGTTAGCACCGCCTGTATACTGCTCTTCAAAGTATATAGGCGAAAAAGGGTATTTTCAGGGCCAATCCTCACTATAGGCTCACTATGCAAGCCGCTTAGGGCCCCGCAAAGACGTGAAGGGCCCCCAAAGTATTAGAGTCCGCGCCTGGTAAGAAGTCATTTTCGCCCCCCTCACCCCGCTTCTAAACTCGCTGGCTGAGTCATTTGCGACAGCAGAACACCCCCTCACCCTGCTTCTCAACTTTCTTTAATGTGACCTGTCACTGTCGTCAGCTTCCCCCCCCCCGCATCTCATTTTTAATGTGCCATGTCATTTTGCTTGGGGCCCCAGCGAGATAAGGATCGCCACTGGGTCCTGTGTAATGATCCAGCACTGTTGGCTGGATCTGTGACAAATGCAGTCACAGATCCAGCCATCCCTCCCTGCGCGATACTCTGCAGTATTACCCCCCATACTCTGCAATATTACCCCCCATACTCTGCAGTATTACCCCCCATACTCTGCAATATTACCCCCCATACTCTGCAATATTACCCCCCATACTCTGCAATATTACCCCCCATACTCTACAATACAACACCACACTCTGCAATACCACCCCCCACACTCTGCAATACCCCCCCCCCACACTCTGCAATACCCCCGCCACACTCTGCAATACCCCCCCCACACTCTGCAATACCCCCCACAGTCTGCAATACCCCCCATATTGTGCAATACCCCCCTTAATCCGCAATAACCTCAATACTCCACAATACCCCAATACTCCTATACCTTGCAATACATCACCTATGGTGTATTTCAAGTAGCGAAGTTTGGCGCAATTCCAAGCGCATGTGCAAGTTTGAAGGGTGACATGTTAGGTATCTATTTACTCAGCGTAACTTCATCTTTTATACTATGCAAAAACATTCGGCTAACTTTACTGTTTTTATTTATTTTAAGCAGAAACATTTTTTTTTTAAAAACACACGTTCAAAAAAGTGCTGCTAAAATACTGTGCAAGATTAAAAGTTGCAACAAATTTGCTTGGCTGGAGCTCCGGTACCTAGAGCAACCTCCCTCACGTACTCATGGCTCCAACTAGAAAGAGGGGGGGGGGGGTACCCTACGGAATACGAGTACAATGGAAAAAGGCGATTAAAACAAGCTTCACTGATAAGCAATGGAAACGTGCCTGTATTTTTGCCTATAACTGTTCTATTGGTATAAGATTTCAGGAAACGTCTTATAAGCTTTAAACACAATGGTATGCCACCTCGGATAAAATAAAAAATGGTACCCACATACATCAGATTCTTGCTGGAGATCTGAGCAAGACCAGTGTTCTATTTTCCACATCTGATACTCAGCATTCTCAATGGAAACAACACAAATCTACATTTGTTCTTTTAGGCAGCATTGATATAATAAGAAGCCAGAGAATCTTTAGTATCCTAAAATATTTATTGGATCACAATTAAACATGTGTCATTTTTTTTTATTTATATTTTTATATATATATATATATATATATATATATATATATATACAGTATATATATATATATATATATATATATATATATATATATTGTACATTTCTTTATTTCTTTCTTTATTTATTTATTTTTTAAACCCTCCCCAGAACATCAAGAATGTTCTTCAGGTCTTGGTCCACCTTGACATTCTCCATTTTGATCTTGTCCAGGGCTATGTTCGTGTCCTCTATTCGTGCCCTGCAGGACATTATCTCCCCAATGAGCACCTGGGCACTGGAAGTGTCTAAACCACCACCAACAGCTCGTCCACCTGAAATTTGTGACAAAACATGTATTAAAATTATGCAGGCCTACATGTATTAACTGAAGCTGTGCTGTATGACACTGACCTGATGTGCTGGCATTTTGCACTTCCTGCACATCCGGCGAGGGTGGGGCTTGGCACTGTGTGGGGTTGGTAGGCTCCACTGCTGCTGATTGATTGCGGCCTATGAGATTGTAAAAAAAGGGATAGATGAATCAAAAAGATTAGAGGCCTGAACGTGGAATATCAATCATCCTTTTAAAAAGTGTAGTACAATTGTCTGCTTTTACAATCCTTCTAAGCTTAACTATGGATTTTATCCACTACGAAAGCTGCTGCAATTGTTCTATCTTTGGACAAGTTTTGTAAGTGGAAAAACAACAAGTATACACTGGATCACCTCTGTGTGACACGCTAACTAGGTTGTTGTTGTGAGCAACACTCAGTGCCGATCATGACCTCCCTGGGGCTCAAAGCTAAATGACTTGGCACATTAAAAATGTGAAGCTGGGGGCGCCGACAACAGTGACATGTCACATTAAAGAAAGTTGAGAAGTGGGGGGAGGGGGTGTTGTGCTGTCGGAAATGACATCTTACATTACATTGAGAAGCAAGGGGTGCTGACTTCTTGTCTCTTCTCCCATGCAGTCATCAAGTTGAGAAGCAGGGTGAGGGGGCGAAAATTACTTCATAATAGGCGTGGACTAGTTATTTGGGGGGCCCTTCGTAGATTTGCCGGGCCCTAAGCGGCTTGCATATCGAGCCTATAGGGTGGATCGGCCATGCCAACCATTGTGCTACTGTGTGCATATGTGTAATCAACTTCTGCGCTGATCATACTCTCCTTTTACTGTATAATGACTTAAGTATGATTATTTAAATCTAGTTAAAAAGACATCTACATGCAATAAAAAATTGGTCTTACATAAGAAGATCTTGAATACAATCAACAACCAAGTATTGGGGAGCTGCGGTGTGTCGACGCAATAGGCACTGACAACAAGCCATTCACCTTTGCAGCTAGAGGTTCGGATACCGTGCTCAGCTACATGTAAGTTGAGTTTGGTGGTCTCAGCCCGGCTCCCGGTGGGTATGCTATGCGAGGTAAGCTTGCGCTTAGTACGCCCACCCCCCCTCCCACAAAAACAACCACACTTACACGCACTCGAAATTGGGTTAACATGCACGCACTTCGACCACGTGGTCTCTAAAAAGAGAGGCGAAGGACTGACGGGGCTGGTTGAACGGGCTAGATCCTCTCACTCCCTTATAGGGAGTCCCTCTGCCCCATTGGCAGAGGCGTCGTTAGGCCCTGGCTAGGGGGGCTGGAGCCCCGAATGGGTGTCCGAAAAGCCACAAGTCTGGGGCATGAAGAAGTGCATTGTCAGCCCCGAGCGCCGCCGCCGCAATGTTTGCCAAACAGGGAGGGACCATTCTATTTCTGAGCATGCCGGTCCGGAAGACACAGCAGGTACCGCCTTCTGGAACGTGCAGCAGCGCCTATAATGGACGTCCCTATGGTCCAATCCGGGCCTGCGGGGGACGTGTGACATCCATCATCAGGCACCGCAAGCTTAGAAGGCGGGAAGTACAATGCCGCTTGGCGGCTCTCTACGGCTCTGCTGCAGTGCTAAGTCTCCTCCTCTGGCTGAATATGTGTGACGGGCACACCACGCCACATCACTGCTCGGCGGCTCTCCTCTCCTGAGTCTCCCTCCTCCCTGGTTGCATGGCTATGATGGGCACATTGGGCGTGCCGGCGCCGCACACCACAGCTGAGGTAGGTGACGTCAGTGATAGTGTATGTCTGGTCAGTGTAGTGTAGTCTGTTAGTGGTTAGTGCAGTGTACTGTGGTCAGTGTTGTGTAGTGGTCAGTGTTGTGTAGTGGTCAGTGTTGTGTAGTGGTCAGTGTAGTGTGGTTTGGTCAGTGTTGTGTAGTGGTCAGTGTAGTGTGGTTTGGTCAGTGTTGTGTAGTGGTCAGTGTTGTGTAGTGGTCAGTGTAGTGTGGTTTAGGCAGTGTTGTGTAGTCGTCAGTGTTGTATAGTGGTCAGTGTTGTGTAGTGGTCAGTGTAGTGTGGTGGTCAGTGTAGTGTGGTGGTCAGTGTTGTGTAGTGGTCAGTGTAGTGTGGTTTGGTCAGTGTTGTGTAGTGGTCAGTGTTGTGTAGTGGTCAGTGTTGTGTAGTGGTCAGTGTTGTGTAGTGGTCAGTGTCGTGTGGTTTGGTCAGTGTTGTGTAGTGGTCAGTGTTGTGTAGTGGTCAGTGTTGTGTTGTGGTCAGTGTAGTGTGGTTTGGTCAGTGTATGGTAGTGGTCAGTGTTGGTGTATGCAGGTTATGTCAGTGTGTGTGTGTACACTGACACACACACACACACGTAGGTCTGGGTGTGTGTGTGAGGTAGGTCAGGCTCCTCTCTCGAGTAGACACATAAAATACACATTTAAAAAAAAAAAAAAAGTATTATACCCACAAACATAAACCTTGAAACATAATTTCTTGTACTGTCTACATACCCAACCTGAAAGAAAACCAAATGATGCAAAAGAATTAAAACAAATATTCAGAGTACACATGAAATTTGCTTACGTTGTCGGAGAACTCTTCTAATTCTCCTCATCTGTTCCGGCTCTCTGATTTTCAAATCACACCATCGCTTCCGCAGCTGCTCACTGGACCTCTGCACCCCGAATTTTGCACGGAGAGTCCTCCGCACCTTCGCCATTATCTGTGCCTTCAGTTTGTTTGGGTTCTTGTACGGGCCTTTTTTGCCATCATAGTCCTCCTTTTCAAGGACAGCCACCATCTCCACCATCTCTTCGAAGCTCATGTTGGTGGCTTTGTAACTCCTGCTCCTCCTGGGGCGTGCCTGTCCTTTCTCCTGGCTGGTTGCAGCTTGCTGTCTTCCCTCCATCATGTCTTCTGACTCTTGCATCGAACGAATGAAAAGGGTCGTGGCAATCACTCGAACAATCGTCATAGACGGGGCTATATGAGGAGCTGCGCGCATGCGCAGTGTATAAAGGGATATTGCGTGAGTTAAGTAGTACGCCGTCGGTATAATATGTCGGAAAAACGATCGCGCAGTACGACGATAAGAAACTTGGGCCCAGATTCACGTACATCTGTGCATTATTGGACCGGCGTAGCGCACCGCCTTTACGTTAGACTTGCGCAATTTTGCCGCGTAATCACCCTATTCTCGTAGCTTTTGCGCAGGAAATTGCGCATACGTAACGTTTTTTCAGAGGCGTAAGGAGGAGTAATACAAATTGGGAAGGACGTGGGCGTGTTACATTGAAATGAGCCGTGACCCCATGCAAATGAAGGGCCGGCCGGCTCGCGCATGCGCGCTTGAAGGAGACCATGTCAGCTCCGCTGTGCGCATGCTCACAACTCGGCAACGTTGTGAACTACGCAAACAGCATAAATAGACACACACAAACGCACTTCCTTTGCAAAAGTACATCCCTTTGTCCCTTCCCATTTAACCAAGTGCTTTTGTTCTTGTTGTTCGTTGCGGTGTGTTTTGTAGTTGTCAGATTAGTGTTCTGTGTGATCAAGTGTTTGTTAGTAGATCTTTGAAAGTGGTTTTTGATAAGTGTTTGAGAGACTGTTTGTTTGATTGATATATTTCTGTTTGTTTCTTTTCCTGCTGTATTTTTGTTTTGTTTTTTGTTGACTGTTTCTTGCTGAGTCGTTTTCTCTCTGTGTGTGTGTTTTTTTGTGATTGGTTGTGCTTGTTTGTGTGCATGAATTTTGTTGACTGGGACTGTTTTTTTTTTGGAAGGATGACTGAGAGAAAACGCAAGCTGAATTTTACAGTTGTGGAAAAACAGATTCTTGCCCGGGCCATTAGCGAGTATGGGCGTTACCTCCACGGCCCAGAGAGTGCCAACACCACCACGGCCAGGAGGAGGGAGATTTTGGATAGGTTAACTGAGCAGGTGAATTCAGCGGGGCAGGGGGAGACACGGACCAGGTCTGGGATTGACAAAAAAATCAATGACCTCCGGCGTCTGGTCAAAAAGAAGCTGGCCAGAATGCATGCCCATGCCAGGGGCACAGGAGGGGGCCCACCATGCCGTATTAGCCTGACAGCGGAGGAGCGTGCGGTGGCCCTGACCTTTCATCGGCATGAAGTTGAGGGCCTGCCCGGCTTTGACTCAAGTCCGGAGCCCGTGGTGCCAGGTAAGTTGTTTTATTTTTTAATATCAGGTGTGTAGCATTTGTGGGGGAGGGGGTGAAAGGGAATATGTGGCAAGTGTGTGGATCCTCCAACCTGTGAATGTTTTGTGTCATCCACAGATGTGCAGCAGGGTGCAGGGCCATCTGGCCTGACCGCACCAACCCCAGGACAGCAGCCTAATGAGGCCCCCCCAACAAGGCCGGAGTCCGCGGAGGAGGTTCAACAGGAGCTGGACAATCATGAGGAGGAGGAGAATCATGAGGAGGAGGAGAATCATGAGGAGGAGGAGTCCATGTCAGGCACTGGACGTTTGGGTTTTGAGGACTCCTCCCCTCTGGCTGGCAGCAGGCAGGCCTCCCTAAGGGGGAGCTCCCCCAACATGGCTCCCCTTACAAGGGCCTCCCCTTCTCCCCGGCCACAAGCATCAGCTGGAGGCAGGATGTCATCCCAGACCACCAGGGGGTTGGCCGATCTCCTGCCCGCCACTCTGAGAAGGGACCAGTTCCTCCAGACCCGCAATCTGGGACAGGTCAGCCAGACATTGGTGCGGATGGAGGAGAGCCTGTCCTCCATCAAGGATACGCTGGGGAACCTGGACTCCCACTCCCGGGCTTTCACAACCTGCCTAAATGAACTGCAGACGACATCAGCAGGCGTTGGGCAGGATGTGAGGGCCCTTACCCTGGCTATCCAGGCCAACACGGCAACACTTGGTGCTGCCCTGGACAGAATTGCCGTGGCCTTGGAGGGCAGGCCACCAGGTGGGCAGAGATCAGGGGCTGCTCCTCCTTCCCCGGTTTTACCCCTTCCCCATGAGTCTCCCCTGAGAAGCCGGGGCCGTGGCCGGGGGCGCCCCAGGCGTGGCTCACGCAGAGGGCACTAATTTGTTTTTCCCCATTTTTTTTTTTTTAAAGAGTTCTTTTTTTTTTTTGTCATTTTTTTTTTTTTGTCATTTTTTTTTTTTTTTGCTGGACATTTTTTGCTTTTGCAGGTCATTTTTTTTTTTGGGTTGTGAATGCTGTGTGAATGTGGGGGTGACATTCCTGCCGGAAAAGGGGTGTCACCCTCTATTTTGGTGGAGAAGGGTTCCCCAGGACCAGGGAGAAGTGATCCCCAGGTCCGTGTGAATGGTGTATGAATGTTCAGTGACATAATTGGAGCCTTGGCGTGGCGTTGCTGCTCACAAGTCCTGCATGGTGGACTGGTGCCAATCCAATTTGATGTGGATGTGGGGTGTGTGTGCTAGGGACCACAGTGGTGTGCATGCATGCATTCTCATTGTGCCATGATTAATGTGTATGTTTAACGTGCAAAGATGCCCAATGTGAGCTGTCTCCTGGCTGCTCTTCCCTCAGAAGACGGGGTAGCCTCGGTTAGGGGGGGATTGTCTGGTTCAGGGGTCAGGTCATCACGTAGGTCAATCTGCAGGCCCTTTCTTTCTGCAAAGTTGTGCAGCATGCAACATGCACCGATGATCTGGCACACAAAGTTTGGGGAATACAAGAGGGTACCCCCAGACTTATCCAGGCATCGGAAACGTGACTTTAGGAGGCCAAAGGTGCGCTCCACCACTGCACGGGTTTGGGCATGTGCTTGATTGTATCTTTCCTCTCCTGGGGTTTGGGGGTTCCGGATAGGAGTCATGAGATGGGGTCCCAGTGGATATGCAGAGTCACTTGTAAGGGAAAAGACAGGAGGATGTTAGTCATGCATGTGCCCCTTGTGATGTGTGCATCATGGGAGGGGATAGTCATGCCTGCCACCCATGTCACTCACCAACCAGCCAGGTGTCCCCATACACGTTCTGATCGAATTCCATTCGGATGTGGCATTGATTGTATATGTAGCTGTCATGGCTGGACCCTGGGTGTTTGGCACAGACGTGCCATATGAGGCCTTGGGCATCGACTATCACCTGTACGTTGATGGAATGCCAATGCTTCCGATTGCGGTACATGTGCTCTGTCTCCTGGGGGGGCTGTAGTGCCACATGTGTGCAATCAATGGCCCCCACAGTGCGTGGGAATCTGGCAATTCTGTAGAAATCTGTCATTGCCTTCAGTCGCAGGTCCTCAGTGGTGGGTTTGATGATTTGGTTGGCCATGCGTCTGAGAATTGCAGGGACAACCTGGTGCACACATCTGCTCATGGAGGATTGTGACATCCCAGCTACCACTCCACTTGTACGCTGAAAAGAGCCACTGGCAAGGAAATGGAGTGTTGCCATGACCTTGACCAGTGGCTGCACTGCATGTGAGCGTTGTGTTGGGCTGGTGATGTCCTCCTGCAGGGTTGTGGTTAATTCCAGGATGACATGAGGGGTGAATCTGAAGATGCGAAACACCTCAGAATCACTCATGCCAAACAGGTCTATGCGGGTACGGTATATACTCTCCCGTGCCATCCTCCGTGCCATCCTCCGTGCCCTCATCCTTCTTTGTTCATCTAAAGTCAGTAGTATAGCTATGTGCGACGATGCCCCTGGCATGTTGGCATACAGATTGTTGTGCAACACGTGTGACTGCTGAGCTGCTCACTAACAGTGTTGCTTTATCTAACAAGTAGACTTTTTTTCTTTTTTTAGACCAGCTTTTATCAGCTCTAATTTTAGACAGGACATTTTGCTGTTGCGCACACTGCGTCGCCTGCGCTGCCCCAACGTTGTTTTGTGGATCCCCGTAAGTCCCTCATTAGCATATTTGACTAGCAAATCAATGGTGTGTCTAGCGCACTTTTGCGCGGAAGGATGCGCCAGTCTAACGAAATTACGCGAGACAAAAAAAAATAGTTTTTTTGCGTATCTCGTTCTGGGGATGCCGCGCAACGAAACGCACGTGCACATTTAGACTTACGCACGTGCATCTCCTGTTGCGCAGGCGTAATCGCTCTGTGAATCTGGGCCTTGATCTTTGGAATTTGTGATCATCAGTGGGGATAAAGCTATGGGGATAAAGCTAAGGCTTGACTGACATTTGTTTTTTTTTCTCAATATTTTAACTTGCATACATAATGGAGGGCTTCAGAGAGCAGGAGTTCTTCACAGAATTTGTTCAAAGGGGGCCCGGATGGCAACCCCCCAAAATTCTAAAATTGTAATTTCCCCAAAAAACAATTTATTGAGCCAAGATCTGGCATTGTAATGCCCACCCCCCCCCCCCACCCCTAAAATAATTGACATATTGTTGCCACACAGCACGTGCACTTTTGGGGGGCCAAGCCTGTATGGACAGTCTCACGGGCCACCACCACTGGAACATCAGTGGCCTTAGGGCTGTCTTAATGAGAGGGCACACCTGGGCACTGCCCGGGGGCCCCAGCTGCATGGGGGGCCCCTGCCCTTTCCCCAAAGCAGCTGGTCCTTGAGCCCAGGCTGCCCCGAAGTTGGGGAAGCCCGGGCTGCCCCTCTACATCCCAGTTATCCCCCAGCACTCTGACCCCTCTACAGCTAGGGTTGCCACCTCATCCCTTTAAAACAGAACAGATATTAATTACACAGGTTATGTGGCTGATTAAGGTGATAATTTAACTCACATGACTGCCTTATCTGCATTAAATTAGCCATAGAACCTGTGGAATTCATATGTGTTCGGTTTTAAAGGGATGAGGTGGCAACCCTATCTACACCCTAGATAGCCCCTGCCTTCTACCTACTTGATTTCTGTTTACATGCACTGTCTCCATTGTAGGGGCCCCAGAGCATTACTTTGCCCAGGGGCCCATGATGCAGACGGCACTGAGTGGACTCATCAGGCACAAGTGTCATGTCGTTTGTTGAGGGTCTCTTTAGGAAATTGTACAATATGCAGCATCAAAGTATGACATGGTTCTGATTCTACTTAAGAAACCTAAAGTCCCTATCTTGTTTGCAATGCCTGTATACTGCTGTTCAAAGTATATAGGGCCAGACGGTGTTGTCAGGGCCGATCCTCGCTATAGGCTCACTATGCAAGCCGCTTAGGGTCCCGCAAAGCTCCCCCCAAATTACTAGAGGCCCCGCCTGGTGAGAAGTCTTTTTCGCCCCCTCACCCCGCTTCTAAACTCGCTGGCTGAGTAATTTCCGACAGCAGAACAGCCCCTCCCCCCACTTCTCAACTTTCTTTAATGTGACATGTCACTGTCGTCAGCGCCCCCCCCGCTTCTCATTTTTAATGTGCCATGTCATTTTGCTTAGGGCCCCAGGGAGGTCAGGATCGGCACTGGTTCTAGTAATGACCTGGGGGGAGTGGTGGCGGGGAAACTCATGCTAATATTTTTCACAGATTTTTATCCATATTGCAGGACCAAACATTACAGTCCTCTCATGTTGTGCAGGGACATTTCTAAACACGTGCCACTACTATAGCCACCGAGCAGGTACCATATTTAACCACTTCCCGCCCGGCCAATAGCCGATTTACGGCAGGGAAGTGGTTATGAAATCGTGACTAGACGTTCTCAAACGTCTAGCACGATTTCAATGCCGCGCGCGCCCGTGGGGGCGCGCAGCGCGGCGATCGGTGATGCGGGGTGTCAGTCTGACACCCTGCACCTCCGATCTCGGTAACGAGTCTCCGGCGGAGCCTCGTTACCACGTGATCAGCCGTGTCCAATCACGGCTGATCACGATGTAAACAGGAAGAGCCGCCGACGGCTCTTCCTCACTCGCGTCTGACAGACGCGAGTACAGGAGAGCCGATCAGCGGCTCTCCTGACAGGGGGGGTTCGCGCTGATTGTTTATCAGCGCAGCCCCCCCTCGGATCGCCACATGGACCACCAGGGAGTGCCCACACTAGACCACCAGGGAACATAAAAAAAGGAAAAAAAAATGTAAAAAAAAAAAAAAAAAGAAAAAAAAAAAAAAGTCAGCAGTAAAAAAAAGGGCAGTAAAAAAAAGATGCCAATCAGTGCCCACACATGGGCACTGATTGACAACATTAATCCATCAGTGCCACCCCTCAGTGATCATCAGTGCCACCCCAGTGTCTGTCAGTGCCACCCCACAGTGCCAATCCATGCCCAGTGCCCACCTATCAGTGCCCACCTGTGCCACCTATCAGTGCCCACCTGTGCCACCTATCAGTGCCCACCTGTGCCGCCTATCAGTGCCCACCTGTGCCGCCTATCAGTGCCCACCTGTGCCACCTATGAGTGCCCATCTGTGCCGCCTATGAGTGCCCATCTGTGCCGCCTATGAGTGCCCATGAGTGCCCATCAGTGCCGCCCATGAGTGCCCATCAGTGCCGCCCATGAGTGCCCATCAGTGCCCCATACCAGCGCCGCCTATCAGTGCCCATCAGTGCTACCTAATCGGTGCCCATCAGAACTACCTCATCGGTGCCCATCGGTGCCCATCAGTGCCACCATATCAGTGCCCGTAATTGAAAGAGAAAACATACTCATTTACAAAAAAATTAACAGAAAAAAATAAAAACTTTATTTTTTTTTCAAAATCTTTGCTCTATTTTTAGTTGTTGCGCAAAAAAAAAAAATCGCAGAGGTGATCAAATACCACCAAAAGAAAGCTCTATTTGTGGGGAAAAAAGGACGCCAATTTTGTTTGGGTGCAGTGTAGCATGACCGCGCAATTGTCATTCAAATTGCGACAGTGCTGAAAGCTGAAAATTGGCTTGGGCGGGAAGGTGCGTAAGTGCCTGGTATGGAAGTGGTTAAAAGGATTTTTTTTTTTTTTTAACTTTAAGCATCATTAAAATGTCTGATACTGAAAAAACGTCAGTTTTTAAAACTTTTTTTTCCATTGATACATGTTCCCTGGGGCAAGACCCAGGTTCTCAAAGACGTTTTCCATCAATAACTTGAATATTGGTCTTTAAAATGAGCTTTTTTGAATTCGAACGTTCGAGTCCCATAGACTTCAATGGGGTTCTAAATATTCGCGCGAACGGTCGGTCTGTTCGTCGGTTCTGGAGCGAACGGGGGTATGTTTGGCTCATCCCTATTAACAACCAATCAGAAAGCTACGGTTTCGGATTAATATCCAGATACCAGTCTAATCATTGGACATACATGCACAGATAGAACACTGACTTTAAATCCGGGCGAAAGTGGGCACAGCAAAAAAGCAAAGAGAAAGAAAGGAAAACAAGGAGAGGAGGCAAAAGACATCAAATAAACAAATGAGAGTCGCTACTAGCTACGGGGACAGAAATAACGCAGAACCTTAACGTTGTTAATCTATCAGAACGACCATTATTGGCCACAGATATTTCACTTCAATTCACTTCAATTCAAGGGGTTTGAATTTCTGTCCCTCTAATAATTTTTATTTATTTGGAACAATTTCGGATGTTAACAGATTGGCACAGACTTTAAAAGGGAACAGAGAACAGCGCCATCTAAGTGCAGTAAGTATGCAGTTTAATAAGGAAAGCTTTTTTTTTTCCTTTCAATAAGTTTATTGGATTTTTCAAATTTTACAATATTAGATATATAAACAATGTTGTACAGTATACAAGAGATGAAACAGTATATATCGTCAAATACATAGATAAAAAAAGCTATACAGGAATAATATTAAGTATATTAAGGTTCAATATAAGTATGGTTAACTGCTTGCGGACCGCCGCATGTACATTTACGTCAGCAGAATGGCACAGGCAGGCACATCAACGTATATATACGTGCCTGTCTTGCCGTGGGTCAGGGGTCAGATCGGGACCCCCCCCCCCCCGGTACATGCGGCGGTCCCCGTGGCTGGCCGCGCGATCCGGGATTTGGGGTCGGCTATTCGTTTTTGTCCGCCCCCTCCAGATCACTCCCAGCCGATCCGCGCGCTCCCCCGCCCTGCACTTCTTCCTCCTGTGTAAACACAGGAAGAGGGAAGTGATGTGATCTCTCCCCTCGGCGGTATTTTTAACCGCCTCTGAGGAGAGATCACATCTCACAGTAAGTCTGCACAACACTACATTGACACCAGGACACACAGGCAGACTTAACCCCTTGCGATCACCCCCCTTCCCCCCTGTCACAGTGTCACTGAATACAGTAATCATATATGTATGATTACTGTATTTAGTGTCAGTGTAACAGGCAGTTAGTGTTAGGTTCAGGGTAGCCCCCGTACCCCCCCTAATAAAGTTTTAACCCCTTGATCACCGCCCTAGTTAACCCTTTCACTCCCTATTGCCAGCCACACTAAGCGTTCATTTTTCTGATCGCTGTATTAGTGTCGCTGTTCCCGCTAGGTAGCTATTTTTTTTATTGAGATTTTTTTTTTACTAAAAACATGTGGCTGAATACATTTTGGCCTAAATGTTTGACTAAAATTTAGTTTATTTGATTTTTCTTATAACAAAAAGTAAAAAATATAGATTTTTTTTTTTTAAATGTCGCTCTATTTTTGTATATAGCGAAATACCACCAAAAGAAAGCTCTATTTGTGGGAAGAAAAGAACGCTAATTTTGTTTGGGAGCCACGTCGCACTACTGCGCAATTGTCAGTTAAAGCGATGCAGTGCCAAACTCAAAAAGGGGCCTGGTCCTTTACCTGCATTTTGGTCCAGGTCTTAAGTGGTTAAAGAACTTCTAGTAACATTTAATATTGGAACAAAGTTCTACATCAATCGCAAAAAAGAAGGATTGATATTCCTGAACACCCCCGAAGGGACTCATAGTATTCAGGAGGCAATCCTCCCTGTAAGATACAACAATATAACAAGAAAAAGGTATTAGAAATAAAGGAAGCAAAATAAATCATGTTGAATTATCAAACCAGAGATTCCAAGGAGCCCATTGCATTTCATAAACCTGAGGATGAGGGGGCGTGGCCGAGCCGAGCTAGGAGATGGCTGCCTGATTGCTGAGCTCCTGTCACCTCAGAGCGTTTATCACAATTTGCTGTTATTTCTGTCCCCTGCTCTTGCGCCAAACTATGGGCACTTCATCGAGGCAATCCTCGACCTCCCGATCCCGCTCCCCCAGGGAGCACAACGACGCCCTAGGCCAGCATATCCCGAAGATGTTCCGGACCGGCCGAGGAAATATGGCGGCCTCCCGCCAAGGAGCGCACCAGGGCTGTTCACAACCATTGTCTTCCCAGACACAAGACATTATCCTCTCTGCGACTCCACCCGACCTCCCGCCGGTGTCCCAGGGGAGACCAGAACACACGCTGCCCCCCGCGTCAGCGGCACCACCGATCACTATCCTGGACCTGAAGGCCATGGCGACCGACATTAAAGATGCGCTTACGGTGGCCATAGCGGAACTGCGCCTGGACTTCAAAGCCCTGGACGGGAAAGTTGCAGCAACCGAGAAGACGCTGAAGGACCACGACCTCGTCCTCCAGCACTCCACCAGGAAAATAGACGACCATACCCTACAAATGAGGGAAATAAATCGGCATTTGAAGGACCTTGAGAACCAGGGAAGGCGCCATAACCGGCGCGTGAGGGGCCTAACAGAAGCCATCGAAGGGGGTCAGATCAGGCAGGAGGTGACAAAACGGCCCCCGGATACAGCGATCACCATGGAAAGGATCCACAGGGCACTGCGACCTAGGGGCAGAGACGCAGACCCTCCCAGGGACATTGTATGCTGCCTCCATTGGCCTCCGCTCCATAGGGCAAGGGAGGGCCCTTGCCCCCCCCTAGAAACCAGTGCTATGATTCTCTGAGCAGGAAGCAAGGCGGCGCTCAGTGAAGAGGGCGCTCGTGAGGTGAGTGACTGGGAAAAAAGCAGTGTTGCCAATGCCAACCGCGGCCGACCGTATTTATTGGCAGTTTCTGGAGCGGCCCAATCCGATCCTGTATTTGGCCAGCGGGCAGGGCTGCCCAGCCACGAGGGCGGACTTCACAGAGGCTGGGCTGGCGGTGCACAACTACTGGTGGAAAGCCGAGTGATGTCATCTCATGGCGCGCCAGAATTGAAAATCAGTCACCAGGAGCAGGAGTAGGCTTGCTGTGCAGGCGGATCAGAGGAGCCGTCGTAGTGGTCTGATTTTTTTCTGATGATCCAGAGAGAGTTGGGGACAGTGTGGCAGCCCAGTTATCCACAGCACAAATGGACCAGCCCAGGGCAGGCACACCTTAAGGTACTAAATAGAGGAGGTTATGTAGGCAGGAGGGATGGATCACAGAGGCAGGAGGGATGGATCACGGAGGCAGGAGAGATGGATCACAGAGGAAGGAGGGGTGGATCATGGAGGAAGGATGGATGGTGTGATGGTGACAGGAGGAATATCACATGGAGGAAGAATGGATGGATCTGAATCATGGAAGTGGGATGGACGGTGTGATGGTGACAGGAGGGATGGATCATGGGGGAAGAAGGGATGGTGTGATAGTGACAGGAGGGATGGATCATGGAGGAAGGATGGATGGTGTGATGGTGACAGGAGGGATGGCCCATGGAGGAAGAATGGATGGTGTGATGGTGACAGGAGGGATGGCCCATGGAGGAAGAATGGATGGATCATGGAAGTGGGATGGACGGTGTAATGGTGACAGGAGTGATGGATCATGGAGGGATGGTGTGATGGTGACAGGAGGGATGGTTAATGGAGGAAGAAGGGATGGTGTGATAGTGACAGGAGGGATGGATCATGGAGGAAGGAGGGATGGTGTGATGGTGACAGGAGGGATGGATCATGGAGGAAGGAGGGATGGTGTGATGGTGACAGGAGGGATGGATCATGGAGGAGGGATCAAGGAAAGGCAAGGCACTCGGCAGCGGTCTCAGCGGCTCTTAGGCAGTGGCACTCCTCTAGGTCAGGACACTACACTACTGTGGGGGAGTGAATTGGGCAGAGGAGGATATACTACACCACTGTGGGGGGTGAATGTTTTGACAAGTGAGTTGAACCATTTCATTTTGTATAACAATGTAATAATAGAAATAGGTCCAGTGGTGTAGGGTGCTGTGTAATGTAAAGGGGTCCAGAGGTGCAGGGTGCTGTGTAATGTAAAGGGGTCCAGAGGTGTAGTTGTGGAGAGGGGGTACACAGTAGGGACAAAGAGATATTATAAGATGCAGGGAGCACAGTGGGGTGTTTTTACATTTTAACGCGACTGTGTATCGCCGCTGCCAAAGCGCCCCCCCCCCCCCCTGAAAAAATTTCAGCGGACGCCCATGGCTGCCTCACTGACTTCGGCCTGAAAGAGGAGATCCTAAGACAAGCTAGGGGCCAGCGCCTCCAACACGCTGGAACCCCGATCCAGCTATTCCAGGACCTCTCGGGGATCACTTTGAAACATCGCCGGGACCTTAAACCCATGCTGGATATCCTGCGGGCCGAGAACATACGGTACAAGTGGAAGTACCCCTTCTGCCTGGCGGCCGCACCGCACACTTGAAGGTTCCTGAGGACCTCCTGCACTTCTTTGAGACCCTGGGCATACCGCCCGTAGCTGTCCCGGAGTGGTACGCCATCTATCGCTGCTCTGTGGGCCGCTGGAATGGACCCCAGGCAGAAGATATGGAGACGCTTCCCTTCGGGCTCTCGCGCCTCAACCGCTGCCGCGGGGCCCAGGAGAGACCGTGACCCGCTCTCCTCTCCGGGAGCACGGAGGGCCCAGAGGGATTACTGACTGGCTGGCCTGTTATCTGTCGGAACTGCTGCAAGTTGAACTGTTGTAAAGTTTATTCCCCTGTTGCCATGTTATGTGTTCACTACGTTTACTTTGACCCCCGTGCTCCCACCTCCAGCCAACACCATACGTGCTTCCGTGCACAGGCTGTTACTACGCCTCACACACGGTGCCCTAAGCCTCTGCCCACTCCCGTCGTAAGAAGGCGCCATCTGACTCCTCCCCGGAGGCCTACTGGGACTCTCAAACTCCTCCCGCTCTTGACACTACAACACCCAGGATCCTTTGCGAAGGCCATCACTTCCGGGACCGAAGCCCTGTGACCCCCCTCTCTACCGGCGCGCCACACCTGCGTCACGTCCAGGGCGACGCCGACATGGAGACGAGACAGGAACCAGCCGCCGATGCGGAGACCCTCGAGAGCCCCGGGCACATGTCTGCCGCGCTCACCGGGGGATGATTCACCCGGTATTTCTGCTGCTGGGCGGGGACTGCTCTTCATGGAGTTCCGAACGATCAGCTGGCCACCTGACTTTCTCGCTAGCGATCCGGACCCGGACCCGGTCTCCCCCATCTTTAACTTTCATGGACTACCAGCCCGCTAGCCGCACTCAGCCCCTTGCCTGCAGGTCACCCTGGACCGTTCAAACCCACCGCTACGTGATCATGGACGAGTGGCCCCGGAGGGCCTCAACACAACACCCACCGGGATGTTCCCCGCTGATGGCCTCCGATTCGACCGGCCCGGCCCTTGTCCCTGAGGACTGCGACGCCTTTGCCACACCACAGACAGTGCCGCACGCTAATGGACATGTCCTCACACCCTCGGATGAGTATAACCAGCCATGCCTATCCTTGCTCGGACTTATCCATGAGATGGAAACGGCGAGTATTGCAGGGCTACTGTACCGGCCAGGGGCTATTGATTAATTGTTTTATTGTTTGAAGGTTTAATGCTATACCTGTAGGCGACGGGTTGGTGACGGGTGGGGGCGACGAGTATATATTTTCCTCCCCCCCGTGCCCCCCCCCGGACGTTTCAGGAGCGCCTCAGAGGGCTGTCGTTCGCAGGGACCATCCAGCGGGTGGAATGCCAAGCCCGGTCCCTGTACTGCTACCAATCCCTGGGGTCGTAGCTTTACAAAGGGGAGCTCTATCAGCAGGCTTCCCCTTCAGCAACGGGGAATTTGGTTTTTATTTACATTCTGCATTAGTGCTCCAGTTGACAGACCGATATGCCCTTCGCTGATTATGCCCCATTGGGATCCCACCCCCTACTAAAACACATAACTGTACGCTCTGGGGTGGCATACCATTCCCGGATATCACTCTCACCACCCGGTCGTTTTTGGGCAAGGCTCAGGTCAACCCACGAGCGGTGTTGTGTGTCGGTACCCGTGTCCCCTTCACGACGCGAGTGCCCCACATGGCCGCACCCTACCGATTGTCCTTTTAGAATAGGCGGAGGGACTGCCCCCCCCCGCCTAAATCGGTTTCATTCCCTCTCCCCTCCCGTAGAAGGGGAGAATTTGGAATCTCCCCCCTGGTATACCCCATCTTCCCAGGGGGAACCACCCCTCGCATACCAGGTTCCCACTGTGCCGTGATTCCAGTCGGGACACCTCCCCATACCGCCACAGCTCGGACACCCGCACCCATAACGCGCCCGGACATACGACTGTGCTGACGCTTGCGATGACAGGCCCACCATCGGGTACTGACAACCCCACGTTGAAGGTGATCTCCCTTAATGCACGAGGGCTAAATTTCCCTGAAAAGCGATCTCAGCTCCTCTTGGCTCTGCGCCGAGCTAGGGCGGATATCGCGTTCGTGCAGGAAAGGCATTTCAAGTCAGATGCTATACCCAAATTACACAACGTTCATTACCCAGAAGCCCACGACGCCACGAATATGCACGCAAAAACGAAAGGGGTCTCCATATTGATAGCTAAGCACTGCCCCTTCAGGCTGGTGGAGAAGTTGACTGACCCGGAGGGAAGTTATCTATTTCTGAAAGGCTCCTATTTGGACCGCACTATCACGCTCGCTGCTGTGTACGCGCCTAACTCGCGATAGGTATCCTTTTTCAAAACCGTATCGGCCCTACTGACACCCTTTAAAGCAGGGACACTGGTGTTGGTGTTGGGAGATGACTTTAATGTCCCCCTCAGCCCCGCGCAGGACACATCAACGGGCACTTCGTCCACCCCATACTCAGCTCTGAGGAGAATCAAGATACTCCTCCAAGAACTTCTCCTACACTACACTTGGCGTACCCTGCACCCTACGGGAAGGGACTTTACGTTTTACTCGAATCCCCATGACCGCTATTCCCGACTCGACTACCTATTTATTAACCAAAAAGATCTGCCACTGTTGTCCTCTGCGTCTATAGAGCCCATGTGGCTATCGGATCACAACCCGATCTCGGCGACTCTATCACTTCCCCTCTGCCGCCCTAGAACGCGGGTGTGGAGGCTGGACCCGTCCCTGCTTATGGATCCGGTGCTAGCTAAAGACCTTGAATTGACTTTAGAAAAAAAAATTCGGGAAAACAAACCGGAAGATACGGCTCCCGTAGTTAATTGGGAGACCCACGAGTGTGTGGCCAGAGGCCTTCTGATAGCTGCCGCTGCCAAACGCAATAAAGAACGGTGAAAACAATACGACGACCTCCTAGGGAGGATCAAACAGCTGGAATCCGCGCACAAACACTCGCAAGCCCTCACGACGCTACAGGACTTAAACCAGGCAAGAGGTTATCGGTAAAAAGATTAGACGTTTCTACGCCCTAGCCAAAAAATCGTTTTACAAACACGGCGACAAAGTAAGCAAATTAGTAGCGAAAGCCCTGCAATCCAAAAAGGCCAAGGCGACCGTCCACTCTTTGACAGACAAAAGAGGCGTCATAATACAATCTACACCAGACATAGCCAAGCTCTTCGTTAAATACTACACCAACTTGTACAACCTACCCTTTCCGACCACGCCAGCTGCGCAAATCACTAGTCAGGGCTTAATTGACGACTTTCTATGCCAATATGGCCCCACCAAGCTGTCGGAGATGGCTAGGATGGAGCTGGACAGACCCCTCAGTGACACAGAGGTGGGACTGGCCTTAAAACAACTAAAGTCCGGCAAAAGTCCGGGCCCTGACGGTCTGACTGCTGGGTATTACAAGACCTACGCTAAAGTTCTTACACCTTTCTTCCTCTCTGCCTACAACTCTCTCACCAACGCCACCACCCCTCCTTGAGACCTTTTGACTGCTCACATTGTAGTACTCCCCAAACCCGACAAAGACCCGAATATTGTGTCCAACTACAGACCCATCTCGCTCCTCAACTTGGACCTTAAGTGGTTCGCCAAAACGATCGCGAACAGGCTGCTGCCGTACATGCCCACTCTAATAGACCCTGATCAAGCCGGATTTATCCCTGGTAGGGAGACACGCGATAATACCCTTACGGCCTTAAACATACACCATTGGTTCACCTCCAGTGGATCCCCTGGCTTTTTCCTTTCACTTGACGCGGAGAAGGCATTCGACAGGGTGGCCTGGGATTTCATGCAAGCTACCCTCAAGGCCACGGACCTCCCACCACTCATGTTAAGCTTTATCTCTGCACTATACACGGGCCCCACGGTGAGGGTTAGAGTGAACAACCACCTGTCAGACGCCTTCTCCATTGCGAACGGGACCCGCCAAGGGTGCCCCCTTTCCCCCCTAATATTTGTCCTTACCCTAGAGCCTTTCTTAAGGCGGCTCAGATCCAACCCAACGATCAAGGGTATTGACATTAAAAGCCACACGTACAAACTTGCCGCGTTCGCGGACGATATTCTCCTTTTCCTCAGGGACCCCCTCACGACCGTCCCTAACCTGCTGAAAGACTTTGCAGATTTCAAGATGTTGTCCAACTTTCAAATCAACAACTTCTCCAAATCGTCTGCCCTGAACGTTTCCCTACCCAGGACCTTATGTAACCTATGCCAGGCCAATTTCCCCTTTAAATGGAATTCTAGAGCTATCACATATCTGGGGATCCAACTCCCTACCTCCCTCTCCGACCTTTACTCCCTTAACTACACCTCACTGCTCCAAACTATACTTAGAGACTTAAAGGGATGGTCCCCTAAACACCTTTCGTGGTTTGGGAGGATCGCGGTGGTCAAAATGAACGTCCTGCCTCGGCTGCTATACCCAATGCAAGCGATCCCCATTAGGATCCCCCCGGCTTTCTTTTCGTCCTACAGGACGGCCTGCACGAAGTTTGTATGGCACGATGCCCGCCCGCACTTAAGTTACGCCAGGCTCACGGTCCCTAAACTTAAAGGCGGCCTGAGTCTGCTGGACATCCATGAATACAACCTGGCTTGTGGTCTCACTAGAGTCGTCGACTGGGTAGCTAACGGGGAACGAAAGAATTGGGTGAGGCTGGAACAGGCATTCTCCCCCCTTCCCTTATCCCATTTACCATAGGTTTCGCAAGGCAACACATCACGTGACTGCAAAATACACCCTCTCATACACCCCTCCTTGCAAGCCTTCCGGGAGGCCTGCACCAAGCACAAACTATCTGACCGACACGGCCCCATAACCCCCCTTAAGCTAAACCCCGACTTCCCACTGGGCATGCACCCCACCTTCTTGTCTGACAGCTGGCCCCACACAACCGTAAGGGTGGGACAATTCTTTCTACGGGGTAGACTCATGCTACAACCAGAACTAGCCACCTACACTAACAGAGACTAATTCCCATTTTGGACTTACTTACAAATTCGACACTTTCTGGACAGGACAGCCCCGAGCTCCCGATGGTCTAGGCCTTGCTCCCCTTTCGAAAGCTTATGCTCAAAAAGGGAACCACAGAGACACCTCATCTCAACGATCTACAGTCTATTATTTTCTTCACACTCCTCCAAACTTCACTGGGCTAACCAACAGTGGGAACGGGATCTCGCACTGAACCTCACGGAAGGGGAATGGGAAACCGTCTACAGGCTGGCCCACAAAGGTTCAGTCAGTGTTCAAACACAGGAAAATGCTTACAAGCTCCTCTCCAGATGGTACAAAACCCTGCTCAAATTGCACAGAATTAATCCTGCTCTCCCAAAGGTTTGCTGGAGGTGCCATCTGGAGACTGGCTCCTTCCTCCACATTTGGTGGACCTGTCCCAAACTCCAACCCTTTTGGACAGAGGTCCATAGACTCATTGCGAAAATCACGACTGACAACTTAGAATTCACACCAGCCCAGTTTCTTCTCCACCATGCCCAGGCTCTCCCGAGGGGCTACTGCCAAACCCTGGCCATGCACATGGTAAATGCTGCACAGATGTGCATCGCACTTAAATGGCTCTCCCCACACCCCCCATCTCTGGCTGACTGGTTCGCTCGCCTCCAAAAAACGATAGAGATGGAGGAACTCATCCACCAATCTAATGATAACCCTGCAAAGTTCACCGAAACTTGGGCCTGTTGGATCCATTTCACCACAACCGACGACTACAAAAATATCAGACCCTGACGTCTATGACCAGATTTCCTCATATGCCACTACCTTACTGAGCTGTGGCGGTCTGTCTGTCCCCCCTCTCTCCGACCTGGACCCCAACTCCCCCCCTCCACTTCCCCCTCCAATAATCTACAGGACACAGTTGAAGGTCCTGTGCTGCCGGACATCACCACTCTGACCGATAGACAGACACTAGGGAGACCGGCTTAGGGACTAACTGAGATGATAACACATCACTCGCTTCCTGTATCTCACAGTTGTCCGTGCGACGGCTGTGAGTCGGAAGCGAAGGTAACTCGCTTAGGTAAAACTTTACTTATATTATGCTGCATTAAGATGTGCGACACTGGTGCTACCCCAGGTATCCTACCCAGGATGCCCCGCTCGCAATGTTTAATTCTTTTAATGGCTGTTTCTTTGCTATTTCCTGCTATTATTACTGCCTATGGCAAATGCACAGCAGCTTCCAGATACCCTGTTTACTTGTTTCTTTCTGTCATGTGTAAACTGAGGCGGCTGCGTCCGCATTTAATTTCCACTGTCAGCCACTGTACAATGCTATACTATTTGTCCCTGTTGTAAACTTTAAACACTTTTGGAAGAAAAAACCTGAGGATGATGCAAAAAAAAATTCATATGTATGAGTTATGGAGGTTAGTGAGGTCAACAGCATCATCAGGGGATGGTGGAGTTTCTATCCAAAGGGATAACAGAGCTAATGCTGGGCCAGGTGTTACATGTGTTTGTGTCAATTCAGAAATTATAATAACATTTTTTGTCCAATATGTGGTCAGTTTAGGGCAACTCCACAATATATGGAACAAGTTTACCTTGTCGGAACAGAGTCTCCAACATGTTTTAGGTGTTTGGGAATCAAATTTGGACATTACTGTTGGAGTAAAGTACCACCGAAGAGTATTTTTTGTAGATAATTCCCATAGGGAAGTGCATTTGGAGGCTGATTGATTGGCTCTACATGCTTTGTGCCATTGACTATCCGTGAAGGAACATTTTAGGTATTTTTCCCATAGTATATGAGAAGAGGATTTCGTGAAAAAATGTTTTTGTTGTAGTAAATTATAAAATAAGGAAATGCCTTTTTTCTTTTGTACCGTTGAAGTTAAATAGGTCCAAGCCGGATTGTGAATGGATCTAGAGAATTGGCCTAATTTGTATAAACAGTGTACTATTTGCATATATTGAGGGTAGTTGTAGTGAGTTAAGTCATATTCAGATCTTATAGATTGGAAGGACTTAATATATCCGTTAGAGTAAAAATCGTGTAGATAAGTAATGCCTTTTTTGTACCAGGAAGTAATCGGGATGTAATAATGAGAAGATACAGAGTCTGGATAAGGATTGCAATGTTAACTTTAGGATCCATTAGTTCAGTAGAAGCCAAAAATTTGAGCCATGTTTTAATGGAAGCAGCCATTGTAGGAGGCAAATGTGTTGGGATATTAATACCCAAAAAGGCACCGAACAACCATAAGTTAGCTGGTCCATATGTACAGTAATTAGATTCTATAATTCCCCATTGAGTAGTGGGAATAGTGTAAAACCATTCCCTCATTTGTAATAAAATGGATGAATGGTAATAATCTTGAAAAATCAATGTATCCCACTCCCCCATACATTCTATGTTTAATTAATTTATTGTGGGCACATCTGGATTTCTCCCCGTTCCAGATAAATTTGGATAGAAGTGTTTGTAAGGATTTAAAAAAAATGTTGGGAATAGGAATGGGCAAATTCCAGAAAAAGTACAAGACTTGAGGTAGGTGCATCATCTTGAAGGCAGATAATCTGCCCCACTAAGAAAGTTCATGTTTGCTCAGCTTTTGGAGGTCTGTCTGTAATTTATTCCTAAGGGCAAGGTAATTGTGTTTGCATAGTAATTTAGTAGTTCTGGTGAGGTGGATGCCTACATTTGGGAGATTAGTGTCCTCCCAAATGTAAGTGAATTGGTGCTGTAGCAAATTTTTAGTCACAGCATCAATTCCGATGTCTAAAATGGATGATTTAAAAGTATTTGTTTTGTAGAATGAGACTTTACCGAACCAGGATAAAACATTTTGTACTTCTTAATAAGGAAAGCTTAATTGAGTACACTCACAAGATTGTGGTGAAGACAAGCATAATGGGGTTTCATCCACTCCGACTTCCAGGTGAGGGAAGAGTCCGATGTCACTGGTGTGGACTTGTGTCCGTGATCAGGTCTGTTCTCCGGCCACTCTGCTGGGGTGTAGTGCTTCAGGATGAATGGGACTACGATCGGCAGTACACTTTGGATGACGTCACTTCCGGGTAGTGTCAGCGGGGCGGTGCTTGCTTTCAGAGTATGTGAGAATATTGGGAGAGCCCTGAGATTGCAAAGTTGGAGGCAGTTCGGTTTAAAGGCCCTGGCTGGGGTTCAGCCGCAAGCTATCAAAGCTTATCTGTCTGGTAAGCGCGCAATTTATACGGTGGTCTCTATCGGTGGTGGTTTTCTTCTCATCAGTGTGTCATAAGGTAATTTCACAATTGCGGTACATCACTATTGTGAGCATTTTTCTTTTTGGGAATCCCATACCACTTCTGCCAATTTGGAGGATCATCATCCCTGATGTCGATTGCGGACTCTAATTTAAGGCCCTGGCTGGGGTTCAGCCGCAAGCACAATATTCTTGCCATTTGGTAAGCGCACATCTTTTATCAGTTTTATCACTGGTGGTGGTACGCTTTTGGTCAATTATATAATTTTGTTTCATCACCATATATTCCAAGTTATCTGAGGACTTTTTGATTTCATGGACTATGTAACTTGGTCTGGTTAACACTGATCATCAGTTCTTATTTTTATTCTTTAGCGCAACTACAACTTTTTTTCCTATGTTCTTTTGTGTATATCACTTTTGTGTTTCAGCTCACTTATATTTAGTTATTGTTTATGTATATTTTTTTAGCGCGGTAAAACTTTTCTGTTTATATTGGAGTATGTGTACTCCTTCCTCAGGCTTGGATAACGATCATAACCCTGCAGAAACACTACTTTTCAGCCACAGAAGATCAGAAACCTTTTTTGTCAGTGGAACAGTCGTCAGTCAGTGAGTCTATCCCTTTCCCTTAACCTTTAAGGAAAGCATGCGCTTTAACAGATCTTATTGACCTTGCTTGAATCTGACATAGATGTCGATGATAATATTGTCTGTCACAACCCGGTATCATTTAAAATGGAACCTGACTTCTATCCAGTGGGTTCTAGGGGCAAGGACATGGACATGTACCAAAAGCTGGTTAGATTTGACCCACCTAGCATGGAACATTAAAAAAAAAAAATCAGATAATCTTTCTGCTGCTGAAAAGACATTTCTTGAAATCCTGCACAAGGACACTAGTTTAGTTATCAAAAGTGCAGACAAGGGAGGTTTGGTAGTTGTTTTGGATGCAATAGTTTACAGGGATAAGGCACTACGAAAGCTATCGGATACAAATACTTACTGTAAACTTAGACCATGTCCCCTTCGAGACGAAACGTAGGGAGGTGACGAACAATGAACTGACAATGTCCTCAGAGTGAGGCAGTGTTTTATACCCTGGTTGATTGGGTAACATGCCTCAGCTGGACCAGGATAGACAGGTGCAGATTGCAAGGAGATCTAGAGAAAGGCACAACATTCAGAACCAGGCTTAGATGGACAGCAATCAGTATACCAAACTGAGGAGTGGCTCAGAGGCAAAGAACTGGAGCAGCAACGGAGAGTTTCCAAGGTTCAATAACACCCAGAGCCACTTGGAGCGCGACCACGCCTCGCTGTTTGCTTGGCATTGTAGGGACCGTAACAATCACATTTTAATTTGTAATACTGATGTTTGGAGTTGTTTTGTTTTTTCAGCACACAGCGCCAATTAGGCATATTAGCACGACTTTTTTCTATTTAAAACTTAGAGGTGACCCTACTGACTCTTTCTGGGCAGAGCTCTACTCACTCATGGATAGAGCTGTCCTGATGGGCGCTTTTACATAAAAATAAATGTTTATCCCTGCTTTTCCGATAATGCCTATTTTCCATCATCTCCCTAAACTACACAACGAGCTCATCCCCTTTCTGGTAGACCCATCGTAGCGGGCGTAGATTCACTTAATGAACGCCTGGGCCAATGGGTGGATCAGCAATTGCAGCCGTTAGTGATGGAACTGCCTGGTTATCTTCGTGACACCAAACAATTATTGTCTAAATTAAATGGTTTAACATAAAGTAGTAATTCCAGCTGGATTACATGTGATGTCTCTAACCTGTACTTTTCTATTCCACATGCTTTAGGCATACAGGCTGTCTCTTTTTTCTGAATAGATCAGGAAAGTTTTCCTTGGCCCTTGAAGAATTCATTATAATATGTTTAGAGTATTTGCTCACGCATAATTTCTTCATGTTCGATGGAGACTATCATCTCCTGAGGTGCGGGGCCTCTATTGGCACCAAATTCTCACCATTCCTGGCCAACTTATACATGGGATGGTGGGAGAGGTCCCACATCTATGGACCCAATAGTCCCCATCGAAAAGATACTGCTTTTTACTGTCGGTACAGACAATCTCCTTTTCATAGTCTCCGAACCACATAGCTGTCTTGAGAAATAGTTTTATGAATGATAACACATTGAACCTGAGTTTCCCTGGAAAACATGAGTTGAAGTCCATAGAATTAAACAAATATTTTCGAATCTCTATAGAAAACCCACTGCTTTTGCGTGCCAAATCTAGCCATCTGGGACATACTATAAATAGCATCCCAGTGGGTCAATTTCTTAGACTTAAAGGGGTTGTAAAGGAAAAAAAAAAATCATAATAAGCATCATTTACCCGCAAACATTCCTATTTTCACTTCCTCATTGTTCGTTTTTGCTCAGAAGTTGCTCTATTTCTTCTCTGTTATGTTCACTTCCTGCTTGTCTGATTTTACTGACCACCGTGAAGGGAGACTTAATGCGGTGGTCAGTAACATGCTCGCCCCCTCCTGGGAACTACATCCGTGTGGCAGGACGCTCTCTACGTGTTAGAGACTTTAAGGAGGTGTGAATTACTGGGCGTGCCACAATTCATACTGGGGAATGTAGTTCTTACATGAACAAATAATGCAAACCAGGAAGTGAATGAGAGAACAGAAACTAGAACGCCGGAGGTGATATAGATGAAGGAATTTAATAGGTATGTACTCATTTGTTAACAGAATCATTACACTATACTGTCTGTCTACCTTGCAGACATTATTTTAGGCAAAAAATGTTTTTCCTTTACAACTCCTTAAAAGATTGTGTACCAGACAAGTGGATTTTGAACAAGAAGCAACACATATGTCTGCTAGATTTGAGTATATACGTTACCCAGGTCAGTGATCAATAGGGCATTATCTATTGCAAATAAGACACCTTGTGCCAATTTGCTGAGGGATAAACCTATTGATCATCTAAACATGACAAACCGCAAAAATCTAATTTTGTCCCAAACCTTTCGACTCCCTACAGTGCTGAATTTCACAAAATACAAAGAATAGTCACTAAATACTTGCCAGTGCTATCCAATGGCCACATTTACTTTCAAATTCTGAATAAAGGCATAGGTACAGTATCAAGCAAAGCACTTTCACTCACTGGGCTTTTATCACCTAGCCTTTACACAAGTAAGAAGAATCCTACTCATTGGTTATCATTTAAGGGAACATCCAGATGTGGTGGCCGATCCTGCTCGTATTGTCCTTTTATTAAAGGGGGTGACACCATTGTTGCCACCTCTACGGGAAACTCACATAAAATATGTTCCTTCATTAATTGTAACACTTGCTATATTGTATATGTCATTGCATGCACAATATGCGCAATTCAATATGTAGGTAGGACAACTCGCAGGCTTAGGGATCGTCTTTACGATCATCTTCACAACATAGAAAAAGAACATGCCACTAATAGTGCACATCACTTGAATGACCTCCACCACAAAGATACATCTAGCCTTAATATTCAGGGTATTGAGAAAATCATTAAACCCCCTAGAGGTGGTAATAAATTTGGCATTTTGTGCAAACAGGAGGTCCACTGGATATGTACTTTAAATACCAGACTTCCTACTGGCCTCAACTTTGAGTGGGACGTGTCCCATTTTTATTAATGGACATGTTTCCCACTTTTTAGTAAGACTGTATTTAAGAACCTTTTCGTTTTATAGCTCTTAATATACATACACTTAGCTCAATTCTGTTTTGTTACAGTGATAACTCCTAATTAGGAGGTTTTCACTAGTTCTTTACATAGAGATATTCTTTCCAGGATAGACTACTCACATGATTTATCAGTATATTATACACATGCTTGTATGCATATTCGTGTTTGAGCCATCTAACTCTATGAGAACAAGGTCTTTTGTACAGGCCTGATCATCATTACAATCTACGCATGAACATTTGATGTTCGTTTCTTGTTATAGAGTCTATACAACATCCATATACAACATCCACATATAAACAGTTATTTTAACCGACATACTATCATGTATCATTTTCCGGCGACTACCAGTTTTCCTTTCTTTAATTCCCCATAATTTAATCACGTTTTTTACAGGTTATTTTGATTCTATTTGGTTGTTTTTTTTGCAGCGTGAGCAGCGAGACTACCTCTTGCTGCACGACTGCTTAAAAATCTAAAATCATCCATTAGTCCTCTTTATAACTTTAACCACTTAAGACCTGGACCATTATGCAAGTAAAGGACCTGGCTCCTGTTTGCGATTTGGCACTGCGTCGCTTAAACTGACAATTACGCCGTTGTGCGATGTGACTCCCAAACAAAATTGGCATACTTTTTTTTCCCACAAATATAGCTTTCTTTTGGTGGTATTTGATCACCTCTGCAGTTTTTCATTTTTTGCGCTATAAACAAAAATAGAGCGACAATTTAAAAAAAATGCAATATTTTTTACTTTTTGCTATAATAAATATCCCCAAAAAATATATAAAAAATGTTTTTCCTCAGTTTAGGCCGATACGTATTCTTCAACATATTTTTGGTTAAAAAAAATCGCAATAAGAGTGTATTGATTGGTTTGTGCAAAAGTTATAGCGTTTACAAAATAGGGGACATTTTCACAGCAAAAAAGTGCTATAAAAATGCACTGATTACTGTGAAAATTACAATGGCAGTGAATGGGTTAACCACTAGGGGGAGCTGAAAGGGTTAAGTGTGTCCTATTGTGTGTTTCTTACTGTAGGGGGGCGTGGCTGGACATGTGACGTCACTGATTGACGTTCCCTATGACAAGGAATAAACGATCAGTGACAAGCCACAGAGAAGAACCTCTCCCCATTCTTAAGCTCCTGTGACCCGATCGCGGGACACCGGCGGTGATCGGGTCCGTGGGTCCCGTAGGCGCGGTCACGGAGCTCAGGACTAGTTTGCACATGCGCCGCCGGGTTGGGCCGGCTGGGCTCTTAAAGGCGACGTACCTGTATGTGCCCAGCCGTGCCCCTCTGCCAACGTATATCGGCGTGAAGGGGTCCTCAAGTGGTTAAGTAGCATATAATATTTCATATCATTTAACTATACAGCATATAGTTCTTCCATCCAAATCTCAAATCTACATTATCGTATTCTTTTGAAAGCAAATTAGTGTCCTTCTTTCTTTCTTCTTTTTTTTTTTCTTTTTCTTATCTTCTTTTCTTCTTTCTTTCCTTTTTATCCTCTTCCCTCACAACATATGATGCTTTTCATTGTTGGTGCCCATTTATTAATTTGTGTGTTTCTTTTTATTTAATTATATACACATATGTGTTTTAGTATTTACATTTAAAATAGCATCCAATGAAATTAGCATTTTCTGATCATATGGGGTTTTTGTCGGAATAATGAGATATATATTCCCACAGGATTATTTTAATTAAAATTTAGATTTTTATTACAGTTTTAATACCAATTTGGACTCATACCTTTCAGGATTATGTATATATTCATTGTTATTGAAATCTATTTAAGACTACCAGCAATGTTCTATTTTTATACTATGTCATGATTTCACTCTGTTCATATCAGATTCTGTACTTGTTAAACTTGTTATATTGTCTATTACGGTTTATCTCTGTTTATCTGTTTTTGTTACTATTTATTATTCTTCCCACCCCAATTTTAGGAATACTTCACAGGAAGGGGTGCAAGAAGACAGCAACTACATATTTAATATATACATACCATATTTATCGGGGTATTGCGCGCTCTGGCGTATAGCGCGCACCCCTAAAGTGGACCCGAAATTCCTGTGGAAAAAAGATGTTTGTACTTACAGTTTTGGTGTCTTGCGCGGCGTCCTTCGGCGGCCTCGTCTGGTCCGGCGTCCGTCTGCGGCTTCGGGTGTCCTTTTCGTCGGGTCCAGCGTCCTTCTGCGGCGTCCTCCCTGCTCGATCCCTGCGTCCTGTACGTCCTGTACGTCCAGGATGTGAGTGCGAGAGAAGCCGAGCCTGTCTGACTATACACGAGTGTACTGCGCTCGGTATATGCAGGCGCAGTATTCAAACTCGGCGCAGGAAAGCGTATATCAGCGTATATCGTGCACCCACGATTTTACCCTGATTTTCAGGGCAAAAAAGTGCGCGGTATACGCCGATAAATACGGTATATATCTTTTTGCTTGCTAAACTTTTTAGTGTCATTTGGTTTTGATGTATCTTCTGTTCCTCATCCTCAGGTATTTCCTATCTTTGGGTTTTCTCTTAGGCCCCGTACACACGAGCAGACAGATTTGTTCAAATCGGTCGGACAGACCGATTTGAACAAATCTGTCTGCTGGGATGTATTGGTTTGATCGTGTACACACGATCAAACCAAAATCCCCGCCGGCAGATGGCGCGCTGACGTGTCGGTGACGTGGCGGTGACGTTGACGCCGCCACGTCACCGCACCAGGAAGTGAATTACTTCCGCGCATGGATCAAATCCATTCGACGCATGTGCGAGAAGATATGTCTGCTGGTTAGCGTACTAACCAGCAGACATATCGGGCGGACGGATTCCCAGCCGACAGATTTTAAAGCATGGTTTAAAATCTGTCGGCTGGCCAAATCCGTCGGCTCGCCCGTACACACGATCGAATCTGTCTGCTGGGATGGTCGGGCCGACCGTTTCCAGCAGATAGATTTGATCGTGTGTACGCGGCCTAAAGTTTAATTATGTAGGAGGTCTTTTTAAGATCATTCCATTCTGATTGGTTGTTCATTTTCCAAACTTTCCCCATTAATACCCACCATCAAACTCTATTTTTTAAGCTATTAATAAGCACTACATGCGGTGTAAAACATGTTAACTTTTCTTCTCCTGTTTTACCTGTAATTAATTTGACTACTTTGGATTTTATTTTTATTTTCATGTGTTAGAAAGTAAATAGTTTGTTTGGATCAGCTAAACTATTTAACCACTTCATCCCCGGACCATTTGGCTGCCCAAAGACCAGAGGACTTTTTACAATTTGGCACTGCGCTGTTTTAACTGGTAATTGTGCGATCATGCAATGTTGTACCCAAACAAATTTTGGCTCCTTTTTTCCCCACAATAGAGCTTTATTTTGATGGTATTTGATTGCCTCTGTGATTTAAATTTGTTTGCGATATAAATGGAAAAAGGCGGAAAATTTTGAAAAACTTTTTTGTAATCCAATAAACTCAATTTTAGTCATAAATTTAGGCTAAATTGTATTCAGTCACATGTCTTTGGTAAAAAAAATGTCAATAAGGGTATATTTTTTGGAATTTACGCAGCTTTTAGTTTATGACTACCTATCTAATCTCTTGAGGTGCTAAAATGGCAGGGGAGTACAAAACCCCCCAAATGACCCAATTTTGGAAAGTAGACACCCCAAGGAAATTGCTGAGAGGCATGTTGAGCCCATTGACTATAATTTTTATTTTTTCCCAGGTGATTGAATGATGACAAAAAGTTGTCATTAAATAACTTATTGCTCACACATGCCATGGTTATATGTGTAACTACACCCCAAAATGCTGCTTCTCCTGAGTATGGGAAAACCACATGCGTGTTTTTTTTTTGGGAGCCTAACTGCGTTCGGGGCCCCAAAAACCAAGCACCGCCTTTAGGATTTCTAAGGCTGCAGCTCTCATTTGTTTTTGAAAATGAAGAAAAGTTTTATTTTTTATTTTAAAATGTTTCAAAACTTTGTGACAAAAAGTGAGATCTGCAAAATACTCACCATACCTCTCAGCAAATAGCTTGGGGTGTCTACTTTCCAAAATGGGGTCATCTGGGGGAGGTGTTTGTGCCATCTAGGCATTCCATGGTCTCTGAAACTGTGATAGGCAGTGAGGAGTGAAATAAAAAATGTACACCCTTACAAAGTCTGAAGGTGGTCATTGGTTTTCGGGTAGGCTCCCAAAAAGTCTCACACATGTGGTATCCCCATAATCAGGAGAAGCAACAGAATGTAATTTAAAGTGTAATTTCACAAATGCCCCTGGCATGTTTGAGCAATATATCATTTAGTGGCAACTTTCTGTAAAAAAAAAATGTTTTTTTTCCCCCAGAAACTTGTGGTACAATATAAAATATTCCATTGGCTCAACATGCCTCTCAGCAAATAGCTTGACACTTTGTTTTTAACGGTGGTGGTTAAATCACCTCCTACAGTGCAGGAGTCGCTGATTTATGCGTCGTGGGAGTAAACGCTGTTGCTGTCAAGATAAATGAATCAATGCTGCAGCTGAATGGTGTACCTGCTAAGCAAATCATGGTTACCAATAAAACAAAGAAACATTACAGTATAATAGTAAGACATACCATACCTGCAAAGCAAATACAAAAATAAAACATAGTAAAAAATAAAACATTTTTAAAGCAATCTGTGCCTAAAATATATATATGCGGAAGCATGGGGGAAATCCACCCCAAAAGTTAGGAGCAAATCATTCCTCCACCCCTGATTGTCCCCATGCTTTGGCATATATGCTCCTTTTTTAACTGTGGTGGTGAAATCATCTCCTACAGCACTGGGGTCATGGCTTTATGTATGGTCAAACCAAAGTGATCCTTCAAAAAAGCGCTGTAACACAAACAACTGCAGGAAGTCCCAAAATCATGCAAGTGCTGTTTATTGCAAAAAGTCTGTAAAAGCATATATATGTACAAAAGGTCCAGTCTTTGTTGGAGAATCTACAGTGTGCAGCGTGGTAGATCCCAATGGCTGCCTGTCACCAAACTCAAACACACAGCATGAATAGAGACACAGTTACACTCGTGTGGAATGAGTGCCTAATCCCACAGGCATGCAGTCACGCTCTGAAGGCGGAGGATCCAATGCTAAATGGCATCCACGGTGAACCATGTGGAGCACGCTTACCGTGTCCTAGATGTGAAGGAAGGGCATGCAGGGGAGATGTGTCCATATACCAGCCGAGGGGATGATGATGGAAAATCCTGTGCTCAGGGCTCAGTCTGAGCGCGCGTTCCGTTCAAGCTACACGTGAAGTGTCACTGACGCTGAACAGGAGGGGTGGAGACAGGACTCGGAAGGAGCTGGAGTCGGATCGAGTGGAGACTCGTGGGCTGGGTCCAGGCAGTCAAAGTGGGCGGGATCCCGTATGGATAAGCTGGAAGCTATGTGTGAGAGGATCTGTGGAGATTTACAATGCAACTCGGGCTGGAACGATGGATGTGTAGAAGCTACAAGCTAGGACAACATGTATCGGGTATTAACCCTTCATCAGGACCTGATGAAGGGTTAATACCCGATACATGTTTTCCTAGCTTGTAGCTTCTACACATCCATCGTTCCAGCCCGAGTTGCATTGTAAATCTGCAGACTTCACAGATCTCCACAGATCCTCTCACACATAGCTTCCAGCTTATCCATACGGGATCCCGCCCACTTTGACTGCCTGGACCCAGCCCACGAGTCTCCACTCGATCCGACTCCAGCTCCTTCCGAGTCCTGTCTCCACCCCTCCTGTTCAGCGTCAGTGACACTTCACGTGTAGCTTGAACGGAACGCGCGCTCAGACTGAGCCCTGAGCACAGGATTTTCCATCATCATCCCCTCGGCTGGTATATGGACACATCTCCCCTGCATGCCCTTCCTTCACATCTAGGACACGGTAAGCGTGCTCCACACGGTTCACCGTGGATGCCATTTAGCATTGGATCCTCCGCCTTCAGAGCGTGACTGCATGCCTGTGGGATTAGGCACTCATTCCACACGAGTGTAACTGTGTCTCTATTCATGCTGTGTGTTTGAGTTTGGTGACAGGCAGCCATTGGGATCTACCACGCTGCACACTGTAGATTCTCCAACAAAGACTGGACCTTTTGTACATATATATGCTTTTACAGACTTTTTGCAATAAACAGCACTTGCATGATTTTGGGACTTCCTGCAGTTGTTTGTGTTACAGCGCTTTTTTGAAGGATCACTTTGGTTTGTCTTTCTCTTTCACATCACTCCTGATGTGTTCATCCTTCTAGCAGCTTACACACTCAGCCCAGTATAACTCCAGGGCTTACTTATCTAATAATATCATGTGGTCATAAGCTCTTCATATGTTTATATTGTCTTACTTTTGGATTTTTGGCGCTGTTATTGTTTTGTTTGTCATTGGCTTTATGTATCGTGAGAGCCAACGCTGTTGCTGTCAGGATAAATAAATCCGCGCTGCAGCTGAATGGTGTACATGAAAACAAAAAAATGGTTAACAATACAACATAGTAAACGGTAAAGTATAAAAAAATTACTTACCTGAAAAGCAAACATGATAAAAAAATAATAACAATACAACATTGCAGTTAAGCATAGACTACAGTAAAAAAAAGAGCAAAACAATAGAGAGTAGATGAATTTCGTCTGAATTTTAGGTATTTTTGTCATCATTTTAACAAACGAAAACGAATGCTCAGAATCCAAAATCCAAAAGCTCTGACATAAAAAAATGCTTTATTTTCGTTTTCGTTGCAACAATATAAATAGGAGATTCGACATGAAACTGACAATAGCGATCTGTGTCTATCGAACCTGCGGTCGAATGTGCCTAACCTAACTCTATTAGTACAAGATTATTCTACATAGAGTGGAAAGATTCGACATTATAGAGACAGTGTTGGGGTAAACCATTTGACATGAATGACGAAGATTCGACAAAGCAGTCATTGAAGGCTAAACTGTACGACGCCGCAATCGTACATTACCGGTCAAATGCTCCGGCCATAGGCTATAGAAAAATTTGAATGTTGGTTGACTAGTAATAATAATTCGACCGAAAATGTCTGATCGCGGCGTCGTACAGTTTAGCTGCATCGTGGAATCTTCTTATAACATTCGACAGACACCATAAGCCTTCAATGACATATTCGACCTGAATTCATTAGGATTTTCGGACGAATGCATCTTTTAACAAAACGAAATAAAATAAAACTAATTTCGGGAGTAACTAAATAAATGTATTTTTGGGACGAAAACGAAATTCCGAAAATAAATATTTCAGTGTGCACATGTCTAATAGAGAGAGAGAATATATATATAGAGAGAGAGAACAATAAGGCCCCTTTCACACGGACGGATACAATGGTGCTTTTAGCTGCAGATTTTACTGCAGCTAGAAGCACACAATGCTTTCCTATGACATCATTCACACACTACGGTTACACTACGGTTTTGTTACCCGCGGTTTTGTGCGGATAGAAAAAATAGAACTGGATGCGTCCAGCTGCGAAATTCCGCAGCTATCGGCACATAACCGCAGGTAACCGCAGTGCCCTGTTTTAGCTGCGTTTGGAATGAATCTTGAGGGGGAACACCACGCCAAATTTCAAATAAAAAAACGCCATGGGTTCCCCCTACAGGAGCATACCAGGCCCTTGGGTCTGCTATGGATTTTAAGGAGAACACCCGTACGCCGAAAAAACGGCGTGGGGTTCACCCCAAAATCCATACCAGACCCGTATCCGAGCAGCAGCCCGGCTGGTCAGGAAAAGGGGTGCGTAGGAGCGGGCGGCCCCCTCCTTAACTGTGCCAGGCTGCATGCCCTCAACATAGGGGGTAGATGCTTTGGGGCAGGGGGCAAGCTGTGGCCACCCACCCCAAAGCATCTGTCCCCATGTTGATGAGGACAGGGCCTCTTCCTGACAACCCTGGCTGTTGGTTGTCGGGGTCTGCGGGAGGGGAGCTTATCAGAATCCAGGAGCCTCCTTTAATAAGTGGGCCCCCAGATGCCAGCCCCCCACCCTAGGTGAATAAGTATGGGGCAAAAAAAATGTAAAAAACACACTACACAGGGTTTTTAAAGTAATTTATTAGTCAGCTCCGGGGCCCCTTCTCTCTTCTTTAGCTCTTTTATGAGGGGGGCCTGCTTCTTCGATGTCTTCTGCGGGGGGGGGTCCCGGGGGGGGCGCTTTCTTCTTTAGCTCTTTTACAGCGACCCCCCTTCTTCGACGTCTTCTGCAGGGTGGTGCCTGGGCTTCTGTCGCCTTCTGCCTTCTTCTCTTCTCTTCTTCTTCGATGTTGACACGTCGCTTCCTTCAGCTGTAATGCAGTGTGCGAGCCTCGCACCGATTTATATAGGCCTCTTATGAGGTCACAGTCCCATCATACTCCGGGTGCATGGAGCATGATGGGACTGTGACATCATAAGAGGTCTATATAAATCGGTGCGAGCCGCACACACAGCATTACATCGGGAGGAAGCGACGTGTCAACATCGAAGAAGAAGAGAAGAAGAAGGCCAAAACCGCGACCGCAGCTAAAAGCACTGTACAAATGCAGCTAATCGCTGTGCCTGGAGTCTTGAATTCCAGCAAAACATAAACCTGCTTTTAGCTGCGGCAAAACCGTGTGAAAGGGGCCTAAAATAACAACTTTTTATATATATATATTTTTTGTGGGGTTTTTTTTTACACTTTTATTTGTAACTGTAATGCCGCGTACACACGATCATTTTTCGGGTTCTAAAAAACAAAGTTTTTATCAACTTCATCATTAAAACGGCGTTGCCTACACACGATTACACACCGTTAAAATAAAAAGCTCTAGCAAAGCGCGGTGAGGTACAACACGCACGACGGCACTATAAAGGGGAAGTTCCATGTGGATGGCGCCACCCTTAGAGCTCCTTTAGCTGATTTCATGTTAGTAAAAGACGATTCGCGCTTTTCTGTCTGTTACAGCGTGGTGAACGTGCTTACTCCATTAAGAATGGTAGTTTTACCAGAATAAGTGCTCCCGCCTTATAACATGCGCGGATTTTTCACGTCGTTAAAGCCCACACACGATCATTTTTAACAACCCGAAAAACGACAACGTTTGAAACGTCGGTAAAAAATAGCGCATGTTAGAAAAAAATGTGGCCATTTTTCAAATCCCGAAAAATGCTCTGAAGCCCACACACGATCGTTTTAAATGAGATTTTTAAAAAACGTTGTTATTTACAACCCGAAAAATGATCGTGTATAGGCAGCATTAAGACCCATTTCACACTGGGGTATTTTTCAGGCGCTTTAACGTTAAAAAAAGCGCCTGTAAAACGCCTAAAAGAAGCCTCATCTGCAATCCCAATGTGAAAGCCCGAAGTGCTTTTAGAGCCCTTTCACACTGCCAGCGCCGGAAAAACGATGGTAAAGCTCCGCTAAGACCCCTTTCACACTGGGGCATTTTTCAAGTGCTTTGGCATTAAAAAATGTGCCTCAATGGGAAGGGGCGCTTAAGGAGCGGTGTAATCAATGCTCCTAAAGCAATGCAAAGAAGCCTTGGTTATATTCGTGGACACAGAGGGGTTTCTCCACAACACCAGTCGCCGTAGAAATTTGGACCATCGTGTCTGTGTGATGGGAGGACAGAACAAAAACATTCTTATTATACCTCCACTTCACAGCGATCAAACTATTACACTTGAATCAGGCTCTCCCTCAGCCTAAGGAATCTACAAACCTCTGGGGTAAGCCCCAGCGATTATAACGGTGCCACATGCGCCAATCTGCTGATCAAACAAGTAACTAAAAAGTGGCACACTCATATAATAATTATCCACATACAAGTGGCCTCCCCCTCAGGACGGATTGCTCCTGCAATGATGATGACTGACTCGACCGCGCCCCCAACCACGGGTAGGCAGTAACCTATATATATGTAACTCTGCCTGCCCGTGCCATTTTGCCAACGTATATCGCTGTGAGGCAGTCATTAAGTGGTTAAAGTGGAACTTTAGTCCGAAAATTAAGTCCTGCTAGACAACTTCAGGCTTCTGGCCTTTTGCCAGGAATAGCTATGTAAAACATTGAAAATAAATGTCTATACTGTTTAACCACTTAAGACCCAGACCATTATGCAGGTAAAGGACGTGTCAAGTTTTTGCAATTCGGCACTGCTTCGCTTTAACTGACAATTGTGCGGTCGTGCAATGTGGCTCCGAAACAAATTTGGTGTCCTTTTTTTCCCATAAATAGAGCTTTCTTTTGGTGGTATTTGATCACCTCTGCGGTTTTTATTTTTTGCGCTATAAACAAAAATTGAGCGACAATTTTGAAAAAAAATCGATATCTTTTACTTTTTGCTATAATAAATATACCCCAAAAAAAGATATAAAAGAAACATATTTTTTTCTCAGTTTAGGCCGATACGTATTCTTCTACCGATTTTTTGGTAAAAAAAATCGCAATAAGCGTTTATCCATTGGTTTGCGCAAAATGTATAGCGTTTAAAAAATAGGGGATAGTTTTAAGACATTTTTATGAATATTTTTTTTTTACTACTAATGGCGGCGATCACTGATTTTTTTTCATGACTGTGAGATTATGACGGACACATCGGACAATTTTGACACATTTTTGGAGCTATTGTCATTTTCACAGCGAAAAGTGCTACAATTGTTTACACACACCTCTCCCCGTTCTTCAGCTCCTGTGACCAATCGTGGGACGCCAGCGGTGATAGGGTCCGCGGGTCCCTCGGGCACGGTCACTGAGCTTCGGACCCAGTCGCGTTCACACGACAGAGGCACGCACGACCCACAGCTGGGCTCTTAAAGGAGACGTACCTGTACGTGCCTGTGCCCAGCTGTGCCATTCTGCCGGCGTATATCGTCGGTAGGGGGTCCTTAAGTGGTTAAAATCCAGTAATACACTGTCTCACCCTGCTCTGCACATGCTCAGTTGTTCTGCATTTTTAGGCACTGCCAAGGTTGTAGAGACCAATCTGCTGACACCCTTAAAGAGGAGTTCCAGTCTGTAAAAAATAAATAAATAATAAAATTCAACAGCTACAAATACTGTAGTTGCTGACTTTAAATATAAAGACACTTACCTGTCCTGGGATCCCGCAATATTGGAACCCCTAGCTAAGTCATCAATTCGCTTTCGGTGCAGGCATCGGCATTGATAGTAAGGGAAACAGGAAGTAAAACCTGTTTCCTACTGCGCACGTGCGAGTCACGCTGCACTTTCCAAATGGTCCCGCCATCTTCTGGGACCTCTGTGTGGGGATAGGAGAAAGGACCATAAATTACATACTGTAGATCATGGCGATCTAACCAGGGGGAGAGGGAAACGAGGTACTCACCCCCCCCCCCCCCCAAAGTGCCAAATGTTGAGGTCTGAAGATTGTCTGTAAAATATTTTAAAGCATCCTCTTTGCAAAGCTATAAAAAAGGTAACCCTTTCCTCTATGCAATCCCCAATACATTTCTTAAAATACAGTGTATACAATGAGCTAGCATCCCCCACTCCTTTGTATTCACATACCCAAAAAATATAACTATGTTTTCAATAGATGCAATATATTCATGAGAATCAATAACGAGGTGAAACTAAAATTAGAAATCGGTGAAACAGCCACATAATTCAATAGAAATGTCAAAACCTAGGGATAACTATGAGAGGCAAGGGAATATGGAACATGAAGTATTGATTTCCATTAATAATGAAAGCAAATTACATTAGCCTTTGTTACTCAAAGTTCACACCTAATCAGATATATGTATGCTGTTCAAGAAGTTTAAGAGATACTGATTTTAAATGTTAGTGGATTTACACTATTTTATAAAGTTAGGAAAATGTCTCCAACAAACTCATACCTTTATACTAGTAGAGAATTTGTTTATATATATGTAAAAAATTATTTATATCTAATTTAGAGTGTAGGCAGGTGGCTCCAAGAGATTTACTGTATTGTGTGTGTTTTTTTTTTTTTTTACTGTTGCGGTTATGATTTCTTTGTAAACTGTATATTGCAATGTGAGTTAATTGCACTGTTTAATTAAGTTGCCCTGCAAAGTTGGTAAGTCCTAGGAAGCAAGGGTTAATTATGCTGGTTAGGTTTTCCTGGGCTTTTTGGAAGTACCACCTTCTGCTAGGACAAACAGTTAATAGGTATTGCTGATTTTGTAGATTTTGAATTTCAGCTCTGATTGTGCGGATTCCTCCCAAATATTTATAGGTCAGAAAGGATTGCTTTAAGGTATGGGTTGGCAATCCGTTTATTGCAATCTACCTGGAAGTAGTGGACAGGTGACAGGTAGATTGTGTCCAGTGGCAGCCCGTCCATTAAGGGTGCACGGGCGCAGCCTTCCCTATCCATGCATCCGGCCCCTTTCAGGATGCCGAGTGCAAAGATTCAAATGTGGGGTGGGTGATTTTTTGAAGCACTGATTAGAGCCAATGGCTCTAATAGGATTCAAAATAGAGTGGGCTCAGGGCACAGAGAATGCGCTCACAGCCCACCCAGGTGTGTTTCAACAGCTAATGAATATTCACTGTTGTAACACTGATCCTCCTCCTGGCCAATCAAGAATCGTGTTTTGACTGCTGTCACCCGTTTGGCAGAAAAGAAAAGCCGATCTATTGGACGCCTTGGAGGACAGGAGGAGCCGCATGCTTAAAGCCACCGATGGAGTAGAGGACATGAAACCGCTGCACGGAGCCGCTGCATGCAGCCCCGTCACACACCACCCCCCTAGATAGGGTAAGTGCCAGACTGACCGGCAAGCAGCGGGGGCTGACCCAGTAGATGTCTTCTGGACTGAATGACACCCAGCATCACCCCTGTGACTTCAGGGTGTCATTTTCCCACTAAAGAGGCCTCTGAGCCAACATGGTCCATGTTCCACTACATCTTTACAACTGCGTTCCTGCTCAACCTTGTAAAACGTCCTAATACAGTGGAACCTCGGATTACGAGCATAATCCATTCCAGGAGTATTCTGGTAATCTAAAGTACTCGCATATGAAAGCGAGTTTCCCCATTGTAGTCAATGGAAACAAAAATAATTTGTTCCGCAATGACTTCAATAGCATGCAATACCGCATGTGGCCAGAGGTGGGGGGCACCGGAGAGCCCCGGAAACGGCCGATAAGGCCCGAGGACACTTCAGGTGACCTCGGCAAACCTCAGAAAGACTTCCTACCCAAGATTTACCAAGGTGAGCCGTGCTGTCCTATGGCCTTTCCGTGCATTTCCGAGCGGCTACAATCGGCGACATTCAGCTCTGCTCGGCACCCCCCAACTCAGGCCAAAAGCGGTACTGCACACCGCTTTGGTCTGAATCATGCATGTATTGCGAGTCAACACTCGCAAACCGAGTCACAATTTTTAAAAATACAGTGCGAAACGCTCGCTAACCGCGTAACTCGCAATGCGAGGTTCCACTGTACTGCAAACTCTATAACTCAGCTGAATAGTGTTGCTCACGAATATTCGCATTGCGAATATTCGCTACGAATATTGCATATTCGAGTATTCGCGAATAACGCGAATATCGCGGCGAATATTCGCTATTTCGAATATTCGTATTTTTTCAATTTTTTTTTAGAACAGATCACATCCTAGAGATCCCCATCGACGTCTAAAAGCATTGCTGGTATGATTAGAGACCTTGGGCCGAGTAGCTGCAGCGCTCATTTTATATTCCCGAAAAATCGCGCGATTATTTTGTATTGTAATATATCACGAATATTCTGAGCCAATCAGAGTGCTCCATTCCGCATTTCTCGAAATTTCGCAATTATTTTATATTGTAATATATCACGAATATTCTGAGCCAATCAGAGTGCTCCATTCCGCATTTCTCGAAATTTCGCAATTATTTTATATTGTAATATATCACGAATATTCTGAGCCAATCAGAGTGCTCCTTCCGCATTTCTCGAATATTCGCAATTATTGTGTATTGTAATATATCACGAATATTCTGAGCCAATCAGAGTGCTCCTTCCGCATTTCTCGAATATTCGCAATTATTTTATATTGTAATATATCACGAATATTTTGAGCCAATCAGAGTGCTCCTTCCGCATTTCTCGAATATTCGCAATTATTGTGTATTGTAATATATCACGAATATTCTGAGCCAATCAGAGTGCTCCTTCCGCATTTCTCGAATATTCGCAATTATTTTATATTGTAATATATCACGAATATTCTGAGCCAATCAGAGTGCTCCATTCCGCATTTCTCGAATATTCGCAATTATTTTATATTGTAATATATCACGAATATTCTGAGCCAATCAGAGTGCTCCATTCCGCATTTCTCGAAATTTCGCATTCGCATTCGCAATTCGCATTCGCATTCACGATAGCGAAAATTCGCAATGATTTCATTTCCAAAATATATCACGAATATTCGTATTTAGCGAATATATCTCGAATATTCGACTATATATTCGAGATATATCGCGAAATCGAATATGGCATATTCTGCTCAACACTACAGCTGAAACATTATATTCTTTTAAAAGTCCATAGTTAAGACAGTGATACAAATTATAATGTGTTTTGTCTAAACAACCTTAGTCATAGCTCTCTTATGCATGTCAGAATGATTCCTGCCAAGAAGTACTACCAAGACACATGGAACAGAAGAGGCAAAATGCACCTTAAAGCGGTATTTCACCCTAAACATAATATCTCCCATGCGATCCAGCATACTGGCGTCAGCGCCAGTATGCTGGGTTTTTTTTTTTTTAATAGCACACTTACTGTATTATTGTAGAATTCCTTTTCTGTCCCCCGTGGTGGACGGCGCCAGTATAGCGCGTCACATCTTCCTAAAATACCCGATATGGACTCGGGTAATCTCGGCGAAAATGCGGCGCCTGCGCACAGACCTAGGAGCTGACTGCGCAGGCGCCGTATTTCTCCGAGTCCTACGGCTATGGCGCGTCACGCCCTCCGAAATAGGACTCGGAGAAATACGGCGCCTGCGCAGTCAGCTCCTAGGTCTGTGCGCAGGCGCCGCATTTTCGCCGAGATTACCCGAGTCCATATCGGGTATTTTAGGAAGATGTGACGCGCTATACTACAGCCGTCCACCGCGGGGGACAGAAAAGGAATTCTACAATAATACAGTAAGTGTGCTATTAAAAAAAAAAAAACCCAGCATACTGGCGCTGACGCCAGTATGCTGGATCGCATGGGAGATATTATATTTAGGGTGAACCTCCGCTTTAATCAGTTGTGTTAATTATCATTAAATCCACATCCTCTGTCACTTGATACACTCAAGGGTCTTACATTCATGTTAAAAAGTACTAGAAAATATATGTAAAGCTACTCTATTAAAAAACAATTTACAAAATAACTGCTTATTAGTAGGGATGAGCTTCGAGTTCGACTCGAACATTGCCTGTTCGCCGAACAGCAAACTATTTGGGGTGTTCGCGGCAAGTAGCGCTTGTTTCCCATGCTTAGAACTGTCCCTGCACAAAGTGTAATTTCTGAAGGAAAAAAGTAATTTAAAATTACTCGCGGCTATAATGAATTGTCTGCTCCTGGCAATACAGAGAAAAGTCATTCATAAAAAATAAAAATAAATGTGTGGGGGTCCACGGCATTTTTTTTTTAAATTTGGGATGGAGTTCCCCTTAAGATCCATACCAGACCTGAATGGTCTGGAATGGATATTTGGGGGGAACCCCACATAATTTTTTTAAATTTGACGCAGGGTTCCCCTTAATATCCATACCAGACCCTAAGGTGAGTGATTTTAAATGACTTTTTTCCTTCAGAAATTACATTTTGTGCAGGGACAGTTCTAAGCACAGGAAACAAGTGCTACTTTACAGGCATACTATACACCCCACTAGGTACGAAATTTAAAGGAATATTTCAATTTTATTGTTTCACTTTAAGCATTATTAAAATCACTGCTCCTGAAAAAACTGCAGTTTTTTAAAACTTTTTTTGCATTGATAAATGTCCCCTGGGGCAGGACCCAGGTCCCTAAACACTTTTTAGGATAATAACTTGCATATTAGCCTTTAAAATTAGTACTTTAGATTTCAAACGTTCTAGTCCAATAGGGCCAGATTCACGTACATCCGCAAATTTTTTGACTGGCGTAGCGCACCTCCTTTACGTTAGACCGCCGCAATGTAGCGGCGCAATCACCGTATTCTCGTTTTATTTGCGCAGAAATTAGCGCCTGTGCAACGTAATTTCAGAGGCGTAAGGCGGAGTAATTCAAATTGGGAAGGACGTGGGCGTGTTATATTGAAATGAGCCGTGACCCCATGCAAATGAAGGGCCGGCTGGATCGCGCATGCGCGCATGAAGCAGACCATGGTCAGCACCTCTGTGCGCATGCTCACAACTCGGGAATGGCGCAATCAGTGAAATTGGAAGTGGACCCGGGCAACTTAGTGAACTACGCAGACAGCATAAATAGACAGACACAAACGCACTTTCTTTGCAAAAGTACATCCCTTTGTATCCCTTCCTATACAGCAAGGTGCTTTTGTTCTGTTGTTTATTAGCGTTTGTTTGTTTGTTTGTGACGTGTCTTTGAGATATTTGGGGACTGTTTTGCAGAGTGATTTTTGTCTTTTATGTGTTTTCTTTGTTGTTATTTTTTTTAAATTAGATTTTTGCTGGGCATTTTTTATTTTTGCTGGTCAATATTTTTTTATTTTTTTGGTTCTGTTTGTGAATGATTTTGGAATGTGGGGGTGACATTCCTGCCGGAAAAAGGGTGTCACACTCATTTGTGGTGGAAAAGTGATCCCCAGGTCCGTGTGAATGGTGTATGAATGTACAGTGACATAATTGGAGCCTTGGCATGGCGTTGCTGCTCACAGTCCTGCATGGTGGGCTTGTGCCAATCCAATGTAATGAGGATGTGATGTGTCTGTGCTAGAGACCACAGTAGTGTGCATGCATGCATTCTCATTGTGCCATGATCAATGTGTGTGTTTAACGTGCAAAGATGCCTAATGTGAGCTGGCTCCTGGCTGCTCTTCCCTCAGAAGACGGGGTATCCTCGGTTAGGGGGGGATTGTCTGGTTCGGGGGTCAGGTCATAACTTATGTCAATCTCCAGGCCCTTTCTCACTGCGAAGTTGTGCAGCATGCAACATGCACCAATGATCTGGCATACAAAGTTTGGGCAATACAACAGGGTACCATGGGGGGTTTCGTATAGGAGTCATGAGATGGGGTCCCAGTGCATATGCAGAGTCACCCTGAAGGAATAAGACAGGAGGATGTTAGTAGTGCATGTGCCCCTTGTGGTTTCAGCATCATGGGGGGACAGTCATGCCTGCCACCCATGTCACTCACCAACCAGCCAGCTGTCCCCATACATGTTCTGTTCGAAATCTGTGGGGATGGGGCTAGGATTGTATATGTAGCTGTCATGGGTGTCATGGGTGGTGTCATGTTTTGGGCTGGTGATGTCCTCCTGCAGGTTTGTTGTTAATTCCAGGATGGCATGAGGGGTGAATCTGAAGATGCGAGACACCTCAGAATCACTCATGCCAAAGATGTCTATGCTTGTGTGATATATCAAGTGAAGAGTGAGGGGCTTGTATCAGATTAGATTATTATATCCATCAAGGTTTTAAAGGGCTATTGAAAGATAGTGAGACCGTGTTTGTAATTTGTATGTATGTTATGTATTGATGTATATATGTATGTATTTTTTTTGTAAAAATGTTTATAAAAGCAAAGAATTTTTTTTTGAAAAAAAAACCTCTCCCGTGCCCTCCTCCGTGCCCTCCTCCGTGCCCTCCTCCTTCTTTGCTCATCTAAAGTCAGTAGTATAGCTATGAGCATGGATGCCATGTTGGCATACAGTTTGTTGGGCAGCAAGTGTGACTGCTCAGCTCCTCACTAACAGTGTTGCTTTAGCTGACATGTAGACGGATTGTTTAATTTTATACCACCTTTTATATGGTCTAATTTTAGCACCAACGTTCTTTTGTGGATCCCCGTAACTCCCTCATTTGCATATTTTAATAGCAAATCAATGGTGTGTCTAGCGCAGTTTTGCACGGACGGATGCGCCTGTCTATCGAAATTACGCGGGTCAAAAAAAAGTAGATTTCTTGCGTATCTCGTTTTGGGGATGCGGCGCATCGAAACGCATGCGCAAATTTAGACTAACGCAGCACATCTCCTGTAACACCGGCGTAATCGCTCTGTGAATCTGGCCCATAGACTTTAACAGGGTTCTAAAGTTCACACCAACTTTTTTGGTCTGTTCGCAGGTTCTGGTGCGAACCGAACCCAGGGGTGTTCGACTCATCCCTACTTATTAGATACATTTTTGTTAAATCACCATTAATAAGGCAAAAAGGGATTACTTAAAGGGGTTGTAAAGGTTTGTTTTTTATTTTCTAAATAGGTTCCATTAAGCTAGTGCATTGTTGGTTCACTTACCTTTCCTTCGATTTCCCTTCTAAATGTTTCTTTTCTTTGTCTGAATTTCTCACTTCCTGTTTCACCTCAGTAAACTTGCCCCCATCATCCGAGTTGTTCTGGCTGGTGTCTAGTCAGACAGAACAGCTTACTGAGGAGAAACAGGAAAAGAGACATTCAGACAAAGAAAACAAAGAAAATAACATTTAGAAGGGAAATTGAAGGAAAAGTTAAGTGAACCAACAATGCACTAGCTTAACCACTTAAGACCCGGACCAATACGCTGGTAAATGACCCAAGGTGTTTTTGCGATTCGGCACTGCGTCGCTTTAACAGACAATTGCGCGGTCGTGCGACGTGGCTCCCAAACAAAATTTGCGTCCTTTTCTTCCCACAAATAGAGCTTTCTTTTGGTGGTATTTGATCACCTCAGCAAATTTTTATTTTGTGCGCTATATACAAAAATAGAGCGACATTTTTGAAAAAAAAACACTATTTTTTACTTTTTGTTAAAAAAAAAACAAATAAACTAAATTTTAGTCAAACATTTAGGCCAAAATTTATTTAGCCACATGTCTTTAGTAAAAAAAAAAAAATCGCGAGAAAAAAAAATAGCTACCTAGCGGGAACAGCGACACTAATACAGCGATCAGAAAAATGATCGCTTAGTGACGCTGGCAATAGGGAGTGAAAGGGTTAACTAGGGCGGTGATCAGGGGGTTAAAACTTTATTAGGGGGGGTGGGGGGGCTATCCTGAACCTAACACTAACTGATTTTACACTGCCTGTCACACTGACACTAAATGCAGTGATTAGATCACTGCATTCAGTGACACTGTGACAGGGGGGGTGGGGGGACAGATCGCAAGGGGTTAAGTATGCCTATGTGTGTGTGTGTCAGTGTAGTGTTGGTGCACACTTACTGTGAGGTGTTTCTCCCATCGCAGCGGTTGGAAATACCGCTGCGATGGGAAATTACATCACTTCCCCTTCCTGTGTTTACACAGGAGGAGGAAGTGACACAAAGGGGGAGCGCGCGGGGGGGCGGGTAAACACTGACATCCGCCCGCTCGTCCCGGATCGCTCCCGGAGCCAGGGGGACCCCCGCACGCCGCGGAGGGGGTCCCGATGGGACCCCCGAACCGCACGAAGGCGGGGACGTAAATTTACGCCCTTGTGCCTGTACGAGCCATGTTGTGGCCATATATGTGCGTGCGGGGGTCCTTAAGTGGTTAAAGGGACCTATTTAGAAAATAAAAAACAAACCTTTACACATAGGTGTGCGCAGACTATTACATTAGGGTGTGCACCCCAAAACTCAAACATGCATGTGTATATATATATAGATCTATATATCTATAGAGATAGATAGATAGATAGATAATCTATCTATATATATATATATATATATATATATATATATATATATATACATATATATATATATATGTATCTCTCTATGTGTGTGTGTATATATTATGTTTTTTGTAGGTCTTCGACTGTTATAAACATTTTCTCATTTTTACTGGCTTACAATGTTATATAACCACTGGCGTAGCGGGGGGGGGGCAGGGGGGACTCCTGCACCGGGCGAAAATTGTGGGGGGGCGAAATTGTGGCGTCCGCGGAACGCGCCGCCACCGCCGCCGCCGCCGCCTTAGGAAAGGCCGCGGCTTTGGCCTAGCTCTGGAGCTGTCGGCCATCTTGGTACACCCGGCGGCGCGCAATGATTTTTTTTTTCAGCCCTTCCGCCTGGTTGGCTGGTGGAACTGTCTGTCTCCCTTGATGTGGGAGTGGCGGGAAACACCAGCCAACCAGGCGGAAGGACTAAAAAAAAACAGATAACGGCACAGGAGCACCGATTGGCGGGCGGCGGAGTGGAAGGCGCTGTACCTCTGTGCTGCGCTGATTGGCCTGGAACATGTGTTTACAGCGCGGCGGCAAGTTTCTCCATCTCCAGCAAGGTAAGCAAAACACTCTCCTGTACCGCAGGGGAGAGAGAGAAACGGGGGGGGGGGGTTGGTGTAAATCTAAAGGGGTGCACTGCCTGATCCCCACCTATCCACCTCAGAGCCTGTCATTTTAGTAAGACTGCTGGGACTTGGAGTTCACTCCCAGTCAACAAAAATCACTCACAAAAACAAGCACAACCAATCAAGCAAGAACACACACAAAGAGAAAACTACTCAGCAAGAAACAGTCACAAAAACAAACAGCAAAAAAACAGCAAGAAAACAAACGAACAGAAATATATCAATCAAACAAACAGTCTCTCAAACACTTATCAAAAAACACTTTCAAAGATCTACTAACAAACACTTGATCACACGAACACTAATCTGACAACTACAAAACACACCGCAACAAACAACAGGACAAAAGCACTTGGTTAAATGGGAAGGGACAAAGGGATGTACTTTTGCAATGCAAGTGCGTTTGTGTGTGTCTATTTATGTTGTCTGCGTAGTTCACAACGTTGCCCTAGTCCATTTCCAATTTCACTGATTGCGCCGCTCCCGAGTTGTGAGCATGCGCACAGCGGAGCTGACCATGGTCTCCTTCAATCGCGCATGCGCGAGCCGGCCGGCCCTTCATTTGCATGGGGTCACGGCTCATTTCAATGTAACACGCCCACGTCCTTCCCAATTTGTATTACTCCGCCTTACGCCTCTGAAAAAACGTTACGCATGCAGAAGTTTCTGCGCAAAATCTACGAGAATAGGGTGATTACGCGGCAAAATTGCGCAAGTCTAACGTAAAGGCGGTGCGCTACGCCGGTCCAATAATGCGCAGATGTATCTGAATCTGGGCCCTAATTTTTACACAGAAACCCTCACTTACGCAATGGTTGGAATATCGGCAACTATTATCTTTCTTGTCCTCTCTTCCCTCAAATACATTTTTGTATAGAGACACAACTCAGTTTGAACTTCTGTTGCTACAAGACTCAAAACCAAAACATGTCTTATCCGCAATCTATAAGATATTAGCCATAAAAAACACCCTGAACCCCCAGAATACATAAGGAAATGGGCGAATTAATTAAATGTTCAAATTGAAGATGCAGAGTGGAAGAAAGCATTTAATTTAACACATTGTATGTCACTAACAATTAAAGCACAAGAGACAAATTACAAACTTCTTTCCAGGTGGTATTGGAGCCCAATGTCATTAAAGCGTATATATCCAGACAAATCAGACATATGTTGGCGATGCCATACATTTAAAGGTTCATTGCTCCACATTTGGTGGGAATGTCCCCAAATCTTAAATTTCTGGGAAAAAATTATGCAGCTATACACTTTAGTTACTGGGGAACCAATATTAAATACACCACAAATCACTTTGCTCTCAATACTACCAGGATCATATAAGAATATTAAAAGGGGTCTTTTGAGACACTGGTTGACAGCAGCAAGTTATACCACGACACTGGCGCTCAATACAAACCCCATCAGTTAAGGAATGGGCCAGTGAAATGGATGGTATAGAAAATATGGAATCACTTTTAGCACTTGAATTGGATACACATGAGGAGCACCTTCGGACTTGGGTCCCCTGGAGGGTATATAGAGAAACAACAAGAATTTAGAAATCACTTGTGGGAACAGAACAAATTAGCGGCGAGTGGTGGGGATTGTTGCTGCCAATCTTTAACCCTACCCTATTTTTTTTTCTCTCCCTCCCCCTTTTTTTTTTATTTGGGGATGGGGTTGTTGTCTTGTCTTGTCTTGTCCCGTTTTGTTTTGTCTTGACCTGTCTTGTCTTGTCTTGTCTTGTCTAGTCTTGTCTTGCCCAGTCCTGTTTTGTATAGTCTCAACAATATATGGAAACAAAAATATATCCGAAATTGATTAGATGAAATAACTGTATAACTTATATGAACACATCAATGTCTGTATCATATTCTATAATGTATTGTCATAATATAATAAAATCAGAATTAACTAAATTTGATTAGAAAACAATTTGAAACCATTTGAATTCTAATTTCATATGATTTTTTTTCGGTATTTTGGATTTGTTTAACCACTTGCTGACCAGCCGCCACAGTTATACTGCGGCAGGTCGGCTCTATTGTGCAAATCGCCATAGGTGTTTATTGCTTCATGCCGGAGCTGATGCGCGTGGCCGGGGGCTGCAATTTCCGCCAGCCACCCACGATCGCTCCACACACAGAGAGTCAGAACGGTGATCTGTCAATGTAAACGAACAAATCTTCGTTCTGTCAGGGGAGTACAGAGTGATCATCTTTTCCTAGTGATTAGGAACAGCGATCTCTCTGTACTCCCTGTCAGTCCACTTCCCCCCACAGTTAGAAACACCTCCCAGGGAACACATTTAACCCCTTGATCGCCCTAAAGTTAACGCCTTCCCTGCCAATTTCATTTATACAGTAATCAGTGCATTTTTATAACACTGATAATGTCACTGGTCTCAAAAAAAGTGTCAAAAGTGTCCGATCTGTCAGCCGCAATGTCTGCCATTACTAGTAAAAAAAACATAATAATAAAAATGCCATAAATCTATGCCCTATTTTGTAGACGCGATGGGCCAGATTCACAGAGCCATTACTCCAGTCTATCTCCTGTTAGACCGGAGTAATTTCAAATTACCCGCGTCGTATCATTAGTTTGAATCCTCAAACCTTGATACGACGGCTTCGGGCTTCGATCCGACTAGCTTACATCTTCGTACGCCGTCAGATCTATGCTGCAATCTTTTTCTGCCCGCTGGGTGGAGTTTGCGTCGTTTTCAGCGTCGGGGTATGCAAATTAGCTTTTTCCGGCGATCCACGAAGTTACGATCGTCCGTCGCATTCTCTTACGGCATCTGTAGTCATCTTTTTGCTGCGTAAATTTCAATTTTTTTTTTTTGTGTTTGTGTAAGTCGTCCGGGAATAGGAATGTACGTAAATGACGCTACTCAAAAAAACCTGACGTAACAACGTTATTTCGCGGCAATGCACGGCGGGAAATTTCGGAACGGAGCATGCGCAATTCGATAGCAGCGGGGACGCGCCAAATTTAAATGCTTCAAGCCCCCTAATCGCGTATTTCGCGAGAAATACACTACGCCGCCGTACCTTACGGGCCGAAATCTACCGGAATTTGTCTTAGAGCCAGGTAAAATACGGCGGCGTAGTGTATCTCTGATACTCTGCACCAATTGTACCTGAATCTGGCCCTATAACTTTTGCACAAACCAACCAATATACAGTTATTACCAAAAATATGTAAAAGAATACATATTGGCCTAAACCCATGAAGAAATTTGTTTTTCTACATTTTCAGGGATATTTATTTTAGCAAAAAAATAAAAAATATTGTTTTTTTTTAATTGTCAGTCATTTTTGTCAGTAATTTTTTTGGTTTACAGCGCAAAATATGAAAACCGCAGTGGTGATCAAATACCGCCAAAAGAAAGCTCTGTTTGTGGGGAAAAAGGGACATACATTTTGTTTGGGTACAATGTCGCACATCAGTGCCATATCACAAAAATTGGCCTGGTCATTAAGGGGGTAAATACTTCTGGTTCTTAAGTGGTTAAATTCGGTACTACTCGGATACATCTGAATTTCTGAAAATGAAAATTAGTCCAAATTTCAATTTGGAACTAAACAAACTGCACATTTCTAATGTTCACCAACTTGTGGTAGCTATTAATGTTAATAGTAAATATTCTTGTTGATGCAAAATTTGTAAGCATTCACTAAAAAGTTATAAATGTTTATTGAACTGTGACTGGTGCAAACTAGACAAATAGAAACTAAGGGCCAGATTCAGATACACTTAATATTGCGCTGCGTAATCGAAATACTCTACGCTGCCGTATTTTACCAGGCTCTACACCGAATCCTGGTAGATTTTTGCCCATACGCTACGGCGGCGTAGTCTATTTCTCGCCGCGTAATCGAAATACGCGATTGGGGGGCGTGAAGCATTTAAATTAAGCGCGTCCCCGCGGCGATCGAACTGCGCATGCTCCGTTCAGAAATTTCCCGCCGTGCATTGCGCGAAATCACGTCGTTACGTCATTCGTTGTTTGAGTAGCGTCGTTTACGAACATTCCTATTTCCTTACGTAAAAAATAATAAAAGACGTCGGAAAACGTGGAAATTCGACGCGGGAACGACGGCCGTACTTAACATGGGCTGTCTAATATTAGACCAGCAAAAAGCTGGTATAACTTTACGCAGAAAAAAGATGACTAAAGGTGCCGTAAGAAATTGCGAATGAAGATCGTAATTTCGGGGGTTGGCCGGCAAAAGCTCATTAGCATACCCCGACGCGGAAAACGACGAGAAGTCCATCCAGTGGCCGCAATTTTATTGCAGCGTAGATCCAAAGGCGTACGAACACGTAATCCAGTCGAATTGAAGCCCGCAGCCGTCTATTCATGGCTTGAGGTTTCCGACTAGCTAGAAAACGCGCGTAATTCGAAATTACTCCAGTCTAACACCAGTTAGACAGGCGTAAGGGCTCTGTGAATCTGGCCCTAAGACTGTACATCTTAATTAGACACCTTTGTTAGTATCTAGCTAGGCTATTGTCCCAAATTCTGATTACAAAACTGATTATAATATCATCCTATACAACTAGAATGAGTTAATATCTTGTGAAAAGTTGGTTTTTAGAGATACGTTTTCAGAAAACTTTTTCATGTCAGGTTTGCTTTAAATAATACCTTCATTCAGTTATATTCTTTTAGGCTTACACACGAAAAAATTGTGATAACATAAAAAGGGCTGGAAGCCATCCTTTGAAAAAAATTGCAGCCCTAGGCTGAAGTCAGTATAGCGATTCCATAATCTGGGCCTGATTATATTAGGTTATTCTGACACTTTTAATTAAATTATTTTGACAGATTCCTTTATCTCGTGTCAGATTTGTTTATTCATATTTGTTCAGAGTTAGCAAGTGTGCCACTATTACTTTATATCTTGCTTCTTTTATTATTATACTCAGAAAACTGATTTGTAATCAGTGCATTTAAATGAGAGACTTTGGGGCTGATTTACTAATGAATCTGCGCTGCGCCGGTACATGCCTTAATTAGTGCGCTGGATGAAGCCCTAATTAGGCGCATGAGCCGGCGTTGCACAGCAGCGCGATGTGATTGATAACTAAAGCCGCCGCCGAACTCCCTGTATAAGTCTATGGGGGGAAATCTTAATAGTGAATTTTAAAGGCTAATCTGCAAGTTTTCTCCTAAAAAGTGTTTGGGGACCTCAGTCCTGCCCCAGGGGACATGTACCAATGCTTTTTTTATTTTTTAAAACGGCCGTTTTTTCGGGAGCAGTGATTTTAATAATGCTAAAAGTGCAATAATAAAAGTGTAATTTTCCTTTAAATTTCGTACTATGGGGGTCTCTAATGTCAGCAGGTGAAAAAGCGCATGTTTCCCGTGGTTAGAACTGTCTCTGCACAAAATGTCATTTTTCAAAGGAAAAAAGCCATTTAAAACTGACTCGCGGCTATAATGAATTGTCGGCTCCCGGCAATTGCAGGAGAATTCATTCATTAAAAAAAGGGAAAAAAAAGCGTGGGGGTCCCCCCAAATTCAATAACCAGACCCTTTAGGTCTGGTATGGATATTAAGGGGAACCCCGCCGTCAATTTAAAAAAAAAATGACGTGGGGTTCCCCCCAAATATCCATAACCAGACCCTTCGGGTCTGGTGTGGAATTTAAGGGGAACTCCACTCCAAATTAAAAAAAAAATGGCGTGGAGTCCCCCCTAAAATCCACACCAGACCCCTTATCCGAGCACGTTGACCTGGCCGGCCGCAGAAAAGAGGGGGGGACAGAGCGCGGCCCCCCCCCTCTCCTGAACCGCACCAGGCCACATGCCCTCAACATTGGGAGGGTGTTTTGGGGTGCCCCCCAAAACACCTTGTCCCCATGTTGATGAGGACAAGGGTCTCTTCCCCACAACCCTTGCCCGGTGGTTGTGGGGGTCTGCGGGCGGGAGGCTTATCGAAATCTGGAAGACCCCTTTAACAAAGGGGCCCCCCAGATCCCGGCCCCCCCCCCTGTGTGAAATGGTAATGGGGTACCTTGTACCTCTACCATTTCACGAGAAAAAAAATGTAAAGGGTTAAAAAAGACAAGAGCCGGTTTTTGACAAGTCCTTTATTATCTTCTTTCTTCTTTCCTTCGGGTTTCTTCTTCCTCCTCCTTCTTCTTCCTCTGCTTCTGTCTTGGGTCTTCTATTCCCGCATCTTGCCCGGCGTGTTCTTCCATCTTCTGTTCCTCCCGCTGTCCTTCTCGTCCGCATCTTCTCCTTCTTCTTCTTCTTCTTCGCCGGAGCGGCCGCTTCCAATTGAAATCCCCGCTGTCTGCCGGACCACGCCCCCCCCCTCTGACGCCACGGGCAAGCTCTTAGGAGTGTGCTGCCAGTGCGTCAGAGGGGGGCGTGGTCACATGTCAGAGGGCGGCCAATTTAATTTGAAGCTCGTGCGCGGCTTTTTCTTTGCCAGAGTCGCCGCTTCCAATTGAATTGCCCGCTTTCTGGAACATGTGAACACGCCCCCCTCTGACGCACAGGCACCACACGGGGACTTTCCTAAGAGCTTGCCCGTGGCGTCAGAGGGGGGGGCGTGGTCCGGCAGACAGCGGGGATTTCAATTGGAAGCGGCCGCTCCGGCGAAGAAGAAGAAGGAGAAGATGCGGACGAGAAGGACAGCGGAAGAAGATGGAAGAACACGCCGGGCAAGATGCGGGAATAGAAGACCCAAGACAGAAGCAGAAGAAGAAGAAGGAGGAGGAAGAAGAAACCCGAAGGAAAGAAGAAAGAAGATAATAAAGGACTTGTCAAAAACCGGCTCTTGTCTTTTTTAACCCTTTACATTTTTTTTACTCGTGAAATGGTAGAGGTACAAGGTACCCCATTACCATTTCACATAGGGGGGGGGCCGGGATCTGGGGGGCCCCTTTGTTAAAGGGGTCTTCCAGATTTCGATAAGCCTCCTGCCCGCAGACCCCCACAACCACCGGGCAAGGGTTGTGGGGAAGAGACCCTTGTCCTCATCAACATGGGGACAAGGTGTTTTGGGGGGCACCCCAAAACACCCTCCCAATGTTGAGGGCATGTGGCCTGGTGGGGTTCAGGAGAGGGGGGGGGCCGCGCTCTGTCCCCCCCTCTTTTCTGCGGCCGGCCAGGTCAACGTGCTCGGATAAGGGGTCTGGTGTGGATTTTAGGGGGAACTCCACGCCATTTATTTTTTACATTTGGGGTGGAGTTCCCCTTAAATTCCACACCAGACCCGAAGGGTCTGGTTATGGATATTTGGGGGGAACCCCACGTCATTTTTTTAATAAATTGACGGCGGGGTTCCCCTTAATATCCATACCAGACCTAAAGGGTCTGGTTATTGAATTTGGGGGGACCCCCACGCTTTTTTTTTCCCTTTTTTTAATGAATGAATTCTCCTGCAATTGCCGGGAGCCGACAATTCATTATTGCCGCGAGTCAGTTTTAAATGGCTTTTTTTTTTTTTTTTTTTTTCAGAATGTCATTTTGTGCAAAGACATATTTCTAACCACATGAAAAGTGCGCTTTATTCACCTGCTGACATTCCCCCCCCCCATGGTACGAATTTTAAAAAAATTATTCAAATGACGTGGGGGTCCCCCCAAATTCAATAACCAGACCCTTTAGGTCTGGTATGGATATTAAGGGGAACCCCGCCGTCAATTTTTAAAAAAAATGACGTGGGGTTCCCCCCAAATATCCATAACCAGACCCTTCAGGTCTGGTGTGGAATTTAAGGGGAACTCCACCCCAAAAAACAAAAAAATGGCGTGGAGTCCCCCCTAAAATCCACACCAGACCCCTTATCCGAGCACGTTGACCTGGCCGGCCGCAGAAAAGAGGGGGGGACAGAGCGCGGCCCCCCCCTCTCCTGAACCGCACCAGGCCACATGCCCTCAACATTGGGAGGGTGTTTTGGGGTGCCCCCCAAAACACCTTGTCCCCATGTTGATGAGGACAAGGGTCTCTTCCCCACAACCCTTGCCCGGTGGTTGTGGGGGTCTGCGGGCAGGAGGCTTATCGAAATCTGGAAGACCCCTTTAACAAAGGGGTCCCCCAGATCCCGGCCCCCCCCCCTGTGTGAAATGGTAATGGGGTACCTTGTACCTCTACCATTTCACGAGTAAAAAAAATGTAAGGGATTAAAAAAGACAAGAGCCGGTTTTGGACAAGTCCTTTATTATCTTCTTTCTTCTTTCCTTCGGGTTTCTTCCTCCATCTTCTTCTTCCTCTGCTTCTGTCTTGGGTCTTCTATTCCCGCATCTTGCCCGGCGTGTTCTTCCATCTTCTTTTCCTCCCGCTGTCCTTCTCGTCCGCATCTTCTTCTTGTTCTTCTTCGCCGGAGGCGCCGCTTCCAATTGAAATCCCCGCTGTCTGCCGGACCACGCCCCCCCTCTGACGCCACGGGCAAGCTCTTAGGAAAGTCCCCGTGTGGTGCCAGTGCGTCAGAGGGGGGCGTGGTCACATGTTCCAGAAAGCGGGCAATTCAATTGGAAGCGGCGACTCTGGCAAAGAAAAAGCCGCGCACGAGCTTCGAATTGAATTGGCCGCCCTCTGACATGTGACCACGCCCCCCTCTGACGCACTGGCAGCACACTCCTAAGAGCTTGCCCGAGGCGTCAGAGGGGGGGCGTGGTCCGGCAGACAGCGGGGATTTCAATTGGAAGCGGCCGCTCCGGCAAAGAAGAAGAAGGAGAAGAAGATGCGGACGAGAAGGACAGCGGGAGGAACAGAAGATGGAAGAACACGCCAGTCAAGATGCGGGAATAGAAGACCCAAGACAGAAGCAGAGGAAGAAGAAGGAGGAGGAAGAAGAAACCCGAAGGAAAGAAGAAAGAAGATAATAAAGGACTTGTCAAAAACCGGCTCTTGTCTTTTTTTACACTGACACTTTTTTTTTCTCGTGAAATGGTAGAGGTACAAGGTACCCCATTACCATTTCACACAGGGGGGGGGCCGGGATCTGGGGGGCCCCTTTGTAAAAGGGGTCTTCCAGATTTCGATAAGCCTCCCGCCCGCAGACCCCCACAACCACCGGGCAAGGGTTGTGGGGAAGAGACCCTTGTCCTCATCAACATGGGGACAAGGTGTTTTGGGGGGCACCCCAAAACACCCTCCCAATGTTGAGGGCATGTGGCCTGGTGCGGTTCAGGAGAGGGGGGGGGCCGCGCTCTGTCCCCCCCTCTTTTCTGCGGCCGGCCAGGTCAACGTGCTCGGATAAGGGGTCTGGTGTGGATTTTAGGGGGGACTCCACGCCATTTATTTTTTAATTTGGGGTGGAGTTCCCCTTAAATTCCACACCAGACCCGAAGGGTCTGGTTATGGATATTTGGGGGGAACCCCACGTCATTTTTTTTAAAAATTGATGGCGGGGTTCCACTTAATATCCATATCAGACCTGAAGGGTCTGGTTATTGAATTTGGGGGGACCCCCACGTCATTTGAATAATTATTTTAAAATTCGTACCATGGGGGGGGGGGAATGTCAGCAGGTGAATAAAGCGCACTTTTCCTGCGGTTAGAAATATGTCTTTGCACAAAATGACATTCTGAAAAAAAAAAAAAAAAAAAAAAAAAAGCCATTTAAAACTGACTCGCGGCAATAATGAATTGTCAGCTCTTGGAATTTGCAGGAGAATTCATTCATTAAAAAAACGAAAACAAAAAGCGTGGGGGTCCCCCCAAATTCAATAACCAGACCCTTTAGGTCTGATATGGATATTAAGGGGAACCCCGCCGTCAATTTAAAAAAAAATGACGTGGGGTTCCCCCCAAATATCCATAACCAGACCCTTCAGGTCTGGTGTGGAATTTAAGGGGAACTCCACTCCAAATTTAAAAAAAAATGGCGTGGAGTCCCCCCTAAAATCCACACCAGACCCCTTATCCGAGCACGTTGACCTGGCCGGCCGCAGAAAAGAGGGGGGGACAGAGCGCGGCCCCCCCCCCTCTCCTGAACCGCACCAGGCCACATGCCCTCAACATTGGGAGGGTGTTTTGGGGTGCCCCCCAAAACACCTTGTCCCCATGTTGATGAGGACAAGGGTCTCTTCCCCACAACCCTTGCCCGGTGGTTGTGGGGGTCTGCGGGCAGGAGGCTTATCGAAATCTGGAAGACCCCTTTTACAAAGGGGCCCCCCAGATCCCGGCCCCCCCCCTGTGTGAAATGGTAATGGGGTACCTTGTACCTCTACCATTTCACGAGAAAAAAAAAGTGTCAGTGTAAAAAAAGACAAGAGCCGGTTTTTGACAAGTCCTTTATTATCTTCTTTCTTCTTTCCTTCGGGTTTCTTCTTCCTCCTCCTTCTTCTTCCTCTGCTTCTGTCTTGGGTCTTCTATTCCCGCATCTTGCCCGGCGTGTTCTTCCATCTTCTTCCGCTGTCCTTCTCGTCCGCATCTTCTCCTTCTTCTTCTTCTTCGCCGGAGCGGCCGCTTCCAATTGAAATCCCCGCTGTCTGCCGGACCACGCCCCCCCTCTGACGCAACGGGCGAGCTCTTAGGAAAGTCCCCGTGTGGTGCCAGTGCGTCAGAGGGGGGCGTGGTCACATGTTCCAGAAAGCGGGCAATTCAATTGGAAGCGGCGACTCTGGCAAAGAAAAAGCCGCGCACGAGCTTCAAATTAAATTGGCCGCCCTCTGACATGTGACCACGCCCCCCTCTGACGCACTGGCAGCACACTCCTAAGAGCTTGCCCGAGGCGTCAGAGGGGGGGGCGTGGTCCGGCAGACAGCGGGGATTTCAATTGGAAGCGGCCGCTCCGGCGAAGAAGAACAAGAAGGAGAAGAAGATGCGGACGAGAAGAACAGCGGAAGAAGATGGAAGAACACGCCGGGCAAGATGGGAGAGATGGGCCGCTCGCTCGTCCCCACCCCCATTCCTGTCCGGCCAGACTGCATGCCTGGGATGAGGGCTTGGTACGGATCTGGGGGGGAACCCCACGCCGATTTTGGCGTGGGTTAACCCCTCACGTTCCGGACCAAGCCGGAGAGCCTATTGTACCCCTGGGGGGGAAGCCGCGCCGGTTTCACATTTGAAATTTGGCGCGGAGTTCCCCTTCAGTGTCAGCGCAGCCCGAGAACAGCTCGGAGCTTGCCGTGCGCCGCTCCAGGCAGTGCAAACACTGCTACGCCGCCTGGTATTTACCAAGGATTTCCCGGCGTACTGAAGCGGCGCGCAGTGAGCTCCGATTTTTCCCTCTGCGCATGCCCAGTATGCAAGTGAACCTTCCGAGGTTCTAGCGTACTTTGCAAGGGCACGGGGATCGGGTCCCAAAAGTCACTTTCCCTTTCAAATCGGCCCGCCACACAAGTTGAAACACATGTCACTACACTTCCCCTGCATCACCCCCCTCCCTCCCCTCATAAACTCCCGCCCGAATCCCCGATGTTTACATTACTAAATGCCGCACGCCAGCTCTGTACTGGCGTGCTGTGCGCCCTCTTCTGGGCGCATTAGGCACTTTAGTAAATGAGGAAACACGCTGCACTGGCAGCGTGTTTCTTTGGTAAATGTCAAAAACAGGTTTACTCCTGCTTGTGCACCATGAGTCTTGGCGCACAGGCTTGGTAAATCAGCCCCTTTGTAACCATGAAAGGAATTGAGGGTCTGTTAGTGAGTCATTTTTAAAGCTTCTCTCCCACTTGATTACTACAAGATGCAAACATCAGTCAGCCACTAGAATGTCATTAAGGAGTACCATGTTAAATTTAGACATGCATTTGTGATGATTCACTTTAAAACAGTTGTTTAAACTCACATTGATTCATTATTGCGATGGCACACTGCCATGTCATATTTATTACTTGTCAACATTATTTTAAATGTTTTAAATGCAGAACATATTTAACGTCTTTAAGGATCAGAAATAATCTACATTGGTATTTGTTTTCTTGTCTAAACATAAGACAATTCACTATACAATAATAAATATAAAATGATATACCAATAATGACTTTCTGGTTGGACTACTTCGATCTATGGTTATCTCAGGATCCATTTTTTTTTTGAGGCAATATATGTTGGCACATCATCTTCCATGACTGAACATGATCTGCTTGTGTTGTTGTGCTTTTGTTTGTGTGAGATTAGTTTTTTGCATTCCTAGACACGTCTATGGGAATGCAAAGCATGCTTAAAACAGGACAATTGCAGATCAAAAAGAGGCTAACTGCATCTGTCAATGAATTCTAAATGATATCAGAAGCATCTTAACCATGATGTCATGAACTTAAGTTCATTAAAACAAGCACTTAACCCAGGGATCCCCAAACTACGGCCCTCCAGCTGCTGCGGAACTACACATCCCATGAGGCATTGTAAAACTCTGACATTCACAGACATGACTAGGCATGATGAGAATTGTAGTTCCTGAACAACTGAAGGGCCATAGTTTGAAGACCCATGCCTTGACCCTTTCGCTGCCAGGCCCTGTGCTAAATTTTGTACACTTAGACCATTTTTGAAATTTTTCCTTTGCTATTTTACTTTTCAATTATAGCTTTCAGAGTTTGTAAAAGATCCTCCACCCTCCCAACCATAGATTTTATGAAAGCACATGATCCTTAGAATAAGAAGAAGGTGCTCTGTATAACCTCATTGAAGCATCATCCTTCTTTTCTGTATTTGTTAATAAAAACAATTGAAATATGGAATAAAAATAAGGTGCTACTGATTTTTTAGACCCTGCGGTATTTGCACAAATGTTTATCAAAGCAATATATTTGCAAAAAAATTGCTAAAACCATTATTAGCAAATAAAAACACAATACATTTTACAAAACTCCTACTAAATAAAAAAGCTTAACCTGTATTGAGTTAATAATTAACAAATATTTGTAACTTTAAAATTGCGCCTTTTTGCGAAATGATGAAAATTATGAAAATTGATGGTACAAATAAGAAGGTTTTAATTTTTACCCTTACAGCTTTCAGAATTTGTGAACAAGAAAACAATATATACACAAAAAATACACTAAAACCATTATTAGCAGATAAAAACACAGCTATTCTTACAAAATTTCTGCTAAATCCCTACTAAATATAAAAGCTTAACCTGTATGGAGTTAATAAATATCTCAATTTTTTTTTACATTGCACCTTTTTGCCAAATGGTGAAAATTGAATGTACACAAAAATGTAAATATCCAAACTGATCAAAAAATCTGAAGTTAACACATAACAAATATTTGTAATTTTTACATTGCGCCTTTTTTGCAAAATGGTTAAAACCGAAATATAAATATACAAATTTCTCAAAACATCTGAAGGTTTTCATTTTCCCCTTACAGTATTCAGAATTTGTGAAAGACCCCCCTTCCCCCAACCATATATTTTCTGCAGGCATAGAACCAGTAGAATAAAAAGAAGATTCTATTGATTTTAAAGGCCCCACGATATTTGCACAAGATACACTAAAATCATTATTAGCAGATGCAAACACAGCAAATTCACTTTTTGAGAAATAGTGAAAATCGGAGGTACGCAAACGTTTTAGAAAATCTGGAGATTTTATTTTTTCACTTGCAGGTTACAAAATTTGTAAAAGACCCCCGAACCATACATTTTCTGAAAGCACATGGCCAATAAAATAAAAAGAAGGTGCTACTTATATTTAAGGAAGCGTGATATTTGCGTAAATGTTTATCAGAACAATATTTTTGTTAAAAATGCATCAAAATCATTACTAGTGTACATAAACATAACATAACTTACAAAATTCCTGCTAAATTGCTACTAAACCCTTGTTCATAATAAGGCATTTTAAAGTGTATGCCCATGGAGGTCCATGTTTACTAGTGTTGAGCAGAATATGCCATATTCGAATTCGCGATATATCTCGAATATATAGTCGAATATTCGACATATATTCGCTAAATACGAATATTCGTGATATTTTTTGGAAAATAAATGATTGCGAATTTTCGCTATCGCGAATGCGAATGCGAATTGCGAATGCGAATTGCGAATGCGAATATTCGAGAAATGCGGAATGGAGCACTCTGATTGGCACAGAATATTCGTGATATATTACAATATAAAATAATTGCGAATATTCGAGAAATGCGGAATGGAGCACTCTGATTGGCACAGAATATTCGTGATATATTACAATATAAAATAATTGCGAATATTCGAGAAATGCGGAATGGAGCACTCTGATTGGCTCAGAATATTTGTGATATATTACAATACACAATAATTGCGAATATTCGAGAAATGCGGAAGGAGCACTCTGATTGGCTCAGAATATTTGTGATATATTACAATACACAATAATTGCGAATATTCGGCAAATGCAGAAGGAGCACTCTGATTGGCTCAGAATATTCGTGATATATTACAATACACAATAATTGCGAATATTCGGCAAATGCAGAAGGAGCACTCTGATTGGCTCAGAATATTCGTGATATATTACAATACACAATAATTGCGAATATTCGAGAAATGCGGAATGGAGCACTCTGATTGGCTCAGAATATTCGTGATATATTACAATACAAAATAATTTCGAAATTTCGAGAAATGCGGAATGGAGTACTCTGATTGGCTCAGAATATTCGTGATATATTACAATATAAAATAATCGCGCGATATCGCTATTTGCCGAATAATCGCATTGCGATTTTTCGGCAATATAAAATGAGCGCTGCAGCTACTCGGCCCAAGGTCTCTAATCATACCAGCAATGCTTTTAGACGTCGATGGGGATCTCTAGGATGTGATCTGATCTAAAAAAAATTTGAAAACATTTGAATATTCGAAATAGCGAATTATCGCCGCGATATTCGCGTTATTCGCGAATACTCGAATATGCAATATTCGTAGCGAATATTCGCAATGCGAATATTCGTGAGCAACACTAATGTTTACCCGCAGTGGAATGCACACGTGTTCCATTCATCCTCATACAGACAGTCCCATTTATGTCAATTGGGATGCAACGGCTGCACAGGCATAGCTTCTGTTCCCAATCTGACATCTGTGTAGTTACATGACCCCAAACGCAGACAGTGGGAGCTCAGGGACATGCATGCAGACCTTCATGGATGTAAAATTGGGAGCAACAGCTCAATGGGACGGCCTGCACAGAGATGCACGGATCACCTGTACATCCCTCTAAGGCCTCGTACACACGACCGAGGAAATCGTCGAGCAAAACACATCGTTTTCCTCGTCAAGTTCCTTGTTAGGCTTGTCGAGGACAAGCTTGCTTTACGTACACACGTTAAAGACCAAATCTCCTCAACTTCAACACATACAACGGCAGGGGCTGCTTTTGCTAATCTCATGTTACTGCGTGTTAGGAAAAAGTTTGGTAAGAGAAATTTGCACTTTTCAGTCTGTTACAGTGTGACAAATGTGCTATTTCCATTACAAACGCTACTTTTACTGAAGGTGCACGGGTTTCTTAGCATACACACGCTCGAGTTTCTCGTCGAGAAGCAGCCCGACAAAGAACACGACGAGCCAATTTGACTCCCGTCGAGGAAAAAGAGAACTTGCTCTCTTTTTTGCTCGTCGCGTTCCTCGACAGTTTCCTCGATGAAAAACGTACACACGACCGGTTTCCTCAGCAAAAAAGCTCTCCCACCGAGTTTCTTGATGGATTCTGCCGAGGAAACTGGTCGTGTGTACGTGGCCTAAAGGTACGCTGTGTATGCTCCATGTGAACAAGGCCTTTCACACAAGCACACCGATCGGATCTGCCTGTCTGTTTTTTAGGTGGGCCTAATCGGATCACCCATTGTTCTCTATGGGGAGGCTGATGTAAATGAACATGCATCTGATCAAGTCCAGTCTGCTAAAAACAGAGGGATGGGGATCAGATTGGATCAGATGATATCCGATAGAATTAGACAGGCGGTCTGTTTCCATCCGACTGCCCCATAGAGAATAGCGAGCTGTGTCCGCTCATCCGCCTCTTCAGCATGGATCAGCGGACATATCCCCTGTTGAGCAGCCAAATCTGCTTGACAGAATCCACCCCATGTGAAAGGGGTCTTACCAGGAACAGCCAGTCCATTAGGGGCGCTGGGGTGCCACCCCCATGCAGGGTGCCGGACTCATATGTTTGTATGAGTTTTTTTTCAAGCCACATGATTAGAGCCTGAGGTTTTAATTGGTTTGAAAAAGGTTGGGCTCGGGTGCAGAGTATTGCACTTGTGACAATAGCAAATAATTTTTTCGCTATTTTCTTCTGGCTTCTCCCGAGGAAGCCGAGGAGTGGTGAGTGCGGGGGGAGACCGTCACCTTATTGGGGTGAGTGCGCTCGAAATTTGGCCCGTGTGTGAACGAGGCTTTACAATGTGATTTGAAAATCTTGACACAATAAAAATGTATGAAGATTCCCTTCAATTATCTAATCACGTGAAAAGAAAATCCCTCCCCATTTGTAGATTGTCACTTTCCATCTGGATTGTCCATTCCCCCTGCATGGGCGCTTGGAGATACCTGTGATCGCCTCTCATAGTCCTCCCCTTCACTAGCGCTGTTTTAGTTTTGCCTGTCATATTTCCACCTTGCATTCCCCCTTTTTTTGTCCCGCCTCCCAGCACACCTCGACAACCGCATCATGTATGTCTCGCCGCGGGATGGTCCGGTTTGTTTGGTAATAGGTAAGGTTGTGCCTGCCGTTAATTGACGTCACCATCGGCACTCCCCCCTCCGATGCCGCGGGGCTGTCTGGGGGATGTAGTCAGATTTCCTATCTGACACCTCAGGCATGCGCTCCAGTGGTTAGAAGTCCACCCCACCCCATGCAACGTCAGACACTGGGTGTCAGGTAGGACGCTATATATAGCTGCGCTCATGACTTACTAGTCTGAATGCAGGCTAGGCTGGATGACAATTGTCAGACTCCGCGGTAAGCGTTCAATGCCATTTTATATGTTTTTACTAATACTTCTATGCTATAAATTTGGTCATGCAGTGGTAAATCTTTTGCTCCAATTAGCCATACCCGGGTGTCATGAAGATGATTCTTGCTCTGCCGGATCAGTAACCTCACACTAATAGATTAAGACCTAGGTCCAATCGGTGTGGTTTTTATCTAAATGACCTCTCCCCTGTCAATTATGTTCACGCTTATGAGACATGGGTTCAGACTGCTTGACCAGTATTTAAATTGGCTTTATTCGTCGTTCCCAGTTGACTGTCATTTGTGATCATTTAAATCTAGGGATTAATTTAATGAGCCCATAATCAATTGGTCTACTCCCCTCCTTTAATTTTGTTTATCATATCCATTACAATTTCTTTCAAATTTCTATTTATCTTCTAGATCAGCTTCACACGACGAGGCACAGCTTCTTCTTTGCCCAGCTCTAGTTTTTGTATAATCCCTTCCTAAATAATTTTTAAGTAAGTGAAATGTGGGGTGCTTAACATTAGCACCATTGGTGTTTCACTTTCAATCATTTTACACTCCTCAGCTGTTCAACTCTAAATCTCTCTTTTTTCAAATCTGTTTTCCTCATCCAGCCTTTCTCAACTAGCATCCTATGCGGTAGGACTGGTCCCCTCCCCCTCCCCCTTTGGGGGACTGTAATTGACTCTGCATCTGGATTGTTTGGCGTTCCTCGGTCCTTATAAGCACATGGGTAAGCATGAAATATCTGGTCTCTGCAAACCAAGAAATATCGTTTTTTGTTTTCTATACATATTGTTTGTATAATTTTCTTTTTCTCTCTGTGTATGTAAACACTAATTTTGTATCCTTTGTATCTATGTAGTCATAACTATAACCCCCGATTGCTACTGGTTTCCCCTGAAGAAGCTTTATAAAGCGAAACATGTTGGGACACGACAATCCACGTCATCTTGGCTTGACTATAATGTGCTAAATGTTTGACCGTCAACTGCTTTCATATCTACCTGAAACATTTGTTTGTTTTGTGGATCTATTTTAAAATGACCTTCCTTCAATAAAATGTATTTTTATAAATTTTGTACCTATGTGGTCTAATAACGTTTTCTTTCTCATTTTATATATGAACATTCTTTTGCACCGATAAGAAAATCCCATCTATCTTGCCCTTGTCTTTTTCATTATCCCCTATTTTGTAGATATAACTTTTGTGCAAACCAATCAATAAACGCTCATTGCGTTTTTTTTTTTTTACCAAAAATATGTAGAAGAATACTTTTTTTTTAATTGTCACTCCATTTTTGTTTATAGTGCAAAAAATAAAAATCGCAGAGGTAATCAAATACCACCAAAAGAAAGCTCTATTTGTGGGAAAAAAGGACTGCGCAATTGTCAGTTAAAGCAACACAGTGCTGAATCGCAAAATGGGGCTTGGTCCTTTAGCTACAAAATGGTCCGGGTCTTAAGTGGTTAAACTTGCTTCTGTGGTAGCTGGAGATGAACCAGGGTAGCTTTCAAACTACAACCTCCTCTCCACTGAGGTAACCAATTAAAAATAAGATGGAGAAAAAGCCATAGTGTAAAACCATTTATTAAAAAATATCATGCATAACAAATGCCAATTGGCTGACTACATTTAAAAGTGCCTTCTCCCGGCACTGAGGACACTTGCATGCAGTACTTTGGCAGGGGTTGTAGGCTGCCCTGGACTCAAGAGGTTGTTACCTCATGAGTTTTTTACCTGGAAAGGCTGTGGGCCTCTTGCACAAGAATTTAACATTGCTACATGCTACAACATGTGTTTATAGTTAGGGTTTATCAATGCAAATATAATATTCTTATTGGGAATTGATATAACATTCTATATGATTTCCTCATAAATGTCTTCCATATTCTAACAAGGAAGTGATTGATGTCATGAAACACGTTGAGAATTTCCAAACCCCATCAAAAAGGTTTGTTGATTTTTACATACAGGATTGGAAGCAACCTACCGCATGTTTCACTCCATAAGATGCACCTGACCATAAGACGCTCTGAGGTTTTAGAGAAGCAAATCAAGAAAAAAAACTATACTGAACCAAATGGTGTACTAAAATATTTACCAGTGCCCATGAGAAGCAGCCTGACTAGTGCCAATTAAGTGCAGCCTTACCAGTGCCAATTAAATGCAGCCTTACCAGTGCCCATGAAATGCAGCCTGACTTGTGCCAATAAAATGTAGATTTAATAGTCCCATGAAATGCAGCCTGACCTGTCCCATGTAATGCAGCCTGATCTGTCCCATGTACTGCAGCCAGACCTGCCCCATGTACTGCAGCCAGACCTGTCCCATGTACTGCAGACAGACCTGCCCCATGTACTGCAGCCAGACCTGTCCCATGTACTGCAGCCAGAACTGTTCCATGTAATGCAACCAGACCTGTTCCATGTAATGCAACCAGACCTGTCCCATGTACTGAAGCCAGACCTGTCCCATGTACTGAAGCCAGACATGTCCCATGTAATGCAGCCTTACCTGTGTCTGGCAACTGACGAGAATATCATCACATCTGCCTGTCACTCAGATAGAAGATAGAGCAGCCCGAGAGGCCGCTGCGGCCATCCTCTATTCAGCCTCTGGGGCTGCTCTGTCTTCTGTGAGTGACAGGCTCAGCCAGAAAATTGCCCGGCGCTCGTGGGATATGGCTGGCCTCACATTCTGACATGGCAGTGATGGGGGGGGGGGGGGGGTGTTAAGTTGGCCTGGTCAGTATTCACTCCATAACATGCACAGACATTTTCCCCATTTTTTTGGGGGGGAGTGCATCATAAGGAGTGAAAAATACGGTATAATATAGGGTCAGTTAGATGGCAGTAATTGATTGGTGTTGTGTTGTTCATTGTGCAAAGGCCCCTTTCTGTTAGTTTTTTAATTATTTTAACAAAACTATGTTTTAAACATTGCAATACATTATACATACAGTATTTCTGCACATTTACAAATGTTTTTCAGGCACTTGAATCATCCCACGGGATACAAGAATACAAATTTGTTTTTGAGAATAAGTAAGTAAGAGGAAATATTCCGGTTAGGAACAAGACAGCAATAAAAACCTAAGAGGGTCTGACTCTTATGCCGCGTACACACGATAATTTTTTGTGATGAAAAAAAACATTGTTTTTTAAAACGTCATTTAAATTGATTGTGTGTGGGCAAAACGTTGTTTTTTGTTTTCTAAAAAACGACCAAAAAAAATTCCAACATGCTTGAATTTTTTGTGTCATTTTTCAAAACGTTGTTTTTTGTTTCACAAAAAGTCACCGTGCGTAGCAAAAACGTCGTTTAAAACGACGTTTTTCAACCCGCGCATGCCCAGAAGCTAGTTATGATGCGAGCTTCAATGGAAAAGAGTGGTGAACGTAACCTCGCTTTTTGTGAAAAAAATGATGGTGTGTATGCAACATCGTCTTTGAAAAGTGACGTTTCAAAAACGTCGTTTTTTACTTCACAGAAAACGTCGTTTTTTTTCATCACAAAAAATGATCGTGTGTACGCGGCATTACCCTTCTCTATCCAAAATTTGAAAAAACATGAAAAACACTTTTCATTATATAACTTCATCTTCATATATAAGAACAGGGGTTGATTTACTAAAACTAGAGGGTACAAAATCTGGTGCAGCTGTGCATGGTAGCCAATCAGCTTCTAGAGGTCTTTTGTTAATGCTTAATCGAACAAGAACAAGCTAAAGTTAAAAGTTGATTGGCTACTATGCACAGCTGCTCCAAATTTTGCACTTTTCAGTTTTAAATAAACCCCTTAGGCCGCGTACACACGATCAAATCTATCTGCTGGAAACGGTCCGAAGGACTGTTTCAGCAGACAAATTTGATGGTGTGTACGGGCGGACAGACGGGTTTTTTCCAGCAGACAGATTTTAAAGCATGCTTTAAAATCTGTCTGCTGGGAACCCGTCCGTCCGACATGTCTGCTGGTTAGTACGCTAACCAGCAGACATATCTGCCTGCGCATGCGTCGAATGGATTTGACGCATGCGCGGAAGTGTTTTACTTCTTGGTGACGGTGACGTGGCGGAGTCAACGTCACCGCCACGTCACCGCGCTGTCTGCCGGCGGGGATTTTGGTTTGATCGTGTGTACACGATCAAACCAATACATCCCAGCAGACAAATCCGATCAAATCGGTCTGTCAGGATTTATTTGGTCATGTGTACGCGGCCTTAGAGACTGATATACTAAGGATTTGAGAATGTTTACACATTAAAATTTGTGAGGAATAAGTTTAATTGTTTAATCATATGCAGAGAATATAACTTAAAAGGGATTTTATTTTCACATGATTAGATAATTGAAGTATATCTTTATAAAAAAAAAAAATTGTGAGAAGACTTTCAAATCACATTTTAAAGCCCTGTACACATGGACTGAATGTCAGGCAGCATTAGCAGGTTCAATAGAAATGGCTGACAGTCGGCCATATGTACTGCAGCCGGTCTGACAGAAGCCGGCTGCCCCCTGTCAGAACACAACAGAACAGCAGGGGATATCGCTGTACTAACATCGGATTGTCCAACATAAGCTTCAAGCCCACTGGGCTGAACAAAAAAAAATTCAGTGTGTACTAGGCTTTAGTCAGCCTCATAATATACAGATTACTTGGTAAATTCATCAAGCAACAATGGTGACGCACCAAATACAATATACCCAAATCGGCCAAACAAATCAGATATTGATTACTTTTGAATTATTACTCGATTTAAAAGCAAATATTCAGAAGTATTAAAGAGAATCCCAGGAAAGGAAAAAAAATATACTTTTAAGCATATATTTCAGCAATAAAAATATATTTCAGCAATAAATATCAATGTTAATCTCTATATCAGGGGTGTCAAACAGGCGGCCCTCCAGCTGTTGCAAAACTACAAGTCCCATGAGGCATTGCAAGGCTAACAGTTACAAGCATGACTCCCACAGGCAGAGGCATGATGGGACTTGTAGTTTCGGAACAGCTGGAGGGCCGCCAGTTTGACACCCCTGCTCTATATAATAAAAAATGAAGACTGCTATACGCAGTGGCCTTCATTTCTGTGTTGTTAACAATTAACTGGGCGTATCACACAACACAGGTAAATCCAACACTTGCCAAAACATCAGTTCTGTTATGCCCTGTACACACGATCGGTCAAACCGATGAGAACGGTCTGATGGATTTTTCCATCGGTTAAATGATGAAGCTGACTGATGGTCAGTCGTGCCTACTCACCATTGGTTAAAAAAAGATTGTGTCAGAATGCGGTGACATGCTGACACGACGACGTGCTGAAAAAATGCTTCCAAGCATGCGTTTAACCGGACGTGCCTACAAAGGATCGTTTTTTTTTCTATCGGTTAGGTATCCATCGGTTAATTTTAAAACAAGTTTGATTTTTTTAACCGATAGATAAATAACCGATGGCGCCCACACACGATTGGTTTGGTCTGATGAAAACTTCTCATTGGTTTGACCGATCGTGTGTACACAGCCTTAGTGTTAAGCTGATGTCATACACACTCACCAAGATCAAAGTAAAAACTTTGATCAAATGTAACTTTATAGCTTGTATTAAAAAACGTATACACATAATCTAATTTTATTCATTTTATAGTAATTTTTATACTGAACAGCATTTATGTTTTTAGGAAATCTGTCATGAAAGTAATACAGAAGGTAAATTTACATACCTCCTTCAGAAAATGGTAATTGCCGACTGAAAATATGTCGATACTTTCTGAATCACTGACCCAGAAAAACTATGCAGAAAGTCAAAATTCATGATCTGCATATTAGCTTGGGGACGGTGACTAAAGCCAGAGGGTGTGTATGACAGCAAGTTTATAAGCAATCTTTGAAATAGGACTGCAACTGTAATTTTCACAATTCTCTTGTGACATTTCTTTTAATGACCAGTTAATAGTCCATTTATTGGGATAACCCTTCTTATACTAGTGGGAAAAAAATGTGCGACAAAGACATGTTTCCCAGAATGCACCCTAAGGCCCCGTACACACAAGGAGACATGTCCGATGAAAATGGTCCGCGGACCGTTTTCATCGGACATGTCTCCTGCAGGATTTTGGTCCGGAGGTGTGTACACACCATCGGACGAAAATCCCCTCGGACAGAGAACGCGGTGACGTGGCGGTGACGTTGACGCCGCCACGTCACCAAACCCGGGAATAAAATGCTTCCATTCCATTTGATGCATGGGGGGGATTTCTGTCCGCTGGTTAGTCGTACTAACCAGCGGACATGTCTGACGGACAGGTTTCCAGCGGACAAGTTTTAAAGCATGCTTTAAAACTTTTGTCCGCTGGAAACCTGTCCGCTAGGCCGTACACACGATCGAATCTGTCCACTGGAACTGGTCCACGGACCAGTTTCAGCAGACTTGTTCGATCGTGTGTACGCGGCCTGATGGATATTAAGAACTAATTTAATATAAACACTCTTGCCATTATACTTTTCCCTAAGGCACATACTGTAGCATTTTCCGTTTTGCTTTTGAAAATCAATTTTGAATAGAATATTGTTTTTTAAAGCATATCTAAACCACAAAACAAAAATGTGACTGTTCTCTTTTTTCAGGCTTTTTTCTTTATTTTCACCTAATAATCCTGTGAATATCACACTTCCTATCCCTCACCCAGGCTGGACTTCAAACATGTCTTCCTCTCTTCATTCCTCTAAAAGGGGATAAAGAAGTAGTAATTTACAGAGGAAGAAAATTCTATCTGTAATTTTCCTTTCTTGGTGCATCTATATGACTTAAAGCTACACCCCCCCCCCCCTCCCCAACCCCATAGGACTAGCTATCTATAGGTTTAGAGGCCCTCATGGATGACCTTCCTGGTGCATTGTGGCAGCATACGTATAACGTACTTGGTGCTGGAGGACAATCGAGTGTGTTGGAGAACAAACATGACTTAAAATCATAACTTTACAGTTAAGAGCTTTGTAGCATGTCAGAATTTGTATAACAAAGGCTGTAAGCTTCAAAGAGAGGAGAAGGAAGGACTTGGTGTTATCTGATCGGACAGGCAAGGGGGGTGGTCTTGAGTGAGGGGGTATGATAAAGAGACACACCAAAGAGTAAGCTTACTCTATTTGATCTATCTGTTGGAGCCTGCCACATGTTCATGGGAGCTCCACGCTCCTTGCAGAACCAGCTTGTGTGATAAGTATCTTTGAATTTCTCTTGTATAATATATATATTGTTACGTTAAATGTGTCCATGGGAATAAATAATAGATGTTAATTTTACCAGCAGCAGTGCGTATGTGTGTGTCTTAATAGGCGGAGACCAATGAACCCATTTATGCAATAGATAGAGGGAACCTGGAATATCTTTCGGGATAATAATTTAGTTATAGTTAGTAGCCTTGTAAAAATACAGCATTTTCTAATAGTGAGAGAGGGCTTCCCTTGCGACTAAGTTCCAGACCGCCCTGAGGGTGAAAACAGGAGAGGTCAGGACCAAAGTAGCACAGGTCGCCTGCTGGACTGTGTGTAGGATGTTCCAGAGTACAGCTGGTATGCTGGCATAGAATCAGCAGACAGGTGGTGACCGTGAGGGGTTGCAGGACTCCGATAATGCCAAGACTGGAACATAGTCAGAAGGAAGTCTAGGTCAGGAACCAGGTGCGTATCAGAGCAAATTTGGTCAGATGAATAGCCGAGGTCAGGATCCAGGTGGTTATCAGAGCAAGCGTGGTCAGATAGATAGCCAAGGTCAAACACAGGAAGGAACAGGAACAGGAAGCAAGCAGCAAACAGGTCAAGGACAAGCCCGGTTTGGTATCTCAGCTACTCGCTTCCGAGCAGGCTCAATCCCAAGCCACAGCGTTGAGTGTCCACTGCTGTCTCAGTCAATGAAGAGGGAGAGTGCCCTAAAAGTCGAGTCTCTAATGCACATGACTTGATCAAGAGGGGCCTCAGATAAGTATCGGGGGGCTGGGGAGCTGCTGCACACAAAATCTTTACCACTTTAGCCTATGGTGAACTTTCCAGCTGAAATGTTGGTCTGCAGAACAGCAATGCAAAAAATACTTGCTGTTCATGCCTTTTGACATGGAAAATTATTTTGAAAGTTCGCTGGATAATTTCATTAGGACAGAAGTGGTGGTAAAAGTACTCATTTACCACAGCAAATGAAGCTTAAGTTTCATATTGTACTTGTGATTCTTCTTCTTCCAAAAAGAGTTTAATTTCTTTCAGACGCCTCATTCAAAATGCAAGCCTAAGGGAGGGGCCCAGTACCACCACAAACCTTTGTCTTCTAAATCCTCCAAGACTGCAAACAAGTCACCTTCAGCTTGAAGGGACCCCCCACTAATCGAACTTGCGTGTGTGCATACATACCATGGTCTAGTATGTGGGCTTAGGACAATGTGCAAGCTCACAACACTATTTTACAAGTGCACAATTCAAAAAGCCGTTGGCATCCATAACTTAATAAAAGCACAGCACATTGAGATGAAGTTGCTGAGTGGTTATCAGCACACAGTTCACAACCAGGCCTGCTTTATAATTTCCTCTGTGTGACCCTGCTTGCTTTATCCTGATCTCCTGTTGCTGGTCTTTATATTTTTTCCTAACTTCAGCTGAAGTGACAGCTCTGTTGCACCAGTAAAGTAGCAGCCCATATCTCCAAAGAAAAAGAAAAGAAAGGAGGGCGCACCGACCTTGTGCATTACCACTTATACATTTTAATATACACAAAATAAAAAGCAATGGTCCTACTTACAAACATTTAGTAGTAAGCACATTTAAAACAGCTGAACCTGGACCTCACGGCACCTGCCAGTCAGACCCTAAACACCAATGTGGCTGACGCGTTTCTGGGGCGTACCCCCTTCTTCAAAGCCTAGGTGGTCTGCAATAGCTCTCTCTTCCTGCAAAACATCCCTTTATAGGTACATGTGTGCATACAGGCGCAGCCATTCCTGTGCACCTATAAAGGGATGTTTTGCAGGAAGAGAGAGCTAATGCACAAGGTCGGTGCGCCCTCCTTTCTTTTCTTTTTCATTTTAGCCATATGAACACCCTTTTGTTATGTGGAGGGCTGCAAGACTTAAGACTTTGCCTTTATACCATACTGATACACCCAATTTGGCGATATACCAGAGCGCAGGAGGATTTTTGTGACATATCTCCAAAGAGACAGATCAACACCATCATTCACCCACAGAACCACCTAGTACCTATCAAGAACCATTCTACTGGTCCAAGCGCAGTCTCTAGTTCAAACCAACTTTGTCACCTGGATGCTATTCTGTACTTCTGCTGCTCATTTGATATCAACCCTGTCCTGGCTTCTGACTTGGTACCACTGCTAACCTGCCGTTGCTTAGGCTGGTTTAATTGTCCTGACTACAAGTTAAATTCCTGCATCTGCGATCTCCTGTGCACCATCTGTGTGTCAGCATTCTAAGCAGGTTCCTGTCTGAATATTCACAGCAACCAGCAGTATTAAGACTTGCGTTGGACTACCCACTGTGAACATCAAGGAAGCATACTTTCCACTGCACAACACTACCTTTATTTTGTGGAGGGCATTCAACACCCTCAAATCAAAATAAACACATAGACAGTTTGTTAACCTATCTCATACAATACATAAACTGTAAAAAATGATAGTGCACACAAAACCTCTATATCAAAATGGATGTTAAATTAGCGCATAGTGATTTGAAAGTCCAAAATAATGTGTCTTCATGCAGGCTTCCAGTCCTGCATACAACCAGGTGAAGCAACAATCCACCACCTCATGATATACAGTACAAAACTCTTTAAACCTGTTATTTATTTCAGAAGGTCAAAACCACAATAGTGTTGATCAGCATCATGGAATTTCCACAGTTCACAAATAAACAAACAGAGACAATTCAATAGTTTGATCACTTCAAAAGCCATAGATTTAAAACTGCAAACTCACTTACATTCAGAATATGCACAAAGCACCATGTGTATCGCATAAGGTATAAAGCCTGGCTGCAAAAGTCTGAAATACAGAATGGTTAGGGATGCCTAAACCAAGCTTACTTCTAGCATACTATATCCCAGTCAGTTTCACTATTCCACCAAACAGAACCTGATGTAATTATTTATCCTGTGTGGCCACCCCCTACTGTATATGTTTCATAACAAAGGCTTCCCTAGGGGCATCCACTGGATGTGTCTGATCTCATTATCTTCACAAATATAACCTTTTCCTAACCTATACTACAAATCACTAAATAATAACTTCCATAGTTGGTAAGGATGAATACATTTCAATACAGTTAAAACTATATTTGTAGTGGGAGAGGGGGGTTGGGTATGTGTGTGACCGCATATAACTATGGACTCCCATTTCCCTTCATATTGTGCTTGCTAAGAAATTCATCACATTTTTTTTAAGTTAACTATGCTGATACCACTTACTGTGGAAAGGAGTACCACATTTTTACTGCTCTGACTGTAGAGACCCCTTACAATAAATCCCTTCTCATCCAAACTTGTGGCAAAATGTCCTCTTCAGAGTATTTAGACTAAGGGTCCTTTCACACGTGCGGACCGTTTTTTAGGTCCGTTTTTTTTCATCAGTTGATCCGTTTTTTCGTCCATTTTTTATCCATTTTTTGTCCGTTTTTCAGCTTAACGGAGACGGATGGAAACGGACGTTAGCGAATGCTCATCTGCTAACGTACGCTAGCCCATAGGGAAGCATTGCGGTCCGTTTTTCATCCTTAAAAAACGCACATGTGAAAGGGCCCTTAACAGTATGTTCCGAAAAACTAAAAATGAAAAACCTGTGCTCAGGTGCCCATACAGCAAAAATGTATTAAAACTAAAATAAAATAAAATACAGCCAAACATCAGCACTCACAGACATCAGGATACAAAATATCAAAAATCATATGAACACAATTTGTTGCTCTGTCCCTGCCAGATCGCTTCAGTGCTTTACTACCTTCACATACAACTGCTTACCAGAAGCTCAGACCCCGAAACATGAGAGGTCTAACAGAGCTTTTACAAAACCCACATAGATAGATCACTGATGGATGGTAGGATGGATTGTTCCCCTCTTGAGGTCTCACAGTATTAATGTCAAAAATCAGTATCCAGCATGGAGGAAATACAAGAAACATAGAAAAGCGACGGCAGAAAAAGGACCACTTTTTTGTTTGTTTTTGAACATACATGTTTTGTTTTTGTTGTGCTTTTATTTATTTGTTTTTGTTAACTTTTTCTCTAAGTATAGATCTACAGTACAATTAATTAAAAATAAACACTCATGCTTGGTAATATAGAAAAATGTGGGACTGCTGCACTCAACTGCAATTAAATATTAGGTTTAAAGTCATAAGCACATGTGTTTATTCAGGAGGTCGACACGCAAAGGCAACAGAATGTTGTTAAATTTTATGGCACCTGTGGATGACCTGACAGCCCAGTTTCCAGTATCTATTAGGCTCCTTTCACAGGGAGCGGACCATGTGTGTCCGTGTGTCCGTCGGCTCAGCGGGGGATCCCCGCTGAGCTGTCAGGCGGACAGGGCGCTCCCCGCACACTGTGCAGGGACCGCCCTGTCTCTCCTCCGCTCTCCCCTATGGGGAATCGGATGGAAACGGACCGTCTGTCCGTTTGCATCCGATCTGTTTGGCCGGACGGAAGAAAAATAGGAGATTCTTCCGTCCGAAAAAACGGATGCGGATCTTGCGGACGTTAGCGGATGCATCATCCGCTAACGGATCTGCTCCCATAGGGGTTCATTACAAGTCCGTAAACGGACTTGCAATGAACGGAGGAACGGAGCGGACATGTGAAAGGGGCCTTAAGCCTTTATATACAGTGGGGATCTAAAGTTTGGGCACCCCAGGTAAAAATTTGTATTAATGTGCATAACGTAGCCAAGAAAAGATGGAAAAATCTACAAAAGGCATCAAATTACAGGTTAGACATTCTTATAATATGTCAAAGAAAATTAGATTTTATTTCCATCATTTACACTTTCAAAATTACAGAAAACAAAAAAATGGCATCTGCAGAATTTATAGCATGCCTTTAAGAATTTTTGTTGCCTTTAAGTGTCGTCTTCCCGGATAAACACATACACATGATCTCTATAACTCCAAACACAAAGTCAAGTTACATAGTCCTCGGCCTTAGGCCTTGTTACAATTTTCCAAGCATGTATTCAGCAGAAGAAGGGGTCAGCGTATAGCTGGGACATGGCTCAGAAAAACGAATCGGTAGCTGCCAGGATCATGTTGTTCCCAGAGGTGATGAGCCCAGGAAAGTGTTTCGTTCAACAGCAGCATAATAATAAACCCCACCTTGATGTCCTCTGATACAAAGATTAGGGGTAACAGGGAATAGTATAGTTCACACGAATTCTGGAAGGTACGGAACGTCTTACGATCTCCAAAAATCATTCGGGATAGACACCCTGGGTTCAGGAGGGGGCGTGGCCTTATGGAACAGACCCGACTCGGTGAATCTATGACTGTGGGAGGAGCCCTGGGAGATGCGACATCCACCTTGTCCGGTAGCCGATCTTTCATCTGGCTGAGGTTTTCTTGTATACTCTGCACAATGTTACATAGTTACATAGTTAGTCAGGCCTAAAAAATACACAAGTCCATCCAGTTCAACCATAAAAAAATAAAAATAAACGAACAAAATAAAACACAGTACAATCCCATACACCCAACTCCATACCCACAGTTGATCCAGAGGAAGGCAAAAAAAAACAGCGGAGCATGATCCAATTCGCTACAGGAGGGGAAAAAATTCCTTCCTGATCCCCCGAGAGGCAATCGGATTTACCCTGGATCAACTTTACCTACAAATCTTAGTACTCAGTTATATTATGTGCATTTAGGAAAGAATCCAGGCCTCTCTTAAAGTAATCTACTGAGCCAGCCAGAACCACCTCTTGAGGGAGTCTGTTCCACATTTTCACAGCTCTTACTGTGAAGAAACCTTTTCGTATTTGGAGGTAAAATCTCTTTTCCTCCAGACTTAAAGAGTGCCCCCTTGTCCTCAGTGTTGACCTTAAAGTGAATAACTCAACACCAAGTTCACTATATGGACCTCTTATATATTTGTACATGTTGATCATATCCCCCTTATTCTCCTCTTCTCAAGAGTGAATAAATTCAGTTCTTCTAATCTTTCCTCATAGCTGAGCTCCTCCATGCCTCTTATCAGTTTGGTTGCCCTTCTCTGCACTTTCTCCAGTTCTCCGATATCCTTTTTGAGAACTGGTGCCCAAAACTGGACTGCATATTCCAGATGAGGTCTTACTAATGATTTGTACAGGGGCAAAATGATATCTCTATCTCTGGAGTCCATACCTCTCTTAATACAAGAAAGGACTTTGCTTGCTTTGGAAACCGCAGCTTGGCATTGCATGTTATTATGTGCATAACTTTACATGTATCAACATTAAACCTCATCTGCCACATAGTCGCCCAATTAGACAGAGCATTGAGGGCGGCTTGTAAATTAGAGACATCCTGCAAGGACATTATTCCACTACATAGCTTGGTGTCATCTGCAAAGACAGAAATGTTACTTTTGATCTCAGACCCAATATCATATTGAAAAGTAAGGGACCCAACACCGAACCTTGGGGTACACCACTGATAACCTTGGACCATTCAGAGTATGAATCATTAACCACAACTCTCTGAATTCTGTCTTTCAGCCAGTTTTCTATCCATTTACAAACTGATATATCCAATCCTGTAGACCTTACCTTACACATGAGCCGTGTGTAGGGAACTGTATCGAACGCTTTTGCAAAATCCAAGTATACCACATCCACTGCTACGCCTCTGTCCAGGGTTTTACTTACCTCTTCATAAAAGGAAATCAGGTTTGTCTGACAACTTCTGTCTTTCATGAATCCATGCTGCCTGCTGCTTAAATAGTTTGTTTCCAGCAAGAACTCATCCATGTGGTCTTTTATTAAACGTTCCAGTATCTTCCCAACTATAGAAGTTAAACTAACAGGTCTATAGTTACTTGGTAAAGACTTTGTTCCCTTTTTAAATATAGGCACCACATTGGCTCTACGTCAATCCAGTGGTACTATTCCTGTCATTAAAGGGGTTGTAAAGACAAAAATATTTTCCTCTTAAATTAAAGTCTGACAGTAGCTGATAAAGTAAAAAGTAATGTTTTGCATTATAACTAGTTTGAAAACTGTTGAAATTGAGCTGTTTTATTCACCTCCATCACTCCTGAATCGTTATTCTCACTGACTTCCTGGTTTGCGGTGCGCATTCATTCTTGCTACAAAATGGCCTGATGGGAACTACAGTTCCCATTAGGCTTAGCCTCCATGCCTGTGAGGGATAAGAGAGCATCTTCACGCAGGGCGGTAGTCATAGGGAGGGGGTGAGCACATTCTGCTTTCCACCATGCCAAACAGCTCAGGTGCTGGTGGAAAGCAAGAAGAGGAGAGACAGGAAATGGCATTTTCAAACCTGGATTAATGTATTTTGGAGGTCAAAAGGAAAAACGAGGTAAGTGATATTTAAATGCTCTAGCTTACAGCAATCAATTGATCTAATAAAAAATGAACCTTTAGTGTTCCTTTTATGAGTCCCTAAATATTAGATACAGTGGCTTTGAAATTTCAGAGCTCAATTATTTTAGGATCCGTGGGTGGATGCCATCTGGTCCAGGTGCTTTATCCACCTTTGTTCTGTCTAAATATTTCTGGACCATATCAGAAGTGGATTTGGGGCTTTGTCATTCCCACCCCCATTATGGACATGATCTCCCCCATGCTCCATTGTATAAACAGAACTGAAGAAAGCATTTAATAAATGTGCCTTCTCTTTGTCCTCAGTCACCCACTCTAGATTATTTTGTAAAGGGCCTACATGCTCAGACTTTACCTTTTTACTATTAATATATTTAACTGGTTGCCGACCGCCCGCTGTCATATTACTGCGGGAAGTCGGCACGCCTGGACAAGAGCCCGTAGCTATACGTCCGCTCCTTTTGCGGCCACTAGGGGGCGCGCGCACCGGCCCGCGCACACGCCCCCGCTCGCCCCTGAGTCCCGCCGGGCAGGCGCGATTGCTCGTTACAGAGCAGGGATCGGGAGCTATGTGTGTAAACACAAAGCTCCCGATCCTGTCAGGGAGAGAAACGCTGATCTTCTGTTCATGCAATGTATGAACCGAAGATCAGTAATTTCCCCTAGTGAGTCCACCCCCCAATACAGTTAGAACACACCCAGGAACATACTTAACCCCTTCCCCGTCCCCTAGTGTTAACCCCTTCACTGCCAATGGCATTTTTATAGTAATCCAATGCATTTTTATAGCACTGATCGCTATAAAAATGCTAATGGTCCCAAACATTTGTCAAAATTGTCCGATGTGTCCGCCATAATGTCGCAGTACTGAAAAAAAACACTGATCGCCGCCATTACTAGTAAAAAAAAAATAATAATAAAAATGCTATAAAACTACCCCCTATTTTGTAAACGCTATAAATTTTGCGCAAACCAATCAATAAACGCTAATTGCGATTTTTTTTACGAAAAATATGTACAAGAATACGTATCGGCCTAAACTGAGGAAAAAAATGTGTTTTTATTAATTTTTTGGGGATATTTATTATAACAAAATGTAAGATAATGTAAGATAGAGCAGAGAATTACTTGCAAATGTCCTCAAATGGAGAGGCCTTCCTTTCAGACTCCATCTGTGGCTGACTGGTTCTGTCACGTACCTGATAGGAGACTGAAGTGACGAGGTTGGCCTCTCTTGTATCTCCAGCCCAGGCCCCACTGAAAGTGCAACAAATGGTGCCTAGGGTCAGGAGGAACACAAGAGCCTGTAAGTGTTGCTTGCAGAGCTTGTGGCAGGAGTTATAGACTTGGTGATTCAGGCAGAACATCAGTTCAGGAACTGAAATGATGCTGAATAGATTAGCCAAGGTTAAAGGGCAACTCCAACCGGCTTGTAGGTTCAGGATAAGTGGCTTGCTGGAACTTCCTGTAGTCTGGAGACAGAAGTACACGGGACCAAAGGGAGATGGGATGAAGGGCAGCCAGCACAGGCACTCAGAGAAAGCATTGAGCCAAACAGGGAACAGGAGCGAGGTCACTAGGATATCCAGATTCAGCAGCAGGTGGACAGCAAGGTACAACTACATTAGGCAGTAGCAAGGTCATCAGGAAGCCAGAATCAAGAACCAGAAATCAGGAATGTAACAGAGTCTAAAAGCTGAGTCAAGTAAAGCCAAGTTCAGCAACAGGTACAGTATCAAGCAGGATTCAAGCAGGATTCAGGGTATCAGTGAACAGCTGAAGACCAATCAGCATTGATCAAGAGTCAGGGCCCACTTTAAATAGGCCATCTGGCACTAATTGCGGCTAGGGACATGCTCCCATGTGTGCACGCAGTCCATTACACACGCGCATGTGTATTGGCGCATATAGGAATCTGCAATCGCCTGTGTGCGTGTGCATGCGCACGTGTGTGCACCGGGTGTGTTCCAATAGTTCTCTTACACTATAATTTTAAAAGTGCTAACCTATATACTGTACATAAGTATAAATTTGGTCTGTGACAGTATAACACGACATAAAAACTGTAAATGGCCATACCACCATTATAATGGAGACCCCCAATAATGAAAGTGCATGTAAGCATGAATGAGAACGAAGCATATATACATGTAACGCCCTGAAATCAGATATTATTCTCATAATGGGAATCACAAACTGAACTGGCTATTTTAAAGGGATGTGCACAGAATTACAAAAAAATATAGAACAACTATGTAAACTAGCCATTTTAAAATGGTATACATATGATAAAAATCACAATATTCAGTATAAAATGCTATCCTTGAAATACCTCTTGATATTGTATATGTACTCATGTACGTGGTCACTTAACTGCCTTCTTCCGATGTATTGTTTTTGGCAAGGGCACTCTAAGGCCTTGTACACACGATCGGACATGTCCGATGAAACTGGTCTGCAGACCGGTTTCATCGGACCAGTTCGATGGTGTGTACAGCCTATCGGACCGTTTTCCATCGGACCAAAGTTTTAAAACATGCTCTAAAACCTGTCCACTGGAAACCTGTCCAACGGACAGGTTCGATGGTTAGTACACAAAAGCATCGGACCAAAAACCCGCGTATGCTCAGAATTAAGTCGACGCATGCTTGGAAGCATTGAACTTCGTTTTTTCATCACGTCGTTGTGTTCTACGTCACCGCGTTCTGGTCTGATCGGATTTTGGTCCGATGGTGTGTATGCACATCAGACAAGTTCAGAGTTGTCTGATGAAAACAGTCCGTCAGACAAGTCTCATCAGACATGTCTGATCGTGTGTACAGGGCCTAAGAGATATACTACTGATGTGGTATTTCATGTTATACAAGAGTCGATAGTGTGGTCCCTTCCTGTGGACCTGGAGATTAAATGACCAATTCTATTCTTTCTTTGACCATTCTTCTTGCAAGCAATACATTTTTTACATGGAAATAAACCTTTTAGATCATTAAACAAGGATACTCTAGATAGGGGATCTAATACATTATTTTGGCTGTGCCGGAGTGTAAGGCCCAACACAGGGTCTCTTTTCAAGATCACAGTGATTTTGGAATAGTCTCTTGACCTGAGAGTGTTGGTTAGAGAAATTTGTAATAAAGGGACAATTAATGGGATATATCATTGACTTCAGTAACCAATAAGGACTCACATTCAACCAAAGCAATTTGATGAATAGTACTATCAATAGAGGTCCCATCATATCCCTTTTCCACAAATCTCTCACATAATACACTCGCTAGACTGTAATGGTCATTTAAGTTAAAGCAATTGCGCCTTATTTGAGTGAATTGGCCCTAAGGATATTCTTCAGCCATGTGGGATGGTGACAACTATTAAAAGGAATGAAACCGTTTTTATCATCAGGCTTGAAGAAGGTTTTGGTAATGATACTAGTACTAGTGTTTAGTGTTAGGACCACAGATTACAGGGTGCCTTGGCGTGGCTCTGTGGCTCACGCATGCGTTTGCAAATGCGTGCAGACAAAACCCCTATTTTAACGCATACTGTTAGACAGGTTAATTGGTTGTTCTGCGAGCTTGTCGGTAAGTAGGTTTGGTTTTTCCCTGGGCATTCCCCAGGTTTTTTTGTTATCTGCTTTAGCCTTCCAATGCTACTTACTGCTATGGCCAGCTATAGATGGGGGCGGTGGACATGTTTATGTCTCACCTGTGGTGCTTGTATTGGTCCAGCAACACACCAACACCTTTGCAGCCATTGTGCTATATGCTGGGTGTTTGGTGTGCTCCTGCACCTTAAAGGAGGGGAGGCTCCCCTTCAGTCCACCTGCCCCTATCTATCCATTAAATGCATGTGCCTCCATTGTGGAGACACTCATTGTTTATTGTTAGGACCACAGATTACAGGGTGCCTTGGCGCAGCTCTGTGGCTCACGCATGCGTTTGAAAATGCGTGCGGACAAAACCCCTGTTTTTAACATATACTGTTAGACAGGTTAATTGGTTGTTCTGCGAGCTGGTCGGTAAGTAGGCTTGGTTTTTCCCTGGGCATTCCCCAGGTTTTTTTTGTTAGTTACTAGTACTATTGTTCATTAATGTTAAGTCCACAAAATGAATTTCCACCTGGTTGAAGATATAGGTCAGCTTATGTTAAGGGAACATTTTTAAGATGCTTTTAAAGTTTTCCAGTACCTCACCCTGCCAGAGAAAGGGAATATTGTCAATATACCAAGGATAAAAGGTAAATTCTGGCCAATCCATAGCATAAATGTCCTCTTCCCATCTGGTCAGAAACATATTTGCTAAACTGGGGGAACACTTGGCCCCCATTGCCACCCCCTTGGGATTTAGGTAATATGTCTTGTTGAACCAAAAGTAGTTGTGGGTCATTGAAAAATTAAAAAGGTCCAGTGACCTCATTCAAGTAAAATCGAGTTGCCTCCATCCCATCTTCATGTGATATATTGCTATATAGCGAGGCCACATCTGCAGTGACCATATATGTAGGTAAATTAACAAATACTGGGCCAGATTCTCATACAAATTCGCCGGCGTAGCGTAAGCTATTTACACTACGCCGTTGCAACGTAACAGAGCAAGTGCCGTATTCTCCATGCACTTGCTCCGTAGTTTGCGGAGGCGTAGAGTAAATCGCCCAGCCTAAGCCCGCGTAATTCAAAGGGGGCGGCTTGTATTTAAACTAAGCGCGCCCCCGCGTCGAATGAACTGCGCATGCGCCGGCCGGGGGAAAAGCCCAGTGCGCATGCTCCAGCTTACGTCGGAAAGCGTCGTGGAAACCGACGTCAAAACGACGTGATCGACACTACGCAATGCCCTATTCACGAACAAGTTAGTAAAACGACGCTGACCCGACGCCATACTTAACATGGCATCCGACGGCACCCGACGGCATCCGACGGTACTGCGTAAGGTTAACCCTCATATTAGCAGGGGTAACCTTACGCGGACGAAAACGAAGTACGCGACGACGGGGCGGCGTAAAAGCGATCGGAAATCGGCGTAGTAGCCTCATTTGCATAGGCAAATGAGAAAACAACGTAAAGGCCACCTAGTGGCTGGAGTTGTCATTACAACTACGATCCGTAAGTGAAATGGTATTACACTTGTCGGATCTTCAGCCGTATCTATGCCAAAGTGATTCTAGGAATCACTCGCATAGATACGAGGCAAAAAAACGGCGATACGACGGGATATCTGAGATACTCCGTCGTAGCGCCGCTGAGAATCTGGCCCACTGTTTGTAAGCAATAAGTACTTGTTTAGTGTCTCTCAGAAATTACGGGGTGGAGACCACTAGTGGTTATAAAAATGTATCTAAAAATGTGCCCACTCATGACAGAAGAGAGCCAATCCCACTAATGCTTGGCCTACCTGGTGGCTGTAGTCTTGTGAAAATTGGGTAAACAAAAAAAAAATGGAATCCTAGGGTCCATTGGACACAGGAATTGTTTTCCTTTCTTAGTAATAATACCCTGTTCATATACTTGATAAATTAACCTCTTAAGGGCTTTTTTATATATTATAGTAGGGTTGTTAGGTAATATTATATATGGACTTGTGTGTCATTGAGGATAGTGTACGATTCCTTGACATTTCTTGACATAATCCTGTAATCCATACTACACCCCCCCTTGTCATCACCAAATATTTTCTTTTAAGTAAACTCCTAATACCTTTGTCAACATTATTATCAATCTTTAGGGTTTTAACCCGCATAGTTTTTAAATCACTAATAACCATTTCTTTAAAAAGAAACATTTATTTTTCAAAGATTTTATTCCGATTTTTTTCAAATAAAGAATGTATAAATAATGAAATCCATTGAATAGTACAGCAAGGGTACAGTATCTAATAGTTTATACAAATATATTGTAAACACTAAAATAAATAAATAAATACATTTGCAAGTAAAATAATATACTGCAACATCGAAATCTAATAGATATATAAGATATATGTTTTCAAACTCAAACTGTTAAAGTACCCATAAATGTACATGATGTCTAATAAGCTTTTGTAAACAAATGAGGATGAGTTTTTAATTCTAATAGTGTAGGTGAATATTACAATAGGTCCAACAGAGACCTTCTGGAGCCAAAATTAAAAAAAAGTTAAGAAAGGAAAAATGTTAAAGATATAAAGGTATCTTGTGCCGACTTTTCTATCTTTTAAGTATTAATTATAATATAACAAATAACTATAAGTAACTATAAAAAATAATAATATAATATTAAATAATAAAATGAATATCTCCACTTATCACTATCGCTCAATTCTGCAAGTGTTCTAATTTACTATCGTTGTTTTCTAGCTGGTCTAAACCCACTTAACATAAAGGGACACTTTTTGGTTGCTATAGACAATTTCAAGTTTCTAGGCAGAAAGAACAGTGGGCCAGATTCACGTACATCTGCGTATTATTGGACCGGCATAGCGCACCGCCTTTACGTTAGACTGGCGCAATGTAGCAGCGCAATCACCCTTTTCTCATCGGTTTTACGCAGAAATTTGCGCCTGCGCAACGTTATTTCAGAGGCGCAAGGCGGAGTAATACAAATTGGGAAGGACGTGGGCCTGTTACATTGAAATGAGCCGTGACCCCATGCAAATGAAGGGCCGGCCAGCTCGCGCATGCACGCTTGAAGCAGACCATGGTCAGCACCTCTGTGCGCATGCTCACAACTCGGGAACGGCGCAATCAGTGAAATTGGAAGTGGACCCGGGCAAATTAGTGAACTACGCAGACAGCATAAATAGACCGTCAGAAACGCACTTCCTTTGCAAAAGTACATCCCTTTGTATCCCTCCCTATACAGCAAGGTGCTTTTGTTCTGTTGTTAGTTGCGTTGTGATTTGTCTTTGTGATATTTGTGGACTGTGTGATCTAGTGTTTCTTAGAAGATATTTGAAAGTGATTTTTGGTGACTGCTTGTGAGACTTTTTGGTTGATAGTTTTTTGTTTGTCTGTTTTCTTGCTTGATTTTTCCTGCTTGTTTTTGTGAGTGATTTTTGCCGACTGTTTGGGAGAGAGTTTTTGTATGAGTATGACTGAGAGAAAGAGGAAGTTAAATTTTACTTTGGGGGAGAAACAAATTCTTGCCCAGGCCATTTCCCAATATGGGCGTTTCCTCCACGGCCCGGAGAGTGCCAACACCACCCCGGCCAGGAGGCGTGATATCTTGCAGAACATTACTGATGAGGTGAATGCATCGGGGGGGGGGGAGACCCGGACACGGTCGGGGATTGAAAAGAAGATCAATGACCTCCGGCGTCTGGTCAGAAAGAAGCTGGCCAAAATGGTAGCCCATGCCAGGGCCACAGGAGGGGGCCCACCATGCCCTGTTAGGCTGACAGCGGAGGAGCGTGCAGTGGCCCACACCTTTCATAGACAACAGGTGGAGGGCCTGCCCGGCTATGACTCAAGTCATGAAGGCGTGATGCCAGGTAAGGATTTTTTTCCCTATCAGGTGTGTAGCATGTGTGGGGGAGGGGGTGAAAGGGAATATGTGGCAAGTGTGTGGATCCTCCAACCTGTGAATGTTTTGTGTCATCCACAGATGTGCAGGAGGGTGCTGGGCCATCTGGGCTGACCGCACCATCCCAGGGACAACAGCCTGATGAGGACCCCCCTCGGAGGAGGTTAAAGAGGAGGAGTTTGAGGAGGAGGAGTTTGAGGAGGAGGAGAATGTCATGTCAGCCAGTGGCTTGCTGTTTTTGGAGGAGTCTTCCTCCTCTCTGGCTGGCAGCAGCCAGCCCTCCATAAGGGCTAGCCCCCCCACTCCTCCCCCAACAGGGCTCCTCTCCCAAGGGCCTCCCCTTCTCCCCGGCCACAAGCCTCAGATGGAGGCAGGAAGTCATCCCAGAAGACCAGGGGGATGGCCGAGGTTCTGCCTGCCAATCTGAGAAGGGACCAGGCCCTTCAGACCCGCCATCTGAGACAGGTCAGCCAGACTTTGGGGCGGATGGAGGAGAGCCTGTCCTCCATAAAGGATACGCTTGGGGACCTGGACTGCCACTCCCGGGCTCTTACAAACTGCCTAAATGCACTGCAGACTACAACAGCAGACGTTGGGCAGGATGTGAGGGCCCTCACCCACGCTATCCAGGCCAACATGGCAACACAAGGTGCTGGCCTGAACAGAATTGCCGTGGTCTTGGAGGGCAGGCCGCCAGGTGGGCAGAGACCAGGGGCTGCTCCTCCTTCCCCGGATTACCCCCCCTCCCCATGAGTCTCCCCTGAGGAGCCGGGGCCGTGGCCGTGGGCGCCCCAGGCGTGGCTCACGCCAACGGCATTAATTTGTTTTCCCCCTTTTTTTTGCTGGAAATTTTTTTTTTTTGCTGGACATTTTTTTTTGTGATGTGAATGTTTTTGGAATGTGGGGGTGATATTCCTGCCGACAAAGGGGTGTCACCCTCAGTTTTGGTGGAGAAGGGTTCCCCAGGACCAGGGAGAAGTGATTCCCAGGTCCGTGTGAATGGTGTATGAATGTACAGTGACATAATTGGAGCCGTGGCGTGGCGTTGCTGCTTACAAGCCCAACATGGTGGGCTTGTGCTAATCCAATTAGATGAGGGTGTGATGTGTCTGTGCTAGGGACCACAGTGGTGTGCATGCATGCATTCTCATTGTGCCATGATTAATGTGCATGTTTAACGTGCAAAGATGCCTAATGTGAGCTGTCTCCTGGCTGCTCTTCCCTCAGAAGACGGGGTAGCCTCGGTTAGAGGGGGATTGTCTGGTTCAGGGGTCAGGTCATCACGTAGGTCAATCTGCAGGCCCTTTCTCACTGCGAAGTTGTGCAGAATGCAACATGCATCGATGATCTGGCACACGAAGTTTGGGGAATACAACAGGGTCCCCCCAGACTTATCCAGGCATCGGAAACGTGACTTCAGGAGGTCAAAGGTGCGCTCCACCACTGCACGTGTTTGGGCGTGGGCTTCATTGTATCTTTCCTCTCCTGGGGTTTGGGGGTTCCGGATAGGAGTCATGAGATGGGGTCCCAGTGCATATGCAGAGTCACCTGTAAGGAAAAACACAGGAGGATGTTAGTCATGCATGTGCCCCTTGTGATGTGTGCATCATGGGGGGGACAGTCATGCCTGCCACCCATGTCACTCACCAATCAGCCAGGTGTCCCCATACACGTTTTGTTAGAATTCCATTCCGATGGGGCTCTGATTGTAGATGTAGCTGTCATGGCTGGATGCGGGGTGTTTGGCACGGACGTGCCATATGAGGCCTTGAGCATCGACTATCATCTGTACGTTGATGGAATGCCAATGCTTCCGATTGCGGTATATGTGCTGTGTCTCATGGGGGGGCTGGAGTGCCACATGTGTGCAATCAATGGCCCCCACGGTGCGTGGGAATCTGGAAATTCTGTAGAAATCTGTCATTGCCTTCAGCCGCAGGTCCTCAGTGGTTGGTTTGATGATTTAGTTGGCCAATGCGTCTGAGGATTGCAGGGACAACCTGGTGCACACATCTGCTCACGGAGGATTGTGACATCCCAGCCACCACTCCACTTGTTCTTTGAAAAGAGCCACTGGCAAGGAAATGGAGTGTTGCCATGACCTTGACCAGTGGCTGCACTGCATGTGAGCGGTGTGTTGGGCTGGTGATGTCATCCTGCAGGGTTATGGTTAATTCCAGGATGGCATGAGGGGTGAATCTGAAGATGCGATACACCTCAGAATCACTCATGCCAAAGAGGTCTATGCGTGTGCGGTATATCCTCTCCCGTGCCCTCCTCCGTGCCCTCCTCCTTCTTTGCTCCTCTAAAGTCAGTAGTATAGCTATGAGCGAGGATGTCCCTGGCATGTTGGCATACAGATTGTTGTGCAACACGTGTGACTGCTCTGCTCCTCACTAACGGTGTTGCTTTCTCTGACATGTAGACGAATTGTCTCATTTTAGACCACCTTTTATATGGTCTAATTCTAGACAGGCCGTGCAGCTGTTGCACACAGCGCGTAGCCTGTGCTGCACCAACGTTCTTTTGTGGATCCCCGTAACTCCCTCATTAGCATATTTGAATAGCAAATCAATGGTGTGTCTAGCGCAGTTTTGCGCGGACGGATGCGACTGTCTAACGAAATTACGCTGGACAAAAAAAAGTAGATTTGTTGCGTATCTCGTTTTGGGGATGCGGAGTATCGAAACGAATGCGCAAATTTAGACTTACGCCGCGCATCTCCTGTTACGCCGGCGTAATCGCTCTGTGAATCTGGGCCAGTATATATAATATTAAAATGCATGCAGGGCACTGGACAAAGCACTAGGGACAAAAGGGAGGTGAAATTATTTGACACGGTATTGCAATCTATAAGACTACAGTGTACTGTATGTGTTATGTTTTTTGTACTTTTTGAATTTGCCACTGGGCTCCGCCCCCATGCATTGTGATGCTCGCAGGGAACAGAGCCTGGCACACAGTACATCCGGTGGGGGACACAGCAGGATCTTGGTGACAAGGTAAGTAGAAAATAAATAGTGCAGCGCTAAAACAAACAACAATATATGGTATGCATACTGAAAATGCCTCAAAATAAAGTGTGAATAGAAAACATACAAAGTGAAATAAGAACTAATGATGAAAAAAGTTCAAGGAAGCTTAAAAGGCTTCAAATAGTGATGTAAAGAAAGTCAATGTGAAATAAACTCAATAGAAGAAACTCAATAGAAGAAATTTTTCCCATGGGATGGCACAGAGTACAGGAACATCAGATTGTCTGCTGTAATTCTCAAACTCTTCACAAAGTGAACAAATGAGGGACTGTTACCAGATTGGGTGGACTCATCTGTTATAAAACAGTGGGTCATGCAGGCTTGTGATCCCAGATGGCCTGGATCAATATTAGGATCCTGGTGGTCTCGAGACCCCTGGATCAATCCTGGAAGAGGTGGTCTGATAGACTGGAATATGAAGTTCGCACTCCTCCGCTAACCAATTCATATCAAGGTGGATTCGTTCTTTCTCCCAAAAATTTAGGAAAATTAACAAAGAGAGATGCTCCCAATGGTGCAGGTAAAACCAGGTATGGTCTATTATAAAAAATGCCAAATAAAATGACAGGTAAAAGTGATCACAATAAAACATATAAAAAGCAATGTAGGGTGCAGTAATGCTCGACTGACATGTTTTGACTCAAATGGTCATCAACTGGGGCATATTATATATTATACAATATGCCCCTGTTTCGCCAGGATTGATCTAGATGTCTCAGGACCACCAGGATTCTTCTAATATTGATCACAAGCCTGCATGACCCACTGTTGTATAACAAATGAGTCCACCTGATCTGGTAAGAGTACCTCATGTGTTCACTTTGTGAACAGTTTGAGAATTACAGCAGACAACCTGATTTTTGTCCTCTGTGTTATCCCATGGGAACAGTTTCTTCTATTGAGTTTATTTCACGTGAACTTTCTTTACATCACTATTTGAAGCCTTTTAGGCTTCCTTAAAAATTTTTCATCATTAGTTCTTATTTCACTTAGTATGTTTTCTATTCACAATTTATTTTGAAGCATTTTCAGTATGCACATCATATATTGTTGATTTGTTTTAGAGCTGCACTATTTATTTTCTATTTATGATTAACTTTGTTTGTTTGAGTGCTAGCAGCTTTCTGTTTTGACATTTGGGTTCTAGCGCAGTTTTTTCTCTACACCATTTCATTGTTAAGGTAAGTAACCTGGACCAGGATTCTGCAATGCATTCCCAAAAATGAACTCAGAGCAATGCATTCCCAAAAATGAACTCAGAGCCATACTCGGGATTACCTCCTGGAAGGTTAATGGCTGTGTGTTATTTTGTGGGGGCAGCAAATTCACACTGTTATACAAGCTGTACGTTCACTACTTTACATTGTAGCAAAGTGTAATTTCTTCATTGTTGTCACATAAAAAGATATGATAAAATATTTACAAAAATGTGAGGAGTGTACTCACTTTTGTGAGATACTGTGTATATATATATATATATATATATATATATACACAGTACAGACCAAAAGTTTGGACACACCTTCTCATTTCAAGAGTTTTCTTTATTTTCATGACTATGAAAATTGTAGGTTCACACCAGAGATGCTTAGCACTTGTTGGCCCTTTTGCCTTCACTCTGCGGTCCAGCTCACCCCAAACCATCTTTATTGAGTTCAGGTTCGGTGACTGTGGAGGCCAGGTCATCTGGCGCAGCACCCCATCACTCTCCTTCTTGGTCAAACAGTCCTTACTAAACGCAAACCGGATGGAATAGCATGCCGCTGCAAGATGCTGTGGTAGCCATGCTGGTCTTCAATTTTCAATAAATCCCCAACAGTGTCATCAGCAAAGCACCCCCACACCATCACCTCTCCTTCTCCATGCTTCACAGTGGGAACCAGGCATGTAGAGTCCATCTGTTCACCTTTTCTGCATCGCACAAAGACACGGTGGTTGGAACCAAAGATCTCAAATTTGGACTCATCAGATCAAAGCACAGATTTCCACTGGTCTAATGTCCATTCCTTGTGTTCTTTAGCCCAAACGAGTCTCTTCTGCTTGTTGCCTTTCTTTAGCAGTGGGTTCCTACAGTCTGATTCACACAGTCTCCTCTTAACAGTTGTTCTAGAGATGTGTCTGCTGCAAAAGGTGGCTACTTTAAAGAACCTAGAATATGACATATATTTTCAGTTGTTTCACACTTTTTTGTTATGTATATAATTCCACATGTGTTAATTCATAGTTTTGATGCCTTCAGTGTGACTCTACAATTTTCATAGTCATGAAAATAAAGAAAAATCTTGGAATGAGAGGGTGTGTCCAATTTTTTTGGTCTGTACTGTATATATATATATATATATATATATATATATATATATATATATATATATAGATAGATAGATAGATAGATAGATAGATATAGATATAGATATATCTACATTTATGTATAATATTTACTGTATATATATATATATATATATATATATATATATATACATACATATATATATGAAATTAGCTGGATTTTTGCAATTGTTCCACAATATTGCACTTATTTCGTTTATGCACCTTATGTATATAATTTTGCACAGGTGGCAATTGCATACATTTTATTTTAGTTAATTTTTTATTTATGGTTACAATGTTGTTAATATTGTTTCATATTTGGAATATCCTTTATATATTTTTATAGTAGCTATTAGAGGAATTAAGGTATATCAACACAGAATCTTTTTAGTTTAATTGAGCTCCGGGGGAGTGTTAGCACAAATGGTACTCTCCTCACGGCAAGCCTTAAAAGGATTAGACAGACTGGGGGAATATCCCCACCCCCTATTGAGACGCCTGTTATTTGTAAAAATCTAAATAATTATCAAAAATAATTATGCTTTAGAGGAAAAATGATGCATTCAACTATTAAATGTTGTATTTCTATTGTTATATATATTGATGTCCTCCAAAAAATATTTGCCATAATCTAAATCCTGTGAATGAGGGTTAATTGTGTAAAATGACGATACATTATCTGTACCTAACAGATAATTTTCTTAATACTTGATGTGTGGAATTCGAATAACATGTTTTAATATTGTTAATGTAGAATTTGGAATTCACTATAATTGTCTGTAGGAAAAAATCCATGTATTCAGCTAATCTCAATGTTAGACTGTTGACTACCTGGGTCATGTTGTCAGATCGGCATTTAATTTTTTTTCCTTGGTTTGAGCACTAAAATGTAGATTGTCATTATAATGTGGACAGTCCAAATTTCAAAAAGGTTTGTTTAAAACATGATCCTCTAAAAGTCTGTGCTAAAGCCAGCACATTGCTTGCAGTATCTGTGGCTCTAGACAAAGCTATGTTAGCCAATTTATGTAGGATATTCTATATAAATACACACATTTTTTTTTATTATTATTATGTGGACAGGTGTGGACTAGGCTTAACACAGCTGGCAGACAAGTTGCATTTTACATATCAAAAGAGCTAAAGCAGTTACCTAAAGTGGATTGTAAAATGTAAATTTGTCTGATCAGAATTGAAAGAAATAGTAAAGGTCCACAGGGTTGTTAATGCAATTTAGTAAATTTGGTGAAAGGAGAAACTGGGTTCTCTAAAGGTGTTGAATATTTCCATGTATTCTGTCATCTACCTGTCTGTACCCCTGTTGGCTGTTTTGAAGTCTAAATAAATGCATCTCTCTGGATGAGCCAAATTGGTGCGGAAATAACATGAATTATAAATCGAGATTTTCCTAGCTTGTGACGGAAAATATTAGTTATATGAAGACAGGAGGCGAGTATCTTGCATTAATCTTTCTTTATTTAATGCTCATAGCAGAAATGTTTTCTCTATATCCTTTATTTCTCAAAACTTTTTGCACCTAAAATGGTGGAGAAAAGAAACTACAGTTCCCAGCAGTCCCAGCGGTTGTTAGCCACGCCCCCAGGTGACCTGTATATATGGAATTGACCTGGTGTACTCCCTCCTCTTTCTTGGAGCGAATGTCTAAACAGTAAAACCTGGAAAAGGAGTCCAAACGTGACTCTTCGGCCATCCGGCCCATCCTGTGGTGATGTTGTAGAACAAAGGCGAACGGACTGCAATCCTGCCGTCAACAACTCCAACCGGGAGATTTCGCGGAGATTACGTCCCAACGGGGACTTCAAAAGAACTTGTCAAGCACCAACGATAGTCTGGAATGGAGGTTCAGTATCCTGAAAAAAGAATAAAATTCGTAATAGGGTGGGAAGGGTGGGAAGATACTCGCCTCCTGTCTTCATATAACTAATATTTTCCGTCACAAGCTAGGAAAATCTCGATTTATATATCAGACAGGAGGCTCATATCTTGCAGCTTCAAAGCTCTTATGCACATATAAACATCATGCAGTACAAGAAACATCAGTCAGATATGTATATACGTATATATTGTCTAATACACATCCCGAACTAATCGTGAGATAGTGAGGGATCAGGACTGTTGAGAGGTAACGACAGATAAGGAGACATGATTTTCAGGTCTGAAATAAAATTGGCGAAAGGTTGACTCTGACGACCAATCCGCCGCCAATAGGAGGTCTGATAGAGAGCCCCCTGAAGTAAACACCTTCGTGGCCATAGCCCCTCTGGTCGAGTGTGCGCCAAAGAGGGAGACATCTATGCCCGACATCTCCATAACCAACCTGACCCACCTAGCCAAAGTGGCCGAAGCCACCGGGTGGTGTGGTTGTACGTATGAGACTAGCAGTTGCGAGAACGTAGGCGAACGTAGAGTCGCAGTGCGTGACTCGTAGGTCTGAAGACAGCGGACGACGCATAGACGTGGGTGCGATAGGAAGAAAGGGTAGAAAACCGAATGTAATTGAGTCTTGGTTCTGCGTACTATCGAGAATCTAACCCCTTCTGGTGAGAATTGACGTCTAGAAATATCTAGGGCTCTCACGTCCGATATTCTTTTAATGGATACCAGGCATAAAAGTGTAGTAAGTTTCAAGGAAAGGCTCTTTAAGGAAAGACGATCGTTGTCTTCCCAAGAGGAAAACAGTTGAAGAACCTTGGAGACATCCCAGGTCGAATGGTATCGAGGACGTGGGGGACGGTTATACCTAACCCCTCGTAGTAAGCGACATACTAATGGGTGTTTGCCAATGGGTAAGGAATCGACTGGACAGTGGTATGCTGATATAGCGGATCTGTAAACGTTAAGTGAACTGTATGATTTCCCCGTATCGTAGGATTCTGCTAAGTAGTTCACAACTAAAGAGACAGGAGCCTTAGTGGGATCAATCTGTTGTTGATCACACCAACGAACCCATAACCCCCAGGCAGATCTATATGCCGATCTAGTCCCTGGGGCCCAGGCCAGGGCGAGGAGGTCTCTAGCCGATCGTGAAAGTCCTGTACCAGAGTCTGGTGCCCCGAGACTAGCCATGCCAGGAGGGGTAGTTTGCCCTCCGTAAGTAACGGGTGTAGGCCTTTGGTCGGATTGGTCAGCAGGTGTGGTGAGTGGGGGAGGAGTCTGGGATAGTCGATCGACATCCCAAGAATCAGAGGGAACCACGGTTGCGTCGGCCACCAGGGGGTGATCAGCACCACCGTTGCCCCTTGATTGACTATGTGGAGGAGTAGTCTGGTGATCATTGTGAAGGGCGGGAACGCGTAATGTAGCCCCTCGGGCCATTTTTGGCGGAATGCGTCTACTGCTATTGCTTCTGGGTCCGGCCTCCAGCTGTAAAAGCAGGGTAGTTGCCGGTTGAGTCTCGAGGCGAACAGGTCCGTGTGAAGTGGACCCCAAAGGTTTTGTATTGATAGAAAAATCGATCTGTCTAGTGTCCAGTCGCTGGAGTCTGTCAGATATCGGGAATTCCAGTCTGCCACACAGTTGGACACTCCTGGAATGTATTCCGCCACTGGGATAATGTCGCGGGATAGACAGAAATTCCAGAAATCGGAAGCGATGTCCGCTAGTATTTTGGATTTTGTGCCCCCTAGGCGATTGATATACTGGACTGTTGGACACTCCTGGAATGTATTCCGCCACTGGGATAATGTCGCGGGATAGACAGAAATTCCAGAAATCGGAAGCGATGTCCGCTAGTATTTTGGATTTTGTGCCCCCTAGGCGATTGATATACTGGACTGCTGCCACGTTGTCCATGCGTAAGAGAACGCAACAGTTGGATCTCCGTGACAGAAAACTCCTGATGGCGAAGAATGCCGCCAGGAGTTCCAGAGCGTTGATGTGGAGGGAGGATTCGTTTACGGACCATGTCCCTCCTGTAGAATCCTGGCCACAACGGGCTCCCCAACCCTGCCGGCTCGCATCCGATTCTAGGATGACGTCTGGCCGTGAATTGAAGATTGTCTTGCCGTTCCATTCGACGGCATGTTTGAGCCACCACCGCAATTCCTCCTCCGATTCCGGACAAAGGTTGACTTTGTCCGAATAACGGAGGCCTTGTCGGAGGTGGAGGGTTCTGAGGCGTTGTAAGGCCCGATAATGTAAGGGAGCAGGGAAAATTGCTTGAATGGAAGCTGATAGTAATCCGACTATGCGTGAAAGGAGTCTCAGAGAGGTTTGACCCTTGCGTAAAACTGCTCTGATTTCTTTTCGGATCAGGGTTAGTTTGGAAGTGGGCAGGCGTAGTACCGCTTGCCTGGTGTCCACGGAGAAGCCTAAGAACTCCATCTCCTGAGCAGGGGAGAGTAAAGACTTTTTGTGATTGATGAGGAAACCCAAGTCCTCCAGTAGTGAAACTGTCCAGTGTTTGTGTAGCACGGCTTGCGCTTTTGAGCGAGCCATGATCAGGAGATCGTCGAGATAAATTATCAGTCGTACCCCCCTGCAACGAAGTGCAGCCACCACGGGTTTCATTATTTTGGTGAAGCACCATGGGGCTGACGACAGGCCGAAAGGCAGGCAGGTAAATTGCCACATACGGCCCTTCCATATGAACCTCAGAAATCTTTGGGAGGAAGGATGCATTGGTACCGTTAGGTACGCATCCTTGAGGTCTATTTTGACCAACCAATCTCCCTGGAGTAACAGATCTCTTAGAAGATGTATTCCCTCCATCTTGAAGTGACGAAAGGCCACGTATTGGTTCAGTTCTTTCAGATTTATCACAGGTCTGTAGCCCCCGTCCTTCTTCTTTACTAAGAAGAGGTTGCTTACAAACCCGGGGGATAAGGGGTCCACCTCTATCACAGCGTGTTTTGAAATGAGGTCCTGTAGTTCTACGTCTATGAGGTGAAGATTTTGTTCTGAAAAATGTATGGGTTGTGGTAGCACCGACTCGATTGGTTGTGATATGAAATCTATGTGGTATCCCGTAATTGTGGACAGTATCCAGGCGTCCGCAGTAATCGTGTACCAGGGATGGATAAAATGTCTCAGTCTGCCCCCTACAGGTGTGTGAGTATGGTAATTCAGTGGTATACTCACCGGTGGGTGGTCGGGACCTGGGGAAACCTCTGCCGCCGCGTCCTCTCCATGGGCGTCCTCTAGGAGGGAAAAATGGAGCAGGTTGTGCCACTGGAACGGAGTATTGCTGTGTGGATGAGTAGGCTTGAGCGGGTGCCCTAGGATAGGCCTTGTAGTTGTTGCCACGGCCGGCAGATCGGCCTCTATTTCTGCCGGCCCTGTGAAAAACCTTAAGGCCGGAACCTGATCTTTTAAGAGAAGTTTGGGCCTTATCGAGGCTATTGAATAGACCTACAAATCTATTTATGTTTTTCATTAAATCTTCACCAAATAGGAGGCCTTCCGCTGAGGGGCCTGGTTCCGATTCCGCCAAATGTGACAATTGCGGATCAAGCTTCATTAAAATTGACCTGCGGCGTTCAACAGCGCATGTCGTATTGGCTGAGCCTAATAGGCAAATGGCACGTTGTGCCCAACCTCTCAGTTGTATTAAATCTACCGGTGTTTCAGTGGCGGCCGCCTGTTCAGATAGATTCAAAATTTTGGTCAGAGGACCTAAAAGGTCTAGGATACGATCCTGGATCGTCTTGAAAGAGCGTTCTATGCCTTTCTTAGTATATTTGCCGGATTTGGTCAAGTATTTTTGAAGGACCGGGTCAATTTCAGGTGTAAGTGCCACTTTATTAGGAATGAACGGTCTGGGGCATTCTGCTCTTAGCTTATTCCTATTTGCCCTGTCCAAGGTTCTCCTTGTCCAGTGTTCCACGTATTGGGACACCTGTGGAAGGGGTGCCCAGTCCCCTGATCTGGGATGGGATATATTTTCCGGGTTAAAGAAAGGTTCCCCTAGGGAGTCTACAATTGCCTCAGATGGCAGTCCCGGATTGGCTCCAATATCGGTAGCCATTTGCCCAGCCTCCTCTTGATCGGAATCAAGATCGTCGGATGCCATTATCAGCGATCCTTCAGATGATTCGTTCTCCGACTCATCGTTAAATGAATCTGGTTTAGCCCTGTGGCCTGCTTGAAATTTCTTTCTGGGAATCTCCTTGGATATCAAGGGTCGATCAGTGTTAGGACGGCTGGGGTGGCAGGCCGAGGAAGGTCCTGCCTCATGCATATATTTTTCTTCCCCTGCCGGGGAGTCGAGGCAAGCAGTCATATGCTTTCGCTTGTAAGGGACCTTGCCCAGTTTTTCCCCTTCAGGATGAGTCCTGGGAGGGTTAATGGTAGCAGATAAAGCAGCCTGGATAGAGCTATTTATAAGCTCCTGAATCTGGGTAGCAGATAACAGTTGTGGGGTCTCAGGGGTTAAGCCCAGACTTGAGATGGTAACATTATGGGCACCTGCTTGTTCTGCCATGTCTAATGGAGAGCGTTTGTTATCTAAGCAATGTCTCCAATATGACTGTTAAGCCTATCTGGCAATTTAGTTTAAATGTATGTTATGGGCTAGTAATAACAACAATACCGCTCTCCTCAAGAAACACTGCTCTCCTCACCGCTGCAGCCGTGGCAATGCGATGAGGAGGAAGTAACTGTCTCCCGAGCGGCCGTAGACTCGCGAGAAGTTGTGAGAGCACCGCGATTGGCCGAGAGAGTTGAAGAGAGAGGGGAGGAGTAAGCGCGTCATTCGTCGCGCCCCCTCCTCTTGTCTGAGGCGCGAAACATCGTGAGGGAGAAGCGGGAGTGTGGCGCTGCAGGCAGATACGGCGCGCACGAGAAGGGGGGGAAAGCCGGCTTCCCAATCAGAGAGTCAGATAAGTGTGACGCTAGTACCTGACTGACACCCTCTATGTGGGAAATAGAGTCGAGCGCCGTGTTCCTCATGAAAGAGGATCCGCAGCGCTCACAAGTGAACTTGAAAAATAAAATAAAAAACACCATAAAAGGAATATATATATAAATATATATACTTGCTAAATAATATACAACTATATCTAAGAAAAATATATATGGTTTATCTATATATTTGCAGTTTTTTTAAAAGAGAGTTAATAAAATTGATACTTATCTTGCCATGAGCAGAAAGAAAGAGAAGGGAGTACACCAGGTCAATTCCATATATACAGGTCACCTGGGGGCGTGGCTAACAACCGCTGGGACTGCTGGGAACTGTAGTTTCTTTTCTCCACCATTTTAGGTGCAAAAAGTTTTGAGAAATAAAGGATATAGAGAAAACATTTCTGCTATGAGCATTAAATAAAGAAAGATTAATGCAAGATATGAGCCTCCTGTCTGATATATAATTAATAATTATCATCATTCTACTACTATATGACTACAAGCTCAAGCAAACCTTGTTCTTCCTCAAAACACATTTGATACCTGGCTCCAAATACTTCAACTCTACAATGTAAGTGTCAGAAAAGGGGTATTCAGTGAGGCCGAGAAGCGGAGAGCTGTTCACTCTTGCGACTAAGTGCACTCCACCCCCTGGAGATGGTACAGAGGATGGATGGCACAAAGAGGCACAAGCTACCGGCGTAGGTCAAAAGGCAATCAGCGTCACAGCAGGAGATCAAACAGGCAGGAAACAGGAACTCAATCACAGGAAGCTGAAAGACGAACCAGCAACTTGTGTGGGTGTTTGCTTCATTTTTATAGGCAGCCAGGCCGTCACTAGTGCACATGCGTGACTGCAAACACCCATGCACGGGAGCGCCGTTCCACCGCGAATGCGAACACGGCGATGCTGGGCAGTTTGAAACAGTTTTTTTCTCTGACAGTAAGTAAAGAAAGTTTCACCTCAGTTTTTTTGTAATTAGGTCTGGATCAGCATTTGTCTTGAGTACTATCAAGGGACAAATTCCAGCCCTTGCAATCTAATTCCACAATCTTTTAACCTTCTATTCTTTCTATTCTTCAGGACTTTTGTACAGGGCATCTCTCCTCTTTTACATCCTCTTGTGACTCAGTGAGATCTAAATTTGCTTCTGAAGCCTGCCTTTTGAACCTATTAGAGATGTTCCCCTTTCCCCTCTCACTTACAGGATTGTATTCTTTGTGGCCCTAACCTCTGTAAGGCATGTGTCTGATACTAGTGGCTTTATCACGTAAAGAATTATTTTTGGTTTTACACAAGAAAGTTTACTAATGTAGTTTTTTTTCAGGTTGATTATCAACTGATGCTAGCTTGAAGCATAAGGTCCTTCAAGCAGCCATTTTTGCTGCAGACTGCCCTTAGTTTTATTCTGTTTTGTTACGTAGGCCTGTTGGCATTTTGTTACTGTGTTGCACAGTTAGACAGCTTTTGGATATCCCAGTCATGTCAGAATATTGTTAGTGGAGAAAATACTTTAGGAACTAAAAAACGTTTTAAAACAATGACATTTTGTTGCCAAACATCACAGGATTATTACAATGTTTAATTTTGAATTTTTTTGCAGAATATTATTATATGCATAAATCATTTATTTTATTTTATTTATATAACACAACCATGTAGGATTGTTTTGTTTGTACTTTAGGTCATTTGTCTACCCTAGTGAAATACTGTATATGTGAAATCTGAAAAACATAATATGTAAAATGTAATAGTGTTAACATTGCGTTATAATTTTTCAACTGCAAAGTGAACTTTCTTGAAAGTATGATTGTGTTTAGGCATGTGCATTTCGTTTCGTTCCGAATCGAAATTCGGACGAATTTTCCATTATTCGGACATTCGGATGCATACGAATTCCCGAATTGCTATATTAGCGAAAAATTTCGACCGTTTTCGGAATTCGTTCATTTTCGACCGAATTTCGAAAAAAAAAAATGGTCGAAATCGAATTTTTTTTTTCGAATTCCGAATCGAATACCCGCGGACTAAATTCGATCGGAATTCGAAAAAAAAAAAAAAAAAAAAAATATTTTCGAATTTAATTCGAAAAAAATTCTATTCGAAAAGAGACTATTTGTTTTCTAATCTGGTTGAAATATTTTCGATTTTGACAGTTTTTTTCGAAATTCGGTCGAAAACGAACGAATTCGAAAAACGGTCGAAATATTTTCGATTTCGACCGTATTTTTCGAAATTCGGTCGAAAACGAACGAATTCCGAAAACGAATTCAACACATGTAACGAACCTAACTTAACGAAATTTATTAAATGACGAATTGAAACGAAACGAAACGAAACGAATTTTTCACTTTTGCACATGCCTAATTGTGTTGTAAACAAAATCATTGAGCTGTTCTGTTAAAACAGAAACTATGGGCCAGATTCACGTACATCGGCGCATTTTTTGACTGGCGTAGCGCACCTCCTTTACGTTAGACTGCCGCAATGTAGCGGTGCAATCACCGTATTCTTGATTGATTTGCGCAGAAATTAGCGCCTGTGCAACGTAATTTCAGAGGCGTAAGGCGGAGTAATTGAAATTGGGAAGGACGTGGGCGTGTTACATTGAAATGAGCCGTAACCCCATGCAAATGAAGGGCCGGCCGGCTCACGCATGCGCGCATGAAGCAGACCATGGTCAGCACCTCTCTGCGCATGCTCACAACTCGGGAACGGCGCAATAAGTGAAATTGGAAGTGGACCCGGGCAACTTTGTGAACTACGCAGACAGCATAAATAGACAGACACAAACGCACTTCCTTTGCAAAAGTACATCCCTTTGTATCCCTCCCTATACAGCAAGGTGCTTTTGTTCTGTTGTTTGTTGCGTTGTGATTTGTCTTTGTTATATTTGTGGACTGTTTGATCTTGTGTTTGGTAGAATATATTTGAAAGTGTTTTTTGGTGACTGTTTGTGAGACTTTTTGGTTGATAGATTTTTGTTTGTTTGTTTTGTTGCTTGATTTTTCCTGCTTGTTTTTGTGAGTGATTTTTGCTGATTGTTTGGGGGAGAGTTTTTGTATGAGTATGACTGAGAGGAAGAGAAAGTTAAATTTTACTTTGGGGGAGAAACAAATAATTGCCCGGGCCATTACCCAATATGGGCGTTTCCTCCACGGCCCGAAGAGTGCCAACACCACCCCGGCCAGGTGAATGCAGCGGGGGGGGGGGAGTCCCGGACATGGCCAGGGATTGAAAAGAATATCATTGACCTCCGGCGTCTGGTCAGAAAGAAGCTGGCCAAAATGGCAGCCCATGCCAGGGGCACAGGAGGGGGCCCACCATGCCCTGTTAGGCTTACAGCAGAGGAGCGTGCGGTGGCCCACACCTTTCATAGACAACAGGTGGAGGGCCTGCCTGGCTATGACTCCAGTCATGAAGGCGTGATGCCAGGTAAGGTTTTTTTGCCCTATCAGGTGTGTAGCATGTGGGGGGGGGGGCTGAAAGGGAATATGTGGCAAGTGTGTGGATCCTCCAACCTGTGAATGTTTTGTGTCATCCACAGATGTGCAGGAGGGTGCTGGGCCATCTGGGCTGACCGCACCATCCCAGGGACAACAGCCTGATGAGGACCCCCCGACAAGGCCGGAGTCCTCGGAGGAGGTTGAAGAGGAGGAGGTTGAGGAGGAGGAGGTTGAGGAGGAGGAGTTTGAGGAGGAGGAGGATGTCATGTCAGCCAGTGGATTGCTGTTTTTGGAGGAGTCTTCCTCTCTGGCTGGCAGCAGCCAGCCCTCCATAAGGGCTAGCCCCTCCCACTCCTCCCCCAACAGGGCTCCTCTCCCAAGGGCCTCCCCTTCTCCCCAGCCACAAGCCTCATCTGGAGGCAGGAAGTCGTCCCAGCAGACCAGGGGGATGGCCGAGGTTCTGCCCGCCAATCTGAGAAGGGACCAGGCCCTTCAGACCCGCCATCTGGGACAGGTCAGCCAGACTCTGGGGCGGATGGAGGAGAGCCTGTCCTCCATAAAGGATACGTTTGGGGACCTGGACTGCCACTCCCGGGCTCTTACAAACTGCATAAATGTACTGCAGACTACAACAGCAGACGTTGGGCAGGATGTGAGGGCCCTCACCCAGGCTATCCAGGCCAACACGGCAACACTAGGTGCTGGCCTGAACAGAATTGCCGTGGCCTTGGAGGGCAGGCCGCCAGGTGGGCAGAGACCAGGGGCTGCTCCTCCTTCCCCGGATTACCCCCCCTCCCCATGAGTCTCCCCTGAGGAGCTGGAGCCGTGGCCGTGGGCGCCATAGGCGTGGCTCACGCCAGCGGCATTAATTTGTTTACCCCCTTTTTTTTTTGCTGGACATTTTTTTTGTGTTGTGAATGTTTTTGGAATGTGGGGGTGATATTCCTGCCGGAAAAGGGGTGTCACCCTTAGTTTTGTTGGAGAAGGGTTCCCCAGGACCAGGGAGAAGTGATCCCCAGGTCCGTGTGAATGGTGTATGAATGTACAGTGACATATTTGGAGCCGTGGCATGGCGTTGCTGCTCACAAGTCCAGCATGGTGCCATGATTAATGTGTGTGTTTAACGTGCAAAGATGCCTAATGTGAGCTGTCTCCTGGCTGCTCTTCCCTCAGAAGACGGGGTAGCCTCGGTTAGGGGGGGATTGTCTGGTTCAGGGGTCAGGTCATCACGTAGGTCAATCTGCAGGCCCTTTCTCACTGCGAAGTTGTGCAGCAGGCAACATGCACCGATGATCTGGCACACGAAGTTTGGGGAATACAACAGGGTCCCCCCAGACTTATCCAGGCATCGGAAACGTGACTTCAGGAGGCCAAAGGTGCGCTCCACCACTGCACGTGTTTGGGCATGGGCTTCATTGTATCTTTCCTCTCCTGGGGGTTGGGGGTTCCGGATAGGAGTCATGAGATGGGGTCCTAGTGCATATGCAGAGTCACCTGTAAGGGAAAAGACAGGAGGATGTTAGTCATGTATGTGCCCCTTGTGATGTGTGCATCATGGGGGGGGACAGTCATGCCTGACTCCCATGTCACTCACCAACCAGCCAGGTGTCCCCATACACGTTCTGTTTGAATTCCATTCGGATAGGGCTCTGATTGTAGATGTAGCTGTCATGGCTGGATCCGGGGTGTTTGGCACGGACGTGCCATATGAGGCCTTGGGCATCGACTATCACCTGTACGTTGATGGAATGCCAATGCTTCCGATTGCGGTATATGTGCTCTGTCTCATGGGGAAGCTGGAGTGCCACATGTGTGCAATCAATGGCCCCCACGGTGCGTGGGAATCTGGCAATTCTGTAGAAATCTGTCATTGCCTTCAGCCGCAGCTCCTCAGTGGTGGGTTTGATGATTTGGTTGGCCATGCATCTGAGGATTGCAGGGACAACCTGGTGCACACATCTGCTCATGGAGGATTGTGACATCCCAGCCACCACTCCACTTGTTCTTTGAAAAGAGCCACTGGCAAGGAAATGGAGTGTTGCCATGACCTTGACCAGTGGCTGCACTGCATGTGAGCGGTGTGTTGGGCTGGTGATGTCCTCCTGCAAGGTTGTGGTTAATTCCAGGATGGCATGAGGGGTGAATCTGAAGATGCGATACACCTCAGAATCACTCATGCCAAAGAGGTCTATGCGTGTGCGGTATATCCTCTCCCATGCCCTCTTCCGTGCCCTCCTCCGTGCCCTCCTCCTTCTTTGTCCCTGGCATGTTGGCATACAGATTGTTGTGCAACACGTGTGACTGCTCTGCTCCTCACTAACAGTGTTGCTTTCTCTGACATGTAGACGAATTGTCTAATTTTTTACCACCTTTTATATGGTCTAATTTTAGACAGGCCGTGCAGCTGTTGCGCACAGCGCGTAGCCTGCGCTGCAACAGCGTTCTTTTGTGGATCCCCGTGACTCCCTCATTAGCATATTTGAATAGCAAATCAATGGTGTGTCTAGCGCAGTTTTGCGCGGACGGATGCGCCTGTCTATCGAAATTACGCCGGACAAAAAAAAGTAGATTTCTTGAGTATCTCATTTTGGGGATGCGGAGCATCGAAACGCATGCGCAAATTTAGACTTACGCCGCGCATCTCCTGTAACGCCGGCGTAATCGCTCTGTGAATCTGGCCCTATGTGTTTAGTCCATTAAAGTCAATTATTTCCCAGTCATCATTTTTTAATTGCAGGCTGAAAACACAAATTTGATTTCTATTGCGAAACCTCCACATTTTCCCTGTTCCATATTCATGTAATATGCTGATCTTATGGTAAAGGAAGATAGAAGCATGGCTCTTACCCAACAGTAACTGTTTTCTGTTTCCTCTTTTATGAATTATTCTGTGCATTAGCATTCAATACATAATGTATATTTTACCATGTTTGTGAAATCAAGAATCCTTAGCAAAGATGCAAATAAGAATGTAGTCATTTTTATTTAAAAAAATCCTGAAAATCTAAGCACCCTGTATAACCTCAGCCTATTGTATGCTTATCTTATTTATGGAGCTACAGTCCACTAATGACTAATATACAGTAAATGTCCTGTTGCTTAAAATGACTGTGAGAATAAAAAATAATGCTTAAAGGGGTTGTAAAGGTCTGCGGACCAGTTTCAGCGGACATGTTCGATCGTGTACAAACAAAACAAAAGAAAGTTGCTGCTAATAATATAAAGTGAAGCTGCCAGCACTAACAGTGAAACGACTTGTGAGTGAACAATAAAGAAAAAATAAGTGCAGCGCTTAAAAATGTAAAATTGCGTGAAGCAGTTTACATGAATCTCATCCAAATGGGTGGGATTATATTGTGATGAGTGAACCAAAAACACAATACAAAGATAAACAATTAAAGGGATAGTGAAACCCTTAGGCCTCGTACACACGAGGCAATCCATTTGTTCAAATTGGTCAGACCGACCGATTTGAACAAATCTGTCTGCTTGGATTTTGGTTTGCTCGCGTGTACACACGAGCAAACCAAAATCCCCGCCAACAGACAGCGCGCTGACATGTCGGTGACGTGGCGGTGACGTTGACGCCGCCACGTCACCGCACCAGGAAGTAAAACACTTCCACGCATGCGTCGAAATCATTTGGCGTGTGTGCGAGAAGACATGTCTGCTGGTTAGCATACTAACCAGCAGACATGTCGGGCGGACGGGTTCCCAGCCGACAGATTGGTAAGCATGCTTTCCAATCTGTCGGGTGGCCAAATCCATCGGCTCGCCCGTACACACGATCGAATCTGTCTGCTGAAACGGTCTAGCAGACCGTTTCCAGCAGACAGATTTGATCGTGTGTACGAGGCCTTAGAGTGCAAACAATGAATTATAAAGTATGGAGGAAGTCCTTCAAAAAACAATGTATAAGTACAAATAGGTCTTCATATGAAACACTCCTGTAGAACACTCCTGTGTTAGAATATAATTTAACATTTTATAGTTAAAAGAATAAAGTTAGGTAAGGGGTGTACCATCGTCCCTATGATCTAGTATAAATTTAGGGGACTCAGGGATTCCCTACAACCCTGAGACTCCAACAAAAAAGGTGGGCGGGAAGGACTATACCGGTACAGTATGAATTGGTTGAAAACAACCAAAGTAATTCACATAAGGTAGATTATAAAAAAGGTTTATTCACATAAAAACATCAAATAAAGTAAAACATACATAACATATAGGAACAATACAGACACATTTACCCAAAATCTGAACACCGGTCATGCAATCCCTTCTATTAGAAAGGGTGGGATCTCAATGAAGAAATTGGAGTCGTGAGACAGGCAGTCTCTGGTCTCAACTAGTTTTGCGAGTTGTTTCGCTTCGTCAGGAGACAGTCTAAAATATAATACAGGACAACAATCAAACATTTCAAAAAACACAGATACATTATTTGCCACCAGGGGGTATATAGGACAAAACCCCTGGATGTTAATAAAATACATAATAAGGGAATTTTTGTCGATCATGTCGCCTACCTAACGGCACATCGTCCATTGACCCAATAATCCAAGGCAGGCAATAGGTAAATACCTAGAGGCTGGACCAAGAGAATTCTTGGGGTAGACCTGATGGTAAGGATATATATCACTAATGTGAAGGTAGTACATTGGAGGTACGGGAGGGGGAGAGGGAAAAAAAGGGGGAGGGGGGGGGAACAAAGAGGGGAGAAGGAAATGGAGAGCGGGAGGGAATGGAAAAAAGGAGGAAGAAAGAAAAAGTGGGGTGGGGAGGGGGGGGAGGATGGGCAAAAGGAGTAAAAGAAAGGGGGGAGGGGATTAGAGGTGATGGGTGAAGGAAGAAACCAGGAACGTAAGAGGGAGGGGGGGGCCCATGTGCAAATTGTGCAAGGGGAGTGAACTATCCAAGGGGAAAGAAAACAACCCTGGTTTGTTTGAGGAATGAGGGGGGAGAAAGGGGGGCAAGAAAGAAAGGAAAAGGGGGAAAATAGAAAACAAAGGGGGGGGGATGGAGGGGTGGGGGGGGAAACGGGAAAAAAAGGGAGAACAAAGGAGGGACAGGATGCAGCCGGAAACCCCATGTAGTGGGCAGGGTGAACACCACAAGGATGAAAAAGAGGGATCACCGATGTGAATATAGTGCAACACCATGCAAATCCATGACTTAGTAACCACTGATATAGAGATATATTACCTATGTGTCCCAATGGGCATCAAAAAGTGGTGGAGGACAGAAAGGGGTCCCAGGACTACAAAAGTCCCGTTTAAAAGGGTTACTCAGATGACACTGTGGGTAGACTTGCATAGCATATATGTTCAGGTCTATGCGCAGCAAAAGGTAAAGCAGTTACCAAACTCCTGCTGGTAGCAGCGCTGGTTCCTAATAAACAAGTATAAAGATAGTATGAGTAAAGTGTGGAACAAAACTCAAAAACACATAAAGGAAAAGAGGAAACAAAATCAAAGCAGCAAAGAGGTCTGAGCGCAATGCAGAGAGAACCAGTGTACTTACTTAAACGTGTATGGTAATACACATGTCCTGGGACCCAGTCCGGTGCACATAATGTCCTGTGGACTGGGTTTAAAAATGGAAGCCTGATGAGCAGGTGGGCGTATGAGGGTCCAGAAAAAGGGGCGTGGCTGCCCCTATGTTGTATCCATTGGTCTGGTGGTGTTAATACCCATCATCCCCTGTGCGTTCAGGAGATGATAGGGCGAGCAAGGGGTGATGGGCGGCGCTTGCGTCGAGCGTGTTGATATATTTAATAAGGATATTATTGTTAAAAAACAAACAACATTTCTAAAAGATCAATTAGCATTTGCAGAAGGCTATGCCTATAAATGGGCGGATCGCCCGTCGGGTCGTAGGGGACCCACAAGAGGGCCACCTCCCTCTAGACCCACCATTATCAACTCTGAATCTGATTCTTCTGTTTCTTCCTCCCGGTCTTCCAATTTAGGTGCTCGATCCCAAGGCCCCACATCGACCAACGCAACTCGTAAACGCCTACGACGAACAGGGGGTACTCCACCGACTGCACCTAGGAAGGGTAAACGTACATCCACATCACACCAGTCCGCCCACACACCGGGCGAACCCTCACCTGAGACTAACCCTATTGTAGGAATGACGACACCTGCAACAACTTTGCATCATGTAATCCCAAAAGTATTGGGCTCTGCACTTACTAACCCCAAAAAAGCCCTACTTGATTTGGATTTTTTAGACTTGACCAAACAACTCAAGATAGACACATTCATACAGAAGGCACCCCCCACCCCTCTACCCGCCACACCCCTACCCAATCAATCCCCACTTCAACCAATTTAAACATTATCAACCTGACTTCGACCACATTGTCGACTGATGAAACATCAGTGTTACAATTGGGCCTGGGCTTTTGCCCAACTGACCCCATACATGTAACAGAGACAATTAAAGATCTTTATCTTTTTGCGCGTAATTTAACTTTCAAATTTATTTTTGACAAGGATCGCCACAATATGTCCTTGGAGCGTGAATTAACCGAACGCACCAAGGATTTTACTATGGACGAATTCAGGGCACTGAGGGACTTAATGTTACTCTATGATGAGGGATATACTGATGATCCTTCGATTTCCTCCTCTATCGGAGTTTCTGAGGATACAGAGGTACCCCCCAGAATACTGCCAGAGACTAGCCTTTCTGGTCCCACCAAACCCAGAAAATTCAAACCCAGCTCTCGCCGATTCCCTGACTTGATGACCTGTCCGGCCGTGTGGGCTTTTTTACAACAGACGATTAAAGATCTAAAACAAAGTCGATGGCAATCTTTTCATCCAAATCTAACCATCAACCAACAAAAAGCATTGTCTTCCCTACAGCGACGGAATGACATTGTTATTAAAGCAGCCGATAAAGGCGGAAACATTGTCATCATGTCACACGAACAGTACCGTTCTATGTGCTACACTGTATTGGACAATCTAAATTGGTATCAGCCGATCCCATCCACATATATTCAATTGTATATCAATGAATTTGTTGAGATTTGCACCCAAGCCTTTTGGAAAGGTTATATAGATCAAGACACACTGAGTTATCTTATCCCAAAACATCCCCGCACCCCTACATTCTATACGCTACCCAAAACCCACAAACAACTAATGCGACCACCTGGTCGACCCATCGTGTTGGGAATAGGATCTCTGACAGATCGAGCCAGTAAATTTGTGGATCACTTTCTGATTTCACATGTTCAAAGTCTACCTTCCTATATTCGCGACACTTCCGACCTCCTGCGTCACTTGGAGGGGATCCAGGTCCCTCCGGACTCCCTGCTCGTGGCTATCGATGTGGAGGCTCTGTACTCGAGCATCCCCCACGAGCAGGGAGTCCAGACGGCCCGATCCTTCCTGATGGAGGAGGAACATACCTCATGGCCCCGTAATGAGTTCATCCTTAAACTATTATCATTTATCCTTACTAGAAATTATTTTTTATTCGAAGATCAATATTATTTACAAAGCCAGGGAGTGGCAATGGGCACTTCATGTGCCCCCTCCTATGCCAATTTATTTTTAGGAGCATGGGAACGTAAAGTTTTCTCTAACGAAAACTATGATGTTTACCTTCAACACATCACATGCTGGTATCGCTTTATAGACGATATCTTTATGATTTGGACAGGCCCGATTGTGCTGCTTCATGAATTCATTGATCAACTCAATCATAATACTGATAACCTGTTTTTTACCTTCAGTTTTGATGATTCTCAGATCCCATATCTGGATCTGAAAATCATGAAAAACTTAGATGGTTTGTTAGACACTGATCTTTTTCGCAAGCCCACTGCAGGAAACACCCTATTATACGCCTCAAGTGCCCACCCACATTCCCTCATACAAAGCATTCCATATGCGCAATATTTGCGCCTACACAGGAACTGTTCTCTTGAGACTGACTTCTACAAACAGGCTGATGCCTTGCGTGAACGTCTACTCTCAAGAGGATATACCCGATCAACCCTGAGAAGGGCCTTTAACAAGGCCAAGGCACGAAGCCGATCTTCTCTGTTATTTACACAACCACGGGTGACCAGACCTCCTACAGCTAAAGTCATCACCAAATATTCTGCACACCACGATCAGTTAAGGTCTATTTTGGGGAAACATTGGCACTTACTTAGTGACCACCACATACTCCGAAAACATGTACGTGCAACCCCTGAGCTGGTGTTCCGTAGAGCCAATGCCTTAAAAAATCGATTGACCAGTAGTCATTACAAACCCGTCCAGCCCAAAAGGGATGGACCCAGAGGCACCTCTAGATGTGGCTCCTGCCCTAGATGCCCCTGAATCCTTCCTGGTCAGAGACATGTCCTGCCCAATGGCGAGGAATTTGTTCCCCGCTTTTCAGTAGATTGTGGCACTACCGGAGTCATTTATCTCATGACCTGTGAGTGCCATGCTTTCTACGTGGGTAAGACGATTAGAGAACTACGCCAACGGATAGGGGATCATCTTTATTGTGCCACGAATGGCAAACTCACGACCATTGGTCGACATATAGGTCTGCATCACAAGTTCAACCCTCATGCCATCAAATTCTTTGTTTTGGAGGTTCTGCCCTCTGACCCACGAGGGGGGGACAGGGACAGAATATTGCTACAACGAGAATGTCTGTGGATAGAACGATTGGGGGCCACCACACCACCCGGTCTCAACGAGATGAATTCTTTTAAGCCCTTTCTATAATTTTCCTGATACCCTTAATCAGGTACCTCTCTCTCTTTTTTTCCCCGTCCCCCCTTCCCTCCGTTGAGGTTGATTCCTTACAAAAAATTGACATGGGCGGGCTATACTCAACCACCCCTACCAGGGTTCCATTGGTAGAGGCTTTGACCCCGATTCCCGTGATTTAATTTAGGCTTCATTCTGCTAAATAAAATGTACTAATGTCTTGCTACTAGCTTCCTGTATCACAGGAAGCGTTTGCTTGTTTATATATTTAATTGATTATTCTGTTGTTACATGTACCAATTACATTGTATTTTTACAAAACTGTGTTGCATGCGTTTTTTATGCATTTAGTACCTGCTACAAATTTGTCGATTGTGTCTCCTGACCCAAGTTGCCCAGTGGACCCTATTTCCTTAGGCTGCTGTGCATTCATGTTCCCTTTCCTTCCCTCCCTCCCCCTCTTTACCTTCTGCTGCGCATAGACCTGAACATATATGCTATGCAGGTCTAACCACTAGTGTTGAGCAGAATATGCCATATTCGATTTCGCGATATATCTCGAATATATAGTCGAATATTCGAGATATATTCGCTAAATACGAATATTCGTGATATTTTTTGGAAATGAAATGATTGCGAAATTTCGCTATTGCGAATGTGAATGCGAATTGCGAATGCGAATGAAATTTCGAGAAATGCGGAATGGAGCACTCTGATTGGCTCAGAATATTCGTGATATTTTATAATACAAAATAATTGCGAAATTTTGAGAAATGCGGAATGGAGCACTCTGATTGGCTCAGAATATTCGTGATATATTACAATACAAAATAATTGCGAATATTCGGCAAATGCGGAAGGAGCACTCTGATTGGCTCAGAATATTCGTGATATATTACAATACAAAATAATTGCGAATATTCGGCAAATGCGGAAGGAGCACTCTGATTGGCTTAGAATGTTCGTTATATTTTATAATACAAAATAATTCCGAAATTTCGAGAAATGCGGAATGGAGCACTCTGATTGGCTCAGAATATTCGTAATATTCCTTCCCTGGGAAGGATCTACCATTCCTCCAACCATCACTCTCCATAGAGCCATCCATACGAGGAGCTCTCACAAGCTTATCCGACACAGTGCCATTGGCATAGGTGTCCACCTTATGCGGTAAGAGTACCCATTCTCTTAATTCACCAGTCTGGCTGTCCTGTATGTTCATTAAAGTGGATCATGCACACCATTTGAATCCCCAGTAACACAGGAGTGTTCTACAGGAGTGTTTCATATGAAGACCTGTTTGTACTTATACATTGTTTTTTGAAGGACTTCCTCCATACTTTATAATTCATTGTTTGCACTCTAAGGGTTTCACTATCCCTTTAATTGTTCATCTTTGTATTGTGTTTTTGGTTCACTCATCACACTGCTTTACGCAATTTTACATTATTAAGCGCTGCACTTATTTTTTCTTTAATGTTCGATCGTGTGTACGGCCTATCGGACCGTTGTCCAGCAGACAAAAGTTTCCAAACATGCTTAGAAACCTGTCCATTGGAAACCTGTCCGTCGGACATGTTCGATGGTTAGTACACAAAATCATCGGACCAAAATCCCGCGCATGCTCAGAATCAAGTCGATGCATGCTTGGAAGCATTGAACTTTGTTTTTTCATCACGTCGTTGTGTTCTACGTCACCGCGTTCTGGTCCGAGGGGATTTTGGTCCGATGGTATGTACGCACATCAGACCAACAGACCACTTCAGCCTGGTCCGATGAAAACGGTCCGTCGGACATGTTACATCGGACATGTCTGATCGTGTGTACGCGGCCATAGACTCCATGCCCTGGGGAATCTTGGGCTCAAGCTTCCTGTAGGATCCCTGTTTTTGCCCCAGAGAACCTCTCCTCCATATCCACTCTGTGGTCCATGCGCAGCAGTCTGCTATAGGGTTCACTACCTTGCGGTGCACTCCTGACTCCAACGGGGTGCATTTGTCATCTGGCCACAGGTGACCTGACAACTAGCTTAAAGGAACATATTTAGAAAATAAAAATTAACCTTTACAACCCCTATAAAAGTTGTATTATGTGTAATAAAACAGTGTACATACTAACCTTTTGCAGTAATGATTTCTAAACTTAAACCTATATATACAGCATTTGAGCCTGCTGTCTGCTAAACATGTCCAAATTCACCTTTCAGAGATGTTTCTAAAGCTCAAGAAATCCAGTAATGACATGCAGCTCTTAGATCAGCAGCAGTGAAATAAAAAAAAAGGAATTGTTTATGATACACAGACGTTAAAGTGTTACTTAACCCAGGACCCTGCATTCACTATATCTGGTGGTCTCCCACAGTACACAGAACAATACCTTTTCCCATCAGGAGTTAGAGCAGTCTTATGACTTCTTTGAGTGCCTGGTTAAAGCTTGTAGGAGGAGTTTTCATTCTCCCATGAATCTCCCATGATTGTCCTATGAGGCTGCAGTACCCCTGACCTCTGTTTGGACAGTGCTGAATAGCCCTGTGCTCATCACATGCACTCACATACACCCCCCCCAAAAAAGACCCTCTCGAGCAACACACAACAAACTGAGTATGTGCAGCCTGTCCCCTGGCACTGGATATATCAGGATTTTTATAAAAGTCAGTGCAAGTAGGAGAGGATCAGAGAAGACAGGATTGAACAGCCTTTTTACACAATGCAGAGGATTAACCCCTTAGGTTCCACAGTGAGTATAACAATCATGCTTTACTGCATATACAGACAAATTTTACTTTTGTGGGTTTAGTAACACTATAATGGGTAATTGAACCCAAAGTAAAATGTATTATTTGCACCTGCTGATCTGGCTAGTAACACACTTCTTGTCTATTTATGAAGGAACAATGGAGTCATCCTTGGAAAGCAACACTGTCTGGAGAGGTTAGTGTTAGATAGACTAGTAGATTTAGATCGACTTTACATAACTGACTAACAAATTAAAGCCAAACTGCTGCAGCTAACACCTTTAACTGCTTGCCGACCTGCCGCTGTCATTTTACTGCGGCAAGTCGGCTCTCCTGGGCGAGAGCCCGTAGCTATACTTCGGATCTTCAGCAGCCACTAGGGGCCGCCCGGGCACACGCGATCGCTCGGTACAGAGCGAGGACCGGGAGCTATGTGTGTAAACACACAGCTCCCGGTCCTGTCAGCGGGGGAAATGCTGATCTTCTGTTCATACAATGTATGAACGAAAGATCAGTGATTTGCCTCAGTCAGTCCACCCCCCCTACAGTTAGAACTAGGGTTGTCCCGATACCGATACCAGTATCGGTATCGGGACCGATTCCGAGTATTTGTGGGAATACTTGTACTCCCGCAAATACCCCCGATACCCAAATAGAATACTTCAGCGGAGACTGCAGGCAGATTTAGGCAGCGGGCGGGTTTAGGCAGCGGAGTAGCAGGCGTCCGTCCACCCCCCCGTACTGAAGAGTCAGCTGAGCGGGCGGGATTAGGCAGCGGAGTAGCAGGCATCCGTCCACCCCCCCCCCCCCCCCCGTACTGAAGAGTCAGCTGAGCGGGCGGGATTAGGCAGCGGCGCGCAATTCCAGAAGACTCGCGGAGAGAGGGGAACCTAAGGTAGTGACTTTGCGGGGGTGCGAGCCGCACTGGAGTGACACCCGTGACCAGTCAGATCCTGCCCTGCTCTCCGTGGTCGCAGGTACGAGCAGAGTAAAGCAGCCCGCCTCCCCCTCCTCCTGTATGTCTACACAGGGACCTGACCCGTCCCCTGTGTATGTCTGTGCATGTCAGGATCATCTAAAGTACAGGTACATTATAGTACTGAATAGGGGGGGAGGCTGTACCTAATGGGGGGATCTGATCTGTACTGAAGGGGGAAATCTGTACTGTAAGGGGGATCTGTACTGAAGGAGGGGGGAAATCTGTACTGTGGGGGGATCTATACTGAAGGGGGGAAATCTGTAACGAAGAGGGGGAAATCTGTTCTGTGGGGGGTGATCTGTACTGAAGGGACAGGGATCTGTACTGAATGGGGGGATTTGTACTGAAGGGGGGGATCCGTACTGAAGGGGGGTGATCTGTTCTGAAAGGGGATCTGTACTGAATGGGGGGGAGCAAGAGGGAGTGTCCTTTTCACAGCTATTGAAAAACGAAAGGTGCATGTAATGTTCGCGGCAGCGGCTTTGTATTAACGGCGGCATCATCATCATCTGGTAGGGGGACATGGCTGTATGTGAGGGACATGGCTACATATGGGGGACATGGCTGTATATGGGGGACATGGCTGTATATGGGGGACATGGCTGAAATATGTGGGGGACATGGCTGTATGTGAGGGACATGGCTGCATATGGGGTACATGGCTGTATATGGGGGACATGGCTGCAATATGTGGGGGACATGGCTGTATATGGGGGACATGGCTGCATATGTGGGGGACATGGCTGCAATATGTGGGGGACATGGCTGCAATATGTGGGGGACATGGCTGTATATGGGGGACATGGCTGTATATGGGTGACATGGCTGTATATGGGGGACATGTCTGTATATGGGGGACATGGCTGCAATATGAAGGGGACATGGCTGTATATGGGGGACATGGCTGTATGTGGGGGACATGGCTGTATATGGGGGACATGGCTGTATATGGGGGACATGGCTGCATATGTGGGGGACATGGCTGGAGGGACATGGCTGCATATGTGGGGGACATGGCTGCCTTTGGGGACACATTTAAAAAAAGTATCGGCGACTACTTGAAAAAAAGTATCGGTACTTGTACTCGGTCCTAAAAAAGTGGTATCGGGACAACCCTAGTTAGAACACACCCAGGAACATACTTAACCCCTTCCCTGCCCCCTAGTGTTAACCCCTTCACTGCCAATGGCATTTTTATAGTAATCCAATGCATTTTTTTTTAGCACTGATCGCTATAAAAATGCCAATGGTTCCAAAAATGTGTCAAAAGTGTCCGAAGTGTCCGCCATAATGTCGCAGTACTGAAAAAAAAAATACTGATCGCCGCCATTACTAGTAAAAAAAAAAAAGATTAATAAAAATGCCATAAAACTACCCCCTATTTTGTAAACGCTATGGGGTGGATTCAAGATGGAGAGCCTATCTTGTAATTGGCCTAACGTATCTAATTTACGTTAGGCCGCCACAACTTTATTCATAAAGCACTTGCCTGTAAAGTTGAGGCGGCGCAGTGTAAATCACCTGGCCGAATTCAAATTCGGCGGGTAGGGGGCGTGTATCATTTAAATGAAGCGCATCCCCGCGCCGAACAAACTGCGCATGCGCCGGCCGTGATTGGTTCCCAGTGCACATGCTCCAAATCTCGACGTCAATTCAACGTGTAAACGACGTGAACGGCACTTACGCAAAGCCCTCCATACTTAACATTGCCTGCGCCTCATATAGCAGGAATAACATTACGACGGTACTACGCTAACGCAAACGATGTAATAGAATAGCGCCGGCCGGGCGTACGTTCGGTAAACGGCGTATAGGCTCATTTACATATTTACATATTTACCTAGCGGCCAGCCTAAAATATGAAAATAAGATTTAACGGCGTAAGAGACTTATGCCTGTTGGATCTTATGGAAATCTATGCTTAAAGGGGTGTTCCAGCCCTAAGTTGTGTTTATTAAAAGTCAGCAGCTACAAAAAGTGTAGCTGCTGGCTTTTAATAAACACTCACTTACCTGCTCCTACGTTCCAGCGACGCGCCGACCGGGGCTCCGCTCCTCTCCCCCCCTCCCCGGCCGGCGTCTCCATCCTGACTGTGGGCACCCAGCCGTGACAGCCTTCGGCTTCACGGCCGGGCACCCACTGCGCATGCGCGAGCCGCACTGCGCATACGCGCGCGGCGCGGCTTGCCTCTGATTGGAGAGGCGATCGCATGGGACCTGTCAGTGTCCCATGTGATCGCCTACAGGGAGGGGCTGGTGTAGGCGATTAAGCTTAATCGCCTAACCAGCCCCTCGGCGGAAGCAGGAAGTGGGACAGGAAGTCCCACTCCTACTGAAGCCCCCACTCCCCCCCCAAAAAAATTACATGCCAAATGTGGCATGTATGGGGGTAAGGAGTGGGATAAGAGGAAGTTCCAAATTTGGGTGGAACTCCTCTTTAACTGATTCTATCTGGAGATTAGCCGGCTTATTTCTTTCCTGAACCTGCCCCTATAACTTTTGCGCAAACCAATCAATAAACGCTTATTGCGATTTGTTTAACGAAAAATATGTAGAAGAATACGTATCGGCCTAAACTGAGCAAAAAGTAAAAAGTATTGCATTTTTTTCAAAATAGTCGCTTTATTTTTGTTTATAGCACAAAAAATAAAAACCGCAGAGATGATCAAATACCACCAAAAGAAAGCTCTATTTGTGGGAAAAAAAGGACGCCAATTTTGTTTGGGAGCTACGTTGCACGACCACGGAATTGTCAGTTAAAGCAACGCAGTACCGAACCACAAAAAGTGCTCTGGTCATTGGGCAGCAATATGGTCCGGGGGTTAAGTGGTTAAAGCCGTTACAGCAACATGTTTTTTTTTTTTGCTTTTTAGAATAAATTTGTATTTATATTTGGTCTACCAGCACCGCTATAACATTTTTTTACTTGATTTTATTTTTTGTGAGAACACATAGGTAATAGCAGCAGCAAATTTATATTGATGTTTTTCTGTTATTAGGTGACAGCGCACAGCTACAGTATATTGTATATTCTGTTATACTTGACTTGCAAGCACCCCTGTCAGTGGCAAATAGTTTCAGTCTCAACCCTCTCTCAGTTTTGCTAGACAACTTGGTTGAAAAATAACAGCAAGATCAACAGGTAAAAAAACAAGTTACAGGATTTACTTTTTTTTTGTTAATGATAGTGTCAAACTGCATAATGTATGTCATTTTTTATTTTGCTTTTAGTACAACTTTAGGAAACAAAATCTCATCAATTTAGGATATACATCTAATATAACTACAATTTTGTAATAGGACAACTAGACCAAATCGTTTTATTGATATGGGTAATACATCCCTTAAAGCGGTATTAAACCCAAATTCAGAGATATAATATATTGCAACTTAGCAATCATTAGATGTGGCGCCTGCATTTTTTTGGGGGGCTTTTTCCTCTCTGTTTTTACCTGGCCAATAACACTTCCTGTATTAGGGTGCCTCTACTCTGGAAGATGGAGCACATGGGGAACATTTGGACATCAGCATTGTCATTCTGGTGGGTGGAAAGTGTTATATGTACTAGCAGACTTAAGCCTCGTACACGCGATCAGATTTTTGGACAACCGAACGTCTATTTTTTGTTGCATGCTACTCTCATGTCGAAAGTGAAGGTTACTCACAACATGAAAATTCTTGTATGACGCAATACAACATTCAGAAGTAGGGATGAGCCGAACACCCCCCGGTTTGGTTCGCGGCAGAACATGCGAACGACCGAAAGTTTGTGCACACATTCGAACACCGTTAAAGTGGGCGCTGAAGGGGTTATGTGTGACCTAATGTGTGTTTACAACTGTAGGGGGTGTGGCTGTAGGTGTGATGTCATCGATTGTATATTCCTATAAAAGGGATCACGCGATCGATGACGCCGCCACAGTTTACACACGGCTCTCCCCGTTCTTCAGCCCCGGGGACCGATCACCGGACTCCAGCCGCGATCGGGTCCGCGAGTCCCATGGTCCCGGTCCCACGGCTGGGTACTAGCACAGGACGTACCTGTACGTGCATGTGCCCAGCCGTGCCATTCTGCCGACGTATATGTGCAGGAGGCGGTCCTTAAGTGGTTAATCTCCTCTTCTCAAGAGAGAGTAAATACAGTCCCTCTAATCTTTCTCCATAGCTGAGTGTCTTAGCCACCAAGTGCATAACTTTACATTTATCAACATTAAACCTCATCTGACACATAGTCGCCCAATTAAACAGAGCATTGAGGGTGGTTGGTAAGTTGGAGATATTGTGTACGGACGTTAGTCCACTGCATAGCTTGGTGTCATCTGCAAAGACTAAAATGGTACTTTTAATCCCAGACCTTATATTATTTATAAATACGGTACAGTAAAACCAAGTTATGGTTTGAGACAAGGAACATTTTTTTATAAATTTGGACTTGATATACAAGCGATGTCTTGATATACTGTACAAGTAGTGTCATGTCCAGAGGCGTTCCTAGGGGGGTGCGGGGGGTGCGGTCCGCCCCGGGTGACACCCGCTAGAGGGGTGACACCACCCCGATTTAAAAAAAAAAAATATATATATATTTTTTTTTTTTTAATTTTTTTTTTTTTTTTTAGCTGACATGGTTTAGAGGTGCAGGTGGCTGTGTAATGTAAAAGGGGTGCAGTGATGCAGGGTGCTGTGTAATGTAAAGGGGTGCAGAGGGCTGTGTAGTGTAAAAGGGTCCAGAGGTGCAGGGGGCTATGTGATGTAAAGGGGTGCAGAGATGCAGGCGGCTGTGTAATGTAAAAGGGGTGCAGTGCAGGGTGCTGTGCAATGTAAAAGGGTCCAGAGATGCAGGGTGCTATGAGATGTAAAGGGGTCCAGTGATGCAGGGTGCTGTGTAATGTAAAGGGGTCCAGTGATGCAGGGTGCTGTGTAATGTAAAAGGGGTGCAGTGATGCAGGGTGCTGTGTAATGTAAAGGGGTGCAGAGGGCTGTGTAGTGTAAAAGGGTCCAGAGGTGCATGGGGCTATGCGATGTAAAGGGGTGCAGAGGTGCAGGTGGCTGTGTAATGTAAAAGGGGTGCAGTGATGCAGGGTGCTGTGCAATGTAAAAGGGTCCAGAGATGCAGGGTGCTATGAGATGTAAAGGGGTCCAGTGATGCAGGGTGCTGTGTAATGTAAAGAGGTCCAGTGATGCAGGGTGCTGTGTAATGTAAAGGGGTGCAGAGGGCTGTGTAGTGTAAAAGGGTCCAGAAATGCAGGGGGCTATGTGATGTAAAGGGGTGCAGAGGTGCAGGCGGCTGTGTAATGTAAAAGGGGTGCAGGGTGCTGTGTAATGTAAAGGGGTGCAGAGGGCTGTGTAGTGTAAAAGGGTCCAGAGGTGCAGGGGGCTATGTGATGTAAAGGGGTGCAAAGGTGCAGGCGGCTGTGTAATGTATAAGGGGTGCAGTGATGCAGGGTGCTGTGTAATGTAAAAGGGTCCAGTGATGCAGGGTGCTGTGTAATGTAAAGGGGTCCAGTCATGCAGGGTGCTGTGTAATGTAAAGGGGTCCAGTCATGCAGGGTGCTGTGTAATGTAAAGGGGTCCAGTGATGCAGGGTGCTGTGTAATGTAAAAGGGGTGCAGTGATGCAGGGTGCTGTGTAATGTAAAGGGGTGCAGAGGGCTGTGTAGTGTAAAAGGGTCCAGAGATGCAGGGTGCTATGAGATGTAAAGGGGTCCAGTGATGCAGGGTGCTGTGTAATGTAAAGGGGTGCAGAGGGCTCAGGGCCGGATTAACAGAGGGGCTGATGGAACTCCAGGCCCCTTTCTCAAGATAGGCCCATTTGCGCAAAGAAAAATAAAACGAAAAAAAAAAAGTTTGACTTCGGGGGTTGTAGCTCGACGACCAGAGGTCACAGAAACCCCACATTTGGTGGGTAGGCAGTTGAAGACCTACCCCCCAACGGGTCAAAATATGGGATGGCTATCATTTATGGTTCCGGAGATACGGACCTGCTTGCACAGCCTGTCAGAAGCTACATACAGAGTGGCCGTTATAAATACAAGCTGACACACTGCAACTGACTGAGAAAAAAATCATCATTTGTTTTTTTGCTAGAAAATTACTCTATGGTGGTCTTTGTAACTTTTTATGTTGCACAGTAAAGAGCTGTGCGATTCTGGCTAAAATGACAGCTGCAATTTTTTTGCTTAAATGATAGATCACAATTCTCTCACGATTCGTGCGGCATAACATCATCTTTCACATTAAAATAAAAAATAAAAAATGGGCCAACTTTACTGTTTTGTTTTTATGGTTTTTATTATTCATTGAAGTGGGCAAATGCAGTGTAACATAAAATATTGCAGAAATTGCCATTTTTGTCTCTGCTAAAATATATATAATGTTTGGCGGTTCCAAGTAATTTTCTAGCAAAACATATTGCTTTTCAACTTAAACAAGTGTTGGACTTTAAGTGGTTACATTTCTTGCATTTACACACAGAAGTTTGATCTAAAAAGGAAGTTGGTAACAATGTGTCATGTTGTTTACAAACATGGCAGACTGCCCGGATATTTTCTTTACACACAGAAGTTTATCCCTTTGATCTAAGAAGAAAGTGTTAGATACAATGTTTCCTGCTAAGAACTTGCAGACTGCCCAGATATTTACTTTTGACAGCTGAAAGTCTCTCCACTTGTTATATGATAGAATCAGCAAACTCTGCATTGGAGATGTCAGGGGGGTTGAATCAAGATCACGATTTTTTAATGATTAATTGTGCAGCTCTAGGACGGTACTGTATTTGCTCAGCAATTTTTCAAACGTGTTTTTTTTTTTGGAAATAAACTGTTCATTTATTTAAAGAAAACACTAAAGTTAGCACGATTTTTTTTTGGTATCCTAAGCGATGCTTTAAATTTTTTTTTAGGTTATATGTTTAGAGTTACAGAGGAGGTCTAGTGCTAGAATTATTGCTCTCGCTCTAACAATCGCGACGTATGTAACCTGTGTGTATCTGGCTCTGATACTAGCCAGTGCCTACCCAGCAACTGACTAGTATCTCTCCCCAGCCTGTCCCCACACACCCTCTCACCTGCTGACCTCTGGATGGGGGAATCACTCCTGTAGTGTTGTTGTGTTCTGCCAGTGAGGACAATGATCAGTGTTGCTATCTATAGCTGGCAACACTGATTGTTTTGGGAAAAACAGGCTGGTTGTACTCAAGTCCATTAATAGATTGACTCGTGTAAAACCAGCTAGCCCATACATAGATCAACTATGGCTGGTCTCTGCAGAATTGGTGTGATTTCAATCCATGTATGTACCGCTTAACCACCAAGCAGTCCATAAACATCCTTCCACACCTGTACATAGTCTGTCATACTCTCCACACTCCTCTCCTGTACATAGTGCCCACTGTCATACCCTCCACACTCCTCTCTTGTACATAGTGACCACTATCATACCCTCCACACTCCTCTCCTATACAGAACACCCTCTGTCATACCCCCCCCCCCACTCCTCTCCTGTACATAGTGCCTGCTGTCATACACTTCTCTCCTGTACATACCGCCCACTGTCATACCCTCCACACTTCTCTCCTGTACATACTGCTCACTGTCATACCCTCCACACTCCTCTCCTGTACATACTGCCCACTGTCATACCCTCCACACTCCTCTCCTGTACATAGTGCCCACTGTTAGACCCTCCACATTCCTCTCCTGTACATACTGTTCACTGTCATACCCTCCACACTCCTCTCCTATACATAGTGCCCACTATCATACCCTCCACACTCCTCTCCTGTACATAGTGCCTGCTGTCATACACTTCTCTCCTGTACATACTGCCCACTGTTGTACCCTCCATGCTTCTCTCCTGTACATACTGCTCACTGTCATACCCTCCACACTTCTCTCCTGTACATACTGCCCACTGTCATACCCTCCACACTCCTCTCCTCATAGGTGTGCGCACAGGGTGTGCCAGGTGTGCCCAGGCACACCCTAATCACCCTGTACAGAACAGATTTCCCCTACTGACCTTCCCCCCACAGTACTGCCGGCTTCCCTCCTCTTCATCCGGTTGTTGCTGTGGATGTTTTAGGATGAGTGAGGAAAGGATCCAGTAAATATGCAATTTTCTGGCCCCTTCCCTTTCTGAATGAACATAGTGAGTGATCGGTAGAGTGTGTTTGAGCTTTGGGGTGCACACCCTAATGCCAAAGGCTGCGCACACCTATGCCTCTCCTGTACATTGTGCCTTTTGCCGTACCCTTTGCACCCTTCTCCTGTACATAGTGCCCAATGTTAGACCCTCCACATTCCTCTCACTCACCTGCAAATACTTCCCACTTATATACCATCCGTACTCCTCCGCCATGTCGCTTACCCGCAAAAACAGTTCTTTAAAATGATACTGAATACCCTCAATGTTACCAGCTCTAGAATGGACACAGTTTTGTTAGTTCAACTAAAGGAAATCTCAGTTCTCATATTTGTTCTGTTCCATTATTAGAACTTATTTAATTTTGTGATTACTACTGTGATGTACAGAGGAACATAGGGGATCTCAGGTACTCTAAATATAGCACTTGTGAAAAAAAGTGTCCCTGAAAATATTTTTTAAATGTTGGCAACTATGCACTTATGCACTGCCCAAGGGCCACTGGGTCAGTAGGGGGCCCCATGAGAGGTTTCTGGTATCCTGTGATATTAAAGCGGTAGTAAACTTTCCTGACATTACTACTTTTTAGAGACCCTGGGGTAGGTTATGCCACATTGTACAAGTATGCACAGCATATTAGCACATTTTGGTACACTTAAATTTTCAGACTGGGCCCTCCATTGCTGCGCTGTGATTCCCACGCATTTATTTATTATTTAAAAAAGGCCCCGCCAAAATCCTCAGCACCAGGCCCATGATGTTCTTAATCTGGCCCTGAGAGGGCTGTGTAGTGTAAAAGGGTCCAGAGCTGCAGGGGGCTATGTGATGTAAAGGGGTGCAGAGGTGCAGGCGGCTGTGTAATGTAAAAGGGGTGCAGGGTGTTGTGTAATGTAAAGGGGCCCAGAGGTGCAGGGTGCTGTGTAATGTAAAATGGTCCAGAGGTGAAGGGGGCTGTGAGATGTAAAGGGGTCCAGTGATGCAGGGTGCTGTGTAATTTTAAAGGGGTCCAGTGATGCAGGGTACTGTGTAATTTTAAAGGGGTCCAGTGATGCAGGGGGATGTGTAATGTAAAGAGGTCCAGAGGTGCAGGGTGCTGTGTAATGTAAAGGGGTCCAGTGATGCAGGGTGCTGTGCAATGTAAAGTGGTCCAGAGGTGCAGTTGTGGAGAGGGGTACACAGTAGTAACAAAAAGATATTGAAGGATGCAGAGGTATGCAGGGGGCACAGTGGGGTGTTTTTACATTTTAAGGTGGGGGGGGGGGGTGCCAGATATTGGATCCGCCCCGGGTGCCAAATGCTCTAGGTACGCCCCTGGTCATGTCACAACTAAGTATAAAAGAGAAGAGAGGTGCCTCTAAGTGTAGCAATATGGTTACATTTAATGGGGGTACAACATTTAGCAACTCACATGGTTGATGTTTAAAACAGACACACCTAAATAGGCAGGCATCTGGGGTAAACCTGTCCAAATAGACCGTCCTCTGCACCAATGTCGACGCTATCCCTTTCCACACTGCGCTTCATGAGCGCTTCAAGCCATGCTTTACTTAGATGTGCCTGTTTTAATCATCAACCATATGAGTTGCTAAATGTTGTACCTTTATTAAATGTAACCATATTGTTACACTTAGAGGAACCTCTCTTTGCTTTTATACTCTGTAGCTCTTACTGGATTTTGCTTCTAATCCCCTTGTAGAGGCTGCCATCAGATTGCTATAATCTTTTTATATGGACTATAAACTGAAGGACTTATTAATAAATGGCTGTGGAAAGAATCATCTGAGTTTCCCAAATTTTTTTATGGGGAAATTTGCTTTGATATACAAGTGCTTTTGATTCCAAGCATGTTTCTGGAATGAATTATGCTTGCATTTCAAGGTTTTACTGTATATTACAAAGTGAGGGCCCTAACACTGATCCTTGGGGTGAACCACTGATAACCTTAGACCATTCAGAGTAAGAATCGTTAACCACTACTCTCTGAATTCCATATTTTAGACATTTTTTTATCCATTTACAAATAGATTCTGCCAAGCCTGTAGACTTTACGTTACACATGAGCCGTGTGTGGGAACTGTGTCAAACACTTTTGCAAAATCCAAGTATACCAAGTCCACAGCCACTCCTTTGGCCTCATACACACGGGCAAGAATCTCGTCGGTAAAAAATTGTTTTTCCCGACGAGATTCTTGGCAAGAAACTTTTGCCGCCCGAGTGTACACACACTCATTTCAAATAAACCGCGGTTCTCTTGAAAGGCAAGAACGTGGTGACATCATCGCATACGACGAGTATGCGCTTGTCACATTCAATGCCGTTGCCGCCATCTTGCTTCACCCTACCTATGCTGTGGAAGCTACCGTGCATGCATCAAAGTCATTTCAAGCATGCACGGGTGTCCACGGCAACAGGTAAGTATACACACTCTCGGGTTTCTTGTCGGAAAACTGGCGACAAGAATCTCGACGAGAAAATAGAGAGCAGGATCTCTATTTTTCTCGTCAAGATTCTGCCTAGATTTCCAGACGAGAAACCTGAAAGCTTTGTACACATGCTCGGTTTACTCAGCAAGAAAGCTCTGCTGGCAGTTTTCTTGCTGGTTCTTACTGAGAAAACTGAGCGTGTGTACGAGGCTTTTAATTGTATGTATTACCTGCCTATGTATATTCCTTGTGTAACCTGTATTCTTTTATGTTTATGGTCGTGGCCCTATGATCGAGAGGGAAGTGAATCACATAAACACGCGACAAGACTTACAACATAAATAGACCTGGAGTGTGCCTTGATGGTCTGTTCGGAATGCCCAGAAAAAGGGGGCATACAGGAGATAGATAATGGGTAGTTGTGTGGAAGGATGTGTTTGAGAACTGCCTTGAAAAGGGAAGGGTGGGAGGGTATCGTGCACTGGAACCGACAGTGAGTGTGGGTGAGTGCTCTGTTTAAATAGCCTCCGGGCTCCTCCCATAAACTCAGGCCACCATTTTGGCCTTCTAATTTGTTTTCTATAAGCAAATTATTAAAATCACCTTTTAAAAAAAAGAAATGTTATGGGTATTAATCATTTCAACTCTGCTACTGCTTTAGATAAAAGAAGCAGTAATGCAGTTTATGATGATGAGCTAAATTTGGAAACCCATAGCAACCAGAAGCTACTTTTTAGTTGACTCTTGAGAGATGAAATCTGATTCCCTGCTATGGGTCATCACTCTCTGCACATCTATGTTAGCATTTGCACTATTTATAGAAAAAGCCTGAAAGTAAACTAAAATAAATGTTTGTTGACCGGTCTTCTGGCTGCCATGACAACCAGTAGATGGAGGGCCACAGGACAGTAACAAATCCTGGGGCATAAATATGTAAGTGGAAAATGTTTATGTTTCCTATTAATACCAGTACCAAATGCTTACTAGCTCTAAAAAAAAAAAAACACAGTCTGTAAAGGAAAATATGAAATCAGATCAGCTGGGTAAATATGCTACAATCTGATTCATTTAAACAAATCCCTTTAATTCTCACCCTAAGGCCTTGTTGCATGACCCCGAATACACACTGTCTGTGCTTAGGGCACTGCACCCACAGGGCTGTCGAATTGGGAGCAGCGTCTGTGTCTGTGCAGCCGCTGCATCTCAATTGACATGAATAGGACTACCTGCATGGAACACCTGTGCACCCCTGCGTGGGCAAGCATGGCCCTCTTACAGTTATGCTATAGTATGCCTGTGTGAAAAAAAGCCTACTGTAACTTATAACTTAAAGTATAAAAGTATAATTCTACTTTTGGTGAGAAAAATAAAATGTTTCCTGGTGTGTTACATACAGTGCAAGGATTTTAGAACCTTTTTTTCCAGAATTCTTCCTACTATAGATTTATCTAAGCTTACACCTGGTTTCCACTCACTTTATATTTTTTTCAGGCACTTAGTGCTTACTGATTTGGAGGGTCTTCCTCCTATAATTCAGTGGCGGCTGGTGCTCAAAAATGTTGGGGGGGTACAAACAAACTGAAAAATTCTGAAAAAAAACATCAACTGCAGCCTCACTGTGCCCATCAAACGCAGCCACTATGCCCATCAAATGTAGCCACTGTGCCATCAAATGCAGCCACTGTACCCATCAAATGCTGCCACTGTGCCCATCAAATGCAGCCACTGTGCTTATCAAATTTAGCCACTGTGCCATCAAATGCAGCCACTGTACCCATAAAATGCTGCCACTGTGCCCATCAAATGCTCCCAGTATGCCCATCAAATGCTGCCAGTGTTCCCATAAAATGCTGCCACTGTGCCATCGAATGCCAACATTGTCACCCCTCACACCGGCTCACCGTCTGCCGGCACTTACCCTGCCTCGTGGGGCAGCGGGTGACGTCAACAAGCGGGTTCTCCATGCGTCTCCTCCCAACCTCTCCTCCCGATAGACATCCAATAGCGGTGCTGACGATTCAGCCAATCAGGTGGCGGTTCAGTGTTAGGAAAGCGAATATTTATTCGCTTTTCTAACACACCTGGGTGAACTGCGAGCGCCAAGCATGATGCTTGCAGTTCACCTATTTTGATGCCTATGGGTCTAATCAGGTGCTTCCAAAACAACCCCCCTGCCGCTGTAATTCAGGCGCCCGCAGCGGTGGCCATGGCTATCCATTGGTCATAGAGGGGGGTGGACAGAGAGAGGGGGCAGCTCTTGTGCGCCCTTATGGATGCACCGGCACTGATTCTAGTGTTGTAATAAGTGAAAAGCAGTGGGCCAATCAAATTGGAAATATTTCCAGGAGGTTTTGTATACCAACACTATACAAAATTGAGGAAAGGTAACAAAGCATCATGTGCTATCATAATGGCACGAATGGTGTACACAACATTAACAAAGTAGACAGATATGTTTACAGTTTATCTGCTCCACCCACATCAGTTTTAGTTCAGAGTGAAATAGAAAGTGCTGTGGGTTCTGTGCCCAATCAACAAAGAAACTGGGGCAGTTTTCAATATATAAAACGTTGCAGACCTCCCCCAGATTGAACCTAGAATATAAGATATGAACTTTCCACCAGTAACAAATGCAGGATTAACAGCCTTCTTCATCCCTCTCACTCTCAGTTTGGAGGGGGGAGGGGGTGGAGGTGCGCAGCAGGAGCCACCCTAAGCAGCTCAAGCTCTCTTTATATAATACCGATTAAAAACGACTCACAAACATTTGAAGAAATTTTGCTTTGTAAAAGCCTCCAAATGGTGTAACTCAGTCTAGGTATGGCGGTCTCCAGATGGTGTAGGAGAGGACATCAGCCAGCTGTGGTTCTGATGTCCTTGTGGAGGCTTTTACAAAGCAAATTTTCTTTTTTCGTTTTTAATCTGTTTTATATATAAATACATTTACCAAGAATAATGCACAAGAATGGTGCATCCTCTTTTCTTTATTCCCTTTTCTTGACTGCTAGGATACCCCTGGAGGGCAACAAGGCCTGGGAAATTATCTTTTGAACTTTATATCACCCAGACATCACACTTATGCGCAAGAGTATCTGTGCAGATACAGCATAGAAAATGAAGGTGAGCTCTACAAACAGTAAAGGAGCCCCCCCCCCCCCCCACCAGTGTTAATTAGGAGCAGGATCTGCTCTGTGTTCTCTGTTTTCTCAGTTTCTCAGTGGTGTAAGAATTATGCCTTCATCACTCTTTGTTTATTCCCCTCAATGTCCCGTTACAAGGAAGCTGTGTCTTACAGGGGAGGGACTGACCATCCGGGCACTCGGGGGGCCACTAGGGGGCTCCATCAGGGTTGCCAGCCTCAGTAAAACCAAAGACAGTTTGTAAAAATCTGTTTTGTGTATGTGTATTCTGTGTGTATGTATCCTTTGTGTGTATACTGTGTGTATATTGTGTATATGTGTTTGTATACTGTGTATGTATACTGTATGTGTGTGTGTACTGTGTGTGTATATTGTGTGTCTGTGTGTGTATACTGTGTATGTATACTGTATGTGTGTGTGTGTATACTGTGTGGCCCCATAATCTATGGCCTGGGGGCCCCATAATCTCCTATTGGCCGGGGGCCCATTATCTTCAATTGCCCGAAGGCCCCATAATCTCCTTTTGCCCGGGTCCCCATAGTCTCCTATTGCCTGGGGGCCCCATGAGTTTTCAGTCCGCCTCTGGTGCCTTATAAAATGTTAGATTACACTTAAAAGGTAATTTAATTAGAAAAGAAGTACCCCCTCAACTACCTGCAGAGAAAAACATGCTGACACTCATGAGATGTGTGGGGGTACCATTAATCCTAATGACACATCCACACACTGGTAACCGCAGCACAGTTTCCCACAGTGGGAACCACGCTGAACTATGTGGTTTTCCTGCAAAAATGTTTTCTGAAAAAGTGCAGGGACCTTGTGTTTTCAGTGGATAGGCTGCTGTGTACAAGCAAACACAGCCACAGGGGAATTGCATATGTGTGAACTGTTACATACTGTGAGCAGGAAGGCTTTTTGTATTTTCTGCACAAAACTGCACCTACTTGCCTGAATACACAGTGATCCACAGAATGTAAACGTATAAACCGTACACACGATCTGATTTTGCTCGGGCTTGGCTTGTATACACACAGTCACAGTCTCGTAACTTTCGTCCGTCAAAAACGCAGTGACGTACAACACTATGATGAGCCAAGAAAATTAAGTTCAATGCTTCCGAGCATGCGCGGAATTGTTTCCAAACATGCGTCGGAATTTTGCGTGTCGGAATTTTGCGTGTCGCAATTTTTACAGAGGATCGGATTTTCCGATTTTTCCATCTAAAAATTTGAGAGCCAGCTCTCAATCTTTTGATGGCAGAAATTCCGGCAGCAAAAGTCCGGTGGATCATACACACGGTCAGAATTTCCATTCAAAAGCTCACATCGGACTTTTGCTGTCGGAATTTCCGATCCTGTGTATGGGGCATTACAACTTGCAAACTGCCGGAACCCTGTGTGTCGGAATGACTAGCTCCTGCGCATGTGCAGGAGTGATGCCATCCCATACTGCAGGAGAGGATGCTAGTGCTAGCAAGAGACCATTGGAAAGTGGAGTATTGAACCTTTTTGTTGGGCTATAAACTTTTTTTAAACTTGTATTCATTTGGCCAAAAATCTGTTACTGATTGGAAGGTTTTTGCTCTAGTAAGTTTTATTTTAGGCCAATTGATTAAACCAAATGACTCTTTGTTTAATCAGATACAGTAGCTGTAATTATTATTATTATTATTATTATTATTATCATACAGGATTTATATAGCGGCAACAGTTTGCGCAGCGCTTTACATCAGGGAAGACAGTACAGTCACAATACAAATCAATACAGGAAGGATCAGAGGGCCCTGCTCGTTAGAGTTTACAATCTAGAAGGGAGGGTCAAGTGGAACAAAGGGTAGTAGCTGTGGGGGATGATCAGATGGACTCAAATGCAAATACAGTTGTTAAGTGTGGGTAGGATAGGCTTCTCTGAAGAGGAGGGTTTTCAGGGATCCTCTAAAAGCTAATAGAGAAGGAGATAGGCGGATAGATTGGGGTAAGGAGTTCCATAGGCTTGGAGAGGCTCTGGAAAAGTCCTGGAGACGAGCATGGGAGCAGGTGATGAGAGAGCTAGAGAGTAGGAGGTCTTGAGAAGAACGAAGAGAACGATTAGGTTGGTATTAAGAGACTAGTTCAGTGATGTAGCTGGGGGCAAAGTTGTGGATGGCTTTGTAGGTAGTAGTTAGTAGTTTGAATTGAAATTTTTTGGGGAAGTGGAAGCCAGTGGAGGGATTGACAGAGAGGAGAAGCAGAGACAGAGCGGTTGGTAAGGTGGATCAGTCTGGCAGCAACATTCATGATGGATTGAAGGGGGGTTAGAGTATGCAGAGGTAAGCCAATGAGGAGGGAGTTGCAGTAATCAAGGCGAGAGATAACCAGGGAGTAAATTAAGAGCTTTGTGGTGTCATTGGTTAGAAAGGGGCTTATTTTGGAGATGTTGCGAAGGTTGAGGCGGCAAGATTTGGACAGTGATTGAACGTGAGGTTTAAAGGACAGTTCAGAGTCCAGGACTACACCTAGGACCTTGGCATGTAGGGATGGGCTGATAGTTGTGCCATTAATTTTGACAGAGAGATCGGGGGAAGAGGCACGTGGGGGAGGGAAAATGATAAGTTCCGTTTAGATAGATTGAGTTTGAGGAAGTGGTGCGACATCCAGTGATATATCTGATAGTAAATTAGTGATACGTGAGGAAAATGAAGGAGTGAGTTGAGGGGTAGAGAAAAAAATTTGAGTGTCGTCAGCGTAAAGGTGGTATTGGAAGCCGTGGGAGGCTATCAGCTGACCCAGGGAGGAGGTGTAGATTGAGAATAGGAGAGGTCCAAGAACAGAACCTTGGGGGATCCCAACAAAGAAAGGAAGAGGAGAGGAGGAAGTAGAATTGTAAGTAGCGCTAAAGGTACGGTTGGATAAGTAAGTAGAGAACCAGCGAAGAGTACAGTCACGGAGACCAATGGTGTGGAGTTTTTTGAGGAGGAGTGGGTGGTCAACCGTATCAAAGGCAGCAGAGAGGTCCAGGAGTAGGAGCACAGAATAGTGTCCCTTAGTTTTGGCCGTTAGTATATCGTTTGTTAGTTTTAGGAGAGCAGTTTCTGTGAAATGTTAAGGACGAAATCCAGACTGAAAGGGATCAAGAAGGTTATTATCAGCAAGGTGGACACTAGGGCTGCGCATCTTCACCGGTCTCACGATTCGATGCGATTACGATTATCAAGGCCACGATTCGATTCGTTTCCGCGATGCATCACGATGCATCACGATTGCAGCGCAAGTGCGAATGCTTTCATCAAAAAAAAAGTACTCCATTTTTTTTTCTATCTGTTCTTAAAAAACAAAAACACAACATACAATAACACTTCCTGCATGTAGCAAAGTCTAAACACAGCAGACATGCTACAGGAGATGGTCAGAGACTGCGGACATGCTACAGGAGATGGTCAGAGACTGCGGACATGCTGCAGGAGATGGTCAGAGACTGCGGACATGCTACAGGAGATGGGGAAGGTTTCCCCAAATGGGCTTTTAGGCAGCAATATAAAAAAATGTAGAAGTATTGTAAAGGTTATGTAAAACAGTATTTATTGCCAAAATCCCCGATACCCACATGAGTTAGAACAAGTTGTTATCATGCATATCTATGCATACTGTATTCAGGAATGTTGACCTTTATTTTATTTATACAAATGTTCCAACTTGTTCTAACTCATGTGGGTATCGGGGATTTTGGCAATAAATACTGTTTTATATAACCTATACAATACTACTACATTTTTTTATATTGCTGCCTAAAAGCCCATTTGGGGAACCCTTCTCTCTCTCTTTTTTGCAATTTCGGGGCGAGCAGCTTAATTACGTTCTCAATATGTGTCCTTTCTCTTTCGCATTAACATTTGGGGGCTCAAACCCCCCTTCTCCCCTGACATATTGAGATTGACATGAATTGCGTGTTTTTCCATGTTCAGCTTTAACCCCTGCATACCCAACCCATGACTCACATCTATGGTGTATCATACATCAGCTTGGTGTTTAGGTCTTCAGAAGGTTTATTTTACCTTCTGTTTTTTGGGGGAACTGTACCCCTAATCCCCCCTCTTTTGCTCGCTTCGGAAGTAACTGCAAGACAGACTTCTGTATTCTAGCATGTTCAAATATTCCTACCGAATATTTGTCCTAATTAAATCATATCCCATAAGCTTGGGGTTTATAGCCATGGTACTAACACGCTATTTATGTCTATACATTATCTATATAATATGCCTGTATAAAATACCCCCTCCCCTTCTTTCTGAGTTTCAGTACATGGATGTCAACTGTCACATATGGTTTTTATAATGTATTGTGGCCGCTTGTGTTCTCCGGCAGGGCATGGCTAAACCCTTCCAACCTCTTGGGGGTGGGGCCGGGCCCTTGGTTACTTCCCGGCTGGGGGAGGGGGGACAGTCCCTGTCCCCCTTCCCATTGCTCGTGGGGTGCTGGAGCTAGTCCCCGGACGCCCCATTGAGCTTCTCCCAGCTGGTGGTGTTCCTTGGATCCTCCCCGTTCCAGCCGCGCCGCAGCGCGCGAGCGCGCTCCTGGGCGTGCGAACAGCGTTTTGACGCCGCGCTGCTGTGTCGGGGATGACGACTTTGTTGGGGCTGGTTAGCTCTCCGGGAACGCCGAGGAAGCCACACGTGGGCTGCCCATGGCTCAATGGAGGGAGGCAGTCCACCTGCATGTGATCAATTGATCACCACACCCACAAAGGGGCATATATAAGGAGTAGCTCATCAGGGAACCATCATAAGGTTCCATGTAGGCCAGATTGGATGCTAATGCATCTCTGTCCCTATTTTTTGGCATTGTGTCCTCTCCTAGAATGCATAACTGCAGTCTTGGTTCCATAACTATATTTTATCCAACCTCAAACCCTTGATTTTATCAGGTAAATATCTCACTTATTCATGCATTTTAAGATCCTTTCACTCTTCATTATACTCACTCACACCATCCCCCATTTTATTGGGGGACTAATCATCCACCTTCCTATTTTTTATTTCACTCTCACCATATTGTTTCTCACTTCAACTTTCACTCTTATTTTACACACTTATTTCACCATTGGTTTGTCCTATTCTGGCAATCACCCACCTTATCAGTTTACACTCACTATCTCATTCACTTGTATTCACTGATTCTCATTACAGCAATTTTTCACCTAATTTATACTCCCAATTATTTTACTCGTTTTGGACCCCTAAGTATGCCTTTACTCTCCCTATATATGTTGGCAATTGGCATTTGCCCTTAGCCCTTGTACCATTATATTACCTTAATATATGTACCCATACAATTAATTGGCTGTATTTCAGCAATTAACTTTTTAACCACCCTACCCGAAATAATTCTTTCTACTAACCATGGGCTTTATGGGTGTTCCTCTGCATGTGGCTGCCCCTCCGCTGCTCCTGGGGGGTGCTCTTTGTGTGGCTCCTTGCAGGTTTCCTGGGGTGGGCCTCTCCGCTACTTTGGGTGGGCGGGGGCAGTCCAGGCCCCTCCGGACCTCACAACGGCTTTTTATGTTATCCATTTCCTGATTCAGTGGTAACTATATCATTATGGCATTCTATTGTTTTATATGCTGTCATGTATTTACTTTGAACTTATATCATAATATTATTATTTTCTAGAAACATTTTTGCCCCCTGAAGAGACCGGATTGGTCGAAACGCGTCGGGGCTCAACGATACAAAACTGTATATGTATTATCAATGCATACTGTATTCAGGAATGTTGACCTTTATTGTATTTATACAAATGTTCCAACTTGTTCTAACTCATGTGGGTATCGGGGATTTTGGCAATAAATACTGTTTTATATTACCTATACAATACTTCTACATTTTTTTATATTGCTGCCTAAAAGCCCATTTGGGGAACCCTTCTCTCTCTCTTTTTTGCAATTTCGGGGCGAGCAGCTTAATTACGTTCTCAATATGTGTCCTTTCTCTTCTGCTACAGGAGATGGTCAGAGACTGCGGACATGCTACAGGAGATGGTCAGAGACTGCGGACATGCTACAGGAGATGGTCAGAGACTGCGGACATGCTACAGGAGATGGTCAGAGACTGCAGACATGCTACAGGAGATGGTCAGAGACTGCAGACATGCTACAGGAGATGGTCAGAGACTGCGGACATGATACAGGAGATGGTCTATATTTCTCCTCCATACAGCCCAGTCCCTGCCTGCAGTGACAATGACTTGTCACAGGTGACAGTACATCAGATTCCACTACATGCCTGTACCCCATGTCCCCGGATCACAGCACCCCCCTCCTCCTCTGTACTTACATGCTGCTCTGCACAGAGGATGATTAGAGGGAACTTGCAGCCTTGTAGTGAGATGGGCGATCTGCCAGCTCACCATCCCCCGATCTCCATTCCAGCTCTTCATTCTCTCTCTCTCTCCACTGTCAGTCGGGAATTCTCAGCTCTCCGTCGGCCCCGCTCACTGACTAGAACTTCAGATTAGTAGAGGATAGTGTTTGTATATGCCGCGCTAACGTGACTGCTGCACGGCTCGCCTATCTCCTATGTTCACTCGGCTCTTACGTCTCTCCTGACGTCAGGAGAGACGTAAGAGCCGAGTGGACATAGGAGATAGGCGAGCCGTGCAGTCAGTCAGCGTGGCATATACAGACACTATCATCTACTAATCTGAAGTTCTAGTCGGTGGGCGGGGCTGACGCCAGGAGAGATGAAGCAGAGTGGACCTTAGGAGAGAGGCGAGCCGGGCAGTAACACGAGTGATGTAAACAAAGGCACCATAGAACGGATCGCTCTCCCGGGAGGGGCGGGGACTGGGGCGGGACTAGGCATCGATTTTCACGGTCGCATGCATCGGAATCGCATCGGGTACACCCGAATTGTGATGCACCGATGCAGCGATTATATTTGACACCCCTAGTGGACACTCAGTCGGTTGTAGACTAGACAATCAAGGAGTTTGGATAAAAAGGGAAGCAAGGAGATAGGACGTAGGTTGTCAAGATTGGATGGGTCCAGTGAGGGCTTTTTAAGTATGGGGCTGACTAGTGCATGTTTCAAAGAGTTATGGAAGATGCCAAAAGAGAGGGAGAGATTGAAGATGTGGGTTAGAGAGTGTAGAATAGAGTCAGAGGGTGAACGTAGCATTTGCGAGGGAACAGGATCCAGAGCGCAGGTGGTAAGATGGACGTTGGCAAGTAATTTAGCGACCTCGTCTATAGTGGTGGGGTTGAAAGAGGGAAGTAAAGATTGTACCTGTGGGCATGAGGTGGGAAGTGTGGAGGGTATCTGAACAGTAGAGATCTCCTTGCGAATTGTATCAATCTTCTGTTTGAAGTGATTGGCGATCTCTTGGGCAGTGAGTGAGTTGGTGGGTGCAGACAGTGGGGGACGAAGTAGAGAGTTGAAGGTAGAGAAGAGTTGACGGGGACGGGATGATACGTTTTTGATGAGGGTGATGAGATAAGTCTGCTTGGCAGTGAGGAGGCTGGAATTGTATTTTTGGAGAACAGATTTATACTGGACGAAGTCTTCTTGGGACTTGCTCTTGCGCCACTGGTGCTCAAGAGCACGGCTGTGTTTTTTCAGACTTCTGGTATCATCTGTTTGCCAGGGTTGAAGGGGGCGTGGCCTTATTCTGCGTGTAGTGAGGGGGGCCAGTCTGTCCAGTGATGCTAGAAGTGAAGTGTTGTAGACAGAAGTGGCTAGGTCAGTGTAGGACAGGGGTGCGATTTTGTCATAGAGGTGGTCAGTCCCAGAGTATAGAAGAGAAGGGTTAATATGGTAAGGGTTTCTACGAGAAACCGTTAGGCGTTTGGGTGGAGAGGAGGTGGAGGAGAAGAGAGTGAAGTTAATAAGGTAGTGATCAGATAGGGGGTAAGGATAGTTGTAGAGGTTGCGTGGAGTACATAGGTGGGAAAAGACAAGGTCAAGGGTATTGCCTTCAGAGTGAGTAGGATCCTGTATCCATTGCTTCAGGTCAAAGATGGAGGTTGGACTGAGAAGTTTTGAAGTCGCAGAAGTGCTAGCATTAGTAGGGATGTTGAAGTCGCCAAGAATGATTGTGGGGATTTCAGAAGAGAGAAACTAGGGTAGCCAGGCAGAGAAGTCACCCAGAAAGGATGATACTGGACCAGGGGCCGGTAGATGACAGCTATCCTTAGAGAAACTGGGAAGAAGAGACGAATGCAATGTGCCTCAAATGAGGAGAGTGACAGAGAAGGAGGTGGGTGAAGTACCTGAAAGGTGCTATGTGGGGCTAAAAGAATTCCAACACCCCCTCCTTTGCGTCCACTGGCTCTGGGGGAGTGAGTCCAAAGAAGACCACCGTGGGATAGAGCAGCAGAAGATGCAGTGTCGGATTCGTGAAGCCAGGTTTCAGTAACGGCGAGAAGATTAAATGATTTAGCGATAAAGAGATCGTGGAGGGAGGTGAGTTTGCTACAGACGGAGCGAGCATTTCAAAGGGCTCAAGAGAAAGGCAGTCTGGTCTTGGGAAGAAGAGTAATGGGAACTAGATTGTGTGCATTGTGGCTGCAGCCAGGGGGTGTAGGGTAATGGGTGTGTTGAGCACAGTTAGGAGGGTCAGGGTTTGGTGATACATCACCAGAGGATAGGAGAAGCAGAAGGGTGAGGGAGGTAATGTGGGAATGTGATTTATATGAGGGAACATTCCCCAGTGGTTTGGAGTATTGGGCGTGTAAATTTAGAGTTAGCCAGAGTTGGTGAGTGCAGTAATAAGGGGAGGACAGAAGTGAGGGTGATATATAAAAGGTGTGGAGTGGAGAAGAGGGGTGAATGAAAGACAGTTTAAGGATTGAAGATGCAGCTGTCAGAAGGAGTGGTAGACAGTGCATTTTAGAAGGGGGAGGAAGAGCAGAGAGTGTGAACAAGGTTACCTGTCTAACAAATCTCTATTTTTTTTCTCTTCCTACGCTTTGTGCATTCGCTGAAGTGCAGGCTCAGAAGTGCTTCCACTTAGATAAATCCCCCCACTTTGAGAAAGAACCCCATTTGCAAATGTGCCACCCCTAGGCAAACGTGCCTTTCCCAAGAGATGGTTCGATATATATTGTTAGGAATGGGGGGTGTGTTCTTCTAATTACTAATTGGGGAGGTAATAAAATTGCTGGCTATGCAGAGCAAAATTCTCACTTAAGAAACAGATTTACAAGTGGACAGCTAATAGAGATAAGGAAAGGCCAGAATTTAAAGGTAAAGCATAGGGAGGAAACAAAAACAAAAGCAAGGTATTGTGAATAGTCTACAGATAGTTAAGCAAAAGGCATAAGCAAAAAACGTTTCATTACTGCAATTAAAGTTGGCGTTGCATCAGTGCAAACATACCAGCAATTTAGACTATGGGGAATTAAACACGTTCAATATTCAATTCTGGGCGGATAAGACAAAGACACATTTACATAATTTCAGTACATAAGTAGACTTTGGAAATTGTGGAGTTAAAACTTCAGCCAGGTTTTATTGGTGTCTCTGATGCCACTGGGGAGGTTTTCCCTCACTTTCTGTTGCCATGGAACCAAGACAAGAAATTAGGTGAACAGATGACAGAAAGACAGACAAAATCGAACTCTTTGTTTCGTTACTCTCTGTTACCATTGCAGAGATTTCCCATTCTGATGAAGTGTGTCCTTGCCTATGGTTTAAAGTGGTTGTTACCTTTAAAATGAAATTTACTGCCAGCCCCTCTAATTTATCAAGGCATAACATACTCTGTAAGTGTTTTTTTTTTTTAAACAAAGCATGTAAATACCTTTTATCAGATGTATTCAGGCCGGTTACGTGACTCTTGAGCGCTCTCCTATTTCGTTCCAGGGCTACAGTGAGACGGGTCGAGTTCTCCCTCTGACGTCAGCCAGGGAGGTCATGTGGCTGCTTAGCTTCTCCCACTTTAGTCCTGAATCGGAATAGGAGAGTCACATGACAGGCCTGAAAATATCTGAAACAGGGCTATCTGTAGGCTTTGTTTTAAAGAGTGTGTTATGCCTTGATAAAAGAGCAGGGCTGCCAGTAACAATTTGTAAACTTTTCTTTTCTACTAAGAGTGGCAGGAGGGTGGGGGGGGGCAGAGACACAGACACACAGAGTTAACAGGCAGGGAGGGGGTGGAGATGGAGAGAGAGAAGAGCTGCAGATGATAGAGGCACATAAACCTACCTGACCATGGTACTCAGGGCTCAGCAGCCATGATTATCATGGTAAGCACACAGAGGGGGACACAGGAACTGGCAGCATCAGCCAGGTTTTTTACAGTTTAGAAAGGGACTAGACATGTGCAATTTTTTTCGTTACGAATACGTTTTCCGTGATTATTCGTTATTTTCGTTGATTCGTTAACCTACGAATAAACGAATGGTTTAGCGCAAATAATAACGAATAACGATATTTCCAAAAATAACGAATATGGAAAACTACGAAGATACGAAACTACTAAATGTAAAAGAACAACACAACGAAAGAAAAAAGAAACGAAAACATAGAAATAACGAAAACACCGAACACAAAAAAAAAATCATAATTACGAAAAATAAACGAAAATGCAAACTTACTAATATTTGAAGAACGAAAAGAAAACAACCGAAATGCCGAACAAAGAATAAAAAACGAAAAGCAAAACTAATGAAAAATAAATTATGAATCTTCGGAAAACGGAAATTAAATAATGTAAATTCACTTTCATTAGTACTGTGACCAATAGCCACTCAGCGCTGTCCCTTCCCCTGAAGAGCTTCTTTCTTATGTGGCTCCTTGACCTTGTGTCTTTATCTGTGTTAGTCAATCGCAGTAAATTACGATGTTTTACAAAATTACGACGAGTAGTGTGTCGAATAAACGTAAAATGTATTTTAACAGAATTACGAATGCAATAAAATCTACAAAAGAACGTTGTTATAATCAAGTGAAATTAGACACGAAAATACGAATGATCATAAAGCAACGAAGATTTATTTTTTACGAAAATACAAACGCGGCATTATGGAAAATATAATGTAAATACGAATATCAAAACAACGAAAAATAAACCAACGTAAAAACGAATAAATTCATTGTAAAAATACGAACGAGGCAGAATACAACATTTAACGAAAATACTAATCTCGAATCAACGAAAAATAAACTAACATAAAAAAACGGAAACGGAAAAAAAAGTGTTACGAAAATACTAAAGAGTACGAATACGATAACTAACGTCTTACGAAATTACGACTCATTACGAATCACGATAAACGAACAGAAACGAAACAGAAATAAACGAAATTTTTTGTTGTGCACATGTCTAAAAGGGACAGGTTAGACAGCACAAGCACTGTGCTGTTTATTCTAGTATAAGGGAACATGAACTCTCTCTTTTTTTTTTTTCTTTTTTTCTTTTAGGGTTACAAACACTTTAGTTTTGATTTGTATAAAGTGATTGTTATGGTGGAAAAAAAATTACATTTGATGGTCATTTGTTCTTAACTATAGTGACAAGCTATAGAGTTGTTTATTTGTTATTATTGTCCTTTTTCTCCTTGGTCCTCACTAGGGGTGCAACAGATCAAAAAACTCACGGTTCGGTCCGTTCCTCAGATCGGCAGTCACGGATCGGATCATATTTCGGATCAGCAAAAAAAAAAAAAGTGACCCCCCCCCCAGTAGTACAGGCACACAGTGACCCTTCCCACCATAGTGCAGGCAGACAGTGACCTCCCCCCCCCCCTCGGTAGTACAGGCAAACAGTGAGCCCCCCCGTGCAGACATCAGATCAGATAGCGGCGTGTGTGTCCCTTGAGCGCGGTCTCCTCCTCTGTGGGTGTAAACAGAGAGGAGGGACCGCCGCCGGGTGAGCCAAGATGGCCGCGGCTCCGGAGCTAGGCCAAAGCCGCGGCCTTTCCTAATGCTATGCCAGCGGCGGTAGTCCGCGGATCACATAGCGATCCGATCCGTAGGGGGTGACCCGTTCAAGTCACGGATCAACCGTGATCCGTTGCACCCCTAGTCCTCACAGATGCCAACGTTTAGTGGTGCAGAACCTCTCCTTTATGTAGTCAGATCCTGTCCCTGTGACAACAGCCTGTCACCAGGAGAGAAAGTGAGGAGAGATTTCCAAAATGATTGCACAGATAGCAATAAAAACCTGACAGACATTCTAACCCTTCCCTACTCTATCCATAACTATAATAAGTGTTTAATTTCTGTATTTTATTTACATCACACATTCAAACATATACATTATATAGTCTAGACCCCTCCATATGCACAGTATGTTTTCTGTATATTATATACTACAAACTAATTTACTTTGTACACTGTTGTAAATGCATACTCTGGGCTATGTCTCACTGTTAATTTCACTGCCAAATTTATACACTTTTTTTCTGTGAGTTACACACTCTTTTCTGTAAGTTACACACTCCAAACTGCTCAACTCTGCACCCTGTGCTGTATATTACAAACTCTGGATTGTTTTTTTCTTCGGACGATGTTGTATGTTACATACGTCAGAGTATTTCAGGTTGTATAGTATGCTGTGTGTTACATACATAATTTCCCTCCCTAATTACTCCACCATTGTCACATTAGTAGAATTCAGTTGTTTTTACTTCTACGGCATGCTTTGGACCTCCAAATCACACCCTGTTAGTTGAACAGACAAACTTTTACTAGCCCAAAAAAATGAAGAAAGGGCAATTTGTTTCACTTTATTTTGTGCATTGTTGAAAAACTGTTTCCTGCAATAATTAAAACATTATATTTCATCATACATATCCAGGCCACTTGGAAATAATCCCTTATTTCTCAGAGGATTTACACAATAAAACAAATTTTTTTTTTTTCCGTAACTACTGCTGAAGTATTGGCATTGGGTTCAAAATAATTTGCCCTGTTTTTGTGCATTGCTGTTGTAAGGCTCCAATTTAAAGCAATGATTTCTGCAATGTTCGTAAAGGATAATATAGGATGGCCCACTAATAATAATAAAAAAAAGGAATTTCAGATATAGAGAAAGAACAAGACAGCGGTGGTGTTGCTGGGCTAAAAATAATGCCTAAGCAGGGGTGTATATTATATGCCAATGCGGCACATTATCTCTGTGATGACAAGGTGGTATATGAATCAAGGCAGCTGTCAAAAAGCAATATGTAAGTATAGGGAACCTGTATTGAAATAATTTCAGAGGCATTAAGGAACACCTTCTAAAGATGCTAATTTTGTAGCAGTTCTTGGATACAATTTATTTTTTTACTATTGTAACTGTTGATACACGCATGCAAAACAGGAAAGTCAAAGTAAAGTAAGAGCTGTATACTTGTTTTTGGCTTCTGTACTTTTAATTAATACAACTTTCCCTAATGTTAGTACTTGTGGTATTAGTGAGCAACACAACTTTTGTTTGTTATACTATAGGGAAGGCAGCCTCTCTACAGATGGATTTTTACCAGTGATGACATCATCATCATTCTGCAAGACAATAAATATGCTGCTGTGCTAAACGAAACATAGTGGGGATTGGGAAGGCTGAAGTGCTAGCAGACAGGAATGAAAGGAATGTGGGAGGAAAACAATACAACTGTGAATATATGTCTATATTGTATTTACATACATACAGTACTTTCTCTTATGGAAAATGTCATCTTTACTGCTCCCAGATTTTTTTTCATATGTCCACCAAAGTAACCTTAACTTCTTTGACATACAATTGCCTTTTGGTTACAATATGTAAGCTAAAATTCCACATATAGCTAAATGAATCACAGCAATGACTATCTTTCACCCATCCCCCTGTGTTCAGTTTAAAGGGAATCTTATGAAGATTTAGGTAGGGAGATAATCACAAATGATAAAGCTAATGCTGCTGTGCATTTGCTTTAGAAAAACCGAAAATGATCTGCAGGACCATTGTCATAGGTGAACCCTGATTAAAGTGTCTGTAACCCTAAAAAATATATATACATATATTGATCCTTTTCCTTTAAAGCATGTTATAAAGCATGTTATAAATCATGTTATAAAGCATGTTATAAAGTGCTTGTGCTGTGTAATTTGGCCCCTATTTCACCTGAAATACCTGGCTGACCTTGCCTGGTAATGCCCTCCCCACTGTAAACTGACCACAATATATCATGGCTGCTGAGCCCTGACACTGTGGTCAGTTTACATGCCTCCATCATCCACAGCTCTTCTCTGTCCCCTCCCTCCCCTCTCCCTGTCTTTCAGCTAGTGACAGTAGCTGCCTCTCCCCTCCTGCTACTGAAATGACTCAATGACATTCATACAATCCCCTCTGCTATTGTAAATGTTTTGCCCCAGCGTATGTTTTTTTTCATAGTGCCTTTTTTATAACTCCACTCGGCGCTCATTTGACCGGCGGCCTCCCTCCTCCTCTCCTCTCTTCTTCCTGGCTGATGTCAGCGGGGGATTCTCAGCCCCTCCTGCTGTAGCTGTCAGACCTGGAGAGAAGAAAGGTGGCCAATTACGTAAGCGCAGAGCAGCACTATAAAATAAGGTATATAGTGACTTATTGTTTTTTTTTTTTTAAATATACACTGGGGAAAATCATTTACAATAACAGAGGGGATAGTAGCAAGAAGACACAGTGGCTTAACAACCACTTTAAAGGTTTATTTAATAACAGAAATTATACATACAGTATAAAGTAAAAAAAAAAAAGGCAAAACTATTTTCTAAAAATGTGTAAACATAAAAACTAACCCAAAATCACTATAATTTCCCTTCACCTATTCTCTCTAATTTACACATAGCGCCTTTTTCATAACTCCTTTTGGCGCTCATGTGACCGGCCGACTCTCTCCTCCTCTCCTCGCTTCTTCCTGGCTAATGTCAGCGGGGGATTCTCAGCCCCTCCTGCTGTAGCTGTCAGACCTGGAGAGGTGGCCGATCACGTTAGCGCAGAGCAGCACTATAAAATAAGGTACAGTATATAGTGACTTATTGGGCCAGATTCACGTATTTCGGTGCATTTTTTGACTGGCGTAGCGCACCTCCTTTACGTTAGACTGCCGCAATGTAGCGGCGCAATCACCCTATTCTCGTTTGATTTGCGCAGAAATTAGCGCCGGTGCAACGTAATTTCAGAGGCATAAGGCGGAGTAATTCAAATTGGGAAGGACATGGGCGTGTTACATTGAAATGAGCCGTGACCCCATGCAAATGAAGGGCCGGCTCGGGCATGCGCGCATGAAGCAGACCATGGTCAGCACCTCTGTGCGCATGCTCACAACTCGGGAACGGCGCAATCAGTGAAATTGGAAGTGGACCCGGGCAACTTTGTGAACTACGCAGACAGCATAAATAGACAGACACAAACGCACTTCCTTTGCAAAATACATCCCTTTGTATCCCTTCCTATACAGCAAGGTGCTTTTGTTCTGTTGTTTGTTGCGTTGTGACTTGTCCTTGTGATATTTGTTGACTGTTTGATCTAGTGTTTGGTAGAATATATTTGAAAGTGTTTTTTGGTGACTGCTTGTGAGACTTTTTGGTTGATAGATTTTGGTTTGTTTGTTTTGTTGCTTGATTTTTCCTGCTTGTTTTTGTGAGTGATTTTTGTTGATTGTTTGGGAGAGAGTTGTTGTATGAGTATGACTGAGAGGAAGAGGAAGTTGAATTTTACTTTGGGGGAGAAACAAATAATTGCCCGGGCCATTACCCAATATGGGCGTTTTCTGCACGGCTCGGAGAGTGCCAACACCACCCCGGCCAGGAGGAGGGAGATTTTGCAGCACATTACTGACCAGGTAAATTCAGCAGGGGGGGGGGGAGACCCGGACATGCACGGGGATCGAAAAGAAAATCAATGACCTCCGGCGTTTGGTCCGAAAGAAGCTGGCCAAAATGGCAGCCCATGCCAGGGCACAGGAGGGGGCCCACCGTGCCCTGTTAGGCTGACAGCGGAGGAGCGTGCGGTGGCCCAGACCTTTCATAGACAACAGGTGGAGGGCTTGCCTGGCTATGACTCCAGTTATGAAGCCGTGATGCCAGGTAAGGTTTTTTTGCCCTATCAGGTGTGTAGCATGTGGGGGGGGGAGGGAATATGTGGCAAGTGTGTGGATCCTCCAACCTGTGAATGTTTTGTGTCATCCACAGATGTGCAGGAGGGTGCTGGGCCATCTGGCCTGACCGCACCATCCCCAGGACAGCAGCCTGATGAGGACCCCCCGACAAGGCCGGAGTCCTCGGAGGAGGTTGAAGAGGGGGAGGTTGAGGAGGAGGAGTTTGAGGAGGAGGAGGATGTCATGTCAGCCAGTGGATTGTTGTTTTTGGAGGAGTTTTCCTCTCTGGCTGGCAGCAGCCAGCCCTCCATAAGGGCTAGCCCCTCCCACTCCTCCCCCAACAGGGCTCCCCTCCCAAGGGGCTCCCGTTCTCCCTGGCCACAAGCCTAAGCTGGAGGCAGGAAGTCGTCCCAGAAGACCAGGGGGTGGCCGAGGTTCTGCCCGCCAATCTGAGAAGGGACCAGGCCCTTCAGACCCGCCATCTGGGACAGGTCAGCCAGACTTTGGTGCGGATGGAGGAGAGCCTGTCCTCCATAAAGGATACGCTTGGGGACCTGGACTGCCACTCCCGGGCTCTTACAAACTGCCTAAACATACTGCAGACTACAACAGCAGATGTTGGGCAGGATGTGAGGGCCCTCCCCCAGGCTATCCAGGCCAATACGGCATCACTAAGTGCTGGCCTGACCAGAATTGCCGTGGCCTTGGAGGGCAGGCCGCCAGGTGGGCAGAGACCAGCCGTGGCGTGGCGTTGCTGCTCACAAGTCCAGCATGGTGGGCTTGTGCTAATCCAATTAGATGAGGATGTGATGTGTCTGTGTTAGGGACCACAGTGGTGTGCATGCATGTGTTCTCATTGTGCCATGATTAATGGGTGTGTTCAGGGGCGGACTGACAACTCATGGGGCCCCCGGGCAATAGAAGATTATGGGGCCCCCCGGGCTTACAGATGGCCACCAAGCCAGGAGGCAGTGCAGCGGCGGGGCAGCTAAAATCTCGGGATTTTCACATCAGAAGCATGTCGGTTTCAGACATATCAGGGACAGATGTAAAAAAACACCGATATTTACATAGTGTCCCTGGTTTTACTGAGCCTGGCAACCCTGATGGGGCCCCCTAGTGACATGGGGCCCTCGGGCAGTGCCCGAGTGACTCAATGGTCAGTCCGCCCCTGGGTGTGTTTAACGTGCAAAGATGCCTAATGTGAGCTGTCTCCTGGCTGCTCTTCCCTCAGAAGACGAGGTAGCCTCGGTTAGGGGGGGATTGTCTGGTTCAGGGCTCAGGTCATCACGTATGTCAATCTGCAGGCCTTTTCTCACTGCAAAGTTGTGCAGCAGGCAACATGCACCAATGATCTGGCACGCAAAGTTTGGGGAATACAACAGGGTACCCCTAGACTTATCCAGGCATCGGAAACGTGACTTCAGGAGGCCAAAGGTGCGCTCCACCACTGCACATGTTTGGGCGTGGGCTTCATTGTATCTTTCCTCTCCTGGTGTTTGGGGGTTCCGGATAGGAGTCATGAGATGGGGTCCCAGTGCATATGCAGAGGCACCTGTAAGGGAAAAGACAGGAGGATGTTAGTCATGCATGTGCCCCTTGTGATGTGTGCATCATGGGGGGGGACAGTCATGCCTGCCACCCATGTCACTCACCAACCAGCCAGGTGTCCCCATACATGTTCTGCTCGAATTCCATTCGGATGGGGCTCTGATTGTAGATGTAGCTGTCATGGCTGGATCCGGGGTGTTTGGCACGGACGTGCCATATGAGGCCTTGGGCATCGACTATCACCTGTACGTTGATGGAATGCCAATGCTTCTGATTGCGGTATATGTGCTCTGTCTCATGGGGGGGCTGGAGTGCCACATGTGTGCAATCAATGGCCCCCATGGTGCATGGGAATCTGGCAATTCTGTAGAAGTCTGTCATTGCCTTCAGCCAAAGGTCCTCAGTGGTGGGTTGTGACATCCCAGCCACCACTCCACTTGTTCTTTGAAAAGAGCCACTGGCAAGGAAATGGAGTGTTGCCATGACCTTGACCAGTGGCTGCACTGCATGTGAGCGGTGTATTGGGCTGGTGATGTCCTCCTGCAAGGTTGTGGTTAATTCCATGATGGCGTGAATCTATGCGATACACCTCAGAATCACTCATGCCAAAGAGGTCTATGCGGGTGCGGTATATCCTCTCCCGTGCCCTCCTCCAGGCCCTCCTCCTTCTTTGCTCCTCTAAAGTCAGTAGTATAGCTATGAGCAAGGATGTCCCTGGCATGTTGGCATACAGATTGTTGTGCAACAAGTGTGACTGCTCAGCTCCTCACTAACAGTGTTGCTTTCTCTGACATGTAGACTTATTGTCTAATTTTATACCACCTTTTATATGGTCTAATTTTAGACATGACGTGCAGCTGTTGCCGTAATTCCTTTATTAGCATATTTGAATAGCAAATCAATGGTGTGTCTAGCGCAGTTTTGCGCGGACAGATGCGCCCGTCTATCGAAATTACGCCGTCAAAAAAACGTAGATTTCTTGCGTATCTCGTTTTGGGGATGCGGCGAATCGCAATGAATGCGCAAATTTAGACTTACGCCGCGCATCTCTTGTAACACCGGCGTAATCGCTCTGTGAATCTGGCCCATTGTTTTTTTTTTTTTAAATATATACACTGGGGCAAATCATTTACAATTACAGAGGGGCTGGTAGCAAGGAGACATAGTGGCTTAACAACCACTTTAAAGGTTTGTTTAATAACACAAATTATACATATAAAGTTAAAGAAAAAAAGGCAAAACTATTTTCTAAAACTGTGTAAACATAAAAACGAACCCAAAATCAATAAATCACTATAATTTCCCTTTAAACTATGTGTCACAAAGGAAGTCTTCACCTATTCTCTCTAGTTTACACACACTGTACATTATGGTGAATAGAGAACACAGAGAGTAGATAGCTGTGTAGATTTGAAATGATAATATTCTGTTCTATAAACAACTGGACTGCATTATATATTCTACCATGGTTAGCTGTAGCCACATGTGTATTGCAGATAAAAAAAATATACAAGAACATTTTTTTTTAATTATAGCAATTTTATTGCTTAAGCGACTGAATTTTGATCAGAGTATTTGATTGACAAATTTTCAAACTACAACTAAAAAGACATTTGAAAAGTTAATCTGTGCGTACATTTTCATAGTCAGTAGGAGAAAATGTCAGCGATTTATATGTGAAAGTATTAAATACATGCGTTTTTGATGCTTTAAAACAAGTTGTATTGTTCATATCATAAGAGATGTCAGCCTTAGGTCATTTTTGTTTTTTATAATGGGAAATTATGAGCCAACTTAATATGGAACAACTCTAAGAGAGAGAAGGGATATTAGCACAATTATTAGCATTCTCCCTAGCTGCTTCTGGGTGCCCCGTTTTCGAACATCTTAATTGGCTGGCATTTAATAAAACATAACTCCTACATGTAGCACCCTCCCATATAGGTTGCCAGCTAGGATAGGCAATTTTAGTTGTTGTGGCTCACCTGTAATCAGTAGAGCAGCATGTGATTACTTTAGGCTGCTCTAGGTTCTGTAAGGTGCAAGTTTGATTGCTTCCTCCTTTCTTCTGGAGACTTCCAGGATATAGTGCAGGGATCCTCAAACTACGGCCCTCCAGATGTTGTAGAACTACACATCCCATGAGGCATTGTAACACACTGACATTCACAGACATGACTAGGCATTATGGGAATTGTAGTTCCTGAACAACTGGAGGGCCGTAGTTTGAAGACCCATGATATAGTGGATGGGAGAGTCAAGTGAGCAGCATGAATATTTATGCAGTGCCAGCCAATCTATGGGAGAGGATTTCAGATGGTGGTTGGGGGAGTGCATAAATAGGTTGGAGCATGAGAGAGTAGGATTCTTCCCCAGGAAGAGAGGCAGCTCAGAAGAAGATTTTGCCTGTCTCTTATCGAGGTGCCAGCTGTGCATAGCCGAAGCAGTTAAACAAATAAATATAGAACAGATGTAACAACAAAATAATTTAACCTGTATCCTGTACTAGGGTCTCATACCCACAACCCTTTCCAGATGGTTGTGGGGCTCTGCAGGCGGGGGGCTTATCAGAATCTGGAAGCCACCTTTAACAAGGGGACCCCCAGATCCCAGCCCCCCTATTTGAATTGGTAGTGGGGTAAATTGTACCACTACCATTTCACAAAGAAAGTGTCAAAAAATTTAAAGATAAGAGTCCAGCGATGTGAATCCACGCCACAGTTCTGCCTCCATGGGTGGCTCCTGCCAAGTGACGCTTCTCCGCCGGTGACAGTTGTTATATAGCTGAGGGGAACCACCCGGTGATGTAAATGGGTGACCCCTCCCCCGTCTGATGCAGAGCTGTGTTGCCTTTTTTTTGGGCTCGTCGGGCGGCAGAACAGAAGATAAATGGACATTTTTTAATAAAGGACTTGTTCCAAAGTGTCTCCTGTCTTTTTTTACAATTTTTGACTTCTAAAAGACCCAACCCCCTCCTTTTCACTTGAAAGTATTCAAAGCATCAAGATTAGCATTTTTGAATACTGTTTTTTTTTTTTTAAATCTGCACCATTGGCTGCCGAGCAAACTGGAAGTGACGTCGTTTCTACATTGGAGACCCGATCAAAGCCGAATCCGGCATTGTTTAGGTCTCTGGCCAGTCAACGGACGTACTGGCTGGTGGCTTGGGTCTCCCAGTGGGACGGGAGATTCCGGCGGAGTGGCAGAAGGCGGCGGGAGAGGGGGCTTTCCCCTCCTGCTGCTTGTAATAACAGCCGAGCAGCTGCTTAGTTCCATCGGTTGTTCTATGTGGTCTTTTATTAAACTCTCCAGTATCTTCCCAGTGTGTTACTGAATAGAAGATCACAATAAATTATACTCTGTTACTTGTTTCTATCCTGTTAGGCAATTTACTGTATATTGTTTACAGTTTGTTTTAAAGTATATGCATTTTACACAAAAAAAAAACGTTTTTTGGGTGGGGGAGGAAATCATTAATGTTGGGTTTCTGCTGCTGTATATAAAGTAAATGAGTAAACATGCAATTTACGCCCGAAAATTATGTTACTGACCCTGAGAGTCATAGTGTTGTGTAATTCCATGTACAGCTTTAGGGCATCCCCCAAGCATGTTATTTAAAGGAATTGCATATTTTTTATGTTGGCACTGATAGGCAGCATTGATGAGCACTTATAGGCTGCATTTATGAGCACTGATAGGCAGCACTGACGGACTGGGAGGACGTCCCTGGGACGTCCTCCCAGAACAACTCGACCGCGCTGTAGCAGTATTTTGTCTTTAGCGCGGTCGGAAAGTGGTTAAACCACCTGACATTTGAACAACCATTTATAAGAGTTTATTACTGTAAGTAAACCAAGGTGACTTTAAATGGAAATGTAGACTGAATTTTAAGATTTTGTATATTTTGGCATCATGATGTAGAGGTTCCCATATATGTAGAAAGACTCATCAGTCGACCAATGTCTCTATTTTTCACTCTGTCTCTCTTTGAATTTATGTGAGCCAGTTTGAAATCTTGTGGTCTTGTTTGTCCTGGAGATCCATTTTTTAAATGCCACAAGCTCCACCTTGATAAGATCTAGCATAAAAAAATAAAATAAATACAAACCACCTGTAATGAAAAGAAAAACTATTATTCTCACCTTTCCCTCAGTTTCCATGGAGCAGGTGGTGATGTCATCCTTCTGTTGATAAGATTCCAAGGAATGATAAGCACTCCAAATCTTGCAAGAAAACATTGCAGCACAGTACTGCAAGTGTCTTGTCAGTAGAATTTGAAATACCCTATATTGCCCAGGTCCCAACGGATGAAGAATTAAGGTTAACTTGCCTAGGCATCATATGTGGAAGCCTGTGGATATTACAGTGCCTTGAAAAAGTATTTATACCCCTTGAAATTTTCCACATTTTGTCATGTTACAACCAAAAACATAAATGTATTTTATTGGGATTTTATGTGATAGACCAACACAAAGTGGCACATAATTGTGAAGTGAAAGGAAAATGATAAATGATTTTCATTTTTTTTTTACAAATAAATATCTCAAAAGTGTGATGTACATTTGTATTCAGCCCCCCTGAGTCAATACTTTAGAACCACCTTTCACTGTAATTACAGCTGCAAGTGTATTTTGGGATGTCTCTACTAGCTTTGCACATCTAGTGATTACAATTTTCTTATTTGCAAAACAGCTCAATATCTGTCAGATTGAATGGAGAGCATCTGTGAACAGCAATTTTCAAGTCTTGCCATAGACTCTCAATTGGATTTAGGTTTGGACTTTGACTGGGCCATTCTAACACATGAATATGCTTTGATCTAAACCATTACATTGTAGCTCTGGCTGTATGTTTTGGGTCGTTGTCCTGCTGGAAGATGAACCTCCGCCCCAGTCTTAAGTCTTTTCCAGACTCTAACAAGTTTTCTTCTAATGCCCTGTACACACAATCGGTTCATCCGATGAAAGCGGACTGATGGATTTTTTCATCAGATATCCGATGAAGCTGACTTTCATCTGTTGTGCCTACACACCATCGGTTAAAAAAACGATCTTGTCAGAACACGGTAATGTAAAACACAACGACGTGCTGAGAAAAATTAAGTTCAATGCTTCCGAGCATGCGTCGACTTGATTCTGAGCATGCATGGATTTTTAACTGATGGACGTGCCCACAGACGATCGTTTTTTTCTATTGTTTTTTTTAACCATCAGATAATTTTAAAACAGGTTCCTAGTCTTTTAACCGATGGATAAAAAACGATGGGGCCCACACACGATCGGTTCGTCTGATGAAAATGGTCCATCAGACCGTTTTCATCAGACAAACCGATCGTGTGTATGCGGCAAAAGATTGCCCTGTATTTGACTCCATCCTTCTTCCTATCAACTCTTACCAGTTTGCCTGTCCCTGCTAAAAAAAAGCATCCTCAGAACATGATGCTGCGACCAGCATGTTTCACGCTGGTGTGTTCAGGGGTATGTGCAGTGTTGGTTTTCTGCCACACATAGCATTTTGCTTTTAGGCCAAAGAGTACAATTTTGGTCTCATCTGACTAGAGCACCTTCTTCCACATGTTTTCTATGTTACCCAAAGGGCTTCTCACAAAATTCAAATGGGATTCTTATGGCTTTCTTTCTTTTTCCCACTCCATAAATGCCAGATTTGTGGAGTGCATGACTAATAGTTGTCCTGTGGACAGATTCTCTCACCTGAGCTGTGGATCTCTGCAGATCCTCCAGAGTTATCGTGGTCTTCTTAGTGGCTTCTCTGATTAATGCTCTCCTTTCCTGGCCTGTCAGTTTAGGTGGATGGCCATGTCTTGGTTGGTTTGCTTTGCATTTTTGGATGATGGATTGAATCTAAACCTGCTTTAACCACTTAAGGACCCCCGCACGCACATATACGGCCACAGAATGGCACGTACAGGCACAAGGGCGTAAATTTACGTCCCCGCCTGAGTGCGGTTCGGGGGTCCCATCGGGACCCCCTCCGCGGCGTGCGGGGGTCCCCCTGGCTCCGGGAGCGATCCGGCATCTGGGGGCGGATGTCGGCGAATACCCGCCCCCCCGCGATCGCTCCCAGCCAATGGGAGCGCGCTCCCATCCTGTCATTTCCTCCTCCTGTGTTTACACAGGAAGGAGGAAATGATGTAATCTCTCATCGCAGCGCTGTTTCCCAGCGCTGCTGATGAGAGAAGACACCACAAGTAAGTGTGCACCAACACAACACTGACACACACTCACATAGGCATATTAACCCCTTGTGATCGCCCCCCCCACCCCCCTGTCACAGTGTCACCGAATGCAGTGATCTAATCACTGCATTTAGTGTCAGTGTGACAGACAGTGTAAAAAAAAGTTAGTGTTAGGTTCAGGATAGCCCCCCCACCCCCCCTAATAAAGTTTTAACCCCCTGATCACCGCCCTAGTTAACCCTTTCACTCCCTATTGCCAGCGTCACTAAGCGATCATTTTTCTGATCGCTGTATTAGTGTCGCTGTTCCCGCTAGGTAGCTATTTTTTTTTATTGCGATTTTTTTTTTTACTAAAGACATGTGGCTAAATAAATTTTGGCCTAAATGTTTGACTAAAATTTAGTTTATTTGATTTTTTTTTTAACAAAAAGTAAAAAATAGTGTTTTTTTTTCAAAAATGTCGCTCTATTTTTGTATATAGCGCAAAAAATAAAAATCGCAGAGGTGATCAAATACCACCAAAAGAAAGCTCTATTTGTGGGAAGAAAAGGACGCAAATTTTGTTTGGGAGCCACGTCGCACGACCGCGCAATTGTCTGTTAAAGCGACGCAGTGCCGAATCGCAAAAACACCTTGGGTCATTTACCAGCGTATTGGTCCGGGTCTTAAGTGGTTAAACCTCTCCACAATGTTATCTCTGGACCTGTCTGATATGTTTTTTTGGCCTTCATGATGCTGTTTCTTCACTGAGGTTCTCCAACAAACCAAGGATTTTTTTAGGGGTATCAGAGTATAGGGTGGCGAAATACAAATGCATGCCACACTTTTCAGATATTTATTAGTAAAAATGTTTGAAAACCTTCCTTTCACCTCACAATTTGTGCCACTTTGTGTTCATCTATTACATAAAATCCCAATAAAATACATTTACCCTTTTGTTGTAAGATGACAAAATATGGAAAATTTCAAGGGGTATGAATACATTTTCAAGGCACTGTATATAACTTCCCCCCCTCCTACAGATTGTATTCTGTATATCAAAAAGGAGCAGAGGGAGGCCTTGGTGTCGGTAGATCATGTGTAATATACTGCTTATTGTAAATAATCACCGTATAAAACAATCCATTCAGTTCAAAATAGAAATTAAAGGCAAAACATATGTGTATAGAAAAACATTATAAATACCTTTTCTTCCCTTTTTTATAAGTGATCACATTCCTTCTGTTCACAACTGCATAAAGCCTTGTACACACAATCGGATATCTGATGGAATATAATGCGATGGATTTTTTGGTCGGATAACTGATGAAGCTGACTTTCATCAGTCTTACCTACACACCATCAGTCAAAAATCCGACCGTGCCAAAATGCGTTTACGTAAAACACTATGACGTGCTGAGAAAAACGAAGTTCAATGCTTCCGAGCATGCGTCGACTTGATTCTGAGCATGCGTGGATTTTTGACTGATGGACTCTCACACAGACAATCGTTTTTTTCTATTGGATTTTTACCCATGGAAAACAAACCGATGGGGCCCACACACGATCGGTTTGTCTGATGAAAACAGTCCATCGGTCTGTTTTCATCGGACAAACCGATCTTGTGTACAGGGCTTAAGAGTTGGGAGGAGTAGAAGCCACTGTACACTGAGGTTCCCAGTGAAATACTGTTCAGGGGAGGCGTGTCAGGACAAGTCTGATCATTGGAGGAGAGAAGACCACCATAGCTAGATAGATAGGTAGGTGCTTTAACTAGTTTAGAATTAATGTATTGAAGTGCCCAGCCTTTTTGTACAATGTTTTATACTAGTACTTTTAATTATCTACCTCCTAAATCCCTGTCCTTCAAAAAAAAAAAAACAATAATATATATATCCCTTTAGGCTATGGAGGTCTAGGTATCCTCCAGAGGTTAGTGAGGCCATTCGCACACTGTCCATTCACTACACTTATGAAAGTATGTTGGCATCCATAGAGGAAAAATACGCAAAATTTCTTTCCCATTGACAACCATGGATAGAATGGTATAAGGCTCATAAGATATAACTGATTTAAGTAAAATGGGTGATGACCCTTAGCTCATAAAGCATACATATAGATTCTCCAGCGGAGACCAGAGTTAATTACCCTAATCAAGGCTCAAGTTTCTTTTCTTTCCTTTTGTTTCTGAGTTGTTCTCTGTTTATTTTCTTTCTGTTAGGCCACGTACACACGATCAGACCGGTCCGATGAGAATGGTCCGACGGACCGTTTTCATCGGACCATGCTGAAGTGGTCTGATGGTCTGATGTGCGTACACACCATCGGGCCAAAAATCCGATCAGGCCAGAACGCGGTCTGGCGGGGCAATATAGTACTTACCACCCTATAAATATCATTTATAATCTGTGTCAATGCTTATGCAAATGTACAATTTTATTTTCTATGATCTTCAGTCAACACATGCTATATGTGTTTACCCATGGAAAGTAATGTTCAACTTTCTGTATATTGATAAAACTGAAAAAAACTATTGATATAAATAATATATATCCATGTATGATTAGGAATGCCGGTAAAATCAAGTCTGAAGCTTAATAAGTATTAATACACTGAAGCATCAGTTCAAACAGTAAATGATAATGCAAGCATCTTGCAATTTCCAAAGTCTAAATATCAATGGAATTTGTAAAACTCAAAAATTGCTAGATGCAATCAAATGGTGTCAATCACAGCAGTTGTAGCCACAATCCCGGAATGACCAGCTCCCGCAGATAAGAAGGGCATTTAAAGGTTTGTGGTGTTTGCTAACTTCTATCGAAGATTCATTAAATACTTTTCTAGCATTATTGCCTCAATTACTTAACAGACTCACCAGCACACCTGTTTCCAGTGGTCCCAGGAAGCCCAAGGGGTTTTGATAAGCTAAAGGCCTTGTTCACCTCAGCTCCTGTTCTGCAGCACACAGACCAAGCTTTGCCCTGTGTCTTGAAGGTCGATGCATCAAAAGTCACCACAGGGCTGTTCTGTCTCAGGGTCAAGGTCCTAAAGCATTACTGCAAACAATAGCCTTTTTTTTCCCGAAAACTGAGCCAGCCTTAAAGAAATTATGGTGATGATTAGTGTTGCTCACGAATATTCGCATTGCGAATATTCGCTACGAATATTGCATATTCGAGTATTCGCGAATAACTCGAATATCGCGGCGAATATTCGCTATTTCGAATATTCATATTTTTTTCGCAATCAATTTCGCAATCAATTTCGCATTCGCACTAGCGAAATTTTGCATTAGCGAAATTTCGCAATTTTTTTTTTCGTGATATTCGTGATATTTTATAAAAAAAAAAAAAATTTGCGAAATTTCACCAATGCGAAATTTCGTCAATGCAAAATTTCGTCAATGCGAAATTTCGCAATTTTTTTTTTTTTTTAATAAAATATAGCGAATATTCGTAAATATCGAATATTCGTGATATTTTATCCAAAAAAAAAATAGCGAAATTTCGTTTTAGCGAAATTACGCATTGGCGAAATTTCGCATTGGCGAAATTTCGCAATTTTTTTTTTTTCATAAAATATAGCGAATATTCGTAAATATCGAATATTCGTGATATTTTATCCAAAAAAAATTTTTTTTTTTTTATAAAATATCACGAATATTCGATATTAACGAATATTCGCGAATATTCTTCGAAATATTCGTGAAATATCGCAAAATCGAATATGGCGTATTCCGCTCATCACTAGTGATGATGGATATTTTCATCAGAGGCCCTGAAAAATGGATAAAATTAAAAAATAGCTACATATGGTGCAGGTCAACCAAAGAAGGTTTATTAAAATAATAAATTTCATGCGTCAAATGACAGATGCATAAGAAATGGAATAAAAAGTGATCACAATATTTAAAGGAATGTGGGAGACAAAAAAGATGCAAGCCTGACACGTTTAATCTCTATGGGACTTCAACTGTGGCATATCCTTGCCTCCCAACATTGCTACTGTATTTATAAACTATTAGCAGGAAATGAATATGCAGGAAATGAGGGTCGGCCCCAATTGCTTTTAAATACTGTGATCACATTTTATCTAATTTCTTCTGCATCTGTCATTTGATGTATGAAATTTATTATTTTAATAAACCTTTTTTGGTTGACCTGCACCATATGGGGTTATTTTTTAAATTTATCAATTTACAGGGCCTCTGATGAAAATATCTATCATCACCATCATCTCTTGCAACAATCCTCCACCTGGCTTGCCATCACTGTTCCTTAGTATGGTTTGTAGTCTAAAGATTCATAATCCGGCTTAACCCGGTCTCCCCATCCACACAGTCCTGAAGCTTAAGAAATTGAGGATTCAGAGCCTGTCTGACCCACTGCCGTATGGTACGTGTGTCCACCATATTTGGAAAGGGTACCCAAACATTATTTTCTTCTTGGAGGTTTTTAAATTAACCACGGGCATCCGAACAGTTCATTGTGACTGCACACTCTGAATTACACCCTTCTGGATTATCACCACTTCCTTTGGTTTTGAGTGGACTCATATTCACTAGTGTTTTTTGTGTTTAAGTGGATTCATATCCACTCATTCTTATCTCATTTTCTTTCTGCTACAGTGGTTTATTATCACTCTTTATACATTTATGAGTTGTGTTCTATTATTATTTTTGTGCACATCCAACTCATAAAATGTCACTACTTATGTAGTTTTACACCTTAGCACTACACTATGGCCCAGATTCAGAGAGAATTGGATTCTCGTAGCGTATCAGAAATACACTACGCCGCCGTTTCTTACCTGGCTCTACGTGGAATCCAGGTAGATTTTGTCCAGTAAACAACGGCGGCGTAGTGTATTTCTCCCGTCGCAATCCATATAGACGAGTAGGGGGCGTGAAGGATTTAAAATAGGCGCGTTCCCGCGGCGATCGAACTGCGCATGCTCCGTTCGCAAATTTCCCGCCGTGCATTGCGCGAAATCACGTCATTACGTCATTCGTTGTTTGAGTAGCGTCGTTTACGGACATTTCTATTCCAGAACGAGTTACGTAAAAAAAAAAAAAATTAATTAAAATCGACGCGGGAACGACGGCCATACTTAACATGGGTTACGCACCGTTAGACCAGCAAAAAGCTGGTCTAACAGTACGTAAAAAAAAACAGACGTAAGCGATTGCAAAGACCGCTCGTATCTTCGTGGATCGCCGTAAAAACACATTTGCATATCCCGACGCATCAAAACGACGCAAACTCCTCCCAGCGGCCGCAAATATATCGCAGCGTAGATCCGAAGGTTTACGAAGACGTAAGCCTCTCGGATCGAAGCCCGAAGCCGCCGTATCATGGTTTGAGGATTCAAACTAGTGATACGGCGAGCGAAATTTGAAATTACTCCTGTCTAACACCAGTTAGACAGGCGTAATTGCTTTATGAATCTGGGCCTATATTGTTACATTGCACTTTAGATTTTGTTTGAGTGTTAGCAGCTACACTTTCGTTTTTTAGATTGGGTTTGGTGCAGTTTTTCGCCCCTTTTACACATAAACAAATTATGATGTGGGGGATCGGGAACTGGTGACCATAAAAGTCGCTCTAGAAAAATTGAGATATCTACTAGAAGGTGCAGCTCACCCCATCATGATATTCACAAATCATAAAAACCTGGAGTATTTTAGACCTGACAAACATCTAAGGCCACAGCAAGCCAGGTGGGCTTTGTTCTTTTCAAGATTCAACTTTCATCACACTTATTAGCCAGGGTCCATGAATGGAAAGGTGAATGCTCTATCATGCATGTTTTTAGAGACTCCTGAGACTGTTGCCCCCAGCACCATCTTGTCCCCTAAGAATTTTCTTCTGATTCAGCCTGATCTAAGGTCAACCCTCGAACAGGCCTTTGCTCAATTCTCAGAGTCTGAAATCTCTGCACTCAGAAAACAGGAAGGGCTTCTGTAGCACAAAAGACAAGATTTTAGTGCCTGAGGGAGCCAGACTCCAGGTCCTGAAGACCATTTCCAATTTCACTGATTGCGCCGTTCCCGAGTTGTGAGCATGCGCACAGCGGAGCTGACCATGGTCTCCTTCAAGCGCGCATGCGCGAGCTGGCCGGCCCTTCATTTGCATAGGGTCACGGCTCATTTCAATGTAACACGCCCACGTCCTTCCCAATTTGTATTACTCCGCCTTACGCCTCTGAAATAACGTTACGCATGCGCAATTTTCTGCGCAAAAGCTACGAGAATAGGGTGATTACACGGCTACATTGCGCAAGTCTAACGTAAAGGCGGTGCGCTACGCCGGTCCAATAATGCACATGTCTGGCGTTTTTACAGCTCTATTGCTGGAGCTTCAGAACGCACAGGTCCAGCGTTTTTTTTGCAGCTTAAAAACGTCTCAGCCATCTACAGCTCAAAAACGTCATGGTGGGCATGAGGCCATAGACTAACATGGACAGGCTTTTTAAGCTGCAAAAAACGCCCAGAAAAGTGGCTGTGAAAACGCCAGTGGAAATGAGACCTAAAAGTCATTTCTTATACAACACTGCCCCTAGAGGTGAAAATAGTAAGAATTCAAGATAGCTGCCAGACTTGGTTGTCATGGTAACATAGAAACAAACCGTAATTTTACATCATTAATTTCATAGTAGTGACACACACACGTTTTGGGTGGGATAAAAGTAGTTGCGCATTGCAGAAAGGGATGCTAGAATGTGAGGAGATGTGAGGCTAAAGGAAGATCTGGAAAAAGACTGGGAGATCTTGAAAGGTGTAAAGATGTAGGAGGTTGAAAGTAGTCCTGTGGGACTCATAACCTGATACTTCTCAAAACCAAGGTTTCATAGACCATCGGTAAAGTATTAATCTTCTATATTAATCCTTTCATGTGTACCTTTTTGGTAATTAAATTGTTTTTGCATATACTTTACTAAAACCATTTAAATATATGGCAGAGCAAATGGGAGTTGTATTATTTTTAACTGCAGTATGAAATAATTATATTCCAAATATTAAGAGACATTAAGAGACATACACATTTTTGTCTGTCTCTAAAAAAGCTAAGTCCAACGTCTGTACAATGGTTTTATCGTGATATATGTTTAAGAATAGATTAATTCTAAATTTAAAAATAAGTCTTGATTTATTTATCAAGCTACATGCATAGTGTAACATTTTGTCTGTGCACTTTAAAGTGTAAGTTGGTCTGTTTGTTTTAAGAAGGAATCACTGTGCTAAAGTAAATGCCTATTGTTTACATAAGTCCATGAAGCCACGGAAAGCTATTCATTAAGTTACCAAGTCAAAAATGTACCTTATTCAAGTATTGAAATGTGGTATTTTGTAATAAGAGCTTGTATAGAAATGTGATTATTATCAACTGTATCATCATAATTCTTTGATATTTAAAAGTATATCCATTTTGTATTATCACAAAATATACCTGATATTATATTACACTGTATTTTTAGTTAATAAATATATATATATATTAAGCATATCATTTGTGTCACTTGTCTTCAAAATAACACGGATAAACAAACTTGAATTTCTTGTTTGTATTTGTGCAAATAATCTCAATCTCCCAAAACAAAGATTTGCATAATTTCATAAATGCAATACTGTTTTATTATTTCAGTGAAAACATTCTGACATAAGACACCAGTCTATTTAGTTCAACCTGTGTATGTCTGTGTTTATAGCAATACCATTTCCCATATCACTGTAAATTGCATTCACTAAGATGCCCATCTAAGAGTTTTTTTAAACTATTGACACTCCATGTGGACACCACTGATTGTGGAAGAAAGATCTTCATATTTACCGCTCTGACAGTAAATAACCCCCTATGCAGTTTAAGTTTGAACTGGGTCTCCTCCGATTTCATTGACTTGTAAAGTGATAGAATTTAAAATGTAATTGCTTGATTAAATACCCTTAACACATGCTAATATTCTGCTTCCTGCAGCTTGTCATTGCATGCCATTGATGAGCCTGTGATGTACTAGGACCCCCAGATCTTTTCCCATCCCGAATTGCCCCAAAGGTTCTCTCCCTAACGAGTAACTTGCATTTATGTTCTTAGCCCCCAAGTGCATTACTTTACATTTTTCAACATTAAGCCCTGGTTCACACTGGGCTGCGGGAGTGAAGCCGTGCACGATTTCACTCCCGCTGGCAGTCCCGATTTCAGCTGCGATTTAAGACATCTGTGCAGGTTTCTGCACAGATGTCAATGTAAATCGCGTCCTGAAATCGCAAAAAGTAGTACAGGAACTACTTTTTGAAATCGGTACAGCGCCGCAGATGCGGCATCGCACCGATTAGGACGGTGTCATTCCACATGTGAAATCGCATCTCAAATCGAACTAAATCGTACCCAGTGTGAACCTGGGCTAAACCTCATTTGCAGTGTAGTAGCCCACGTCTTTATTTTTATTGAGGTCTTCTTGTAAGGTTTCTATATCCTGCTGTGAAGTTATGGCCTTGCTTATCTTTTTATTGTCAGATTGAGCTATTTATACCAATTTATGAATAAATTAAACAGGATTGGTCCCAGGACAGAGTCTTGAGGTACTCCACTTACCACTACTGACCATTCTGAGCACTTACTATTTATTTCCTCCCATTGTACGTGCCCTTGTAACCAGTTTTCAATCCAGGTACATACCCTAAGATCTAAACCAACAGACCTCAATTTGTAAATTAACCACTTAAAGACCTTGGGCCAGATTCACGAACACTTGCGCTGGAGTATTTGGATATGCGCCGCGTAACTGTGCTGATGCGCCGACGTTTCTATGTGCCCGTACCCACCAAACTAGATGCGCCCAATAAGGGCTCATTTGCGACCGGCGGAACGTTCCGACGCCAGAGTATCGTCAGCGTTTATTTTCGCTGGGCGCATCAGTCGCGCCCATTGATTTCCCCTGCAAATATGCAAATGAGGGATTTTTCACAATTCACGAACGGATTAGCACCATACGCTGGCTACATGCGCCGCGCGTATCTGATCCGTCCGGCGCAAAGTTATTTCTACAAAAGGCTGCTTTATCTTTACTCCAGACGGTCACAGGTCAGCAGGAGAGCAGCTACAGCAGCGTTACCGAGCTAGCTGAGCACCCCCACTTGCAAGGACAACACCTCTGTGTGCCAACATGCCAGGGGCACTCGTGGTCCTAGAACTACTGATGGGTCCCCTGGAACCAAGAAGGCGGGCACGTGAGAGGATATACCGCACACGTATGAACCTCTTTGGCATGGGGGATGAGGAGGTGTATCGCCTATTCAGATTCAGCCCAGATGCAATACTTGAACTAACCACAACCCTGCAGGATGACATCACCAGCCCAACACACCGATCACAAGCAGTGCAGCCACTGGTGAAGGTCCTGGCAACACTCCATTTCCTTGCAAGTGGATCATTCCAGCGTACAAGTGGAGTGGTGGCTGGGATGTCACAGTCCTCCATAAGCAGATGTGTGCACCAGGTTGTCCCTGCAATCCTCAGACGCATGTCCAACCAGTTCATCAGACCCACCACTGAGGAGCTACGGCAGAAGGCAATGACAGATTTCTACAACATTGCCAGATTCCCACGCACTGTGGGGGCCATTGATTGCACACATGTGGCCCTACAGCCCCCCAGTGCCACAGAGCACATATACCGCAATCGGAAGCATTGGCATTCCATCAACGTACAGGTGATAGCCGATGCCCAACGCCTCATATGGCACGTCCGTGCCAAACACCCCGGGTCCAGCCATGACAGTTTCATATACCGTCAGAGCCCCATCCCAGCAGAATTTAACCAGAACATGTATGGGGACAGCTGGCTGGTTGGTGAGTGACAAGGGAGTCAGGCATGACTATCCCCTCCCGTGATGCACAACAGAAATCGCACATGCATGACTAACATTCTCCTGTCTTTTACCTTACAGGTGACTCTGCATATGCATTGGGACCCCATCTAATGACTCCTTTCCGGAACCCCCAAACCAAAGGAGAGAGAAAATACAATGAAGCACACATCAAAACCCGTGCAGTGGTTGAGCAAACATTTGGGCTCCTGAAGTCCCGTTTCCGATGCTTGGATAAGTCTGGGGGGGCCCTATTGTATTCCCCTACCTTTGTGTGTCAGATCATCGGTGCATGTTGCATACTACATAACTTTGCTATGAAAAAAGGCCTGCATATTGACATACGTGATGACCTGACCCCCGACCCACACAGTCCCCACCTGCCAGAGGACACCCAGTCAGCTGATGGAAGAGCAGTCAGGAGGGTCCTCGCCGAAGGCATCTTTGGACACTAAACCAAAACATTAATCACACAGACAATGCACGCGTGTACACCACTGATGTCCCTAGATCACACACACCACATGCACATCGCATTGGATTAGCCCAAGTCCAGCATGTAGGAGTTGGGAGCAGTAACGCCAGCGTCAAGGCCCCAATGATGTCACTGTCCATTCATACACCTTTCACACGTCATTCATTCAGCCGTGGGGTTCACTTCACCACCACGGCCGAGGGTGACACCCCTTACTTTCAGGAGTGCCACCCTCTCACATTCACACACCATTCACACTGTCCCCTGCACTCCTGACCGTGTGCAGTACAAAAATAAATTATAAATATCATATCCTGATCATTAAACGAAAAAAAATCTCATAACCTGAGAAAAATAATAAATAAACTCATGACCTGAGTATGTGAAAAACAATAATATAAACCAAGAAAAAAAACAAGGCCTCATCGGGGATGCCGGGGGCTTCTTCTGGGGGCCCCTCTCTGGCTCCGCAGCTGCCTGGATGGAGTGGGTGGGGGTGGGGGGGCATCTGGAGGTGGCTGATCCCCAGGTGGGCCACTCCTGGCAGGTGTGGCCTGCGTGCCCTCCAAGGCCCTGGCTATCCGTCCAAGGTAATTGTTCGTCTGGGCCTGCATCCGGAGCTGACGGGTCACCTGGTAATGCTGGGCCCGCCGACTCAGCCTCCCCTGCTCCCGGATGGCAGCACTGTTCCCATGGATGGCAGCAGTGTTGGCCTGGACGGCTGCAGTAAGGTGCTGGATATCCCCCTGCACCTCCCCCAAAGTGGTGACCACTGCAGCGCAATTACAGCTGACATCCTGCACTGCGTTGCTGAGGTTGGCAACGGAGCCCAGGCTGTCAGCCACTTTCTCCAAGTGCACCGCTATGGCCCCCATCTGTTCTGTCTGCCTGGCGTGATCCCTCGCCAACTGGTCCTGGACACCATCAGACACCCCCCTGGTCTTCTGGGTCGCCTTCCTGGGGCCAGAAGATGGATGTCCTCGGGTGGAAGGTGTCGCCCTTGAGGGGCTTCCAAGGATGGGGGAGGGGACGACAGACGGGCCAGGAGAAGGGGAGGAGACAGACAAAACCAAAGAAAAGTCCTGCTCTGCCACAGCAGGATCCTCCACAACCACCTCGGCAGGTGTGGTGTGGCCACTCTCCTCCTCCACAACCTCTTCACCACCCAGTGGCTCGGGCACATGATGGCGTGGGGGGGATGGGGTGGAATGCAGGCTGACAGATGATGGCCCAGCTCCGTCATCTGTGGATGACACAAAGCAGACACATGTTGGTGGTCCCACACACTTGGCACATGTCCCCCCCCCCCCCAAATGCAAAACAACAAATAGGGGATTATAAAACACTTACCTGTCCTTGTGCCTTCCTCCACGGAGTCATAGCCTGCGACCCCCTCCACCTGCTCCCTCTCCAGGCAGCGAGCAACCACCTCCTCCTCTGCGGTCAGGGTGACAGGACATGGGGGACCACCACCTGTGCCCCTCTCATACCTCCTGATGGAGGCCACCTTGTCCCTCACCTTGCGCCGCAGGTCATTTATTTTCTTTTGTATGTCCCCAGCAGTCCGGGTGGAGTAGCCCAGGACATTGACCCTGGCAGCAATCGACTCCAGGATGCCCTGCTTCCTCTCCCGGCTGGTCTTCCGGCTTTTTTTGCCATGGAGAAATTCATTATCCGTCTCCATAGCCGAGATAATCACTGAGACCTCCTGGGAATTAAAGTTGAGGTTCCTCCTCTCTCTGGGGGTAGCGGGAGCAGCCATTACAGTGCAAAAGTATCTTCCCTGGGGTGGGGGGAAACGGAACTACTTTTGCGCCGGAATGGCGTTTCCGCCAGCGCTTTTAAGCGCCCAGCGGAACGCATTGCGCTGACGTTTCCCAGGAAGTGGTGCCGACGGAAGTTGTGAGCATGCGCACAAGGGGGCGAGTGGAGCCGCACTCACTGCGCATGCTCCGTGGATGATGCGCTGAACGTAAGCCTCTGCGCTGGGCTCCGCCCATCATTTACATATGATCACACCCACTTCCACTTGCGTCGGGTTACGCCAGCGCATTATCGTTACTCTGGCGCAAGTTTACGCGCAACTGCTATGTGAATTACAGGACTTGCGCTGAAAGGGTCTTCAGAGTAACGTAAATGAGAAGCGTTACTCCAGAGGAAAGATACTCTCATCTACCTGAATCTGGCCCCTTAGGTGTTTTTCAGTTTTGGTGTTTGCAAGACTAAAACTGTTTTTTCTGCTAGAAAATTACTTAAAACCCCCAAACATTATATATATATATATTTTTTCTTACACCCTAGAGAATAAAATAGTGGTCATTAAAATACTTTTTGTCACACCGTATTTGCGCAGCGGTCTTACAAGCGCACTTTTTTTGGAAAAAATACACTTTTTTTAATTAAAAAATAACAACAATAAATTTGGTCCAATTTTTTTATATATTGTGAAAGATAATGTTACGCCGAGTAAAATGACACCCAACATGTCACGCTTAGAAATTGCGCCCACTCGTAGCATGGTGTCAAACTTTTACCCTTAAAAATCTTGATAGGCGACGTTTAAAAAATTCTATAGGTTGCATTTTTTGAGATACAGAGGAGGTCTAGGGCTAGAATTATTGCTCTCGCTCTAACGATCGCGGCGATACCTCACTTGTGTGGTTTGAACACCGTTTTCATATGCGGGCGCTACTCGCATATGCTTTCGCTTCTGCGCGCGAGCTCGTCGGGACAGGGCGCTTTAAAAAAAAATTTTTTTGTTTTCCTATTTATTTGTATTTATTTTAACATTTTTTACACTGAAAAAAAAATATATAATAATTGATCACTTTTATTCCTATTACAAGAAATGTAAACATCCCTTGTAAGAGAAAAAAGCATGACAGTTCCTCTTAAATATGAGATCTGTGGTCAAAAAGACCTCAGATCTCATATTTAGGCTTAAAAAGAAAAAAAAAAGGAAAATGTCATTTTTTAAATAGCCTGAAAAAATGTCTCTTTAAGACGCTGGGCGGAAATGACGTTTTGACGTCACTTCTGCCCAGCGCTGCTATGGGGGATGGGTGGGGGCGATTTTTCCCTCACTCGTATCCCAGCAGAGGAGCCGCACAGACCCGATAGCCTCCGCTGCTACCGACGGCAACGGTAAGCCGCGGAGAGCACGGGAAAGCGGCGGGAGGGGGGGGCACCTCTCCGGTCACCGATAACGGCGATCTCGCGGCGAATCCGCCGTGGAGACCGCCGTTATTGTACACAGGAAGAGATGGATATCTCGGTTGTGGCAGCAGCTGCTGCCGTTACCGAGATATCCATCTTTAAAAATAGGACGTATATATACAGTGCAGGGTCCTTAAGTGGTTAACCATTTATGGGGAGCTGTGGCAAATGCTTTTGCAAAATCCAGATACACCACATCAACAGGCCTTCCTTTATTTGAATGGCAGCTCACTTCCTTATAGAATGTTAGCAGATTGGTCTGGGAAGAGCGATTTTTCATGAATCCATGTTGATTGCTGCTAATGATACTGTTTTCATATGCAGATTCTTGAATATAGTCCCATATCATCCCCTCCAATAGTTAAAATGCGATCAGTGTTTGACTGACTGGCCTGTAGTTTCCAAGTATATCTCGCTGCCCCTTTTTGAATTTTGGTATTGCATTTGCTTATTGTCAATCAGCTGGTACTATTCCAGTCCTTAAAGTTGTAGTAAAGTCATTGGCCCAGATTCATAGAGAATTAGAGTCTCGTAGCGTATCAGAAATACACTACGCCGCCGTTTTTTACCTGGCTCTACGTGGAATCCAGGTACATTTTGTCCAGTAAACGACGGCGGCGTAGTGTATTTCTCCCATCGCAATCCATCTACGCGAGTAGGGGGCGTGAAGGATTTAAAATAGGCGCGTTCCCGCGGCGATCGAACTGCGCATGCTCCGTTCGCAAATTTCCCGCCGTGCATTGCGCGAAATCACGTCATTCGTTGTTTGAGTAGCGTCGTTTACGGACATTTTTATTCCCGAACGAGTTACGTAAAAAAAAAAAAAAAAAAAATTATATTCGACGCGGGAACGACGGCCATACTTAACATGGGCTACGCACCGTTAGACCAGCAAAAAGCTGGTCTAACAGTACGTAAAAAAAACCAGACGTAAGCGATTGCGAAGACCGCTCGTATCTTCGTGGATCGCCGTAAAAACACATTTGCATATCCCGACGCATCAAAACGACGCGAACTCTTCCCAGCGGCCGCAAAAATATCGCAGCGTAGATCCGAAGGCTTACGAAGACGTAAGCCTCTCGGATCGAAGCCCGAAGCCGCCGTATCATGGTTTGAGGATTCAAATTAGTGATACGGCGCGCGAAATTTGAAATTACTCCTGTCTAACACCAGTTAGACAGGCGTAATTGCTTTATGAATCTGGGCCATTCTGTTTATCTTTTACCTACAGGTAAGCCTATAATAAGGCTTACCTGTAGATACTGTTAATATCTCCTAAACATGCACCATTTACGAGCTATTTACTTCTGCCTTTTTCTCTTTTATATTCCTTTTTTATGTTGAAGTTTAGCAACCCAGGTTTAACTTTTATATATGCTGCCCATTGGAATGCGCTGATTAATACCTTGATTTAATATGTTCCTAAAGCATGCCCATTTTTCCTCAGTGTTCAGTGTCTCTAGAATTTTATGCCATTTAATATCTTCTAGCATGGAGCATTGTGTTATTTACCATGCGATAGCTGTTTACTAAGTTGTCCCATTATTCCACATTTGCCAACAGATCCAAGTTAGTGTAATTAGTAGATCTAGCAATGCATTCTTTCTAGTCGGGGCATTCACCAGCTGACACATTAAATTGTCCTGCAAGACATTTAAGAAATAGTGAACCTTAAATTAGTGCCTCTTGATAGCCCAACCTCCCCCCAGCACATTATACCTACTGATCCACATTCCTCCACAGCCTTGCCACTGCAAGAGTCCACCCTAAGTAAGTTTCAGTGTTATGGTGTGGATGACATCACTAATCCCCACTATGCGACAGCATTCAGACCTGGTCTATGGCCACTGAGGCCCAAGTGTCATGTTGCTATTGTCAAAGTAGGGGGATCTCTGATGGCTCTAAAATGTTGCATGTCTTTTTGTAACAAATAAATGCTCCTAAAGGGCATTCAAGTAAGTCAACAAGTGGTAAGTTACTTCAGCACCATGGGCGTACGCTGAACTTTTTTCAGGGGGGGGGGGGCATCATTTTAAGGTCATCCATGCTCGGTTCCTTTTTGACTCAGGGACACTGTGCCAGTTAGAAGGAGAATAATATAAATTGAAATTTTCTGCTTGTAAAGTTGGACAGCTGAGCTGAGCTGAGCAACTGCTGGAAAAATATATGTGTGTGTGTGTAACAGTGTATGTGGCACTGATGCTGTTACCTGTGGTTCTTCAGCCATCATAGGCCTAGGGCAGGCACTGGCAGCGTATTCTCTCTTGTCTCGGCCACTGCACGCCACGCAACTGTGGGAGGAGCTGCAGCGGCCATTGCAACACAGGGGGCAAGTCAAGTGTCTTCTCTTACGATTCCAATTGCCCCTGCCCTATGGAGCGGATGCCCATGTTCAGCACCCATTGTCCAAACAGTCTTTATGTCGTTTGGAGTGCTCATATCTAGTGCACCAATATTCAACCTCCGGCAATTGTTTTAAAATATATATATATATTTACATATATAAGATTTAGATTTATGAAATAAGATTTAAATCTATATTACGTATAGAGATAGATAGATATGTAGCAATGGCCCCAACCCCTAAAGGCATAATGGTGACCTCCAGAGCCAGGAAGAACTGAAATCCTTCTTTGTAGAGTGGGTTACTAGGCATAGTGGGTGTAATGCAAGATGGAATAATTGGGCGCCAGTAACTTTTTGAATGCAAACAAAAGAGATTTATTGTCTTTTAACAAGAACTGGGGGAGAGAGGGTTAGGGCCTGAACACCCGTAGGCAGATGCAATAGCAATTGGCAGACTCTGAGACAAAATAGGCAGACAGCTGTACAGGTTGAGGGCCTTCAAGCTGGTTGCAGCACTGTATTTTTAGAACTGCTGTCTCCTATGGCAACTGAACTTGTAGGTTAACTTCAACACAGATCTGTACACATACCAGACTTGATTTCCCCATTGCGTAGAACCTGGTCTCCATCTCACAGCCTCCTGCTGTAGCTTTTCTCACTGAGCTCCCAGTCTTCTCACCAGACCTTCAGATCCCAGCCTGCTGGGTCCCTGGCTTGGCGCTCAGTTAACCCGCTGAATTTTTTCCAAGTGCTACCCACGCTGGGCCCCTGACTTGAACTCTGAAGCTTTCCCAACTTGTTCAAAGTGAAAGTGAAAAAGTCTGCTCTGGTACTTCTTCAGACTTCACAAACCTGGCGTGGTTGTCTCTTACTGGCAATGGTGTACCCTTTATCTCTGACCTCTGGTTCTCATTTGCCTCTGGTAACAGAAGTGATTGTCTCATGTGGCAACTGCTTCTCCTTCACCTCTGGCAGCACTCTGCAATGATCAGGCTCCCCCGGGCTGAGCCTCTACACACGTGGCTAGTCCTCAGGCCTAACATTCAGCTGCTGCTTCACATACAGCTCCCAGGCCTTAACCTGGGGCTAAAAGAACACTGATCACGGACTCATTCACATTAAATATACTATCCCAGCATGCCAAATAGCTACTGATTGGCTGGAAAATTATGTCTATTCCAGGCTAGTTACTACCTAGCATACCTAAATTTGTTAGCAACCCTGCCTAAAACCAGGGTGCAATAGATAGATAGATAGAAAGTGTACACAGAACAGCAGGATGAAACTGGAAGGCATTAAAACTGGATGTATCAAGTTTCTTTAAACAAGGTGCCTAACAACAGACTATTTTTCCTCAGTGTTCAGTGTCTCTAGAATTTTATGCCATTTAATATCTTCTAGCATGGAGCATTGTGTTATTTACCATGCGATAGCTGTTTACTAAGTTGTCCCATTATTCCACATTTGCCAACAGATCCAAGTTAGTGTAATTAGTAGATCTAGCAATGCATTCTTTCTAGTCGGGGCATTCACCAGCTGACACATTAAATTGTCCTGCAAGACATTTAAGAAATAGTGAACCTTAAATTAGTGCCTCTTGATAGCCCAACCTCCCCCCAGCACATTATACCTACTGATCCACATTCCTCCACAGCCTTGCCACTGCAAGAGTCCACCCTAAGTAAGTTTCAGTGTTATGGTGTGGATGACATCACTAATCCCCACTATGCGACAACATTCAGACCTGGTCTATGGCCACTGAGGCCCAAGTGTCATGTTGCTATTGTCAGAGTAGGGGGATCTCTGATGGCTCTAAAATGTTGCATGTCTTTTTGTAACAAATAAATGCTCCTAAAGGGCATTCAAGTAAGTCAACAAGTGGTAAGTTACTTCAGCACCATGGGCGTACGCTGAACTTTTTTCAGGGGGGGGGGGCATCATTTTAAGGTCATCCATGCTCGGTTCCTTTTTGACTCAGGGACACTGTGCCAGTTAGAAGGAGAATAATATAAATTGAAATTTTCTGCTTGTAAAGTTGGACAGCTGAGCTGAGCTGAGCAACTGCTGGAAAAATATATGTGTGTGTGTGTAACAGTGTATGTGGCACTGATGCTGTTACCTGTGGTTCTTCAGCCATCATAGGCCTAGGGCAGGCACTGGCAGCGTATTCTCTCTTGTCTCGGCCACTGCACGCCACGCAACTGTGGGAGGAGCTGCAGCGGCCATTGCAACACAGGGGGCAAGTCAAGTGTCTTCTCTTACGATTCCAATTGCCCCTGCCCTATGGAGCGGATGCCCATGTTCAGCACCCATTGTCCAAACAGTCTTTATGTCGTTTGGAGTGCTCATATCTAGTGCACCAATATTCAACCTCCGGCAATTGTTTTAAAATATATATATATATTTACATATATAAGATTTAGATTTATGAAATAAGATTTAAATCTATATTACGTATAGAGATAGATAGATATGTAGCAATGGCCCCAACCCCTAAAGGCATAATGGTGACCTCCAGAGCCAGGAAGAACTGAAATCCTTCTTTGTAGAGTGGGTTACTAGGCATAGTGGGTGTAATGCAAGATGGAATAATTGGGCGCCAGTAACTTTTTGAATGCAAACAAAAGAGATTTATTGTCTTTTAACAAGAACTGGGGGAGAGAGGGTTAGGGCCTGAACACCCGTAGGCAGATGCAATAGCAATTGGCAGACTCTGAGACAAAATAGGCAGACAGCTGTACAGGTTGAGGGCCTTCAAGCTGGTTGCAGCACTGTATTTTTAGAACTGCTGTCTCCTATGGCAACTGAACTTGTAGGTTAACTTCAACACAGATCTGTACACATACCAGACTTGATTTCCCCATTGCGTAGAACCTGGTCTCCATCTCACAGCCTCCTGCTGTAGCTTTTCTCACTGAGCTCCCAGTCTTCTCACCAGACCTTCAGATCCCAGCCTGCTGGGTCCCTGGCTTGGCGCTCAGTTAACCCGCTGAATTTTTTCCAAGTGCTACCCACGCTGGGCCCCTGACTTGAACTCTGAAGCTTTCCCAACTTGTTCAAAGTGAAAGTGAAAAAGTCTGCTCTGGTACTTCTTCAGACTTCACAAACCTGGCGTGGTTGTCTCTTACTGGCAATGGTGTACCCTTTATCTCTGACCTCTGGTTCTCATTTGCCTCTGGTAACAGAAGTGATTGTCTCATGTGGCAACTGCTTCTCCTTCACCTCTGGCAGCACTCTGCAATGATCAGGCTCCCCCGGGCTGAGCCTCTACACACGTGGCTAGTCCTCAGGCCTAACATTCAGCTGCTGCTTCACATACAGCTCCCAGGCCTTAACCTGGGGCTAAAAGAACACTGATCACGGACTCATTCACATTAAATATACTATCCCAGCATGCCAAATAGCTACTGATTGGCTGGAAAATTATATCTATTCCAGGCTAGTTACTACCTAGCATACCTAAATTTGTTAGCAACCCTGCCTAAAACCAGGGTGCAATAGATAGATAGATAGAAAGTGTACACAGAACAGCAGGATGAAACTGGAAGGCATTAAAACTGGATGTATCAAGTTTCTTTAAACAAGGTGCCTAACAACAGACTAATAAATCATGGTAAGGATGTTTTATACTTAATTACTCTAACAACAATTCTACAATTTGAACAAGCGAGCAAAAAAAAAAATGTAATATCACTCAAAAACACCAAAGTGGGTGTTACTTTTATTTCATGTGCCACAGTTAAACTGTGTCCTTGTTTTAAAGGATCTAAACCTTAGAACAAAATTGTAATATATTGCAGCTTAAGAGTCCATAGATTTGGTGGCTGCATTTGTTCTCTTTTTTCAGGCTAAGAACATTTTCAGCAAAAACAGAAAATACATATCGATCTTACCAGAAATGCAATGTTCTTGTCACTTCTTGGAAGCTGAACTTGAAAGCACAAACAACTTCTTCAGACTGTAAAATACTAATCCTCTTCACCCCCCAGGTCATAGAGATAAAGGGAAGTCATATTTGCAGTCCAGACTGGGTGCCAACTATCGCTCTCTCTATATAATGGAGGAGTGAGGAATGTATGCAAGAGTATTGCCACTACAAACAACGTTTTTCTCAAAGTGATTCCTCTCAAGCAATGCCCGGTGACGTACAACGGCACTATAAAGGGGAAGTTCCATTATAATGGCACCACTCTTTGGGCTGATTATGTAAATTTCCCTTTGCATAACTTGCTTCTGAGCATGCACGTTTTTTTCCCCGTCGTCAAAGCCTACACACAACCGTTTTTCACAATGAGAAAATTGACGATGTGAAAAACGACGAGAAAAAATAAAGCAGGTTCTAGGTTTTTAATGGCCATTTTTCTCGTCGAGAAAAATGCTCTGGAGCCTACACACAATCATTTTTAACGACCAATTTAAAAAATTGCATTTTTCTTGTTGTGAAAAAAGGACTTGTGTACGCGGCATAATTCTATGTATTGCACTATTTTCTTATAGTTTACTCTATACATCTATCTGAGGCACCTCTGAAGAAGAAGGTGGCTTTGAAACACACCTGTGCCTAGTGCTACTGTCCAAACCTACTACAGAAATGCAGTATTTAAACTCAACCATCTGTGCAAATAAATACACTTTAGCTGTGCATGTTTTTATTTAAATTGAATTGGTATCACGTACTATTTGTATTTAGTAGCCCATAAAGTCCATTTATGATTATGAGAGGGTAGTTACTGTACTGTATTATGAGATGATGGCTACCCTTAACACTTGACTTACTAACTAGATCTCCTGTGATAGTGTGAGGTACTGCAATGGGGAGAATTTGGTGAATTTTTGTATAAAGGACACTAGATTCTCAAAGGTGCAATTTGAAAGGTTCTCTTTTTTAGTGCATGGATTTGGTAGTTCCAAATTGAAGCCAGGAGCTTGAAGGCTCCAAAGTGTCATGGGCAGGAGAGAACTTTCAATCCAGTGTCCAGGCTTTGCTTGACACTTGCACCCTCTGTGAGTGTACAGGTTTGCAGGATCAATGTACGACAGACAGATTGGAGCATGGCTCAGGTAACAGTTGGAGTTTCAGTTGTTGCAGCCAGGAGGGGGAGGGCTGCTGTCTAGAGACCAAGGCAAACTACTAGAGACAGCACTCTGTGGGAGAGGTTCCAGGCCATTGGACCGATAGAATTGGGCCAGCTGAGAAAGTCTGGGAGACTGTGAGAGCCTGGTAGACTAAAGCTGAGACAACTGGAAGAGAGTCCAGGGGACCTGAGGAACCTATGAGTCTTGGAGGACTGAAAGCACCTAGGGAATCAGAATAACTTTTACCTAAAGGCTAAGGGTGGGCCTGCACAGCGGGGTACTGCAGCCAAGGCTGAGTGAGCCTTAAGAACCAGGTGGCTTGGCGTTTTCCATTGTTTGTACTTTGCTGAACAACACCTGCATGGGAAACGTTATGTTGTATGAACTTTCTGTTTCCTTTTAATAAAAAATGGTCTGGAAGTGCAGGCTGACATGGACTCACATTACAAATTCACCTACCACAAGAGCTAAACAACCCCCATATCACACTCCACAAAACTCACAGAAATAAAAACATGACACAATTTTAACTTTTCTCTACTTTGTCCAACACCCAAAAAATGGCATAGAAGTTTGGTAATAATCCCACTTTGTTTTTAATATGTCACATATGGCAAGTTGGTCTAATCTATTGAACATTATTATGGATATTAGCTCACCAAAATCAGGGAAAGCATTTTTATTGATCCATTTTATTTACTAAATTAAAGTCTTGATTGCTAAGGCTTATTATGTGGCGAATGCATTTAAGTAAGCACTTAAGATCTGGAAAAAAAGAGAACAAAAATAGCATTTGGGCAAAACACTCCAAACATCTGTACACATCTTTGGGAACATTATGAAAAAATAAATCGCATCAGAAATACCTTGAATGATATTTAACAAGCTGTGGAATAATTGTTCTGCCACATCATTTGTTTTTAGAGCATTTTCCTGTTTGGTATATTAATTGAATACTTTTCAACATTGAAATAAGTGTTCTCAATCTGGAATTTGTAATGATTTGATAGCATGTTTGTTGATCTTTTCTTACAATTTGTATTTAAAAAATGTAGACTCAGTACACAAAGTACTGTTTAAGTACAAATGCAAGGGGGAGCATTATACATGGACTAAATTATTAACCAGGATGTAATTGATGGCGATATATAAGGACCTGTAATAAATGAATAAATAAGAGTAAGAGAAGAAAAGAGACAAAAGGGATTTGTTAGAATGAAAGATGGGGGAGGGAGTATCAGAGAGCTAGCAGATTTATTTATCACCAATGTGAGGGGGGCAATGCATAAACCAGCAAGGTCACAAAGACGCTGTACTAACCATAAATGTAACAAGGAAACTACACTGACCACCAGTGTAAGGGACACTTCACCACTGGCCTACAATATAAGGAGGCAGGTCATCACTGACCAACAATGTGGCACTATAAAGACCACCTATGTACAGTAATGGAGTACTATATTGAACACCAATCCAAAGTGCATCTCACCACTAACCACCAATATAAAGAAGAACTACAATGGCTACCAATGTAAAGAGGAATAGCACCACTGACCACCAATATAAGGGTGCACTATACTGACCACCAGTGTCTGGTGGTACCACTCTGACTAACCACCTATGTAAGGGGCACTACAATTTTCACTGTCTGAAATGTTTTGTTTTACCATTTTTATTATTTGTTTCCTTTTTATGATTATTACCAAAAAAATAACTTGGTTGTACAGGGCAGGAGGGTGTTATAAAATAATTTCCCCAAAGTGTTAAACATGCTAGGTTGGCCACTAGTCTCAAATCTGTGCGTGGCTTTTAAATAAAAGGAATTCTATTAAATTCTACAATTGTGTACAAAGATTTAGAACATTTATTTTTAAAAGTTAGGAACAATCGAATTCACACTTTAGAATGAGCAGAATTATGTTACAAGTTTGTTCCTTGCAGATGTGTTGACGTCTTTTAATTTAGTCAATCAAGATAATTTGACCAGGGACTCCAAAACTTTTTGAAATGATGGTGTTTTGAGCTTTACAATAGTGCAGTTAAAAATAACGTTAGAGCAGAACAAAAGCTCTCCTGTGCTTCAAGAATGGCTTCCAGCCGTCATCCGACAGGCTTACATGCAATTGTGGTTTTCACACAGAGAGGAGTGTTGCTTTGAAATTGCAATGGAATTTTGTTAAGGGGACAGTTTAGATGTTAATTGTATTTCCTAGAGTGTGCACTTTTGTGGGATGCTAGGATAATTTACACAGCCCAATTCCACAGCTATTTCCAATGTTACTCACAGCTATTTCCCTTTGTCTGAAACTAGTTAAATAGCTCCCTTTCTCACCTCTTCTCTAAGCAGGGACTTCAGTTGTTTACTCAATTAACATTCGAATTTCATTCACCTAAATGCTTTCCTTTGGAAAGCAATTTGGCAAACAAACTTCTGTATTTCAAAATGTTCCTATACAATATATACAGTACTTGCACACAAGGAAAAATGCACCTACAAAGGCTACCAATTAAAAAAAAATGTATATAAATTTATTGGACATATAATATCAATATTGTATCAATGTGACATAAGGAAACCCCCCACCCACTCGGGGTCTGTCCCCAACATGACACAGGTCACCCCCTCCTCTCGACAGCACACCCAGGAACCCCCCCCCCACTCCAGATGCCCTGGGCTACCCCTCTCCCAACAGTAACCTCTCTCACCCTTCTATCTTTACTAAAACCTAGCTCCCCCTATTATGAGGTCTAGTCTGTATAAGGACTCTATAAGGACTCTATATGAAATAAGCCTATGCTCCACCTGTCACGGTTGACAGAGTCCTGGTGTATTATATAACTGCTGAGTCATCCAATATAAATGCCTACCGAGTCTGCTGTGTTTGGCCCCCTAACTCAGTGAACATACACAAGTATTGGGAGTGTCTGTTGGACTAGTAAAGCAAACTGCGGTGTTAATCAGAATGATAAAATGCAGTATGACCAAAATTGTATGTGGTGGGTACTATAACTGGTATCTCCAAATGAGCATATAGCAGTTCATGTAGTACAGTGATCAAATGATACATATTCCCAAATGCCCCATACATTCAAAGGACCTAAGATACCACACTAGCCATGTCAATGGCACTGTACCAGTATGTTCACCCTGTAAAACGAAGGGATATCCAGAGTGGGTTTCTATTAGGATCAACAGGTAAGTTTTCATACACAGAGCATGTACTGTATGTAAATCTCTAAGCACATTATAACTGCATGTAAGTGCTCTGTGATATACTGTATGCTACACAACAGAAGCAGATTGGGCGCTAAAAGACTCTCTCCCTATCATGGTAAATGTAAGACATCCACGTTTACCACATGTAAAAATGACAGTTCTATTGTCAAAAAAAGATCTAATATCTTTCTGTTTGAAATTACCCACCTCCTTTAGCTTACTTAGTGCAAGGATATTTTTGAGTGTACGTGCCCTTCTGAAGGTGATACGAGGTTTGTTAGATATTAATGGTCCAAGCTTGGGAACAAAAATGTGCCAGAGTTTTCGAAACACCTTCTCAATTACCCGATAATCACCATTAAACGTTGTTATGAATCGCGCAATGTGCTCTTGTGGGGGTTCAGTTTTGATAACTGGACTATTGGCAGAGGGGCCATTCAAGAATTAGGAGCAAGCCTCGTGTAACTAACTCCTGTGGGTACCCCTTATCAATACATTTTTGTTTTAAAAGCTGACTATAATCCTGTACTCTTGTGCAATTCCTTCTGAGCTGATGAATTTGGCCCGGAAGGAATATTGTTCTTCCAAGTGGGGTGATGGCAACTCGTATAATGGAGATATGAGTTGCTATCAACCGACTTGCAGAATATTTTGATAATGATGGTACCTAAAAAAATTTTACTTTTGGGGGTTGATTTACTAAAGACAAATATACTGTGCACTTTGCAAAGTACAGTTGGACTCTGTAAGAACCGTTGCTCCAAAGCTTAATAATGAACAAAAACGCTCTACTGACCTTCATCATCCAATCATGTGCAAGCAAAAATTATATTTTTTTTATTTTCCTTGCATGTGATTTGGTATTCTTTGGAAAGTGAAGCCTTACCTCATTTACTAAGCTCTGTAGCAATTCCACTTGCAGAGAGCAATTGCACTTTGCAAAGTGCACAGTCTAGTTGCCTTTAGTAAATTAACCCCTTGAGGTCTAAAACGTGGGTGAACTGTGATATATTTGAGTTTCCTTTTTGCCCATACATCTGTAGCGCTCCCCTGCAGGAGTATAGGACTTCTGTGCCTACTCTGACCTTCACAACACTTCGAGTCCAGTTAAGGAAGAGGGGGAAAAGGAGGATAGCAGTTCTGAGGAATTACAATGTTCTAATGTCCTTATGATCTCTTGCCGGCAATGTTGGGATCGTTTTATTCTCTTGGAGACACTTAGCGATAATGCTGATGGTTCTTCTAGCAGAGAGATATTTCAAGGAAATGTATAGTATTCCACTAGGTAGAGTTTTGCTCTCAGAATACTAATAGTATAACTGGGGTTGCTCTTCTTAGACTGATGTGTTATAACTGGCCGCACCTCTCACCAATCCTTAGATGTGAAGGTAGTCTTGCTGAGACTCCTGTGCTGGTGATGATGTATATGTGATGACTAAATAGCTGAAGACATACACTGGTGTGATGACCGCTGTACCACTGAAGGCATTGATTGGTGTGATGACCGATGTGTCACAGAAAAAGGGCAGCTGAGAAGGGACAGCCGCAGCGTAACTGAGGGACTTCCCATCCTGAGGAATGCTGGCACATCCTGATGTGCTCACTACAATCCCCCATTGCCAAGAGAGCAGAACCACCCACAGCAATTCTTTAAAAGACCTCCTGACCTTCCTTCTGCCACAAGGCATCCTGGTAATTGCACACAAGGCCTCCTGGGAGTTGCAGTTTAATCAGACCATAATACAATGCTACAAGGTGGTTTCAGTCCTACAAGTCCTATTATTCTCTGCTTCTTATTCAGAGGCAACCCCCTCTACAACACTGGCATTACAGTAAATTGAAAGTAAAAGTAATGTGGGCACAGTAGTGTCTCTTCTCCTGTATACTTGCATAGCCCAATACTTGGCCATGCATACAAGATACAATTTAAGTTAGATTATCTGAATTCACTTTCAAGGCGCATAAAATGAACCTTTACATTTTTCACTTTCTTTAGATCTGCCCTTCAGCATAGGGATTTAGGCTGTGCTTTTACTTTGTAACAGAATGGAGTTTCTAATTGCATAAGATCCTAAAATTTTATTTGCATTAATTATCGAACCTCTAGCACAAAGGATAAGGATGGAACCAACGATCACGGGTATAGAGCTAGGCGGATGTCACCACAAAATAAGTCTATTTGCGGATGATATACTGTTATTTTTATCCTCACCGCAGATATCGGCCCCTAATCTAATGCGAGTACTTCACAAATTCTCCCACATTTCCGGCCTCACAGTTAATAACCAAAAATCCCTGGCACTGAATATTTCACTCAGTGACATGGTGAAACGAAATTTACAGTCCTCACTGCCCTTTAAATGGGCAGATCATAGTATACCATATCTGGGTATACAGCTTACAGCTAATGCATCCAAATTTTTTACCGCCAACTACCCTCCCTTACTGAAAAGTGTCACTAGATTGTTATCCATCTGGTCTTCTTTACCGATTTCCTGGTTTGGGAAAATCAACATAATAAAAATGGCTAAACTCCCCAAGTTTTTATATCTATTTCGAACCCTTCCAATTTACATTCCTGCTTATTTTCTTAGATTAATCCAGCATAAAGTAACACAGTTCACGTGGGGGAAGAAAAAACCCAGATTGCCTAAAAAAACATGAATTCTACCCAAATTAATGGGTGGGCTGGGATTTCCAGATTTTGCAACATATTACAAAGCAGCACAATTGGCGCAACAATCAAAGTACCACTCAACCACAGAAATCCCATTGTGGGTACTTATTGAGGCAATAGACTTTGACCCTCTTCCTACTAATAATATCCTTTGGCTGAGCCCTCAAAACCGTAGAAAAATTTAAAATCCAATCTCGAAACACTCATTGTCATTATGGGATAGGTATAAAACCTCTCATGGATTGCAATCCTTACACATTCCGCTTCTTTCCTTTTTATAGAAATCCGACCTTTTATCCAGCATGGGAATTTTCAAGAACTTTTAAGGCTTGGATCAGGGCTGGTATTACGTGTTTATATCACATAGCATCAACAACTACAATTAGACCTTTCCCAGACCTTTGTGAGGCATCCGGCCTCCCAACTACAGAAATTTTCAGATACCTTCAAGTCAAAAACTTTTATGGACCTTCCCTTAGCCTTAGCGATAATTTAAATAATATTACACAATTTGAAAGGATATGTCTCAAAGATCCATATGCCATTGATCACTAAAACAAATACCATAATACTTTCTTATATTGCTAAATGGGAATTGGACCTGGAATGTAAAATTAATAACGAAACCTGGGCAAGCCTTTGGTCTAATACTAGCTCTTTATCTATAAATGTATCGGCAATGGAAACATCATATAAAGTGCTTTCCCGTTGGTACCTGGTTCCCAATAGATTTGCAACATTTTCAGCAAACTGTTCAGATCTCTGTTTCCGTGGTTGCCCAGACAAAGGAACATATATCCACATCTGGTGGCAGTGTTCACTTGTAAGGAAATTCTGGGAAGGGATTTTTAGAATCGCTTCTAAAATATTTGACTATATTATATTACCAGATCCAATGACGGCCTTACTTAACATTAAACCAGAAACCCTTTCTCGGAATCAGCATAAGTTATTTCTTTTGTTTATGAAACAGGTAATAGCTAGTGCATGGAAATCACCTGCATTACTGTTGTCGGAAGCCGAAAAAAGAATGAATCTTTCATTCGTACATGCTAAACTAGAAGCGCTAGACAAAAATGGATTGGAAAAATTTGATAGCATATGGAAACCCTGGGCCATATACTATACGTCAGACACTTTTGACTCAAGAGTTCTCATGTCATGGTATTGATACATTTCATGGATAATAGTGAAATAAAATAAATGAAATCCACCTTCGGAACACCACTACCCTCTCCCTTCCCTCCATTAGTTTCCATTCCCATTTATTAGTAACTTTTTTTATTTATGTTTATTTATATCTGTATAATACATAATCCTATAATCCTACAACAGTACAATTATTATTGCATTTATCTGTATTTAAATTCTGTATTTCATTCTAAGTTGTTGTCATCTGACATACTGTAACTGCTGTAATCTATTACTTTAAAATAAAAACATTATAAAAGAAAAAAAAAAGAAAAAAAGAAGATCCTAAAATGTGTGTTCCCTGTATTTTAAAAACACAAAGCACTTTAACAATAATAATAACAATAATATGGAATAAAAAAAAAATGGAATAAAAAAAAATGGAATAAAAATAATAACAATAATAATAATTTCGTTATTTCCCACATTTTATTTTAGCGCTGTACCCTTAAAATTTGTGCCATCAACCCAGCGTATTGGTGAAAATAGATAAATCAAGTGATTAATACTTTTTTTCCTTTGAGATGTGAATGTTCAATAGAAGACACAATACAAAAAAATACATTAATTTCAATTGCAGTACCTGGCAAAAGGATTATCAGAGTACCTGCAGCTGCATTTCATTTGGTAACCTTATGTTATGTTGATGCCTTTTTTTGGTTTGTTTTCTTCTGGATCACTGGACTGTTATGTTTTAAATTATAGAATTCCAGGGCATTCTATTTTACTGAGTGTCTTTAGTTTGTTTAATATATTGATAGCGTTATTTTTCTTAAGGAAAGCAAATAAATATGAAACCAACATAGCACATCCAAAATGTGTTATTTGTTTTGTTTCTTACTGTGTGCAAGATAAAGATCGCTCTAAAAAATATTGTGCTGTTCAGAGATGTTAAGACCTTTCTGTTGTAAATCACACAACATCTGCGTTTCAAATGCAATACATGCAAAGATCTTTTAACTAAGGCCTTGCATACTAATAAAAAGCATAGTTTTTTTCTTTTCATGTACATGCAAACCCTCAGGTGGTTTTACAGGGAAATTTGTTATAACACAAATATTAATAAAAGTGTTTGCTATCAAAAAAGGTAGAGTTTTAATATCTCAGAACTAGTCAAAACAGCATACAGTATCTCCCTAAGTTAAAATGTCCAAATTAGGCCCATTTAGACATTTTCCCTCCCCAGTGTCATGTGATTTGTTAGTGTTACAATGTCTCAGGTGCAAATAGGGAGCAGGTGTGTTAAATTTGGTGTTATCGCTCTTACTCTCATACTGGTCATTCTCTGAGGATCTGAAAAAAAGAATTGTTGCTCTACATAAAGATGGCCTAGGCTATAAGAAGATGTTAAGACTAGAGGTCGACCGATATATCGGCTGGCCGATATATCGGCCGATATTTTGCGTTTTTTAATTAATCGGCATCGGCCGATTTTTGCTGTAAGAAAGCCGATTTTTTTTTTTTTTTTTACTTCAGCAGCGCGACTTGCAAAAAGCTTCTATAATAGAAGTCAATGCAAGTTGCCTGAAGTTTCCCGTGGAGGAGACTCTGGGCAGCCTGCCAAGTTTTGAGAAAAGTTACAATGTTGCTACTTATCAATTAACTGAACTCCGTGAAGGAGAGTTCTCAGTTTAACCATTTAAAGGCTAAATCTTTTTTACACTTGGTGCTTACAAGTAAAAATCCTGTATTTTCTGCTGGAAAATCACTTGGAACCCCCAAACATTATATATTTTTTTTAGCAGAGACCCTAAGAAATAAAATAGCGATTGCTACAATATTTAATGTTACACGGTATTTGCGCAGCGGTCTTTCAAATGCATTTTTTTGGGAAAAAATATGCTTTAACAAATAAAAAAACTAAACAGTAAAGTTAACCTATTTTTTTTTCGTCCAAAAGTTTTCATTACCTGTTTTTGTGTATTGGATTTATATATATATATATATATATATATATATGTATATATAATAAATATATATTTTGTTATATCTAAATTACACATACAAGTGCACTGATTGGAGGCTTGTTGTATTTAAATGTAAGAAATGTTCTGCATTACTTAGCAGGGCAATAATGGAACTTCCGCTTTTCCGAATCCCCCCCTCTGGTGTCACATTTGGTACCTTTCAGGGGGAAGGGGGGGCAGATACCTGCGTAATCCAAGGTATTTGCTCCCTCTTCCGGGCGTAGATCACTGCGGTGACTGTGGTGACCTACACCACATCTGGTGCTTAATCCGCCCCCAGCTTTCTTCTGGGAGACGCACAGGTCTCAGAAGACAGCAGGGACCAGTGGGATTGCGCAGCGCGTCTTGCGCATGCACAGTAGGGAACCAGGAAGTGAAGCCGCAGGGCTTCACTTCCTGATTCCCTTACGGAAGATGGTGGCCGAAGCACCCGAGGGAGAGATCGGCTTTGGGTGCCAGCATTGTGACCACCCACGACAGGTAAGTGTCCATATATTAAAAGTCAACAGCTGCAGTATTTGTAGCTGCTGACTTTTTTTTTTTTTTTCGCAGAACTCCGCTGCCTAAATACTGGACCATCATTCTAGCAGCGCTATTTGGCTGCTAGTGGGGTGCTTATATCCCAGCTAGCGGCTGATTAAGGGGTTAAATGCTCCCATGAAGCACCACTGCAGAAGCGCTTTGCAGGTGTTCATCTCAATGAGCAGGAGTGGTGGAGGAGCCGCTCCAAAGATGCTGCTTGCAGGACTTTTCTTTAATGTCCTGCCAGCGCACCGCCTCAATGTAAAAGTACTCGGGCTTTCAGACTGAGACTGCAGGGGAGCAGTTTTGCAGGCACTTTACAGGTGCTATTTTTAGCCCAAAAGTGCCTGAAAACGCCCCAGTGTGAAAGGGGTCTAACTGTTAGATTTTATGAAATGAAGGGGGGGGGGGGAATTGGCTTAACTTATCGGCCCAAAAAAATCGGCATCATAAATCGGCTATCGGCCGCCGCGATTTCTGAATATCGGCATCGGCATCGGCCAGAGAAAAACCCATATCGGTCGACCTCTAGTCAAGACCCTGAAACTGAGCTGCAGCTTGGTGGCCAAGACCATACAACGGTTTAACAGGACAGGTTCCACTCAGGTCTCGCCATGGTCGACCAAAAATGTTGAGTGCACGTGCTCAGCGTCATATCAAGAGGTTGTCTTTGGGAAATAGACGTATGAGTGCTGCCATTGCTACAGAGGTTGAAGAGTTGGGGGTCAGCCTGTCATTGCTCAGACCATACGCCGCATCTAATTGGTCTGCATGCTTGTCATCCCAGAAGGAAGCTTCTTCTAAAGATGATAAACAAGAAAGCCTGAAAACAGTTTGCTGAAGACAAGCAGACATGGGATTACTGAAACCATGTTCTGTGTTCTAATAAGATAAATGTATTTGGTTTAGATGGTGTCAAGCATGTGTGGTGGAAACCAGGTGAGGAGTACAAAGACAAGTGTATCTTGCCTACAGTCAAGCATGGTGGTGGGAGTGTCATGGTGTGGGGCTGCATGAGTGCTGTCAGTATGGGGAGCTATGGGGAGCTACAGTTCATTGAGGGAACCAGGAATGCTAACATGTACTGTGACATACTGAAGCAAAGTATGATCCCCTCCCTTCGGAGACTGAGCCACAGGGCAGTATTCCATCATGATAACGACCCCAAACACACCTCCAAGATGCTAAAGAAGCTGAGGGTAAAGGTGATGGACTTGCCAAGCATGTCTCCAGACTTATTGAGCATCTGTGGGGCATCCTCAAATAGAAGGTGGAGGACGCAAGATCTCTAACATCCACCAGCTCCGTGATGTCATCACGGAGGAGTGGAAGAGGACTCCAGGGACAACCTGTGAAGCTCTGGTGAACTCCATGCCCAAGAGGGTTAAGGCAGTGCTGGAAAATAATGGTGGCCACACAAAATATTGACACTTTTCACTTAGGGGTGTACTGATTTTTTTTGCCAGCGATTTAGACATTAATTGCTGTGTGTTGAGTTATTTTGAGGGGACAGCAAATGTACACTGTTATACAAGCTGTACACTCACTACTGTACATTGTGTTGTCACATGAAAAGATATTAAAAAAAATACAAAAATGTGAGGGGTGTACTCACTTTTGTGAGATACTGTAAATGCCTACAGTATATTGTAAAAATGTGTCTCTAGCATTCATTAGCCAAAGGGGTTGGTTAATAACAGCAAATAGGCTCTTCTCTTTGCAAAGGAGTTTGCACTTTGCAAGGGAAATTTCCCCAGAGCTTAGTGTGGTAAAATTTTACTATGCAAATAATAATCATGAGCAAGGAAAACAAAACAAAAAACAGCACTTTTACTTGCACGTTATTGAATGATGGAAGTCAGGAGAGCTTGACTCCATTCACTAAGCTCTGGGGATAATTCCCTTGCGTTTTTCTATTTTCTTTTAGTAAATAAAACCTTCAACGCCTAGGTACAGCTTCCACTTCTAGGAGGTTAGGCACTATGAAAAAAAAAAGACACAGCTTGATCAAGTGGGCCATACACCTGCATATACGGAACAAGCTCACATTTTGTTCAACATTTTCAATACTTCTGTAGCGCCTGATTACTTCCCAGAACCGGTGCTAGGTTAAATTTAAAGGGGGTCAGAGAGTTGGGTAACTCTGACCATGTTAATTTGTTCAAATTTAGGCCCCTGTCTCAGCTTTGGCTGTGCTGTGGGCTCATTCTGTCATTCTGTGGTTTCTGGGGTGCTGATCACACCCCAAGTCGACTGGTGGCAGCAGTGGAGTAAAGGATTGGGTGCTCTTACCCAGCAGCCTATCAGGGTGAGTTTGCCTTGCTGTGCATGCTGGGGGAGGGTATTTATGGGACAGACGCCATTGGTCTGGGTTCTTATTCGGGTGTTGCGCCCACCTTCAGGGTAGCCATACCACCACACCCCGATGAAATGGCCTTCCGGGCCAGGGTGTGCGTGCCACGTGCTGTTCCTGACTCCTGGACCACATTGGTCCGGAGCATCTGAGCTGTGGCTGTGCACCAGTGATCGACTGGGTCCCCAAATCTAAAGAGGTCCCAAGCGTTAGTCCTGATTGAGGAAGCTGTTCGGTGGAAAGTCTGCCTGAGGAGTGCCAAGAGAGGCTGGCGATCCAAAAGGGTTTCGACCATCCACCGGGATCGAGGTAACTGGGTGCTGCGAGGGTGGACGTTGGTCACCTATCAGTTGGTAACCTGACTACTAATACCTGAAGGAGATCCAGGTGTCGTGTCTGCTAAGGAGGATTATCTCTGCTGTTTCAACCAAAGGGAAGGTCTGTGGCAGAGACTTTTCCCTAAGTTCCGAGTGACATTCTGGCTGCCAGGCTGGTGAGAGAGGCCTGTCCAGGTGCACTACACCCACTCAGGCTGGAGTGGTGCAAAGGAAATTGTCGTTGGAAGCAGGACTGTTACTCACACCTGAATCTGCTATTTCCATTTCTACAAAATCTCTACTTTTCACCAACTTTTATTGTTTTTACCCGGCTGAATAATAAAGAGCACAGAAAAAGACATTCCGTTACTGCAACTTTCAACAAATACCCCTAGACGGCGGAGGAACACAAGGTAACATGCCACCCAAAACAAACCAAATTACCAAAACAAATTATATCAAAATGAAAAAAGGTGAAAAAAATAAAACTAAAGCAGAGTACCATGCAAAATCAAGTCCAGAGAGAGCTAGGGAGTATTGTATCTCCGTGCAGGTAAGGATAATAAATCCCAAGAAGGAAATTTGAGACAAAATTCTTCACACAAACAAAAGTGCGTCCAACTTGACACCCAGGTGAATAGGTAGCCTGCTTACCGGATAGCCATGACCATTAAACAGTGGTCTCACCCAGCTCAGGGAAAATAACGGTCTTCCAAGGACCTTGGTGATATCCAGAACTGCAGCTAGTATCTAATAGACCTTATAAACATAAAAGAAAGGCTCCCATAGTGCAGTAATTGAAATAATTGAGTTTTAATGAAAAAGAGAAGTTATACTTACAAAATAAAGGCCATATATCAGCGGGACAGCAGCATATCTTTAGAACGAAAAACCATCTGCATCCACTTCAATCAACTTCCTATGTTGTTCGCCCATCAACCTCCTGGGAAAGAGAACGTGATGATGTCATCGGCTGAGGCTCCACCCTACGCATTTCGTCACCAACGGACATCATCTGGGGATTGGCTGTGGTTTTTCCTTCCGAGTTCTGTGCTGTAAATGGCGGCACCCGTGCGTATGCGTCACTCTTTCACTCTTGGTGATAACGATACACAGGAGTCATTGAGAGGGTAAAGCCCCGTACACACGATTGGACCTTGGTCCGACCAAATTCACATCGGAATTCCAATGGAATTCTATCTGAGTAAAATAGAACATGTTCTCTATCAAAAAGGTTTCTGCACAGATGTCAATGTAAATCGCAGGCTGAAATCGCAAAAAATAGTACAGAGACTACTTTTTGAAATCGGTGCAATGCCGCAGATGCAGCGTCGCACCGATTAGGACGGTGCCATTGCCGTCAATTTGAGGCAAAATCTGCCGTTTTGACATGCGATTTGACATGCCAAATCGCATCTCAAAACGCACCAGTGTGAACCAGGGCTAAAGCAGTGAAACTGATCTAATCACCTGTGCAAATTAATTGAAAACCTGAAAACATGACCTGGTGGGATACTTGAAGACTGGAGTTGAGAAACATTGTTCTATGCAACCTGCTTTTGTGTATTTCTTCATATGTACAGTGTCTTGAAAAAGTATTTATACCCCTCAAAAATTTCCAAATTTTGTCATGTTATTTTGCAGAGAAGAATGGGCAAAAAATTCACGCTCATGTGGAAAATGTCAAGGGCTGTGAATACTTTTTCAAGGCAATGTGTGTTTCTATGAATACCCCAGCAGAATTTACTGGAATCTGTGTGTTTTTTTTAAATAGAGGGTGTAGGGGAATCAAGTGCATAGTTAGAAACATTGCAGATAAAGAAAGCAGAACCCAAGAAAATGCATTCAAATTTTGACATCATTTTGTGTTTAGTAAAAGTCCCCTTTGAAAAAAATGACAGCTTGTTCATCATACTTCATATTAAAAAACATTGTCCCACCAATATTTATACTGTGCTGCAATTGGGTAAATCACATAGAAATAACAGCTGATTTTGTTTAAATCTTTAATGTAAAGAGCCATAACATAACATAACGTTTTTCGTTTCAAGGATCATTTTGCATTTGTAAGAATTTTAAAATATTACCTTGTAAAAGTGTCTCTTCTTTTGTCAGATGTAGCCTTATTATGCCTTATGCATTCATAGTAGAAAACGTTTCCTTACCAAGATTTGATTACTCTTAAATGAACATGAAACAGACCTTGCCTTAAACCACAATTTGAGAGACCAGTGTATGATTATTTAATCACTCCTTTCTTACCCTACTATTAACTTATTTTTTCAAGCAAGAGTGAATATTTAATTCTCATATACTGTATTCTTTGTAGAATTATACTTTTATGACTTTAAGCCGGCATAAGTGGATCTAAATTTTGATAGGTTTAGCAGGGACCAGCCGAATTTCGATCCATGTATGAGCAAGCTGTTTGTACCCAAGTCGATCTATAGATTGTACAGATCTGTACAACTTCTGTACAACCTGCCTACTAGGTTTTTACCAAACAATCAGTGCCACGGGCATAGCAAAGCTAATCATTGTATTCTAATGGTGTTGAAGTTTCCCCACTGTCAGAATGCAATAGTTCAGCCGGAAGAATTTCTCCACTCCCATCGAGTTTGCAGCTGGGGAAGTTTACGGAAAAAAAAGAATCATGTAGGATCAGCTTTACTTTGTCAGAATAACTTCTTGCTGACTGCTGTAGTGGCAACGCGGCTCTTCTGTGCCGGATCATGTACTTAGAGGGTGTCACAGCAGAAGCTGATTAGCAGGTGTCGGCCAATGGATGTTCGCCAGCACCCACCGATCGTCAGGAAAACACACAGAACAGAGCTCTGCCTACGTAAACAAGGCAGAGCTCCATTCTGACAGGGCGGAAGGGATGGATTTTCTTTCTCTGCAAAGCAGGAAATAAAATCCTTCACCGTTGGCAGCGGGTGAAGTTTTAGGATGGGGGCACCAGGCCCCGCCCTTCCATTTTGACCTCTCCCACTTCTCATGAGCCCGACCCCTTATAGAATACAACCACTCTGTCCCCTGTATTCTACTTGCTTCCACCCATAGTGTCAGAAGTATTCAGCTTAGCATCACATGACAGCTCAGAATCACAGGACAGAGGATACAGCTCAGCATCACAGGACAGAGTATACAGCCCCAGAATCACAGGACAGAGTATACAGCCCAAACATCACAGGACAGGATATACAGCCCCAGCATCACAGGACAGAGTATGCAGCTCCAGAATCACAGGACAGAATATACAGCCCTATGATCACAGGACAGAGTATACAGCTCAGCATCACAGGACAGGGTATACAGCTCAGCATCACAGGACATAGTATACAGCTCAGGCTCACAGATCAGGGTATATGGTGCAGCCTCACAGATCAGGGTATATAGTGCAGCCTTAGTCACAGATATATTACACCCCCCTGTACATACAACTCCCCTGTACATATTACTTCCACCTATACATATTACCCCTCCCTGTACATATTACACCCTCCTGTACATTTTAACACCCTCCCTGTACATATTGACCTTCTGTACATATTAAACTCCCTGTAAATATTACCCCCCTGTACATATTAACCCCCCTGTACATATTACCCCCCTCCCTGTACATATTAACCCCCCTCCCTGTACATAGCACACCCTTCCTGTACACAATGCCCTCTCTTGTACACATTTACCCCCCTTCCTTTTACACATCAACCCCCCCCCCCCCATGCATTGCATCCTCCATGTACACATTGGCCCCCATCCTCCTACACATTGCCTTCTTGCACTTGTTCACTATCTCCAAAAATATGTCTTAAGATGTTGCAGTAATTACTGCTCAGCCTAGCAGGGGTTACATCTGATGCTGTCTCGCTGGCCCAGGCTGCATACAGAGATCCCTGCATTCCAAATGGAAGCTGTAAATTGGGCTCTCTCCTCACATTCCTGAGATTCAGGGATTAATCTGCTGATCTGTCAGTTCCCTGCAGAACACAGTAAGGACGGCAGAGCTGAGCAAAGTCCCATAACTAGGGCTTTTTTTCTTTAAAAATAAGTACAGGAACTCAACCACAACCCCTCAACCCCCCCCCCCTCACTCTTGCAGGGAGATCATACAGTTGGGGTGTCAGCAACCACACTGCACCCCGGAAACACACCCATCTCCCTTGTCCCCATCCTGCACTCGTGGGAGCTGCTCAGGAGATCAGATTTGTGGGAACTGTTGTGAGAGTAGACTATCTGTCACTTGTAAACACAGGACAGTGAAAATGGTGAGCAGAGGGTCTGAGCCAGAGGTGGTGGAACTGAATTCCACCAAGGTCTAGCTGAAAAAAAAACCCTGCCCATAACAAGCCTGAGTACTGAGTGCCTATTTCAGGCTTCCCAGAGAGAGGTCTGTTGCTTACCTGGGGGCAGTCACAGCATGAGATATTTCCTGTACTGGACCTGCAGCAACCACGTGGGTCCACCTGGAGCATGTGTAGGAGCTGGAGGTAGGCCAGGAGGAGGAAGAGCTGCCCTGCACCCCCATAGCAATGCCACTGCTCTCCACACAGCAGTGAGCTGGGAAACCAGAAGTGACGCAGTTGTGCAACAAAAAGCACTGCCCAGTCGTCCTCCAGTCCCCACCAATTGAACAATAGGAAAAGAGGCCACATACAAATCAGTGAAGAGTGGGAATGTTTGTGAATGCATCGCTTGCGGCTCGAACGCTCCCTTAACACGGGCAAATCTGCTTATTGCAACCTGGGAAGCTTCTCATAGCCCGGACACTCTTAAAGGGACTTTTTTTATAATGCTTGGGAGAGCGGCGCCTGTACGGCCCCTATGGACGGGCCACCACTGTCCATCACTTCCCTTAGAGAAAGCACCACACATAGTAAACACAAACACTGGCTAGGCACACATTTAACCCTTTGATCGCCCTAGCTGTTTAACGGCTTCCTCGCCAGTGTCATTACAACAGTGACAATGCATATTTTTAGCACTGATCACTGTATTAGTGTCACTGGTTTCCACAGAGTGTCAATTAGTGTTAGAATGTTCGCGGCATTATCTCAGTCCTGTCATAAGTTGCTGATCACTGCCATTACTAGTATAAAAGCAATAAATAAATAAAAATTCCAGTATATATCACATAGTTTGTAGACGCTATGGCCCAGATTCACAGAGCGATTACGCCTGCGCAACAGGAGATGCGCGTGCGTAAGTCGAAATGTGCACGTGCGTTTCGATGCACGGCATCCCCAGAACGAGATACGCAAAAAATCTACTTTTTTTTGTCCCGCGTAATTTCGTTAGACTGGCGCATCCGTCCGCGCAAAAGTGCGCTAGACAGACCATTGATTTGCTAGTCAAATATGCTAATGAGGGACTTACGGTGATCCACAAAAGAACGTTGGGGCAGCGCAGGCGACGCAGTGTGCGCAACAGCAAAATGTCCTGTCTAAAATTAGACCATATAAAAGCTGGTCTAAAAAGAGAAAAAAAGTCTACTTGTTAGATAAAGCAACACTGTTAGTGAGGAGCTCAGCAGTCACACGTGTTGCACAACAATCTGTATGCCAACATGCCAGGGGCATCGTCGCACATAGCTATACTACTGACTTTAGATGAACAAAGAAGGATGAGGGCACGGAGGATGGCACGGAGGATGGCACGGGAGAGGATATACCGCACCCGCATAGACCTGTTTGGCATGAGTGATTCTGAGGTGTTTCGCATCTTCAGATTCACCCCTCATGTCATCCTGGAATTAACCACAACCCTGCAGGAGGACATCACCAGCCCAACACACCGCTCACATGCAGTGCAGCCACTGGTCAAGGTCATGGCAACACTCCATGTCCTTGCCAGTGGCTCTTTTCAAAGAACAAGTGGAGTGGTGGCTGGGATGTCACAATCCTCCATGAGCAGATGTGTGCACCAGGTTGTCCCTGCAATCCGCATGGCCAACCAAATCATCAAACCCACCACTGAGGAGCTGCGACTGAAGGCAATGACAGATTTCTACAGAATTGCCAGATTCCCACGCACTGTGGGGGCCATTGATTGCACACATGTGGCACTCCAGCCCCACCAGGAGACAGAGCACATGTACTGCAATCGGAAGCATTGGCATTCCATCAATGTACAGGTGATAGTCGATGCCCAAGGCCTCATATGGCACGTCCGTGCCAAACACCCAGGGTCCAGCCATGACAGCTACATATACAATCAATGCCACATCCGAATGGAATTCGAACAGAACGTGTATAGGGACACCTGGCTGGTTGGTGAGTGACATGGGAGTCAGGCATGACTATCCCCTCCCATGATGCACACATCACAAGGGGCACATGCATGACTAACATTCTCCTGTCTTTTCCCTTACAGGTGACTCTGCATATTCACTGGGACCCCATCTCATGACTCCTATCCGGAACCCCCAAACCCCAGGAGAGGAAAGATACAATCAACCACATGCCCAAACACGAGCAGTGGTGGAGCGCACCTTTGGCCTACTAAAGTCACGTTTTCGATGCCTGGATAAGTCTGGGGGTACCCTCTTGTATTCCCCAAACTTCGTGTGCCAGATCATCGGTGCATGTTGCATGCTGCACAACTTCGCAGTAAGAAAGGGCCTGCAGATTGACCTACGTGATGACCTGACCCCTGAACCAGACAATCCCCCCCTAACCGAGGCTACCCCGTCTTCTGAGGGAAGAGCAGCCAGGAGACAACTCACATTGGGCATCTTTGCACGTTAAACACACACATTAATCATGGCACAATGAGAATGCATGCATGCACACCACTGTGGTCCCTAGCACACACACCCCACATCCACATCAAATTGGATTGGCACCAGTCCACCATGCAGGACTTGTGAGCAGCAACGCCACGCCAAGGCTCCAATTATGTCACTGTACATTCATACACCATTCACACGGATCTGGGGATCACTTCTCCCTGGTCCTGGGGAACCCTTCTCCACCAAAATTGAGGGTGACACCCCTTTTCCGGCAGGAATGTCACCCCCACATTCAAACAGCATTCACAACCCAAAAAAAATAAAAAAATTACCTGCAAAAGCAAAAATTTTCCAGCAAAAAATAAAAAATAAAAAGGGGGAAAAAAAAATTAATGCCCTTTGCGTGAGCCACGCCTGGGGCGCCCCCGGCCACGGCCCTGGCTTCTCAGGGGAGACTCATGGGGAGGGGGAAAACTGGGGAAGGAGGAGCAGCCCCTGATCTCTGCCCACCTGGCGGCCTGCCCTCCAAGGCCACGGCTATTCTGTCCAGGGCAGCACCAAGTGTTGCCGTGTTGGCCTGGATAGCCTGGGTGAGGGCCCTCACATCCTGCCCAACGCCTGCTGATGTCGTCTGCAGTTCGTTTAGGCAGGTTGTGAAAGCCCGGGAGTGGGAGTCCAGGTTCCCCAGCGTATCCTTGATGGAGGACAGGCTCTCCTCCATCCGCACCAATGTCTGGCTGACCTGTCCCAGATGGCGGGTCTGGAGGAACTGGTCCCTTCTCAGAGTGGCGGGCAGGAGATCGGCCACCCCCCTGGTGTTCTGGGATGAAATCCTGCCTTTTTTTTTTTTTTTTTTTGGGGGGGGGGTGGGTGGAGGGGGGAGTAATTTAAGAGAGGGAGGAAAGGGGAAGGACGGGTGTATAGACCAACATTGGGTAGAAGATGAAATATGAGGAATTGCTAACTTGATTTGTATATGTATATATATCTGCTATAAGATGTTGTATACTACTTGTTTTCCTTTTTCTTTATTGAAAACTAAAATAAAAGATAAGTAAAAAAAAATAAAAAAAAAGAAATCTTGCCTCCAGCTGATGCTTGTGGCCGGGGAGAAGGGGAGGCCCTTGTGAGGGGAGCCATGATGGGGGAGGAGGGGGGGGGCTGCCCCTTAGGGAGGGCTGCCTGCTGCCAGCCAGAGGGGAAGAGTCCTCAAAAACCAAACGTACAGTGCCTGACATGGACTCCCCCTCCTCATGATTCTCCTCCTCCTCATGATTCTCCTCCTCCTCTTGAACCTCCTCCGCGGACTCCGGCCTTGTTGGGGGGGCCTCATTAGGCTGCTGTCCTGGGGTTGGTGCGGTCAGGCCAGATGGCCCTGCACCCTCCTGCACATCTGTGGATGACACAAAACATTCACAGGTTGGAGGATCCACACACTTGCCACATATTTCCTTTCACCCCCTCCCCCACACATGCTACACACCTGATATTAAAAAAAATACTTACCTGGCACCACGGGCTCCGGACTTGAGTCAAAGCCGGGCAGGCCCTCAACTTCATGCCGATGAAAGGTCAGGGCCACCGCACGCTCCTCCGCTGTCAGCCTAATACGGTATGGTGGGCCCCCTCCTGTGCCCCTGGCATGGGCATGCATTCTGGCCAGCTTCTGTTTGACCAGACGCCGGAGGTCATTGATTTTTTTGTCAATCCCAGACCGGGTCCGTGTCTCCCCCTCCCCCGCTGAATTGACCTGCTCAGTGATCCTATCCAAAATCTCCCTCCTCCTGGCCGGGGTGGTGTTGGCACTGTCTGGGCCGTGGAGGAAACGCCCATACTCGCTAATGGCCCGGGCAAGAATTTGTTTTTCCCCAACTGTAAAATTGAGCTTTCTCTTTCTCCCTGTCATACTTCCAAAAAAACTCACTCCCAGTCAACAAAATTCGCTCACACAAACAAGCACAACCAATCAAGCAAGAACACACACAAAGAGAAAACTACTCGGCAAGAAACAGTCACAAAAAAACAAAACAAAAAAACAGCAGGAAAACAAACGAACAGAAATATATCAATCAAACAAACAGTCTCTCAAACACTTATCAAAAAACACTTTCAAAGATCTACTAACAAACACTTGATCACACAGAACACTAATCTGACAACTACAAAACACACTGCAACGAACAACAGGACAAAAGCACTAGGTTAAATGGGAAGGGACAAAGGGATGTACTTTTGCAATACAAGTGCGTTTGTGTGTGTCTATTTATGCTGTTTGTGTAGTTCACAACGTTGCCCTAGTCCATTTCCAATTTCACTGATTGCGCCGCTCCCGAGTTGTGAGCATGCGCACAGCGGAGCTGACATGGTCTCCTTCAAGCGCGCATGCGCGAGCCGGCCGACCCTTCATTTGCATGGGGGTCACGGCTCATTTCTTTCTTTTTTTTTTTTTCCAAAGTGTATTTTTGTGCGTGAACTCGAGAGAGAGGAGCCGGACTGCAGGAGTTGGGAGTAGGCAGACCCTCCCCCCGGAGGCAATCGCCATCCTTCTCCATGCCTCTGGTGGCGATGGCGGGTGTGAAGGGGGGCCTCCCACTCACCCCGCCCTACCTGCTCCTCTTGGGAGCCCAACTGGGGCCCAACGGGACCCCAATGGGGCAGAGGGACTCCCCCTATGAGGGAGTGAGGGGGCCTAGCCCACCCAGCCAGCCCCGTAGGTCCTTCGCCTCTCTTTATTTTAGGAGACCGCATGGCCAAAGTGCGTGTGTTTTAAACCAATTTCGTGTGCGTGCAAGTGTGGTGGTTTTTGTGGGGGGGGGGGGGGGGGCGTACTAAGCACAGGCGTACCTTGCATAGCACACCCACCGGGAGCCGGGCTGAGACCACCAAACTCAATTCACATGTAGCCGAGACCGGGATCCGAACCCTTGGCTGCAGAGGTGAACAGCTTGTCAGCGCAGTGCCAATCACGTTGAGCCACCACAGCTCCCTTCACGGCTCATTTCAATGTAACACGCCCACGTCCTTCCCAATTTGTATTACTCCTCCTTACGCCTCGGAAAAAACGTTACGCATGCGCAATTTCCTGCGCAAAAGCTACGTGAATAGGGTGATTATGCGGCAAAATTGCGCAAGTCTAACGTAAAGGCGGTGCGCTACGCCGGTCCAATAATGCGCAGATGTACCTGAATCTGGGCCTATAACTTTTGAGCAAACCAATCAATACATTCTTATTGGGATTTTTTTATCAAAAATATGTAGCAGAATATATATTGGTGTAAATCTATGAAGACATTTTTTTTTTGGATATGTTTTATAGCAAAACGTTTAAAATATTGGTTTTTTTTTTAAAAAAGTTGTATTTTTTTTGTTTATAGTGCACAAAATATAAAATGCAGTGGTGATCAAATACCACCAAAAGAAATCTCTATTTGTTGGGAAAAAATTATCTAAATTAAATGTATGCGTTGCATGACCGCATAATTGTCAGCTAAATTAATGCTGTATTGTAAAAAAAGGATAGTGCAAAAACTAAAATTTAGTTCTGGGTATCTAAAAAAGACACTTATCATTTAAAGATGAAATTATTGGTAGTTCATTCGTTAAAATTAGCTTAAATTTGTTTAAATCATGTCATAATTCCAGCAGGTATTTTTTTTAAGTTTTTCTCATAGCTTATCAAGACAAGAAGTACATGCAACATCCAGTAACATTGGGGTCCAATCCATTTCTCCTTGTTCTCTGTTGTAAATGTCTCTCAGGCTACATTATGATTGGAGGGATTGAGGGAGGAAGGGAGGAGGGGGTTATTGCAATTAGTTTTTGGGATTTGATGAAGTGGAGTTGCCATTGAATAATGTGTAATCATCAATTATCTAATTGGGAAGTGTATAGGTCCCATTGAATCCAGACTTCCTGAATTCTTTAATTGAATAATATTATTTGATTATTGTGTATTCTAGCTGTTAGCAGCTTTATCAGCTTTCTTTAATTAATTTGATTGAGTAAGTCACCAGGTGTCAGAAGCCATGAGAGTTCTCTTGAGTAAACAGTGGGTTGCTGCAAGAATGTGTGTGTGTAAGCTTTTTTAATTGTTTACTTTAAGTTGGTCCATTTTTTGCCTTTGTCTAAGATCTTAGTGGATGTTATTAACTTCCTACTGGAAAGGGGTGACACCTTGGCAGGTCTACAAGATATGATAAATAGAGATTACGTGTGATTTGCATCTTCAGCAGAAATTGCTGTGGTATGTCTCATGAAGTTTTTTCTGGTGTAAAATACCAATGCATCAGAATTTCTTGTACATGGTGTAAAAACTAGCAGAAGTTATTTGCTTACTTTCCCATCCCTTCATGTATGGGTGTTTTTTTCTGAGTGGAGGTTTAGAGCCTTATACTGTATATGTCAGAAATTAGACACTTCCAAGATGGGCCATCTGCACAGGCCTGATTGAAAGAACTGAGTTCTGAGAAGGTTAGATAAAGATCCATAATTTCTCCAATTCCATACATCTATTATAGGATGATAGAGTGGCCCACAAGGCTAGGTGTATCAGGTGAGCTGTGAGGTAGTATTTAGAGACTAGGCTACCTTGCCTCTTCAAGGAGTACATTAAATATTTGGGGAGCCTATGGTGTCTGTAGCCCATCTGAAATGTAATGTATTCACTTATACCACACCAATCACTGTCATTTTTTTTTTTTTTTTTGGTGGGGTTGCTTTGATTTGATTTTGGATAACGGTTAGGACGGGGTAGAGTGAACATGGGAAGGAACATGTGGATAAGGAACTATTAGTACTAAGGTGGAAGGGAGAATGGAAAGTGGGTTAAGATACTCTGGAAGGACATGGGAGAGCGTCCCCCCATGACCAGATACTAAGAAACTGGACGTTTTTGCTTTTTTTTTTTTTTGAGCGAGATAAGAGGTCGTTTCCAGGGAGCTCCTTTCTCTCGCCATGAACCGAAATGGGGACCCAATGGCCCAAGCTCTCGGCTCGGTAGGGTGGGAGTGGAGGGTGGGGGGGAGAATGGGTCCCAATAGTGGGAATGTTGTTGCTTGGTTCCTTTTCTTTTTTTCGATTTTTTCTCTTTTCTTTAATTTTTTGTGGATGGGATAAATAGGAAAGAGAGACTGCATTGTACTAAGATAACTGAATGTATTTTGCTTTTGTTTTTTAGCTAACATGAATGTTATCTCCCATGTTTTGTATAGATGTTGGAAAATTATTTGAAAAATAAAGAAATTGTAAAAAAAAAAGGAAAGGGGTGACACCTTGGCAGGTCTACAACATATGATAAATAGAGATTACCTGTGATTTGCATCTTCAGCAGAAATTGCTGTGGTATGTCTCATGAAGTTTTTTCTGGTGTAAAATACCAATGCATCAGAATTTCTTGTACATGGTGTAAAAATTAGCAGAAGTTATTTGCTTACTTTCCCATCCCTTCATGTATGGGTGTTTTTTTCTGAGTGGAGGTTTAGAGCCTTATACTGTATATGTCAGAAATTAGACACTTCCAAGATGGGCCATCTGCACAGGCCTGATGGAAAGAACTGAGTTCTGAGAAGGTTAGATAAAGATCCATCATTTCTCCAATTCCATACATCTATTATAGGATGATAGAGTGGCCCACCAGGCTAGATGTATCAGGTGAGCTGTGAGGTAGTATTTAGAGACTAGGCTACCTTGCCTCTTCAAGGAGTACATTAAATATTTGGGGAGCCTATGGTGTCTGTAGCCCATCTGAAATGTAATTTATTCACTTATACCACACCAATCACTGTCATTGGGGGGCTGAATTCCCATTAAGAAGCCTTTGTCCCTTTGCAGATTGTTTTAGTCTATTAGTGTTGGGCATAGAAATCAACCATAGCCAAAATGCCCAGGTTGATGACACAAGGTAAGGACCAAGATTCCCTTAAATGGCCAGAGTTCTTACAACATTGTATGAGATCACCATACTTCACTACTTGCCCAGTGACAAAGTCCATCCCCCTGTAGTCCACCCTTATGGCCCGTACACACAATCAGAAAATCATACAAAAAATACCGCTTTGAAGCGATTGTACAATAATCTGATCGGTAGTACACAGCTTTCGAGATCCCATCATGACAGTTCCTCCGATATTATCCGATAGGACAAGCAGGAAACATTTTCCCGTACGATACCAGAATGTACAATTTTCGTTTAATCAGTACAGTTGTCATTCGAAAATACAATATAAATACACTACAATACAACACTTTACTTCACTTCCGAAGTTTTATTCCATCGTACCATTTTCAATATGAGACTAGCATGCAAAAAAACAACAACAAAAAAAGCAGACAATTATTCATTGTGTGTACAAGTCATTACATATGTGGGAAATGTTTTAGTAAAGTATTTGCTCAACCACCAGGCTAGGTAAGTGTGAGAGATGGCACATTTGTCTTCCTACAGGACAATGTGCAATGATGTGTCTTTAAACACATTACACCCTCCCCCCCCCCCAAACAAACCTTGTTATTTTTTTGTGTAAGTGTAGGGTGTGTTCCCCAACAGCCTTGCTTTATTAAAATGTTTTAGCTGTTTTATAAAGACATTTTTCAAAATGTTGCATTCAGGTTCTCTTCTATGCCAAGCTTTGTCAAAGTGGACCTTCACCCTATAAAACAATGTATTTTCACTTGCCTCCCCCCTCCTCCCTTTCTCAAAATAAAGCCTCGTACACACGGTCGGACATCAAACAAACTTTCCCTTTGATTTTTGTCCGAAGGGAATTGTCTAGTCACACCCATAGCATACACACGCTCAGACTTTTTTGGCAACGAACACGAACGTAGTGACGTTTCAACGTACTGACGAGAGTTTAAAAGGGGAAGTTCAATTCTCTGGTGTCACCCTTTGGGCTCCTTCTGCTAATCAAGAGTTAGTAGAGGTTTCGTCTGTGTGCATTTGTGATTTTCAGTTTTGTGCAATTTTGTTTGTTTCTGAACGTCCGTTCGTCAAGCAAACATGTTGCTTAATGGGGTTGTGCTAACTTGATCCACCAAAAAATATAGAAATATGTTTGATTCATATAACCAAAATACACTAATCCAAAGTAAAGACATTTGTTTTTACTCTGTCAGTATCACCAGCAAAGCTTTTAGTATTATCACATTATTAAGAAGAAGAGAATGTGCACTGCTTTTCTTGATTTCAGAACTTTCCATGTCACGAATGTGCTCATTCAAATACAAAGTTTTACCAGACAGAACGCTTCCGGCTGGTCTTTGCTTCTGAGCATGCGTGTTTGTACTTTGTACAAAAGTTTGATTCCTTGCTGTACACACGGTCGGACTAGGCACCATCGGACTCTTGTTGACGTAAAGTTTGTCCGTTTGCAGACCAAACTTTTTGTCAGATGAAACCTGAAAAAGTTTGTCCGATGGAGCGTACACACTGTCGGTCTAATTTGAAAACTTGCTGATTTTGAAGTTTGTTGGCAAAAAGTCTGACCGTGTGTATGGACCTTTAGACATCTTTTTAAAGGTTTGTAGCCTTCTTTCTTGCCTAACACACACACACCTTTTGTTGTATGTTCTTGTCACATGTCCTAGGTAGGAGGCATCAAATGTGCCAAAAGACTGGGTCCCGAAAGACCCACACACTACATGCACATACACTAAACAGAACAGGTATCACATCTAAGTGTATTTGCAGAAAAACCTGGAAAGAGCATTTCAACACACCTGTGCATGTACAGACTATCAAAGATTGCAGTGCTTTAGGGAATGGGGGGAAACATTTAGACCCCTGTCACACTGGGGCGCTTTGCAGGTGCTGTCTCTTCAGTGTGAAAGTCCCGAGGGCTTTCACAATAGAGCTGTGCGCTAGCAGGACGGTAAAGCAGCATCTCCTGCCCATTTAAATCAATGGGCACCGCCGGCAGCGCTTTGCAATGGTTTTAACCCTTTCTCGGCCATTAGCGTGGGTTAAAAGTGCCCCACTAGCGGCCGAACTGGACTAGACTCAGTTTTTCCAAATAGGCAGAGCGCAGTTCCTGAATGGGCCTTTCTTTACTAGCTGGCTGTGTGTCTGGTTAGAGGCCCCTGGGCTGGAGTCTGATCCTAGTGAGCTTGGTGCACTTGCTAGCTTAGGGTGACCAGACATCCCCAGATTGAGGACACTGTCCCCGGACCAAGTCTGTCCCTGGTTTTGTCCCCGGATTGGATTTGAACAGGGGCTGGGGCAATTTTAAAGACAGTCAGTGCAGAATTAAAAAGAAAAAAATCTAAATTATACACCCCCGCTCCGCTGCTCCTACTAGCTTAGGGGGGTGTATTTTTTTCCATTATCTGTGCCCCTATCTGATGATCATGTGGTGGGGATATTTCTTCTGTTTTGGGTGCATGTCTATCCAGGTCTGCTAGCATCTTCTTTTGCCTTGGCTCAAGTCCCAGCTGTGAGGCAGGCGGCGGCGGCGTTGACGGGCAGAGAGTTGCTGATGGCTGCCATTACTAGTAAAAAAAAATATGTCCCCAGATTTCATTTAAAACATTTGGTCACCTTATGCTATCTGTATGCCTAGGGAAGCAGACTGTGTTCTTGAAGAGTCAGTGTTTTGAAGCTGCAGCCAATATGCTCCTGAAGTTAAACCCTATCCCTAAACTATCAGCAGGAGAAGCTGTGGGAGGCAGAAGATTGGCTATTCCACCTTCTCCACTCCTCTTGAGCTCTACTGTAAACCTCAACAACAAAAATTGTAATACATTACAGCTTGCCAACTTTTAACTCAGCCATTCATAGACAGTTTTGTATTTTGTGAATGAATACAAAGCTACCTATATAATCCTCTTCCTCTTCCACTAATCAGCCTGTATCCCAGAGGCTAGTCTAGTCAGAGGTTTATCTGAAAAGTTGTGGCGTGCATTTGTATTCAGCCCCCTTTACACTGATACTCCTAACTGAAATCTAGTGGAACCAATTTCCTTTAGAAGTCATCTTATTTGTAAATAAAGTCCACCTGTGTGTAATTTAATCTCAGTATAAATACAGCTGTTCTGTGAAGGCCTCAGAGATTTGTAGATAACCTTAGTGAGCAAACAGCATCATGAAGGCTGAGGAACACACCAGAGAGGTCAGGGATAAAGTTGTGGGGAATTTTAAAGCACGGTTAGGTTATAACAAAATATCCCAAACTTTGAACATCTCACGGAGCACTCACTGTTTAATCCATAATCTGAAAATTCAGAGTATGGCACAACTTCAAACCTACCAAGACATGGCCATCCACCTAAACTGTCAGGCCGGCAAGGAGAGCATTAATGATAGAATCAGCCAAGAGGTCCATGGTAACTCTGGAGGAGCTGCATAAATCCACAGCTCAGGTGGGAGAATCTGTCCATAGGACAACTATTAGTTGTGCACTCCACAAATCTGGCCTTTATGGAAGTGTGGCAAGAAGAAAGCCATTGTTGAAAGAAAGTCATAAGAAGTCCTGTTTGCAGTTTGCGAGAAGACTGGGGCGGATGTTCACCTTCCAGCAGGACAACAATCCTAAAAATACAGCCAGAGCTTCAATGGAATGGTTTAGATCAACGCAAATGTATGTGTTAGAATTGTCCAATCAAAGTCCAGACCTAAATCCACTTGCGAATCTGTGGCAAGACTTGAACATTGTTGTTCACAGACGCTCTCCATCCAATCTCACAGAGCTTGAGCTATTTTGCAAAGAAGAATGGGCAAAAATGTCACTCACTAGATGTGCAAAGCTGGTAGAGACATACCCAAAAAGACTTGTAGCTGTAATTGCAACGGAAGTTAGTTCTTCAAAGTATTGACTTTTCCTTCCACTTTACAATTATATGCCACTTTGTGTTGGTCTATCAAATAAAATTCCAATAAAATACATTTATGTTTTTAGTTGAAACACGGCACAATGCGGAAAATTTTAAGGGGTATGAATACTTTTTCAAGGCACTGTAAAAGATGATGTTATGCTAAGTAGATAACTAACATATCATGCTTTAAAATTGAATTGTGCATGCCTGTGGAATTCTGAAAAACGACGGTACCTAAAAACCCCCATAGGCAAAGCTTTAAAGGAATTTACAGGTTACCACTTACAGTTACGGTACACAGGAGGTCTGGTGCTAGCATTTTTGCTCTCACTGTAATGGTGTGTATGCCTAAGGGGAGACGAGTGCAGATATTCCTTTTTCTCCTCTCTGTGCACCGCTACACCAAGCGACATCTTCTGTGCCATGTAGAAGTGATCGGTTACCTGTAGAGCCACGCTAAAAAAAACATTGCAGGCTACACATTTGGGTACCAGGATCATGATCGCAGCTGTAGCCACGATCCCAGTATAGCCATTTCAACCCAGGGATGTATGGGTACACCCTAAGGGGTTGAAGTGGTAAATAAAGCTTTAAGGACTGGACCTGCATCACTGTAATGCCTCGTACACACGACCGGTTTTCCTGTCAGGAAAAAAAATACAGTTTTTCCTGATGTGATTCCTCTCCAGACTGCCTTGCATTCAGAGGTTCCTGCCAAATCCCACCCGACCAAAGCGCTGTGACGTACAACACGTACAACTGGACTATAAAGTTCCATTCAAATGGCGTCACCCTTTGGGCTGCTTTTGCTGATCCTCGTGTTAGTAAGAGTTTGTTGAGAGACGATTTGTGCTTTTTATGCGCTGCATTAAACGATGTAATAGTTTACAGCGTGACGAATGTGCTATCTCTATTACGAACGCTATTTTTACTAGAACGCTCCCGTCCCGACGGGAAAAAGACCGCCGGCAATCACAACAGGAAAAAAAAGAGCTGGTTCTAATTTTTTTGCGGGCAGTTTTCTTGTCGGGAAAACTGCTATGGAGCATATACACGGTCGGTTTTTGTGACAAAAAGCAAATGTGGAAAACCGGTCTTGTGTAGGAGGCATAACAGTTAAATTCAGGCCACGTACACACGATCAGACTGGTCCGATGAAACTGTTTCATTGGACCAATTCAATAGTGTGTACGGCCCATCGGACCGTTGTCCGTCGGATCAAAGTTTTAAAACTTGCTTTAAAATCTGTCTGACGGGCACCTGTCCGTCGGACCAAAACGATGGTTAGTACACAAAAGCATCGGACCAAAAACCTGCGCATGCTCAGAATCAAGTCGACGCATGCTTGGAAGCATTAAACTTAGTTTTTTTCAGCACGTCATTGTGTTCTACGTCACCGCGTTCTGGCCCGATGGGATTTTGGACTGATGGTGTCAGACCATCATACCACTTCAGCTTGGTCCGATGAAAACGGGACGTCGGACCAGTCTCATCGGACCGGTCTGATCGTGTGTACGTGGCCTAAGTGTAACTGGCTGGAAGCAGTGTATTGTTAGAAGGCAATTCTACTTACAAAGCTCAGGCCATTCTGATTGGAAGCACTGAACTGAATAGAATATATTTTATATATATATATATATATATATATATATATATATATATACATACATATATATATATCACTGTTTTCCTTCTTGTACACTATGGTATGTAGAATACAAGATATAAATTACATGTACAATCATGTCATGTACTGTAAAATGTTTAAAAATAAAAACCATAATGATATGAATTCCATTAGGTTCAGGAGAAAGAAAGTCAAGAAATGTGAAAGGCTAGTAAATAAAATATCAATATTTTCTATTCGCATGGGAAAACATGACATTATCAGACTTATTTTGTAAAAATTGTAAAGCTTAATATGTACAGCAACCAAAATATATGTACAGAAAAAAATACCATGATTGTAGCAATTCCTAGCAAAATTATGTAGGGAATGTACTGAGTAAAGTACATTTTCACTCATTTATTAACCTTCCTGGCGGTATTAGGTGCTGAAAGCGGTACCATTATTTTCAAGGAAATTTGGCATTTTATACTGTAGGCTTGTAATTCTGAGGAATAACTCACTCAAATCTGACCAAACAAGAGTCTAATAGGCATCCCGGGTATGATTTAAAAAAATAAATAAATTATAAATTATAATATAATAAATAATTATAAATAATTATAACAAATAATAATATAATTATAATAAAAATTATTCAATAATGTAATCAACTCAAAATCACTGAAATTTGCTCAGTTGCAGAATTGTCGCTGTCATTATTTTTTTTATTTTTTATGACGAATTCCCCCACAAATCGCTATCGCTCAATTCTGCAAGTGATTATAATTTATTATCGCTGTTTTCTAGCTGATCTAAAACCATTTTTGACATAAAGGGACACTTTTGGTTGCTTTGGACAATCTACAGTTTCCAGGCAGAAAGAACAGTTTTTATTTTATAAAAGGACATGCAGGGCACAGGGCCAAAGGGGGTGTGTATTTTTTACATACAGTACTGTAATCTATAAGATTACAGTATACTGTATGTAATGTGTTTGTTTACTTTTTTGAATTTGGCGCCGTTCTCCACCCCGTGCGTCGTAACGTTGCAGGGAACGGAAATCGACGGCACACGGGGACACTGTGTGAATCGAGCGAGCACCTGCTCACTCACACAGCGCGGATGCATCGCTGGATCCAGGAACAAGGTAAGCCAGCGCGCTCTGCAGGCTCTGCATAGCTACCCCGAACGTGACTCGGGGATACCGATTTTAGCACAAAAAACACCCCGAGTCACGCTCGGGAATACTGCCAGGGGGGTTAAACATTATACTTTCATTTTAGGAGTTGAAAAGAGACTTCAGGGGCATTTCCTTTTTTAATTTATAAAAGTATTCAGTTGCTCTATATCTTTTGTTTTTTTAATCACTTAAGACCCAGACATTTAGTCAGCTAAAGGACGCGGCCAGGTTTTGCGATTCGGCACTGCGTCGATTTAACAGACAATTGCGCTGTCGTGCAACGTGGCTCCCAAACAAAATTGGCGTCCTTTTTTTCCCACAAATAGAGCTTTCTTTTGGTGGTATTTGATCACCTCTGCGGTTTTTATTTTTTGCGCTATTAACAAAAATAGAGTGACAATTTTGAAAAAAATGTAATTTTGGCAGCCTGCAGTTATTACTTATAATGCTAACTAGGTTTCATGATGCCTCCTAAATACGGTACAGGGCACTGAAGCAGATATACAGCTTGGCATTTGGTGCTTAAAATGGATATCTGAGGGCTAACCCGGTTGCATCTCATGAAAATTAAAGTGTATCTTTTATACATTGCAACAAGATTTTTAATGCATTAACAAACATTGATGAGATTATTTACATTTAAGTTAATATCTTTCCCTTGTATTATTAAGAAAAGACTGTAAATGCTTTTGAAGCTTGAAAATAATAAATAACTGTGCTATAAAAAAAAAAAAAAATATCACGAATATTCGATATTTACGAATATTCGCTATATTTTATAAATTTCGCTAGTGCGAAATTGATTGCGAAATTTATTGCGAAATTTGAAAAAAACGAATATTCGAAATAGCGAATATTCGCCGCGATATTCGAGTTATTCGCGAATACTCGAATATGCAATATTCGTAGCGAATATTCGCAATGCGAATATTCGTGAGCAACACTACTCATAGTTTAAGGCTGTGATCATGTGAAGAACACAAACGTAAGTGGTATAAATATTCAGTGTGGAGATAATATACTTCTGGAACCACAGAGAAATGACAAAAAACAGGAGAAAAAATGATAATAGAAAGTCCACCTATTGGTCACAGAGAAGCCTACTCATAGTCTATAATGAACTGGTGTAAGGTCTTAGCAGGGAAAAGTCTTCAGATGAAGTTGGATATACCTTCTCCCAAAATTGTAGTATATAAATCAAGGAGGAAAAATCTCTAGATGATAATAATGCATCAATCTCCACGCTGTCGGTCACACTTGGGCTTTCCCGGATTTGAATGTAGAATCACAGCACCAAAAACAAAGCAGAAAACAGAAAAAACTTGCATAGTGTGAAACCTTATGGACAACGTGTACATCAACACCCGTGTGGGACAGTTGTGAAATGGGGAGGGGATAGTGGAAACCCACCACCACTATACACACTGACCCTTACCAGACAGTAGACCCCCTAAGGGTAGATGCAAACACCTAGGATGGGGTGAATCGTATTTCAGCAGCCGTGAGACTTCAGCAGATAGCAGCATTGATATGGTACCATGAAACGACAGAAGAACTCACATAGTGTAAAACCCGATGACATTTATTAAAAAGGATAAAATAAGTTGAACTTACAAACAGATGCAAATAAGAAGCTTAAAAACAAAGTGACGGCCGGCTTGGTGGAACGCGTACGTCCTTCCGTATGGTTGCGGTGACGTGGGAACGTCTCCTCCAACTGTTTACAACTGTAGGGGGGTGTGGCTGTAAGTGTGACGTCACCGATTGTGTATTCCTATAAAAGGGATCGATGATGCCGCCACAGTGAAGAATGGGGAAGCCGTGTTTACACACGGCTCTCCCCATTCCTAAGCTCCGGGGACCGATCGCCGGACTCCAGCGGCGATCGGGTCCGCACTTTCAAGTGCACTATAGATTGTTGCTTGGAAGCTTGGAAGGGGGCTAACAGCTGTTCCTTGACACTTTGTGAGTACAGACAATCTAAGGCTCCATAGACTTGCCCTTTTAACCCCTTTTGATTGATTGATTGATTGATTGATTGATTTTTTTTTTTTTTTTTTTATATTTTTATTGGAGTTTCATACAATGTAAAAGAAAACATGACATGAACAGAAAAAATAAAATAAAATAATAACAAGACAATGTACAATTGAAGGAAGAACAAATCAGAACTATAATATCACTGTTACCTGTGTATCACAAATATACCCTCAGGGGGATGTGGATGCACTAACCTGTGTTAGTATCAGCTTAAGTTACAATTGGTATAAAAGGACTATGAACAGGAGCTAGCACGGGTGATCAAAAGAGAACCTCAGAGTTGAACTGGCAGGTGACGGCTCGGTGGGCGTAAAGGACTGTGGAGGGTAAGAAAAAAAAAAGGGGGGTAGGAGTGACAAGGGGCTAGTAGCTAAGGTCACTCGGTTCATGGAGGCAGAAAGGCAGAGGGGTCCGACAGATTCGACAGCTTAAGGTTACCCAAGGAGTTTGCGAGGTCCCTATGGAGATACCATTCAGTATATCTGAATGGATGCATGAGAGTTTGTAGTTCCGCTTGGTCAAACGTATGTTCCATAAATTTGCACCATCTCATAAAGAACCGCGGGGTGGAGCGAAAGTTCAAGACAATGGTATCCAGTCGTTCTAAATAGAAGAGTGACGAGAGGGCCGGTCTAACCGCTGGGAGACTCGGTGGACTTGGGGTGATCCAATGAGACATAATAGTCCTACGGGCCACTAGGAGACATAGGTGAGACCATTGGGAGATGGAAAGCGAGCCCCCAGTTGTCACGGGAGTAGGGGGAGGCTGTAGCTCGCAGCCAAACAGACATGGTAGATAGTGTCTTGGGATTAGCATGTTTGTAACTTCATGGATATAGGTAAGTACAGAGTCCCAGTATTGCACAACAGGGACGCAGTCCCACAGGCGGTGAAGCAGAGTCGGGCGGGAGGTAGAGCACCACGGGCACTTTTCTTGGGTAGGGTCTGCTTTATTGAAACGGAAAGGGTAATACGCCCTGTGGATGATTTTGAATTGTGTCTCCCGCCACGCTTCTGACACAGTTAATTTGTGCACCCGTCTGTAACCCTCGAGGATTGTGTTTGAGTGTCATCTTCAAATATGTGTGCCCATTTCTGAAAAGGTTTGAGACGGTGTTTGGCAGACTGGTGCTCGATAAGATGAGAATAGAGGGTGGAGATGGAGTAGTCGTTGTTGCGTAGAACTACATCAATGAAGGATTTTTGTAGGGGGTTTGAGCCAGGGCTACAACAAGATCGTAGATAGCTGACCATTTGGTGATAGTAGAAGACATGTGACGCTGGCAAACAGTATTCCCTTGACAAGGTTTGAAAGGACTTGAAGTTGCAGTGGTCGGCGAGGTACATTGAAGCGACGGAGGTAAGTCCCTTGGCATTCCATTGTTCAAAAGCCTTGTGCAGAGTGGATGGTGGGAACATTGGGTTGCCAAGTATCGGCAAGTGACAGGAGACACTAGAAGGCAGCCCCAATAATCTACGGACCTCCCTCCATGCTACAACCGTATCTCTGATTAGAACACTTGATTTAATGTACTTCGGCAATTTGTTGGGATTAGAATGTAAAATGGCAGGCAGAGTGTATGGAAGGGTCGAGGCACCCTCTAGCATGGTATTGGAGTACTTAGATCTGCCTGATAGCCAATCCAGACCCTGTCTTAGTAGACAAGCAAGGTTGTAGAAACGTATGTTGGGCAGGCCTGCCCCACCCTCAGACTTCGGGAGACATAGTTTTTGCAGCGCAATGCGAGATTTTTTGCGAGACCAGAGAAAGGCAGACAATGCCTTATGTATCTTACTTACATCAGAGTGCTTGAGTAGAAGAGGTATGATCTGCAGGGGATAGAGTAGGCGTGCAAACGACACCATTTTAAATAAGTGGCATCTCCCAAAGAGCGAGAGTGGGAGGGCCGCCCAAACATCCAATTCCCTAACAATTTTAGATATTAGCGGTGGGAAGTTGAGTGAGTATAGAGTGGAAGGGTCTTTGCCAATATGTATGCCCAAGTAGGTAATGTGCTTCTTCGCTATGGCGAAGGGAGAATGACCCATCCACTTGGCAGCCAATCTGGGGTTGAGCGATAAAATCTCGCTCTTGTCGAAATTAATTCGAAAACCTGAGCACAGTCGGAAGTCGTGAAACAGTTGTCGAAGTCTGTCAAAGTCCGCAAGGGGTCGTGTGGAGAATAACAATATGTCGTCTGCAAATAGGGCGGAACGGAGAGAGTTAGCACCTATTGGAATGCCACTAACTCCGTCGGGGGAATTGAGTAGTCGGGATAGAGGCTCAATAGCCATGTTAAAAAGTAATGGGGAGAGTGGGCATCCCTGTCCAGTCCCCTTCATCAGAGGAATCGAGTCGGAGATAAAGTCGGGGGTCACCAGTCGCGCAGTTGGGGATTCATACATTCGCTGTAGAAACCGTATAATTGGGCCCGAAAAACCAAAGTCTGTCATCACCCGGAACAGCCAGGACCAACTAATGTTAGGACCTTGCGTATGTTTAGAGTGGCCGATCGCCCCTGAACAAATCCTGACTGTGCCGGGTGAAGCATAGAAGGCAGCAGTTGGGCCAAACGCGATGCCACAATCTTGGATAAGATTTTAACATCAACGTTAATTAATGAGATTGGGCGGTAAGAGCCCGGAAGTGAGGGGTCTTTACCTTTTTTAGGAATTAATCTAATATGTGCCTGGGATCCTGTAGGTAAATAGGGGCCCCCATCCCACATATTTGCGTAGACATGTCGTAGGGTATCAGGGATGAAGTCTTTAGTCAGTTTATAGAATTCGGCAGTGTATCCGTCCGGGCCCGGGGCTTTAGCAGAGGACAATGAGGTGATCGTTTGCACAATATCCTCAACGGTTATGGGAGCGTTGAGGGCCTCTAAATGGTCCCTCCGAAGTTTGGGTAGGTGAACCGCAGCCAAGAAAGTGTCGGCCGCAAGTTGGTCAGTGGGGTCCGCCGAGTATAACTGCGTATAATAGTCGACTAAGACTTCACTAATCTCAGTGGGCGAAGTGACCAACGCCCCAGCTGAGTTTTTCAGTGCAGAGACATGGGTAGGGCGCCTGGGCCCTGCGCACAGCCTCGCTAGGAGCTTACCCGCCTTGTTACCATATCTATGGAAGTGTAATTTAGCGTAAGAAGTCTTAGCTAATTCTTGTTGTTCTGCCCAAAGGTCGAATTCATGTTTGGCTTTTCTCCAATTATGTATATTGTCAGACGTGCGGTTAAGCGTCAGGAGTTCATGAGCCGAGCGCAGAGCGTCACTCGCTCGTACATAGCTTTGTTTGGCATGCCTCTTAAAGTGTGCGGTGTAGGAGATTATTTTGCCTCTCAGGAAGGCCTTTCCCGCTTCCCAAAACAGGTTAGGGTCTGTGAGGTGCATCTCGTTGGTAGAGGTGTAGTCCTCCCATGCCGCAGAGAGCATGTGTCGGAAGTCCTCACTGTCTGCCAGGTAGGAGGGGAACCGCCATACGCGAGGGGAAGAGGAAGGCTGGGCGCTTAGTAGTTGCACGGCAATGGGACTATGGTCAGAGATTCTGGCATCAGCAATGACTGAGTCACTTAGCATGGGGAAGAGTGCAGGGGAGGCGAAAAAGTAATCAATGCGGGAGAACGAGTTGTGGGGTGGGGAGTAAAAGGTATAGTCGCGGTCAGTCGGATGGTCTAACCGCCATACGTCAAGGAAGTGTATGGAGTCTATGGCCTGCGCGAGCAGCGACGGGGCTGAAGTCTGTATGGTATGTCCGGGTGGAGTACGCGTCGTGTCACTCACCCGGTCGACAGTCGCGGACATAACTGAGTTAAAGTCCCCACCCACCAAATGTAGGGATCTCGGAGCAGCCAGGATCCATGCCACCATGTCCTGGAAGAAGGAGATGTCAGGTGAGTTGGGCGCATATATGTTTGTGATGGCTATGTCTTTGTCAGCTAAGGCTAGGTGAACAGTAATTTTACGGCCCAACAGGTCGGTCTGCACGTCCCTAAGAGTATGCCTCAGGTTCTTGTGTATGAGAATGGCCACCCCAGCTTTGCGTCCCACAGCTGGGGAGCCATATACAGTTCCCACCCACAACTTGCGTAGACGGGTCAAATCGTCCGCGGACAGATGGGTCTCTTGAAGTAGAGCCACATCTGTCCGAAGACGCTTCAAGTGTCTAAGAATGGACATGCGTTTGTTTGGAAAGCGCAGCCCCTTAACATTCCATGAAACAACCTTTAGGTGATTCCCAGCCGCTGAAGAGGCCATATCTGAGCTGGAGGTATGCATTGAGCTAGCGATGGGGATCGGAGTCTCCCTCCAAGAGTCACGTCAGCAATCTGAGGGTCACCCAAACATTGCCAATTTTCTGAGGATACGGTTGTAGCACAGGTAATCACATATGGTTCAAACAATAAATAACAACAAAGGAAGAATAAACAAAAAGTAAAGAAACAATGGCCCAACAGATAGGAGGGACTTCACTTTCTTCCACATGAAAGTGAGACGCAAAGCAGGGCTCCCGCAATACGCCTGGTCCCCGTTCCCAACAATAGAACAAGAACTTCGGGGGGGAGAGCAGAGGGGAGGGCGGGGGGGGAAGGGGAGACCGGGAACAGCCGGTTGTGTGAGGAGTAAGTGTCAAGGGGATAACAGTAGCGGCACAGTGTATACACGTGAGGGGGGTGGGGAAAAAAAATAAAAAATAAATTAGATACTACCCGCTCTTCTCGGGCCCATTAAGGAGGGAGGATTCTGAGATGCGGTATCAGCGGCTGTTCGAGCAATCCACGTGAGTGGTGTAGCGACTCCGCTTGTACGGTTGTTTAGTAGGGCTGCCGGGTTGCTTGCGGGCTGCGGACGGGGTAGTCGGTTGAGAGGAGGAGCCATCTTCAGAGTTGGTGAGGTCCATACCTGCAGTTGCAGACTCCAAGTATCTTTCCGCCTCGTCTGGTGACGTGAAAGTAAGGTGTTCTCCGTTCCGGGTTTGAACGCGAAGGGTGGCTGGGTATTGCAGGGAGAACTTGACCTGGTCACGGTGCAGGGCCGAGCAGATGGTCGAGAACGCCTTACGCTGCTTCATCACCTCAATAGAGTAATCTGCAAAAAGCAAAAGTTTGGCCCCATCCAGCGAGATGGAACGCGTGCGACGGAATGCCTGCATAATGGCGGACTTGTCCGCATAGTTCAGATACTTTACAATGACGTGTCTGGGTTTGGCGCGATTCTCCGCGTATTGACCAAGGCGATGGGCACGTTCAATGGTGCAAGGTATGCGGAGTCCCAGCTGCTCAGGGATGATTTTAGCGCATATATTAGCGAGCTGGCTGTTGGCAACCGACTCTGGCAGGCCAATAATGCGCATATTGTTCCGCCTGGAACGGTTCTCGAGGTCGTCCAACTTGCTCCAGAGGTCCCTATTTTCTGCAGTGAGTCGGGCAAGCAGCGCAGACTGAGCGGTGGAATCATCTTCCAGGGAAGAAATTCTGTCCTCCGTCTGTGTGATCCTCTGAGCCTGAGATTGCAGTTCAAGGTGGAGCTGCTCAAGACCCCTTTGCACAGGAGCATCCACAGTGGCAGAGAGAGTGGGTCCCAGCAAGGCAACCACTTGCTGAGCGATGTCTGCTGGGGATGTCAGGTTAACAGCCTGTATGTCCGAGGGAGAGAGCGGGTGAGAGGCATCCTCAGTGCATGTCGCGGCCGCCATCTTGGCTGCTCTTGGAGCCGCGTCTACTGCGGGAGGTGCCGAGGACAGGACTCGGGCATAGGACCGCTCCACAAAGCGATCCATCTGTGTCCCCACAGCAGCGGGGGGAAGGATGGGGTAACCCCGGAGTTCTGAGCGGGCTTTGTTAGCCGTTAATGTGGGGATGGCGGCGGGAGCAGCGTCTCCTCACTCCTGTCTCATGTGGCGCCGGAACCGGAAGTTGATTGATTGATTTTAATATTTCTATACAGTGCCACATACACCCTGAAGGGTGTGTCTAAGCGCTGGAAGGAGGTCCGCCCGGTCTATTCTGGACCAAAAAGCAATCAAAGAAAACAAAGAAAAAAAAAAAACTTCACAGACGAACTGAACATCGTGTACATAAAAGAAAAAAGAAACCATGTAAAATATCAACAATAAAAACAAACAGTAGCAAGGGAGTTTGGGGTGAGGGGGACATAGGACAAAGGGAGGAGGGGCCAGGTCGGTTTAATTAGGCGTGGTCATAATCAACTTGTCTCAAAGAGGAACGTTTTCAGAGCCTTTCTGAAGGTAATAAGAACAGTAGACTTCCTCAAAGGCAACGAGAGAAGGTTCCAAAGCGAAGCGGCTCTGGCTCTGAAGGATCGGCCACCGAAATAAATCAACCTTACTGGAGGGACGGCAGCAAAGTCCTGATCGCCCGATCTCAGTGCCCTGGGGGGATGGTAGTGTATGGCCAAGTTGTTCATGAACAATGGGCCATGTTGTTTAAAGGCCCTGAACATGACACACAAAGCCTTGAATTCGATCCTCCTTGCGCATGGCAGCCAATGAAGTAGTCTGAGAACGGGTGATATATGGTCATCTAAGGGTTTAGACAAAAGAACACTGGCTAGTGTTCTAAAGAGCTTTATCCAGCTGCTGCTACTGCATGGGATTTTGCTCAGTTTCTGCTACTTTTGGACTATCAAATACTGGAGCAGTCTGCCATAACTGGCTTGTGTTCTGAGGAGATTTTCCCAGTTTCTACTGCTACTATGGTACTTTGAATAATTCTGAAACAACTTTGTTGCTACTGCCAATGAGAAGTCTTCAATCTGCTTTCGGCAAGGATTTCACCAGTGCTTAATCACGTGATCAGTTAGATGTGCTCAGTTGTAAAGAGTTATTTTTCTGGAACTTCCCACTAAATCCCCTTCCCTATTCAAGTTCTCTAAAAATAAGAACAAAAACAACAACTCCTAGAATGATCATTGAACACAACGAGCAGAAGTGTGTGTGCACCTGGCTGCATGAATCTACCTTGTGCCTGGCTGCGGGGTCAAAAGTGGGGAAGTCCTGGGCAAAATACCAGTGGCTTCTATGGGGGTAGTGCTACATGTGGCACTTTCCCTAAGCTTAAAGAAGTATGACTAAAGCTTTTTTGGCCATTCTTCTCCTATGGCTCACAGGAGCGCAGTTCATTCTGCACTCCTGTAACTCCTGTGGTCCACTGTCGGCTGACATCACCCAGCCGTTCCAGGCTCGGGAAAGATCCTGACTGTATGGTCGGGATCCAGCCAGATGCCTGGTCTGACACCTAGCAATCCACTGAGAGCCTGAGCCAGCCCCTCCCACCCTCTCCACAGTCCAGCGTTCCAGTGAGTGCTGGAGGGGAAAGCAGAGAGCCACTGACAGACAGTCACGGCTCTCTGCTCAGAGTGGAGGGGGACAACTGAGTGTCTAGTGGTGTTTGATTGCTCAGATCTCACTGCACAGATGGCAGGGGACAGATGTAGCATTGGATCGACCTAGTCCTGAACTTCACTTTAAATTAAGGGTCCCCATGTATGTTTTTCTCATGTTCACATGTGGGGGGGTACCTGTCAATGCATGCTTTGAACGTTTGGCCGATGTGGTCCATTCTTCTATCCATAGAATGTGTTCAACATAATTGGCCTTTAATCAATGTAATACTGCAAAACTGTTAACCTCTTTGTATGTCCTCCTTAAGAAGCAGGCTAAAGTGCCTGCGAAATACGTAGTGGAATTGGTGTGATGGTGAAAGATAATATGTATTAAGTGGAATCTCTTTGTTCCATCCTTTTTGATCAAGTTCTTAGCAACAGTAAAATTATGTTGTCTTATTATCAACAGAGAGGCATAGTCTTTGCAGATGGGAATATACTCAGGTTTCTCTTACATGTTTTTCTGACAGCTGTGTATGTGTGTATGTTTTTATAACCTTATATAATTAAAATTTTACGAGGGGTGTATATTCCCTCATATTTTTATCCTTTTGTATGTTGTTAACTCGCTGGGGTGACTCAAAAGTGTATATAGGGATTATTGTTTGGGGTCTTGTGTTCAAATCAGATGTGGCAGTGGCGGCTGGTGCTAAAAATGTTTGGGGGAGTGCAAAGGAAAAAAAATTGCAGTCTCACTGTGCCCAAACGCAGCCACTGTTCCATGCCATCAAACGCAGCCACTGTGCCATCAATTCGCACCACTGTGCCATGCCATTAAACGCAGTCACTGTGCCATGCCATCAAATGCAGTCACTGTGCCATCAATTCGCACCACTGTGCCATGCCATTAAACGCAGTCACTGTGCCATCAATTTTCACCACTGTGCCATGCCATTAAACGCAGCCACTGTGCCATCAATTGTTACCACTGTGCCATGCCAATAAACGCAGCCACTGTGCCATCCATTGTCACCACTGTGCCATGCCATTAAACGCAGCCACTGTGCCATCCATTGTTACCACTGTGCCATGCCATTAAACGCAGCCACTGTGCCATCAATTGTCACCACTGTGCCATGCCATTAAACGCAGCCACTGTGCCATTAATTGTCACCACTGTGCCCTTTAATGGTCGCCGCTGTGCCAATGGTTTCCACTGTGCCAATTGTCCCCACTGTGCCCTGTAAATCTCTTCCCCCCCCCCCGCCCAGCACTTACCTTTACTGGAGTCAGGCATCCAAGTCCCACGATGTCTTCTCCCTCCCTCGATGACTGACATGCGTCTCAGCCAATCAGGTTACGGGTAGCCAGAACCGGCCAACCTGATTGGCTGAGACGCCTGTCATCTTATCCAAGGGGAGTACAGTCTGTGCGCTCCGAGAATAAGCTTCCGGGGCCCGAGGGCTGTATTGGGAAAGCCTATTAGAGCTGTTGGTTCTGATAGACATTTCCGTACAGCCAACCAGCTGGCGTTATTCAGATGGCAGGACATGAGTGCCGACCATCTGAATAACAGCGGCAGCAGCGATAATAACATGGATTTGTGTAATGCATGAATCTATGTTATTAAACTCAGTGGCGGTGAGAGCCAGAGGGGGCGGCGCTCCAGCGCCCTCTATGGACGAACCGCCACTAGTGCCCTCTAATGTGTACCTAACAGCTTCCTAGACTGATAATCTTAGCTTCAGCTGTTGGATGTGAGGCATAGACAACTGTGAATCACCAGGTAGGAACCAGGGGCAGAAACACAGCAGCACCTGATTAGTAGACATGAACAGACAGGACACAAACTGAAGGTTGTCAATAGCCTGACTGCAAAGTACCGAATAAAGAGGCAGGGTCAGCAATAGGGATGAGCTTCGTGTTCGATGCAAACACATGTTCGCATTGAACATTGGCCGTTCGATCGTTTGTCGAAAACGAACAAATCGAGTCGTTCGCGCCAAATTCGAATGACCCATAGTTCACTGCGGCGTTGTGCGCTGATGATTGGCCAAGCATGCACCATGACCCCGCATGCTTGGCCAATCACAGCGCCCAAAAAATGAAGAGACCTAATTGGCCAAAGCCTGGTTGCTTTGGCCAATTAGGGCTCAGGGCTTTAGCACACGCCCCACACTATAAAAGGCCGCCTCCCGGGTGGCCTCGTGTAGTGTGTTCCGGCTTGCTTTGCAGTCAGACAGACAGAGAGAGAGAGAGAGAGATAGATAGATAGATAGATAGATAGAGACACAGTGGGGTAGATTCACATAGAGATACGACAGTGTATCTACTGATACACCGTCGTATCTGTGAGATCCGACGCTCGGATCTATGTGGCTGATTCCTCGAATCAGGTTCCGCATAGAACTCCCTTAGAGCCGACTGGTGTAAGTGAGTTACACTGTCGGATCTTAGGCTGCAATCTCCCGCCGTCCGCTAGGTGGCGCTTCTGTTATTATACGCGACGAATATGCAAATGAGGAGAACCGCCGGTTTAGAAACGAACGCCCGGCCGTCGCTTTTTTTTTACGTTGTTTGCGTTTGGCTTTTTCCGGCGGATAGTTACCCCTGCTATATGCGGGGTAAGTGCGGCGTATCCTATGTTAAGTATGGCCGTCGTTCCCGCGTCGAGTTTTGAATTTTTTACGTCGTTTACGTAAGTCGTTCGGGAATACGGCCATACGTTAATAGCGTTAACGTCGAAAACAATGACGTCCTTGCGACGTCATTTGAGGCAATGCACGCTGGGAAATTTAGCGGGCGGCGCATGCGCAGTACGATCGGCGCGGGGACGCACATGATTTAAATAATAAACTGCCCCTAGCCGCGGAATTTGCATTCCGCCGGGGGATTTACGATCCGCCAGGGCAACTTATGAAGCAAGTGCTTTCTGAATACAGCACTTGCCTCAAAAACTGGCGCAGGCGGATTGTAAAAAAGATAGATCACACGGATCAAAAGATCCGCTGATCTATGTGAATCTACCCCAGTGTCTTTTTAGATAGATAGATAGATAGATAGATAGATAGATAGATAGATAGATAGATCAGGGAGGCTACTAGTTAGTATAGTTAAATGTACAGTTTGTAGAGAATATATTGACATCCCTAGGAGTTGTCAATATATTTATAAACTGTATAGCTTAGCTAGTTCTGCTATTAGTATCTGTCAGGCAGGAGATTGTGCTTGATGCTCTAACGTGTTAGTCAACGTGTGCTAGTTAATTGCACATAGATGCATTAACTGTTAATACAAGTGGGCTATTGAATTGCACAGAAACGCAGTCGCTCTGACTGTGCGTGTGCTGTTTAATACCACCTTAGCGCATTTGGTGTCACCACACGTGTGCTTTTATATACCACCTGAGCGCAGTTAGTGTCACTGTACGTGTGCTTTTATATACCACCTGAGCGCAGTTAGTGTCACTGTACGTGTGCTTTTATATACCACCTGAGCGCAGTTAGTGTCACTGTACGTGTGCTTTTATATACCACCTGAGCGCAGTTAGTGTCACTGTACGTGTGCTTTTATATACCACCTGAGCGCAGTTAGTGTCACTGGACGTGTGCTTTTATATACCACCTGAGCGCAGTTAGTGTCACTGGACGTGTGCTTTTATATACCACCTGAGCGCAGTTAGTGTCACTGGACCTGTGCTTTTATATACATACCACCTGAGCGCAGTTAGTGTCACTGTACGTGTGCTTTTATATACCACCTAAGCGCAGTTAGTGTCACTGTACGTGTGCTTTTATATACCACCTGAGCGCAGTTAGTGTCACTGGACGTGTGCTTTTATATACCACCTGAGCGCAGTTAGTGTCACTGGACGTGTGCTTTTAAATACCACCTGAGCGCAGCTAGTGTCACTGGACGTGTGCTTTTATATACCACCTGAGCGCAGTTAGTGTCACTGTACGTGTGCTTTTATATACCACCTGAGCGCAGTTAGTGTCACTGGACGTGTGCTTTTATATACCACCTGAGCGCAGTTAGTGTCACTGGACGTGTGCTTTTATATACCACCTGAGCGCAGTTAGTGTCACTGGACGTGTGCTTTTATATACCACCTGAGCGCAGTTAGTGTCACTGGACGTGTGCTTTTATATACCACCTGAGCGCAGTTAGTGTCACTGTACGTGTGCTTTTATATACCACCTGAGAGCAGTTAGTGTCACTGGACGTGTGCTTTTATATACCACCTGAGCGCAGTTAGTGTCACTGGACGTGTGCTTTTATATACCACCTGAGCGCAGTTAGTGTCACTGGACGTGTGCTTTTATATACCACCTGAGCGCAGTTAGTGTCACTGGACGTGTGCTTTTATATACCACCTGAGCGCAGTTAGTGTCACTGGACGTGTGCTTTTATATACCACCTGAGCGCAGTTAGTGTCACTGGACGTGTGCTTTTATATACCACCTGAGCGCAGTTAGTGTCACTGGACGTGTGCTTTTATATACCACCTGAGCGCAGTTAGTGTCACTGGACGTGTGCTTTTATATACCACCTGAGCGCAGTTAGTGTCACTGGACGTGTGCTTTTATATACCACCTGAGCGCAGTTAGTGTCACTGGACGTGTGCTTTTATATACCACCTGAGCGCAGTTAGTGTCACTGGACGTGTGCTTTTATATACCACCTGAGCGCAGTTAGTGTCACTGGACGTGTGCTTTTATATACCACCTGAGCGCAGTTAGTGTCACTGGACGTGTGCTTTTATATACCACCTGAGCGCAGTTAGTGTCACTGGACGTGTGCTGTTATATACCACCTGAGCGCAGTTAGTGTCACTGGACGTGTGCTTTTATATACCACCTGAGCGCAGTTAGTGTCACTGGACGTGTGCTTTTATATACCACCTGAGCGCATTTAGTGTCACTGTACGTGTGCTTTTATATACTACCTGAGCGCAGTTAGTGTCACTGGACGTGTGCTGTTATATACCACCTGAGCACATAAATATGTCTGGAAGGACAACAAAGAGAGGCAGAGAGTCACAAGGGCAAGCAGGCTCTGCATGTAGAGGTAACGCTGGTAGTGTATGTGGTGCATCCTCTTCAGCACGTGGCCGTGGCCGCTCGTCCTTCTTTTCGGGAGCTGGCCGTGTTGAGCCTCAACATGCAGAGAAATTAGTAGAGTGGATGACCAAGCCGTCCTCATCCTCCTCATCCTCTCTCACACAGACTGATCAAAGTTCATCTGGCAAAGCAGCTGCCAAGGCGTCCTCTTCTCTCTGCACAATGGCTTCACACAATACTTCCCTAGTACCACCATGTCCTCCTGAGGAGTCCCCCGAACTGTTTCAACACAGTGTTGGGTACATGCTGCAGGAAGATGCACAGCGTTTTGAAGACTCCGATGACGGAACACTGATAGAGGAAGGCATTGATGTGATCCCAGGGAGAGGGGGTGTCTGAGAGGGACAGCAATTTGTCAGTGATGATGTTCCCCCAGCTGGAGCATACTGCCAGGTTGTTGACAGTGATGAGGAGGGAGGGGATGATGAGGTCACTGACTCTACCTGGGTGCCTGATAGGAGAGAGGAGGAGGAGGAGAACGAGGCACAGGCACATCTCCAAAGAGGCAGGATGCCCTCCAGGGGTCAGCTTAAGGTCACACCCACTGCATTACAGCACACATCTACGGCGCTTGTGCATGGCACTGCTGTTTCTGACCGGTGCAGCAAAAGTTCTTTGGTGTGGGCCTTTTTTGCAACTTATGTCACAAGCGTATCTCGCGTGGCCAAAACATCAACCGCCTGGGTACCACATGCTTGTCCAGACATATGTCGACCTGCCATGCAGCTCGTTGGCAAGCACACGAGAAAGACCCACACCAAAGACAAAAGCGTACCCCCCCTTGCCCTTCTGGGACCTCCAACCCCAGTAGACCCCCAGTCCTCTCTGAAGCCTGCAGTGAAGGTGTAGAAATAGGTGTGTCACAAGCTAGTAGTAGCGGTCAATCTACTGATAGTACCAGGCAAATTTCCCTGCCCCAGCTGCTGCAGCGCCGAAGTACAAGTACAATCCCAGCCATCCACATGCCCAGCAGTTGAATGCTAGCTTAGCGAAATTGCTGGCACTTCAACTGCTACCTTTTCAGTTGGTAGATTCTGCCCCCTTCCGTGAGTTTGTGCAATGTGCATTACCTCAGTGGCAAGTACCAAAACGCCACTTTTTCTCACGGAAGGCTATTCCGGCTCTCTACCGGCATGTGGAAGGCAATGTCCATGCCTCGCTGGACAGGGCGGTCAGTGGTAAGGTGCATATTACCGCTGACTCATGGTCCAGCAGGCATGGACAGGGACGTTACCTGTCTTTTACGGCGCATTGGGTGACTCTGCTGGCAGCTGGGAAGGACGCAGGGCAAGGTCCAGTAGTTTTGGAGGTTGTTCCGCCACCACGCCTCCAAAACAATACTACTGCTTGTGACACACCTCTTTCCTCCACCCCCTCCTCTTAATCTTCCTCTGTGGCCTCTTCCTGTGGGGATGTTTTCTCCGAACCAGCAGTGCTCCGTAGGCGTACGAGGGGCTACGCAGGAATGCAGGCCAAGAGATGCCATGCGGTGCTAAAGCTGGTGTGCTTGGGAGACAGGAGCCACACTGGGGAAGAGGTTTTGTCAGCTCTGCAGGGTCAGGCTGAGAGGTGGTTGACGCCACGCCAGCTGAAGCCTGGAATGGTGGTCAGCGATAATGGCACCAACCTCCTCTCTGCCCTGCGACAGGGAAAACTCACCCACGTGCCCTGTTTTGCGCATGTCCTCAATTTGGTGGTGCATCGGTTCTTGGGCAGGTACCCGGGCTTGCAGGATGTCCTGAAGCAGGCCAGGAAATTCTGTGTGCATTTTCGGAGGTCATATAATGCCACTGGTCGGCTGACTGAACTCCAAAGGGAATACAACCTGCCCAAGAACCGCCTAATTTGTGACATGCCCACCAGATGGAACTCAACGTTGGCCATGCTGCAGCGGCTGCACACGCAGCAGCGGGCCATCAATGAGTACCTGTGCCAATATGGCAGCAGAACTGGGTCAGGGCAGCTAGGTTTTTTTTCCCCACGCCAGTGGGCCTTGATCAGGGATGCATGCACTGTCCTGTCACCATTTGAGGAGGCCACGAGGATGGTGATGTCACGTACCTGGTGGTGCGAGCCCGGCGTGCAGGGAGCGGCAGCCCTTGCTTCTCTGATCCCGGGACCCCTGATAGTGCAGACAGGAGGATCGGGACTACAGAGTCGCACAAGCGCCTGGTACTGGCGAGTGCGGGGCCCGTGAGCTGAGTCGGTGGTTCTTGGAGTCAGATTACAGGCTGGTGCAGGTAGAAGATCCAAGCTCACTGTCGGGCAGTTGGAAACGGGAGTGCAGCAGAAGCGGGGGAGGTGTCCTGTAGTACCGACTGGAACAAGTCCTTGCAGGTAAGCCCTCTAGCGGGGTAAGGGTTCAGTAGAAGACAGTGGTAGTATAAACGTGGTCAGGTTCAGTCCGGGTCGTTCAACAGGCGGGCAGCGGAGGTACAGCGGGTTAACCAGAGGAGAAGTCAGACAAGCCGAAGTCAGGGCAGGAAGCAGACGGGTCAACAGGTACAAGCCGGGTAGTCAGGATCAGATTCAATCAGGTTCACAGATGCTGGTGTCTCACAGAAACGTTATAGACAGGACAGCAAGAAGCACAGGGATCAGGATTCTTTTAAAGCCAGATTTGGCGCCAAAACGGCGTCTCCACGTGCACGCGCGCCGCCGCCGCTAGTGCGCGCTCCCGTGCACGCTATGGTGCCGCGAATGCGCGCGCCGCTATCGCGATCGCGCGCGCCGTTATCGCGAATGCGCGCCGATGTGCCCACAAGTGAACCAGACTGTCCATGACATTGCCCCCCCCCAAGGGGCAGCCTCCGGATGCCCAACTGGGCCAGCTTGAGTGGGTGAGCATTTTTAAAGGACTGGATCAGCTTTTTCGCATGTATGTTACACTCTGGTTCCCACGAATTGTCTTCAGGCCCATAGCTTTTCCATTTCACTAGGTACTGAACCTGGTTGCGTCTCTTTCTGCAGTCCAGGATGGACTCGACCTCGAACTCCTCCTCTCCGTCAACTAGCACTGGTTTGGGGGGACCAGTGTTCCGGTCAGGAAAGGGGTCCGAAACGTCAGGTTTGAGGAGGGCTACATGGAAGACCGGGTGGATGCGGAATGTTTCGGGCAGTTCCAGTTCGTAGGCCACGCTATTAATTTTTCTTTTGACTGGGAAGGGACCTATGAATCTGGGACCCAGTTTCTTGGATGGGCAGGCAAGCTTTAGGTTCGCGGTAGACAGCAACACTAGGTCTCCAGGTTCTAAATTAAGTTCTCCTCTCCTCTTTTTGTCAAATACTTCTTTGTTGTACTGTTGAGTTTTGGTCATTGTCTCCTGTAAGATTTTATTGTTTGTGTTGAAAAAATGTAAAGTTTCCTGGGCGGCAGGTACCGAACACTCTGGGATGGAGTTGGACATGAACAGCGGGTGGAAGCCATAATTCGCATAAAACGGAGACTGTTTGGTGGCTGAATGGACAGAGTTATTGTAAGCAAATTCGGCCAACGGCAGCAGGGATACCCAATCTTCTTGAGAGAAGGAGGAAAAACAACGCAGGTACTGCTCCAGAGTCTGGTTTGTTCTCTCCGTCTGGCCGTTGGACTGCGGGTGATAAGCCGACGAGAAGGACAGGCCGATCTTGAGGGACCCACAGAGAGCCCTCCAGAATCTGGAGGTAAACTGTACTCCACGATCAGACACAATGTTTGCCGGGATCCCATGGAGCCTTACGATCTCTTTGATAAATACTTTGGCCGTTTCCGGGGCCGAGGGTGTACCTTTCATAGGCAGAAAGTGTGTCATTTTTGTTAGTCTGTCCACTACCACAAAGATAGTGGTAAAGCACTCTGAAGGAGGAAGCTCCACGATGAAGTCCATGGAGATCATCCTCCATGGCTTCTCTGGTACTGGCAATGGTTTAAGCAACCCCCAGGCTCTTGAGTTGCCTCCCTTGTTCCGAATACAGGTACTGCAAGATTCCACATATTTCCTGCAGTCATTTGAGAGTTGGGGCCACCAGAACATGCGTTGTAGGAGTTCGGATGTCTTGTGCACACCAAAATGACCTGCCAACTCATGATCGTGGCACAAATTCAAGACCTTGACCCGTAGACCTTCTGGCACGAAGATTCTGTCTTGGTGCCATAGTAGGCCGTCTTTGAGTTGTAGGTCCGGATCGGGTAAGGAGGTGTTTCCGGACGAGGCTTGTCTGATTTGGGCTAGTAGGTCTTCTTGTAGTAACAGAAAGTTTCCTGCTGACAGAATGGTATCCGGAGGGGCATGGTTTTCCGAGTCCCCGTACATGCGTGAGAGGGCATCAGGTTTGGTGTTTTTCGATCCTGGCCTGTACGTGATATGGAACGAAAATCTAGAGAAGAATAGTGCCCACCTGGCCTGGCGTGGCTTCAATCTCTTGGCGGCCTTCAGATACTCGAGATTCTTATGGTCGGTAAAGATCAAGATCGGGTGCGCTGCACCTTCCAAGAGATATCGCCATTCTTCCAAGGCGGCCTTGATGGCCAATAGTTCTCGGTCCCCTACATCGTAATTTCTTTCTGGGTCAGATAGCTTGCGAGAAAAAAAAGCAACGGGGTGTAAGAGAGCCTTAGGGCCCTGTCTTTGTGAAAGAACTGCCCCTACCGCTATTTCGGAAGCGTCAACTTCTAAAATGTAAGGCAAACTTGCGTCAGGATGTCTGAGGACAGATGCGGAGGTGAACAGTCCTTTAAGGGTTTCAAAGGCCGATTGGGCTTCTGGTGACCAACGGAATCGGACAGTCTGTTTAGTGAGGTTGGTGATCGGAGAGATGATGGTAGAGAAGCCCTTGATAAACTTTCTATAAAAGTTGGCGAAACCAACGAAGCGCTGAATGCCCTTTTTGTCAGTGGGTGCTGGCCAGTCAAGGATTGCGGAAACCTTCTGGGGATCCATCTGAATGCCTTTTACTGAAATTATGAGTCCCAGAAATTGTATGCTTGACTGCTCGAATTCACACTTCTCCGGTTTAGCATAGAGACCGTGAACTCAAAGCCGACTGAGCACCTTCTTGACGTGCTCCCGGTGTCTTTCTAAAGAAGAAGAAAAGATAAGGATGTCATCTAAGTAAACGATAACGAAAAGGTCTAGATAATCCCTGAAGATATCGTTTACAAAGTGCTGGAAAGTGGCCGGGGCGTTGCAAAGACCAAAGGGCATGACCAAGTATTCGAAGTGCCCGAAGCGTGTGCGAAAAGCGGTTTTCCACTCGTGTCCGTCTTTGATACGCACAAGGTTATAGGCCCCACGAAGATCTAGTTTGGTGAAAATTACTGCGGATCCTAGGCGTTGGAACAATTCGGGTATCAAGGGAAGCGGGTACCGATTTTTGATGGTTACTTTGTTAAGTTCCCGATAGTCCACACATGGGCGGAGAGAGAGGTCTTTCTTCTGAACAAAGAAGATACCTGCTCCTGCAGGTGAAGTGGACGGGCGGATAAATCCTTTCCGGAGACTGTCGTCTAAGTAAGTTTTTAAGGCTTCCAGTTCAAGCTCTGTTAGAGGGAAGATCCTGCCGAAAGGGACCTCCGCTCCCGGGAGGAGTTCGATGGGGCAATCATAGGCCCTATGTGGTGGAAGAGTCTCAGCTCCCTTTTTGCTGAACACGTCTAGAAAGTCATGGTAAGGTTCTGGGACGGCTTGACGGGCCTCTGTATCAGAATCCATGCAGAGCAGAGAGGGGGCTGATGGGGACACTTGCAGACAATGTTCCAGGCAATAAGGAGAGTTGAAGTGAATTGCCCCTGTAACCCAGTTGATTTGAGGGTTGTGGGCGTGAAGCCATGGCATGCCCAGAATGATAGGGAACAGCGGGGAATCAATCACATCTAGGCATAACAGTTCGTGATGGGTTCCGGCAATAGATGTGGCCAGTGGCTGGGTTTCTTGGGTGACCGGTCCAGATTTCAAGATTGATCCGTCCGCTAAGTATACTGAAAGTCCCGAGGCTCTGGAGCGAAGAGGGATCTGATGTCTGATGGCGAAATTCCGGTCCAAGAAACAGCTACATGCTCCTGAGTCAAGGATAGCGCTGGCCTGGATGTTCCCCTCTGGAAGCTGAAAGAGAACGGAAACAGCCAGGTGAGTAGGGTTGGGTGGTCCAACAGGTACATGAGTAGTAGACATGGACAGGCACTTACGGATCTTTACAGGGCAAGACCTCACATAGTGTCCGGAACCCCCGCAATACAGGCACAGATTGTTGAGCCGGCGTCGCTGGCGTTCTTCGGGTGTCAGAGTAGGGCGAAGAAGTCCTAGTTGCATAGGTTCAGCAAGGTTATGAGGCTGCGGGGGTGTGGGAGCCAGCGGAGTTGGGCTTGGGTAGGTAGGTACCCGCGGCATCATCCAGGTGGGGCGAGACGGACCAGTGGCCCTTTCAGTCCTACGCTCTCTTAGGCGCCTGTCGATTTGGATAGTTAAGTTGATCAGGGCATCCAGAGTTCCAGGAACACCCACCCTAGCAAGTTCATCTTTTAACGGTTCCGACAGTCCCAGGCGGAACTGGTAGCAAAGGGCCGCATCATTCCAATTCGTATCCGAACTCCATCTACGGAATTCGGATACATAGTCCTCCGCTGGTCTGCGTCCCTGTTGGAGGGCATGTAAGGATGCTTCCGCGGTGGCCGTTTGATGAGGGTCCTCGTACAATAGGGACATGGCCTGGAAAAAGGTGGTCAAGTTGTCAAGGGACACATCTTTCTGCTCCAACAGGCGGTGAGCCCAAGCTTGTGGTTCCCCAGACAGAAGGGAAATGACAAATCCCACTTTGGTGGCCTCCAGGGAGAAAGTCCGTGGCTGGAGTGCGAAATAAAGTTCACAGGCATTCTGGAACGCTCGATATTTGTTTCGTTCCCCAGTGAATCTTTCTGGCATGGGAACCTTAGGTTCAGGTGGCAGCATGATTACGGCAGGTGAAGTAGAGGTGCCTGTTGTGGCGGAGGTGGCAGCTGGAGCGGACAAGGCCTGGACTCGGGTTTCCAGTCGGGTGTAACCCTCTTGTAAAGTTCGGACGGCTTGAGTCAGTCCGTCAAGGTGCCGGCATAGTTCCTGCATTGGATCCGCTCCCTGCGTGGGCTCGGTCATGGCTGTCCTGTACTGTCACGTACCTGGTGGTGCGAGCCCGGCGTGCAGGGAGCGGCAGCCCTTGCTTCTCTGATCCCGGGACCCCTGATAGTGCAGACAGGAGGATCGGGACTACAGAGTCGCACAAGCGCCTGGTACTGGCGAGTGCGGGGCCCGTGAGCTGAGTCGGTGGTTCTTGGAGTCAGATTACAGGCTGGTGCAGGTAGAAGATCCAAGCTCACTGTCGGGCAGTTGGAAACGGGAGTGCAGCAGAAGCGGGGGAGGTGTCCTGTAGTACCGACTGGAACAAGTCCTTGCAGGTAAGCCCTCTAGCGGGGTAAGGGTTCAGTAGAAGACAGTGGTAGTATAAACGTGGTCAGGTTCAGTCCGGGTCGTTCAACAGGCGGGCAGCGGAGGTACAGCGGGTTAACCAGAGGAGAAGTCAGACAAGCCGAAGTCAGGGCAGGAAGCAGACGGGTCAACAGGTACAAGCCGGGTAGTCAGGATCAGATTCAATCAGGTTCACAGATGCTGGTGTCTCACAGAAACGTTATAGACAGGACAGCAAGAAGCACAGGGATCAGGATTCTTTTAAAGCCAGATTTGGCGCCAAAACGGCGTCTCCACGTGCACGCGCGCCGCCGCCGCTAGTGCGCGCTCCCGTGCACGCTATGGTGCCGCGAATGCGCGCGCCGCTATCGCGATCGCGCGCGCCGTTATCGCGAATGCGCGCCGATGTGCCCACAAGTGAACCAGACTGTCCATGACAGGTGAGCAGTGACAGTGCATGCATCAGTGAGACTGTCCCTCCGTTTCACATGTTGGAGCACACGCTACGTGGACAGGGCCCTAGAGGCAGAACAGAGGGAGGAAGAGGATGACTTCCTTACCGCTCAAGGCCCCCTTTACCCAGACAGTGGTCCTGCTTGCCCACCTAGCACACAGGAAGAGGAGGAGGAGAAGGAGGAGGAGGAGGATTGTATCAGCAGCATGGAGGTGGAGCCTAGCACTCAGCAGCAGCAGTCTTCAAGGGATCATTTACAGTCCCAAGGAGCACGTGGAGTTTTACATGGCTGGGATGAGGTGCCTGTGGATCCTGTCGTCCTCAGTGACCCAGAGGACTGTGGCCCGAATGCCTCTGCAAACCTACGCTGCATGGCCTCCCTGATCCTGCAAAGCCTGCGTTAGGATCCTCGTGTACGTGCTATTAAGGAGAGGGATCATTACTGGCTGGCGACTCTCCTTGATCCATGTTACAAGAGTAAGGTTTCAGACCTTAAGTTGCCATCGCAGAGGGAGCAGAAGATGAAACTTCTGCGGGAGGCCTTGCAGAAGGGTCTGTGCAATGCGTTCCCAGAACCGGGGGGATTACCAAAACCTGGCTCTGGACAACGTCTTGCTGAGGCTTCGGTGAGTCACAGAAGGGGCGGTGGAGAAGGTGGTCATCTGACGGATGCGTTCAGGCAGTTTTTTAGTCCGCAGCCCCAAGGTCTGACCGGTTCCAGCAACCATCGCCAGCGTCTGGTTTACATGGTCCGGGAATACCTAGGGGCAAGATCCGACTTGGACACCTTCCCCACCGAAAATCCTCTGGCTTACTGGGTCTTGAGGATGGATCACTGGCCAGAGCTTGCCCAGTACGCAATTGAGCTACTGGCTTGCCCTGCATCCAGTGTTCTATCAGAACGGACATTCAGTGCTGCTGGAGGCTTTGTGACTGATCACAGGGTGCGCCTCTCCACCGGCTCTGTTGATCGACTGACCTTCATCAAAATGAATCAGGCTTGGATCAACACCAGCTACCAAGCACCTGATGCTGATATTAATGAATAATATATTTTTTTTGAAATGTCGGATCCCTTTTAGACTGCTGATGCTGAGTGACTGTCCTCTTATGCTGCTGATGGAATATCCTTCTCCTCCTCACTTTTCTTTCTGATAGCTAGTAAGAAATGTTGTGTTTCTGGGCTCCGCCACCAGTGCCTAAGGCACAATTTTTTAGCCCCTGTTTAACAGGGGCGCCTAATAACAATTTTTGATGCAATACTTTGCACGTGGCTCCTTGTTGAGCTCCAATTGGAGTTATTGTGAGGGGTTGCAGTGTTGTGTTGTGCCCAAGGCCCAATTTTTCTGCCCCTGTTTAACAGGGGCGCCTAATAAAAAATGTTGATGCAATACTTTGCACGTGGCTCCTTGTTGCGCTCCAATTGGAGTTATTGTGAGGGGTTGCAGTGTTGTGTTGTGCCCAAAGGCCCAATTTTTCTGCCCCTGTTTTAACAGGGGCGCCTAATAACAATTTTTGATGCAATACTTTGCACGTGGCTCCTTGTTGCGCTCCAATTGGGGTTATTGTGAGGGGTTGCAGTGTTGTGTTGTGCCCAAGGCCCAATTTTTCTGCCCCTGTTAAACAGGGGCGCCTAATAACAATTTTTGATGCAATACTTTGCACGTTGCTCCTTGTTGTGCTCCAATTGGGGTTATTGTGAGGGGTTGCAGTGTTGTGTTGTGCCCAAGGCCCAATTTTTCTGCCCCTGTTTAACAGGGGCGCCTAATAACAATTTTTGATGCAATACTTTGCACGTGGCTCCTTGTTGCGCTCCAATTGGAGTTATTGTGAGGGGTTGCAGTGTTGTGTTGTGCCCAAGGCCCAATTTTTCTGCCCTGGTTTAACAGGGGCGCCTAATAACAATTTTTGATGCAATACTTTGCACGTGGCTCGTTGTTGCGCTCCAATTGGAGTTATTGTGAGGGTTTGCAGTGTTGTGTTGTGCCCAAGGCCCAATTTTTCTGCCCTTGTTTAACAGGGGCGCCTAATAACAATTTTTGATGCAATACTTTGCACGTGGCTCCTTGTTGCGCTCCAATTGGAGTTATTGTGAGGGTTTGCAGTGTTGTGTTGTGCCCAAGGCCCAATTTTTCTGCCCCTGTTTTAACGGGGGCGCCTAATAACAATTTTTGATGCAATAATTTGCACGTAGCTCCTTGTTGCGCTCCAGTTGGAGTTATTGGGAGGGGTTGCAAGTGTTGTGTTGTGCCCAAGGCACAATTTTTCAGCCCCTGTTTAACAGGGGCGCCTAATAACAATTTTTGATGCAATACTTTGCACGTGGCTCCTTGTTGCGCTCCAATTACAGTATGTTTGAGGGGTGCCCTTTTTTCTAAAAATTTTCTTTCACAAAACAATAATGGCCCCCACCACCGCAAAATATTCGACATAATGTTGCCACACAGAACTTTCGCAAGTAGCATTAATTACTTTTTTTTTATAGTCCTCTCATGTTGTGCAGGGACATTTCTAAACACGTGCCACTACTATAGACACCCAGCAGGTGTGATATTTAAAGGATTTTTTTTTTTCACTTTAAGCATCATTAAAATGGCTGCTCCGCAAAAAACGGCCGTTTAAAAAAAATTTCCATTGATACATGTTCCCTGGGGCAAGACCCGGGTTCTGAACGACGTTTTCCAACTTTTAATTGAATTTTGGTCTTTAAAACGACCATTTTTGAATTCGAACGTTCGGGTCCCATAGACTTCAATGGGGTTCGAAATATTCATGCGAACCCGCGGTCTGTTCGAACGTTCTGGTGCGAACCGAACCCGGGGGTGTTCGGCTCATCCCTAGTCAGCAACACCTGGACAGAAAACATAAAGCAAAGGAAGTGTCCACAACACAGGCCCAGGTCATGATGAGTGGACAAGAATTCAGAGATGGATTAGAGAGGGTCATACACAGGAAGAGCGGGCCAGATCACAGCTTAAAGGGGTTGCAAAGGAATTTTTTCCTCTAAATAGCTTCCTTTACCTTAGTGAACTGCTCCTTCACTTACCTCATCCTTCCATTTTGCTTTTAAATGTGCTTATTTCTTCTGAGAAATACTCACTTCCTGTTCTTCTGTCTGTAACTACACACTGTAATGCAAGGCTTTCTCCCTGGTGTGGAGAAAGCCTCTTGAGGAAGTGAGCAGGAGTGTCAGGACGCCCACTAACACACAGCTACTTTCTCTATCTGCAAAGTAGAGAGCGTCCTGACTTGCCTGCTCGCCCCCTCAAGAGGCTTTCTCCACACCAGGGAGAAAGCCTTGCATTACTGTGTGGAGTTACAGACAGAAGAACAGGAAGTGAGGATTTCTCAGAAGAAATAAGGACATTTAAAAGCAAAAAGGACTGCAGGACGTTTTTTAGGGAAAAAAAATCCTTTACAACCCCTTTAAATAAACAGATGGTGAGATGATAACAGATCTATAATACATTATTGCAATTGTCACCATTTTACAATTTAATAAGTGCATGTAAACATAAATAATTACTTATTACATGATTAAATATTTGGACACATATCTGTGTTATAAAAAATGGACCCAAATCGGTGTTTTTAGGAGTATTACAGTCCTATAGACTGGGTCACTCAGCCCTGCACATGGGGTACCTTTACTCTTTAATGCTCATCAATGCCCCAGGAAAAGGTGGAGGCAGCACTTGGGGATAACTCAACCTTAACCACTTGCCGACCTGCTCACGCAGATATACTGCGTCAGGTCGGCTCTCCTGCGCGAACTGATGTACCTGTACGTCAGTCTTTAAAAGCAGGATAGTGGGTGTGCGCTGCACGCTACGGGAGCGTGGCCGCCCGTGTCCACTCACACTTAACCCCTTGTTCGCCCCTAGTGTTAACCCCTTCCCTGCCAGTGTAGTTTTTACATTGATTGGTGCATTTTATTAGCACTGATCAATATAATAATGTCAATGGTCCCCAAAAACTGTAATTTGGGTTCATATTTGTCCGCTGCAATGTTGCAGTTCTGCTAAAAATGCTTCTATTACCAGTAAAAACAATAAAAAAAGTCCCTAAATCTATCCTGTAGTTTGTAAATGTTATAACTCTTGCAGAAACCAATTAATATACACCTATTGCAAATTGTTTTACCAAAAATATGTAAAATAATATATATCGGCCTAAACTGAGTACATTTTTTTAAATTTATTTTTTTGTCTGCCTCTTTTTTTTTATAGAGCAAAAAGTAAAAACCCCAGAGGTGATCAAATACCACCAAAAGAAAGCTCTGTTTGTGGGGGAAAGGTAGGCAATTCCCTTTCTAAACATATTCTTTTTCTGAGAATCCTCCTCTTTGCCTCCAGGCCTTCAGGTGAAAGAGATGAGGATTCAAGTGGAATACCAGTCCCTGTGATAATAAATCTAAAAGTCAAAATTTTTGGGGAGCCACTGTGCCCAATAAATGCAGCCAATGTGCCCATCAAACGCTGCCAGTTTTCCCCCTCAAATGCAGCCAGTTTGCCCCCTCAAATGCAGCCAGTTTGTCCCCTCAAATGCAGCCAGTTTGTCCCCTCAAATGCAGCGTTTGTCCCCTCAAATGCAGTGTTTGTACCCACAAATGAAACCAGTTTGTTCCCCCAAATGCAGCCAGTTTGTGCCCCCAAATGCAGACTTTTTGTGCCCCAAATCGCTGCCAGTTTGTCCCCAAATGCAGCCAACTTGTCCCTCAATTGTAGTCAGTTTGTGCCCCTAAATGCAGCCAGTTTCCCCCCAGCTCGGCACTTACCTTCCTCAGGTCAGCGCCATCCTCTCCACGCTCCCTCGATGTCTTCTCCCGCCCTCAATGTCGCTTCAGCCAATGAATCCAGACCGTCAACCGAAACCCCTGAAGATATCAGATGTAGGATGACGAAACGGCGTTGGGTGGTGTATGAGATGCGTCATTTCAGGTCAGCTGGAAAGCAGGTGGAGCGCACCAGCAATTCCTATACAATACATGCTGATCCCTGTCTTCTTTGATGTAAATGTAATACAGACTTCTTTTTTAATCACTTCCTGTCTGGACTATAGCAGAATGACGACCAGGAAGTAGTTCAGTTATCCTGACTGGGTGTCATATGAGGGGGGAAGTATAGGTGGCACTGGTGGGCACTGATAGATGGCACTCATAGGCAGCACTGATCAGAGGTGCTGGCAGGTAACACTGATGGGCACAGAGTGTCATCCCTAATGGGCAATGATTGCCATCCCTGGTGGGCTCTATTGGGCATCCTTGCTGGCCATGGATGGGCACCCCTGTGATCCTGGGTGGGAATCCTTGGGGGGCTGCACTGATAATCAATCAGTTCAGACCCCCTTGCCAGGAGAGCAGCCAATCGGCTCTCCTCCATAATGATTTGAATTACTGCACCATGAGAGTGTTCTTTCCACTCCCTCTCTATATGGTAAAATTGGATTGCGCCTGCACCCGGGAGCTGAAGGACAGATTGCCTTCGGATGAGGTAATCGCGGGTGCCCTGGACAGGTAAGTGTCCTAATATTAAAAGTCAGCAGCTGCAGTATTTTTTTTTTTCGTGTGAACTCCTCTTTAAGTCTGGTGAGTGCATTGTGTGTCTGCATGGGTGTGGAAAGGAACCTTTCCTATACTCACTAAGGACGTTATTCACATGTGGGATCTATACATTGTCTCCACAATTTTTTATGTATTTTTATAATTTAAATTAAAATGTATTTAATTATTTGTTTATTCACTATAGTGATATGTAATTTAAGATTTAAGAGCGTGGTTCCTTTGTTTCTTTTCGCGTTATAGGTGTTTTTTACACTTTACCATATGCAGCTCTTTATTGTAGTTTATTTGTTTTTTGCCATTGATTTGCATTTGTTTGGAACCTATTGGCTCCTATATTTTCTTTTAACATAGTAAGGTTGAATTACTAAGGGCAAATATACTGTGAACTGCAAGTGAACTTGCTCAACAGCTTAGAAAATAGGGCAAAGAATGCTCAATCACATGCAAGGAAAATAAAAAAACAGCATTTTTGCTTGTTCATGATTGGATGATAGAAATCAGCAAAGCTTGCCCTCATTTCAGAGCTCCCCCTAAGATCTAGAGCAAATGCACTTGAAGTATACTGTATTTGACATAATAAGCCGCGTACACACGGCAGAGAACCTCGACGGGCAGAACACATCGTTCCGCCCGTCGAGGTTCTCTGCCGGCCGTCAGATTCAGCGACCCGCCCGTCGGGAATGGCAACCAGCCATTCATCCCGACGGGCCGTCAAGCAAATAGAGAACATGCTCTCTATTTTGGCTCGACGGCATTCCCGACGGGATGCTCGCCGAGAGCTTTCACACGGCCGAGGTTACACACGGCCACCTTAGCCTTTAGTAAATCAACCACCTCATGTCTATATAGAATATGAAAGGGGATACACAAAGGTAATGTTAGTACCAGTTCATGAACATGTTTGCATATGCCAAGGCAACACTGGAATCCATCACAGTTCTGTGTATCTGTAGGAAAAATGGTTTCAGAAAGTAAAGTCATTTAATAGCAGTTTTAACTCGTACAATTTCACACAAAAAAATTCTGCAGAAAAATATGTGCTTCTACCAAGTAATTATTTAGTTGTTGGTAATACCTTTTGATGATGAGTGTGAGTATAAACACTTTGTACATCCACTGTAATTAACAAACAGGATCTATTGTCAGTATTCCTTTCAACTCAGAGTGGATGTAAACCCTCCATACACCCAGTGAAGTGAACAGCCTCAGATGATACACAGAGGTTAACCAAATCTCTCTACATAGGTTTTACATGTATCTGTTGTCTTCACATTTATATAATGTTTAGAAAGTTCAGACCGTGTTAGGAGATATTATCTTTCTGTTTAACACAGAGGGAGTTATTTACTAAAGGAAAATCCACTTTTGCACTATAAGTGCAAACTACAAGTGCAAAGTGCACTTGAAATTGCACTGAATGTGCACTTGGAATTGCAGTCGCTTTAAATCTGTGGGGTAGATCGGAAATGATGGAAATCTCTGCTGATTTTATCATCCAATCATGTGCAGGCTAAAATACTGTTTTTTTCTTCTTTTTTTTTCGTTGCATGCCCCCCTTGGATCTACAGCGACTGCTCTTCCAAGTGCACTTTCAATGCAATTTCAAGTGTACTTTGCACTTGTAGTTTGCACTTGTAGTGCAAAGTGGATTTGCCTTTTGTAAATAACCCCCAGATTGTGATGTCTGGACATAAAGCCAAGTTAGCTAAAATTGCTGATTGGAGGAAAGGCACACACCCCCTATCCTCATAGGCAGAGACTCTCAGAGGTGTTTTATAACAGGGCCAGCTCCCTGCTAATCTATATATAGCAACCTCCCCGGATAAAAATTTCAGGCTGCTTATATCTTATGTGTCTGAGAATTTGTCAGGAGTTATCAGGCTGATAACAGAGGAACCGGTCAGAAGAGAGCTACGGGACTCTTTGAAGAGAGATAACAAAATACTGCAGATATATGTGAATGATTTGGGTTTACATCCACTTTAAGAAAGTGTGACATATTTTTCAACACAGCTTACACTTTGCAAACCAGGGGTTACAATAATCTTTCCAAGAAGACTAAATCAATGGGGCTGATTTACTAATGAATGTGCGCTGCGCCGGTACATGCCTTAATTAGTGCGCTGGATGAATCCCTAATTAGGCGCATGAACCGGCGGCAGCAGCAGCGCGATGTGATTGATAACTAAAGCCGCCGCCGAACTCCCTGTATAAGTCTATGGGGGAAAATCTTAATAGTGAATTTTAAAGGCTAATCTGCAAGTTTTGTCCTAAAAAGTGTTTGGGGACCTCAGTCCTGCCCCAGGGGACATGTACCAATGCTTTTTTTATTTTTTAAAACGGCCGTTTTTTCGGGAGCAGTGATTTTAATAATGCTAAAAGTGCAATAATAAAAGTGTAATTTTCCTTTAAATTTCGTAGCATGGGGGTCTCTAATGTCAGCATGTGAAAAAGCGCATGTTTCCCGTGGTTAGAACGGTCTCTGCACAAAATGTCATTTTTCAAAGCAAAAAAGCCATTTAAAACTGACTCGCGGCAATAATGAATTGTCGGCTCCCGGCAATTGCAGGAGAATTCATTCATTAAAAAAAGGGAAAAAAAAGCGTGGGGGTCCCCCCAAATTCAATAACCAGACCCTTTAGGTCTGGTATGGATATTAAGGGGAACCCCGCCGTCAATTTAAAAAAAAAATGACGTGGGGTTCCCCCCAAATATCCATAACCAGACCCTTCGGGTCTGGTGTGGAATTTAAGGGGAACTCCACTCCAAATTAAAAAAAAAATGGCGTGGAGTCCCCCCTAAAATCCACACCAGACCTCTTATCCGAGCACGTTGACCTGGCCGGCCGCAGAAAAGAGGGGGGACAGAGCGCGGCCCCCCCCCTCTCCTGAACCGCACCAGGCCACATGCCCTCAACATTGGGAGGGTGTTTTGGGGTGCCCCCCAAAACACCTTGTCCCCATGTTGATGAGGACAAGGGTCTCTTCCCCACAACCCTTGCCCGGTGGTTGTGGGGGTCTGCGGGCAGGAGGCTTATCGAAATCTGGAAGACCCCTTTAACAAAGGGGCCCCCCAGATCCCGGCCCCCCCCCTGTGTGAAATGGTAATGGGGTACCTTGTACCTCTACCATTTCACGAGAAAAAAAATGTAAAGGGTTAAAAAAGACAAGAGCCGGTTTTTGACAAGTCCTTTATTATCTTCTTTCTTCTTTTCTTCGGGTTTCTTCTTCCTCCTCCTTCTTCTTCCTCTGCTTCTGTCTTGGGTCTTCTATTCCCGCATCTTGCCCGGTGTGTTCTTCCATCTTCTGTTCCTCCCGCTGTCCTTCTCGTCCGCATCTTCTTCTCCTTCTTCTTCTTCGCCGGAGGCGCCGCTTCCAATTGAAATCCCCGCTGTCTGCCGGACCACGCCCCCCCCTCTGACGCCACGGGCAAGCTCTTAGGAGTGTGCTGCAAGTGCGTCCGAGGGGGGCGTGGTCACATGTCAGAGGGCGGCCAATTCAATTTGAAGCTCGTGCGCGGCTTTTTCTTTGCCAGAGTCGCCGCTTCCAATTGAATTGCCCGCTTTCTGAAACATGTGACCACGCCCCCCTCTGACGCACAGGCACCACACGGGGACTTTCCTAAGAGCTTGCCCGTGGCGTCAGAGGGGGGGGCGTGGTCCGGCAGACAGCGGGGATTTCGATTGGAAGCGGCCGCTCCGGCGAAGAAGAAGAAGAAGGAGAAGATGCGGACGAGAAGGACAGCGGAAGAAGATGGAAGAACACGCCAGTCAAGATGCGGGAATAGAAGACCCAAGACAGAAGCAGAAGAAGAAGAAGATGGAGGAAGAAGAAACCCGAAGGAAAGAAGAAAGAAGATAATAAAGGACTTGTCAAAAACCGGCTCTTGTCTTTTTTAACCCTTTACATTTTTTTTCTCGTGAAATGGTAGAGGTACAAGGTACCCCATTACCTTTTCACACAGGGGGGGGGCCGGGATCTGGGGGGCCCCTTTGTTAAAGGGGTCTTCCAGATTTCGATAAGCCTCCTGCCCGCAGACCCCCACAACCACCGGGCAAGGGTTGTGGGGAAGAGACCCTTGTCCTCATCAACATGGGGACAAGGTGTTTTGGGGGGCACCCCAAAACACCCTCCCAATGTTGAGGGCATGTGGCCTGGTGCGGTTCAGGAGAGGGGGGGGGCCGCGCTCTGTCCCCCCCTCTTTTCTGCGGCCGGCCAGGTCAACGTGCTCGGATAAGGGGTCTGGTGTGGATTTTAGGGGGGACTCCACGCCATTTTTTTTTTTTTTTGGAGTGGAGTTCCCCTTAAATTCCACACCAGACCTGAAGGGTCTGGTTATGGATATTTGGGGGGAACCCCACGTCATTTTTTTTAAAAATTGATGGCGGGGTTCCCCTTAATATCCATACCAGACCTAAAGGGTCTGGTTATTGAATTTGGGGGGACCCCCACGCTTTTTTTTTGGTGTTTTTAATGAATGAATTCTCCTGCAAATTCCAAGAGCTGACAATTCATTATAGCCGCGAGTCAGTTTTAAATGGCTTTTTTCCTTCAGAATGTCATTTTTCACATGCTGACATTACACCCAGGGCCGCCATCAGGGGGGTACAGGCAGTACACCTGCAGGGCCGCCATTAGGGGGGTACAGGCATTACACCGCCCGGGGGTCCCCAGGGGCCCCCAGGGGCCCGGATGGGAACCACCCTAAAACAAAAAAAACAATTTTTTTTTTTTTTTTTTGTTTAAGGGCTCCGAAGGTCCCCAGGGGCCCGGAGGCCACTAAGGGCCCCAGATGGCAAGCCCTTTTTTTTAAATAAAATATATATATTTAAAAAAATATATATATTTTTTTAATATATTTGTTTATTTTTTTTTTAAGGAAAGGGCCCAGAGGTCCCCAGGGCCCTGGAAGGCTACCCCCTTGTTTTTTTACTTTTTTTCGATAAATGTTATATTTAAAAAATATATATATATGTATTTTCTCTCTTTTGTATTTTTATTTGATAAAGAGCACAGAGGTCCCCAGGGCCCCGGATGGCTACCCCCCTTTTTTATATATATTTTTCTTTATTTCTTATTTCTGTCAAAATTTTTGTAAAGGGCCCCTCCGCTCCTCAATTTGTGGCACCACCCCCCCCCCCGCTTCTCAATTTCATGCGGCAGCACCCCCCCCCGGTTCTCTGCTCCAGGGGGCCCATGCCTGAAGCTGTGTAAGGGGCCCCAAAATTCATGATGGCGGCCCTGTACACCTGTAAGGGGCCCGGGGGTCCGGAGGTGCCCAGATGCCTGGAGGCCCCCCAGCGCCCCAGATGGTAACCCCCCTCTTTTTTTTTTTGTATATATATTTGTTAGTTGGTTTTTGTAGGATTTTTTATTAAAGGGCCAATTTTTGGAATTTAATATTTTTTTGCAGTCTGGAGGTCCCCAGGGCCCCGGGTGGCAACCCCCCAAATTTTTTGTTATTAAAGGGCCAATGTTTTGGTTTAGGGGTCTGGAGGTCCCCAGTGGCCTGGTCCCCAGTGGCCCGGAGATCCCCAGGGCTCCAGATGACAACCCCCCACCTTTACAAAAAAATCAAAAAAAAAAACATATGATATATTTTTTGGTTATTTTTTAAACATATATATATATAATATAATTTTGAAAGCTCCCAGAGGGCCCCAGATGACAACCTTTTTGCTTCTAAAAATGTTATAAACATTTTCCCCAGGTTTGTTACTTTTTACTTTAATTTCTTTTTTAAAGTGTATTTTGTGCGTGAAGTCGAGAGAGAGGAGCTGGACTTGCAATCGCCATCCTTCTCCATGCCCCCGGTGGCAATGGTGGGTGTGAGGGGGGCCTCCCACTCACCCCACCTGCTACACTTGGGAGCCCGATGGGACAGAGGGACTCCCCCTATGAAGGAGTGTAGCCCACCCAGCCAGCCCTGTAGGTCCTTCACCTCCCTTTATTTTAGGAGACCTCATGGCCAAAGTGTGTGCAAGTGTGGTGTTTTTTTTGTGGGGGGGGGGGGGGGTGGGCATACTAAGCACAGGCGTACCTTGCATAGCACACCCACCGGGAGCCGGGCTGACACCACCAAACTCAATTCATATGTAGCCGAGACCGGGATCCGAACCCTTGGCTGCAGAGGTGAATGGCTTGTCGGCGCAGTGCCATTCACGTTGAGCCACCACAGCTCCCACCCAATGTTATTTTTTTTTTAGATTTTTGGTAGTTATTTTTTATTAAAGGGCCCAGAGCTCCCAAGGCAACCCCCTTTTTTATTATTTTATATATGTAGATATTGTAATTTATTTTTCATTAAAGAGCCCAGAAGTTTCTTTTTATTAAAGGGCCCAGTGGTCCCCAGGGCCCCCGGATGGCTACCACCCTTTTTAATATATATTTTTCTATATGTATTTTTTAGTAAAGGAACCCCCCGCTTATCAAATTGCGGCAGCCCCCCCCCTTCTTAATATCAGGCGGCACCCCCCCCCCCTATTCTCTGCTCCAGGGGGCCCATGCCTGAAGCTGTGTAAGGGGCCCCATAATTCCTGATGGCGCCCCTAATTGCCCCCCCCCCCCATGGTACGAAATTTCAAGGAATTTTTCACTTTTATTGGTGCACTTTAACCACTTCCATACCGCGCCTATTCTGGCACTTCTCTCCTTCATGTAACAATTATATTTTCTTCCTTGAAACTTACTCAGGACCCCCAAACATTATATATATTTTATTAACAAACACCCTAGGGAATAAAGTGGCGGCCATTTTTTCGGACACATTTCCAACAGTATTTGTGCCAAAAATTTTCGAAAGTTTTTTTTTTTTTTGGCTTTCCAAAAAAAAACCTGTTTCATGAATGACAAAATAAGAAAGCAGTAAAGCTAGGCCAATTTTTAGGGATAAGGTAAAAGATGATGTTACACCGAGTAAATAGATACCTAACTTGTCACGCTTTCATATTGCGCACACTCATGGAATGGCGCTAAACTTCGTTATTAAAAATCTCCATAGGCAACGCTTGACTTTTTTTCTCAGGTTACCACTTTTGAGTTACAGAGGAGGTCTAGTGCTAACATTATTGCTCTCGCTCTAACGCACGCTATGATACCTCACATGTGGGGTTTGAAGGATGTTTACATATGTGGGTGGGACTTGCATGCGTGTTCGCTTCTGAGTGCGAGCTACTAGGGACAGGAGCATTTAAATTCCTTTGTTATTTTATTTTTTTACTTAATATTTTATTTTTTGCACTTGTTTGTCCCTTTGTTTGTATTATTTTTCACTTTTCTTCCTATTACAAGGAATGTAAACATCCCTTGTAATAGGACTAGTGTGTGACAGGTCCTCTTTATAGAGAAAGGCGGGGTCAATTAGACCCCACATCTGTCCTCCAGGCTGGAAATCATGGAATTGGTAAAAAAAAAAACATCTCATGCTTTCAGCTGCAATCATGTTCGTTCAGCACAGTAGCGTAGTGTGTAGCATGTTCACCTAGCAGCAAAAGGGTTGCTGGTTCGAATCCCACCCGTGACACTATCTGCCTGGAGTTTGCATGTTCTCCCTGTGCGGGTTTCCTCCCACAATCTAAAAACATGCTGTAAATTGGATCCTGTCTAAATAAGCCCTAATATGCAGTAGGATATTTAGGTTTTGTGCTTCCCTAGGCCTGACCAAATTTTGGCACCCCCCTAATAGAAAAATGACCCACCCTTCCTGTCAAGGCCACACCCTGTTTTTTTATGACCCACCCAGGAATTTTCAGGGGACACACACAAGTTCTGTGGGGGGGGACTTGGGGGGGCCCTTAATTTGCCTACTTTTTCGATCACTTCCTGTTTGGCTATGGGGCAGGAAGTGAAGGCCAATCTCCCCAAACGGACAGGGATAATACAAAATAAACTGACAGAGCTTCTAACCCCCCCCCCACCAACTCTATCCAAAATGAAAGAAATCCAAAAAATAAAAGTGATGATTATTGTTCCAGTTTAACCCCAAATTTCAGATCATTTTATTGAGAGGCTTAAGAAAATATAACCATGCCAATAGGACCAGGATCCAGCGTTGCTAATATGTATGAATGTGTGTTAGGGACCCCCACAAACACCACCCAATGTTAAATCAACTATTTTCTTGTTTGTTTTGGGGATGCCTGCACCCCTGATAGGGTAAAGACACCTCACAAATGTTGTCACTTTCTACTTAATTCATTCACTTCCTGCCACACAGCCAAACAGGAAGTGAGGGAAACACCTGAGTAATGTTTTGTTGGGGACACACAGATCAATATAAATAGTTTCCCATTTTGGAAATGGCATTTTGCTGTGTACACCCCAAATTAGTAGGAATCTTGGACTTTGGGGTCCATTTACTAAAGGCAAATCCACTTTGCACTACAAGTGGACAAGCAAGGAAGAAAACTCAAAACTTGGCGGGATTGGAAGTAAAAACCATCAGTGCTTCCCTTCTGATTTTCATTGCCTACGCTTCTACTGCAGAGCGGCTTTGCCTTTACTAAACCCCAAAATAACTAATCATTTGGGGTGTACACTGCAGTGCAATTTGCTTAATGGTGACACTAGTTAGATTGACCTGTGCCCCGAAGAAAAGACCATTGGTAGGGTTTTAACCTCACTTCCTGTTCAGCTGTGTGACAGGAAGTGAAGCCAATTTTAGGAAAAGGGACACAAAGCCCAACCTAAAAACACTAGCAGGGGTTCTAACACTCAATTGGCTTCCCTCAAACAACCCACAATTAGAATAGGATTGTCTTGTGCTAGTTTCAAGCACAGCGCTGTAAATCAGCACTTCAAGCCTGTCCACCAATACACCACCCCCCCCCCCCACCCCCCTCCAACAGGCCCTGTTTGCAGCTTTTCCTACATCTTGCACATGTGCTTTAAAAAGTCAGTCTGGACATCAGTTCTAGGAAACAATACTTACCGCTTTGTCCTTCCTTTTCTGGTGACTAAACATTTCATGCATACACACCAGGAAAGATCTTAGAGACAAATCACACTTGATGGTTTAGGCCCAAACTATTTCAGCTGCAGCGGTTGAAATCCATAGCATGAAAAAAATATCACAAAACAAACTTCAAAAATTGAAAGTAATTTTATTGGTCCACAAAACAAGGAAAGCAAAAAAAAAATTACAAATAAACACACCAAAAATATATAAAAACACCTAAAAACAAAAAAGACCAACGTTTATTTCACAGTCATTGGAAAATAAATCATGCTTTTGAAATAACAGGATAGACCCACAGGATTAAAACATTAGTCATTAACATCTTGAGAAACATTTAGCAAAATTATGTAGCAGAGAAAACATCAAAAAATACAAAACTTGCTCCAAAACATCTCTGTTTCACTCCGCCATTCCTTCCAGCCAGCAAATCTGCCCCCTCTGAGGGGCAGCTGACACGTGCAGTATCCACGCTTTTTATAACATGTGTGCTAATGAACCAATTGGAAACACATGAAGAAATGTCAGCCTCTAGTTTGTGTGCACTTGGAACTGCTTACACCTGTTAAGGATGTCCTTAAATTACTAAGCCAAAAAAAAGAGCTTTCTGAGCATGCTCAGAAAGATGCAAGTCATTTTCAGGATGAAACTTCCAACTTCTTTTTCTAACTGTTCGAGCATGCCCAGTTCACTCGAAATGCAGTACCAGAATCAAATCTGCAATGGCGGATGAAAGCATTAGAGGTGTTAAATTTTTTTTTGGTCCCCATGAAGTGATGCTTTACAAGCTGAACGGGAGGTCTTATAGAATTTTTACGTAACAAACCTAAATAGTAATAATTTAAACGCCCCTGTCCCTAGTAGCTCGCAGTCAGAAGCGAACAAGCAGCATTTTTATTGTTTCCGGTTACCAGTTTAGATTTACAGATGAGGTCTAGTGCTATAAATATTCCTCTTGCTGTTACGCACGCTATGATACCTCACATGTGTGGTTTGAAGAATGTTTCCATATATGGGGGCGGGCCTTAAATGTGTAAGCCCCGCCCACATATTGAACCCCCGTTCAAACCCCACATGTGAGGTATCATAGCGTACGTTAGAGCGAGAGCAATACTTTTAGCACTAGACCTCCTCTGTAAATCTAAACTGGTAACCTGAAACACATAAAAAAGCGTTGCCTATGGGTATTTTCAAGTACTGAAGTTTGGCGCCATTCCATGAGTGTGTGCAATATTAAAGTGTAACATGTTGGGTATCTATTTACTCGGTGTAACATCATCTTTCACATTATGGCCATAAATTGGGCTAACTTTAGTGTATTCTTAATTTGTAACCACTTGAGCCCCAGAGCATATTACTGGTCACTGACGGGGCCATTTTTTGCATTTCAACACTGCGTCATTTTGACTGACAATTGCGTGGTTGTGCGACGTGGCCCCCAAAAAAATTGGGCGTCCTCATCCTCCCCCCCCCCCCCCCCTAAAAATTCAATTTTTTTTTTTTGTTGGTGGTATTTGATCACCTCTGCGTTTTTTCTTATTTTTGCTTGACCCAAAAATATAGCGACAATTTGGTAACTAAAAAAACATCTTTTTTACGGTTTGCTATAATAAATCTCCCCCAAAATATATTCAAAAAATGTTTGCCCTCAGTTTAGGCCGATAAGTATTCTTGGACATCTTTTTGGTTGCAAAAAATCACAATAAGCGTTTGATTGGTTTGGGCAAAAGTTCTAAGTAGGGGTTGGTCTTATGGGTTTTTTTTGAATAATTTTTTGTTTTACTAGTAATGGTGGCTATCATTTGTTTTTTCTGTCTAATGCGACATTGTGGCGGACACATTTTTGTGAGATTTGGCATTTTTGTAGCGAGCAATGGTATATCAATGCATTGCTTACTATAAAAATGACACTGGCAGGGAAGGGGTTAACACTAGGGGCGCGGAAGGGGTTGAATATGTTACCTGGGTGTGTTCTAACTGTAAAGGGGGTGGGACTGTGTAGGGGAAATGACAGATCGCTGTTCATACATTGTAGGGACAGACGAGCAGGCATTCCCCCCCCCCCCTGACAGGACCGGGATAAAGGGGAACTCCACCCCAAATTACAAAAAAAAACGGCGTGGGGGTCCCCCTTCTGGTGCACAACAGGCTCTTAGATTTGATCTGGAACATAAGGGGTTAAACCCACGCCAAAAAACGGCGTGGGGTTCCCCCTCAGATCCAGACCAAACCCTTCTCCCAGGCACGCAGTCTGGCCGGACAGGAATGGGGGTGGGGACGAGCGAGCGCCCCCCCCCTCCTGAGCCGTACCAGACCACATGCCCTCGACATGGGGGAGTGTGTGCTGTGGGGGAGGGGGGCACTGCCCCCCCACCCCAAAGCACTCTTGTCCCCATGTCGAAAGGGACAAGAGCCTCTTCCCGACAACCCTGGCCGTTGGTTGTCGGGGTATGCGGGCGGGGGGCTTATCAGAATCTGAGAGCCCCCTATATTAAGGGGGCCCCCAGATTCTGGCCCCCCACCCTATGTGAATGAGTATGGGGTACATCGTACCCCTACCCATTCACCGGGTGGAAAAGTGTAAACACAAAAAAAAACACACAGAAAAAAATAATTTATTAGTCAGCTCCGGGGGTCTTCTGCCGGGACCCCCCACCACCAGCCCATTGGGCCCCGGGCTTCGCCGTCTTCTGCCGGGGGGGGACACCCACCGATGATCTCCGCCATGTCCAGCCAGGCCCCCACCCCAAAATTAGCTCTTTCACATCCGGGGGGGGCCGGCCGAAAGAAGCAGAGAACAACGGGGGCGGAGCCCCTCGGTCTTCCAGACGTTTTCTGCCGGGGGGGCTCCAGCCCCGCACCGGTCTTCGCCGCCGCCTTCCGCCGGGGGGGGACACCCACCGATGCTCTCGGCCATGTTCGGCCAGGCCCCCTACCCCAAACAAAGCTCTTTTACATCCGGGGGGGGCCGGCGGAAATGGCGGAGAACAACGGGGGGCGAAACCCCTCCTCGGTCTTCGCCTTCCGCCGGGGGGGTACACCTACCCCCCCCCGGTCTTCGCCGCCGCCTTCCGCCGGGGAGAGAGACACCCACCGATGCTCTCCGCCATGTTCGGCCAGGCCCCCTACCCCAAACAAAGCTCTTTTACATCCGGGGGGGGCCGGCGGAAATGGCGGAGAACAACGGGGGCGTCGCCACTCCTCGGTCTTCTAGCCGTCTTCTGCCGGGGGGGGGAAACACCCACCCATGCTCTCCGCCATGCTCGACTGTGCCCCCACCCCAAAATGAAGCTCTTTTACATCCGGGGGGGGCCGGCCGAACACAGCGGAGAACAACGGGGGTGTCGCCCCACCTCGGGCTCCTCCCAGGGCTTCTTTCGCCGTCTTCCGCCGGAGGGCGCCACTCTCCGGGCTTCTCGACGTTGTCTTCCGCCGCGGGGGCCAGGCCTTCTTCTTTGCCGCCCCCCTCGATTTTTTCGGCCTGGACGGGGGTCGTACATCCCATCCAGGACTTGGACGTGGCGGGCTTCTCGTCGCCGTCTTCTGCCGCTGCCCCCTTCACCACGAAGCTCCGTGCTTGTTTGATGAGGGCAGCGGGCTTCCGTCGTCTTCTCCGGGGCGAGGGTCGTACATCCCACCCCGGATTTCGTCGCCGTCTTCTGCCGCTGCCCCCTTCACCACGAAGCTCCGTGCTTGTTTGATGAGGGCAGCGGGCTTCCGTCGCAGTCTTCCGCCGCGGGGTGACACTCGCGGGCTTCTTCTTCCATTCGATGTTGACACGGCGAGGTCCGGCGCTGAAATGCCTTCTGAGCGGCGGGCAAGGACTTATATTGGCATTGGGCGTGGGCGTGGTTATGCCAACATGTGACCTTAACCCATGTGACAGTGATGTCACGTCACATCACTGTCACATGGGTTAAGGTCACATGTTGGCATAACCACGCCCACGCCCAATGCCAATATAAGTCCTTGCCCGCCGCTCAGAAGGCATTTCAGCGCCGGACCTCGCCGTGTCAACATCGAATGGAAGAAGAAGCCCGCGAGTGTCACCCCGCGGCGGAAGACTGCGACGGAAGCCCGCTGCCCTCATCAAACAAGCACGGAGCTTCGTGGTGAAGGGGGCAGCGGCAGAAGACGGCGACGAAATCCGGGGTGGGATGTACGACCCTCGCCCCGGAGAAGACGACGGAAGCCCGCTGCCCTCATCAAACAAGCACGGAGCTTCGTGGTGAAGGGGGCAGCGGCAGAAGACGGCGACGAGAAGCCCGCCACGTCCAAGTCCTGGATGGGATGTACGACCCCCGTCCAGGCCGAAAAAATCGAGGGGGGCGGCAAAGAAGAAGGCCTGGCCCCCGCGGCGGAAGACAACGTCGAGAAGCCCGGAGAGTGGCGCCCTCCGGCGGAAGACGGCAAAAGAAGCCCTGGCCCCTAGTAGGAGCCAGGCAGAACCCGGCGACGAAATCCGGGGTGGGATGTACGACCCTCGCCCCGGAGAAGACGACGGAAGCCCGCTGCCCTCATCAAACAAGCACGGAGCTTCGTGGTGAAGGGGGCAGCGGCAGAAGACAGCGACGAGAAGCCCGCCACGTCCAAGTCCTGGATGGGATGTACGACCCCCGTCCAGGCCGAAAAAATCGAGGGGGGCGGCGGAAGACCCTCAAAAGTGAAAACGTTCACCAGGTGAATGGGTAGGGGTACGATGTACCCCATACTCATTCACATAGGGTGGGGGCCCGAAATCTGGGGGCCACCTTATTAAACGGGGCTCCCAGATTCTGATTGGCTCCCGCCCGCATACCCCGACAACCAATGGCTAGGGTTGTCGGGAAGAGGCTCTTGTCCCGATCGCCATGGGGACAAGAGTGCTTTGGGGTGGGGGGGCAGCGCCCCCCTCCCCCAAAGCACACACTCCCCCATGTCGAGGGCATGTGGTCTGGTACGGCTCAGGAGGGGGGGGGCCGCTCGCTCGTCCCCACCCCCATTCCTGTCCGGCCAGACTGCATGCCTGGGATGAGGGCTTGGTACGGATCTGGGGGGGAACCCCACGCCGATTTTGGCGTGGGTTAACCCCTCACGTTCCGGACCAAGCCGGAGAGCCTATTGTACCCCTGGGGGGGAAGCCGCGCCGGTTTCACATTTGAAATTTGGCGCGGAGTTCCCCTTCAGTGTCAGCGCAGCCCGAGAACAGCTCGGAGCTTGCCGTGCGCCGCTCCAGGCAGTGCAAACACTGCTACGCCGCCTGGTATTTACCAAGGATTTCCCGGCGTACTGAAGAGGCGCGCGGTAAGCTCCGATTTTTCCCTCTGCGCATGCCCAGTATGCAAGTGAACCTTCCGAGGTTCTAGCGTACTTTGCAAGGGCACGGGGATCGGGTCCCAAAAGTCACTTTCCCTTTCAAATCGGCCCGCCACACAAGTTGAAACACATGTCACTACACTTCCCCTGCATCACCCCCCTCCCTCCCCTCATAAACTCCCGCCCGAATCCCCGATGTTTACATTACTAAATGCCGCACGCCAGCTCTGTACTGGCGTGCTGTGCGCCCTCTTCTGGGCGCATTAGGCACTTTAGTAAATGAGGAAACACGCTGCACTGGCAGCGTGTTTCTTTGGTAAATGTCAAAAACAGGTTTACTCCTGCTTGTGCACCATGAGTCTTGGCGCACAGGCTTGGTAAATCAGCCCCAATGTCTGCTACATTTTGGCAGATAGGGAAAAAAGGATCTATGTGAAATGTAGGAAAAAATAAAAACTTGTGTTACTGGGTATAACAGCTGTAAGTACTCCTAATTCCTTCAGATTATTATTGTGTGTTAAAGTGGAAATAAACCCCCCTATAGAGCCGAGGAAGCTGCCATGTTAGCCTCTGATTGATTTGCAGTTCCTATAGCGCTGAACATGTAATTGGATGACTGCATGTATTTAGATCCACTTTAATTCCACATTTATTTCTTCTGCAATTTCTCTGTCTACTCTTGTTTGTAGGGAGCCGAACACCCCTGGGTTCGGTTCGCACCAGAACCTGCGAACAGACCAAAAGTTTGTGTGAACTTTAGAACCCTGTTAAAGTCTATGGGACTCGAACGTTGGAACTCTAAAGTACTAATTTTAAAGGCTAATATGCAAGTTATTGTCCTAAAAAGTGTTTGGGGACCCGGGTCCTGTCACAGGGGAGTGTTTGGGGACCTGGGTCCTGCCCCAGGAGACATGTATCAATGCAAAAATTTTTTTTAGGAGTAGTGATTTTAATAATGCTTAACCACTTCCATACCAGGCACTTACGCACCTTCCCGCCCAAGCCAATTTTCAGCTTTCAGCACTGTCGCAATTTGAATGACAATTGCGCGGTCATGCTACACTGCACCCAAACAAAATTGGCGTCCTTTTTTCCCCACAAATAGAGCTTTCTTTTGGTGGTATTTGATCACCTCTGCGGTTTTTTTTTTTTGTGCAACAACTAAAAATAGAGCGAAGATTTTGAAAAAAAAATAAAGTTTTTATTTTTTTCTGTTAATTTTTTTGTAAATGAGTATGTTTTCTCTTTCAATTATGGGCACTGATATGGTGGCACTGATGGGCACCGATGAGGTGGCACTGATGGGCACCGATGAGGTAGTTCTGATGGGCACCGATTAGGTAGCACTGATGGGCACTGATAGGCGGCGCTGGTATTGGGCACTGATGGGCACTCATGGGCGGCACTGATGGGCACTCATGGGCGGCACTGATGGGCACTCATAGGCAGCACTGGGCACTCATAGGCAGCACAGATGGGCACTCATAGGCGGCACAGGTGGGCACTCATAGGCGGCACAGGTGGGCACTGATAGGCGGCACAGGTGGGCACTGATAGGCGGCACAGGTGGGCACTGATAGGCGGCACAGGTGGGCACTGATAGGTGGCACAGGTGGGCACTGGTAGGTGGGCACTGGGCATGGATTGGCACTGTGGGGTGGCACTGACAGACACTGGGGTGGCACTGATGATCACTGAGGGGTGGCACTGATGGATCAATGTTGCCAATCAGTGCCCATGTGTGGGCACTGATTGGCATCATTTTTTTTACTGCCACCCCTTTTTTTTTGTCTTTTTTTTTTTTTGTCATTTTTTTTTTTGTCATTTTTTTGTGTCTTTTTTTTGTATTTTTTTTATTTTCCTGGTGGTCTAGTGTGGCGATCCGAGGGGGGGCTGCGCTGATAAACAATCAGCGCGAACCCCCCCTGTCAGGAGAGCCGCTGATCGTCTCTCCTGTACTCGCGTCTGTCAGACGCGAGTGAGGAAGAGCCGTCGGCGGCTCTTCCTGTTTACATCGTGATCAGCCGTGATTGGACACGGCTGATCACGTGGTAACGAGGCTCCGCCGGAGACTCGTTACCGAGATCGGAGGTGCAGGGTGTCAGACTGACACCCCGCATCACCGATCGCCGCGCTGCGCGCCCGCACGGGCGCGTGCGGCATGAAATCGTGCTAGACGTTTGAGAACGTCTAGTCACGATTTCATAACCACTTCCCTGCCGTAAATCGGCTATTGGCCGGGCGGGAAGTGGTTAAAGTGAAACAATAAAATTGAAATATTCCTTTAAATTTCGTACCTAGGGGGGTGTATAGTATGCCTGTAAAGTGGCGCTTGTTTCCTGTGCTTAGAACTGTCCCTGCACAAAATGTAATTTCTGAAGGAAAAAAAGTCATTTAAAAATCACTCACCTTAGGGTCTAGTATGGATATTAAGGGGAACCCTGCGTCAAATAAAAAAAAAATGATGTGGGGTTCCCCCCAAATATCCATTCCAGACCATTCAGGTCTGGTATGGATTTTAAGGGGAACTCCACCCCAAATTTAAAAAAAAAATGCCGTGGACCCCCACACATTTTTTTTTTTTTATGAATGACTTTTCTCTGTATTGCCGGGAGCCGACAATTCATTATAGCCGCGAGTGATTTTAAATTACTTTTTTTCCTTCAGAAATTACACTTTGTGCATGGACAGTTCAAAGCATGGAGAAACAAGCGCTACTTTACAGGCATACTATACACCCCCCAGGTACGAAATATTTCACTTTTATTGTTTAACTTAAAGGAATTATTAAAATCACTGCTGCCAAAAAAACTGCAGTTTTTAAAACTTTTTTTTGCATTGATACATGTCCCCTGGGGCAGGATCCAGGTCCCCAAACACTTTTTATGACAATAACTTGCATATTAGCCTTTAAAATTAGCACTTTAAATTTCAAACAATCGAGTCCCATAGACTTTAACAGGGTTCTAAAGTTCACACAAACTTGCCGCGAACACCCCAAATAGTTCGCTGTTCGGCGAACAGGCAATGTTCTAGTCGAACATGAGTTCTACTCGAACTCGAAGCTCATTCCTACTTGTTTGTTATAGGATCACTTAAAGGAGAAGTTTTATAAAAGAAACACACTTTCATACTCTCCTCTATGCTGCAGCTTTGGTGTAATGCTTCAGCTGTCCCACATCAGTTCTAAGACCAACAACTGAACAATCACATGACTGCTGATCGCCACTCTCTGCTCTGTTCTTTAGCGCTCACTGTAGCAAAGGCTCAGAGAGGTGGCAAGCACAGCTGGCTTTGGCTCTCTATCACGATCTGAGAGCCGGAACCAGCTGTCAATCAGGCAAGTGGGTGAATACCGACAATTTTGCTGGGACCTTTCCAGAGCCTGGAGTGGGTCTGCCATGTCAGCTGACAGTGGGCATTAACATCTTATAAGCTATAAAACTCCTCCTGTGACGTACAAGGGAAGTAAGGTAAAAATAAAATAAAAGCTTGGGCAATACTTCTCTTTTAATAACATTCTATACATCAGTGTCATTCAGCTAATCAGGGGCGGACTGACAACTCATGGGGCCCCCGGGCAATAGAAGATTATGGGGCCCCTTGGCTTACAGATGGCCTCCATGCCAGAAGGCAGTGCAGAGGCGGAGCAGCTAAAATCTCAGGATTTTCACATCAAAAGCATGTCGGTTTTGGACATATCAGGGACAGATGTAAAAAAAAAAACACAGATTTTTACATACTGTCCCTGGTTTTAATGAGCCTGGCAACCCTGACGGGGGCCCCCTGGTGGCATGGGGCCCTCGGGCAGTGCCCGGGTATCTCAATGGTCAGTCCGCCCCTGCAGCTAATCCAATGTTAATGTCACATTCTGATCAGTAGTATTGCATACCTTGGTTACAAAGGACCCTAGTGTACACTCAAAATCAGCAATTTATTTCTTCACGTTATGTCATTATTGTTTCTACAATGGTGTCTATTGTAATTGGTATAAGCTTGCGTTTTTGGTAGCATTCTTTATTGTGCATTATCAGGCTTATGTGCAAAGTGAATTTTAAGCCACAAAATATATAAAGAAAATAAAAAATATATATCCTGTTTTAAACTTAAATTTACCCCATCTCTGCAAGGCTCAAAAACACAACTATTTAACATTTAACTGTATCTTGTTTAAGCTATCATGACCATAAGATATAGTACAGAAATATAAAACATGGAAAAGAGTCAATTAGTAACATTGGGTATTTCAGAAACCCAAAGATTTAGTCATTAAAGGTCACAATCGGCTTCTTTTTTTATTTTTATTTTTTTAAATGAACATTGCCATGACTCCTTACAATCCAGATAAAAGCATTTGTAGTTGTTTCTTTTTGGTTAGGTCAAGGTATTAAAGCAATTATTGTGAAACTTTTGCCCTTTTTGACTTCAAAGTAAGATTCCCAGTAATGAAGCTATATCGCACACATTATTGGTTATAGATTGGACTGTTTCCAATATATATTCTTATTGGTCCTGTATGTTAATAAGTTACTTTTTCAGTAAGTTATTGTTTTGACCATTCACGTGCGGGGGGGGGGTGAGATCTGTGAACCTCCTTATTAAGGATGAGCTTCCAGATTCCAATAAGCTCCCCGCCCACAGACCCCTACAACCAGCAGCCATGATTGTGGGGATGAGGCCCTTGTCTCCATCAACATGAGGACAAGGTACTTTGGGGAGGCGGGGCGGAGCCCCCCCTGCCCCAGAGCACCCACCCCCAATGATGAATGCATGTGGCTTGGTATGGTTCAGGAGGAGGAGACGCTCGCTTGTTCCCCCCTTTCCTGACCTGCCAGGCTGCATGACCAGATAAGGGTCTGGAATGGATCTTGGGGGAGACCCCATGCCATTTAAAAAATAAATAAAATGCCTGTTCCACATCCATACCAGACCCATAAAGCCTGTTATCGTCTTACTTTTTGACCGACCCTTTTTTGTTTTTATTTCTCCGCTGTCAGTGTGGAAACCCATGGACAGCTGAAGACTTACATTGTGCCCTGATTGGACAAAGCTTTTCCCAATTAGGGCACAGAATGCACTGTGCAGAGCCCCGACAAAAACCCTGCTAACTCAGGTGTTAAGCAATCGGCCGAACAGGCTAATATTCAGCCCAAACTCATGCTCGGGCCACACCATTCGCCCATCCCTATTTGGGATCAGGCAGGAGCAAAGTCAAGGAAAAAGCCAAAGGCCAGTAACGAGTGGATGCAAAAATATGGGTGGCAGCAGGGAAGACAAAAACAAGATATTGGCTGGAGAGAGCACAATAAACTGGCAAACAGGAAGTGCAGAGACGTGGCTTAAATCAGGAAGTTTATGGGAGGAGCAAAGAGTTCAAGGTTCAGCAGAAGTCAAGTCACAAGACTGGGTTGTCCAATAGATCAGACATGATGCTGTCCAGCATCTCAGGTAGCTCAGTGAGGAGAGTCTGTGACAGACACAGCAGAGGGTCAAGATTAAAGTCCAGGCCCTGACACTGCTAACATTACCAGTTGCTGCCACCCATGTCGGCCTGCCAAAGTTTTTAATCTTTTTAGCAGGGTTAATTGTCCCTCAAAGTTTCCAGCCTATTCTAGTGATTAGGTACAATAAAGGTGCCACAAACTATGTTTCTACAGCTGGACCTCAGCTTCAAAACTTATAATGTTTGCTGCAGGGTAACTCAAGCTCTGTGTCTTCTAGTTGTAGCCTATTCCATCGTTCTAACATTAAAAAGTCTTTGTAGCTATTGTCTCCCTAAAATAGCACACTCTAATTGTGATTTATTTGCCTAATAAAAGTTCTTACAAACTGTACATTTTTGTTTATTTTTTTAAATGAAATATTAAACTGTAAAGTTGAGGTTTTTGATCAAATGCTTTCTTGTACATATATATATATATATTTAGCATATTTGCACTAGCACTTTATTATATATTTGCACTTTATGTATGAATTTGCACGATCTATTTCTTATGTGATATATTTGCACTTTATTCTAGCATTTTTTGCACATCAAATGATTAATTACTAATAGGACTTAGAAGATAGGTGTCACCATTTTAATTTGCGTAAATACATAGAATCAGGTTTGTCTTGTAGCAGGAGAAATTTAGGAGCAGCACTGCTGTTTCTTTGTGAGGTATATAATTTAGTTTTTTCCCCAAAAATTTTAGCTGCTGCGGTCTGTGTTTTCATTATCTGACACACAACATTATGTCCCTATCCCCCAAATTTGTCCCTAGCGCTGGTTGTTTTTTCTTGATTATACTCGAAGGTTGATTTATGATTAAAAGCGAACTGTTGTCAATTCTGTTCAAAATGCAGCCTACTAAAAGATTTTACATATTGTTTATGGGGGTCAATAAAGTATTATTCTGGCTTTTATCTGTTACAAAAATTACCTCTGATATTTGATGATTGTTGGATTAAAAGTTGATTAGTTTGTCTCTGGTTCAAAAGATTTGGCCTTCCAAAAGTGTTATAGAATCTATATCATACTGTATGTCTTCCTTTTTCTGTGAATACAAACACTAGTATTGATTTTTGGATGAAAAGCTGCATGATGTGTGTCTGGCCGGCTTCCTAACAACCAACCTGAGGGGTAGCTGTCACATTTAGCAGAGGTAATAAAATTGCTGCTAAATATATGACTTCCCATTGCTAGTGGAGGTTTTACTCTGCTGAATGCTAATTTAGATGAGATATTTGCTAAACCTCTGAACAAGTAAAATTTGGCCCAAACCTTGCTTAAAATGGAACTGGAAGCTCATTCCTAGTGTGTTCAAACACAGGCTTAAATGACAATTCATTTCTTCATTACATCTCTCCATTTTCTCACATTTGCCTTTCATATCTGTTTTCATGTTACATTGTAACTGTCACTTTGCAAACTTTTGAACTTGAACTGTCTTCCAGTTTGTTCAGTAAAACACCCTTTAGGCCGGGTGAACACTGGTACGACACGACTGTTGTACGACTGTCGATCCAACATTGCCCTGCGACATTGGTCCTACATCGGCCCTACTTGAATGAACAGAATATGATTTTGCTCAGACTTTGAAATATTCAGACTTGTCCTTTGACCAATCAAAACAATCCCAGTGTGACATAAATCCCTTTCCTGCTGCTGTAATCACAAGTCAGGATGTCACAAGTCAGATGGTTAGGACGAGGATCCAACTTTGATCCGACTTCAATGATATTGAATTGGCTAAAAATGGACAAAAAATAAATAAAGTGTTCTGTGTCAGGAAAATTTAATTAGCTGCAGCCCACCCCAGCTGTATCCACAGGTGTGGAATGAGTGGAGGACTAAGATAAAAAATATACATGGGAGAATTGGAGCTGCTAAGTGATAATAATGTAACAAATTTCAATAAAACTAGTAGTACTACCCCCGTAGGAGCTGCTGGTTTGAATTTGGGCCTGCCGTTACCTCACCGATCACCACGCTCGTCTTAGGGATCCTCCTTGAAGAGTTATTCACAAATGTCTGCATCAACACTTATTCTCTTTTTCTTCAAGGTTTTATTAAAAAAAACTCAGACTGAGAGATAGAGGGTTAGGGGAAGATTCAGGTACCTAGCTTTGCGGATTACTAGTACGTTCTTGGATCCAGAGGACAAACTGTTTCCACACTGGATTCAGCAACCACTGGATAGGCCTCTCTCACTGACCTAGCAGCCGTTCAAAATTCTCTGCCACAGACTTGATGAGTGCAGTCGAGTCGTTGCACAGTCCTCTGCCACAGGACCATGTAACCACACACACACTTTTGCAAAGTTCCAAAGACACAGCTATACAGTACCAGGATCTTTCAGCCAGCCAACAGCTGTGCGTGATAGATTGGCCAGGATGCGTCCTCCAATTGAGTTCCCAATTGTTCGGCTTCTTCCCGCAGGCAAGACAGCACAGGACCACTCCTGGACCAGTAGGCCTCAGAAACTCCTGGGCCTACTCTCAGAAACTGCTAACACATCCCTAAGGCCAGGAGAGCCATCAGGTCAGGATCAGAAGACCCCACCAGAACGGTGTCTGTCCATTAAGTATCCTCTCCCAGAATGCACAGCAGCGGGGACCAAGCCCACTGAGCTGCTTCTGCGCAAAGAACACTCAATACACTCAGCCCGCTGCGTTTCCAACCTTGACCCATGGTGACAGCGACACCTACAGCCAAGTGGAAAATGTGCAATGCAGCTGAACTAGAACAAAGACCAACAATTTGACATAATCATTCCGAGCTAAACTACAGCTCAGATAACTTAAATTTACAAATAGCGCCTACCCAACAGGAACAAGGCGCTACATATATAAAGTGTACTGGCTCTTTAAAATTTGACATCAACTCCTCAATGCATGATGCACTCAGCATGGTTCACCCTTTCACTCTCAAGCTATAGTCAGTGATGAGGCAAGACGCTCTCATACGAGTCGGCTTCACCTTAGGACTAGCACGGCTCTCCCAGGGATAGATCAGTCAGGCAGGGTTTCCTCCAGCCCCCCTGCTTGCAGCACCCGGGATCTCCGTCTCTTCCATCCCCTTTGGCATTTCTCTTCCTCCACCGCCTCGCAGGTAAGCCTGTCTCTCTGGGTCCGTGACTCCTGGCTCTCCCCCCGCCTCCCCTGGGACCAAGTGCGGCCGTCCTTTTAAGGATAAGCCGTGGCTGTGGCCTGGCAGAGATACGGTCTGAGAGACGGCCGATTCTGCACCCCCCCACACCCCACATTAGATCCCATAAAACATCCCGCCATCTCCCATTATTTTTCCCTCAAAGACACAGCGGCGGTATCTAGGAAAGTCCACGGCTTCAGCCGCGGCCTAGTACGGACCGCTTCAGCTGGTCTAAACAGAGTAACCCAATAAAAGCCCCAGCCACCCCAGGACTCCTCACGGTCCCCCAGGAGCTCCACCGCTCACCCTCCAGCTGTCCCAAGTACCCTAGCCCCTGGGTCGGGCCTAGTCCCGGTCGGCGGCCATCTTGCTACACCCAAACTATTGCACAAATAGCAATACCACTTAACCCCACCTCCCCTGCCATAGCCTGTTCCTTTCAGAATTAGTGAATCAGTCAGTTTTTGATCCAGAGTTTCCCAATCGCCTGTTGTGGGGTCAGGAAGGAATTTTTTCCCCAGTTATTGCAGATTGGCCTAGCACCCCTGGGGTTTTTCGCCTTCCTCTGGATCAAAACAGGGAGGGAGGATTTAACGAGTGGCGTCCCACTTGGATTTCTTCCCACCCATCATCTCCCACCAATCAATAGAACTCTCCTGGCATCTTTTCTGCGACCATGGGTAATCTTTGTTACTCTGCAGAAACCATCTGGGAATTAAAACCATTCTCTGCAAACTTATCGGTTGTCACGAAAAAAGCGCTAAGGAGTGAGCAACTTTTAAAAATTAAGCGACGACCGACATTCAAGTATCATAAGCATTTATCCCAGCCTAAGCGCATATTATGTGCTTTGGTCAACACAAGATCGGCAGTAAAACACCGACATGAAATCCACAATTTCATCCTACAATGCGATTTAGACTGCCTCTTTATCACAGAAAGCTGGCTCACAGCCGACTGTAACACCATTCTAAGTGAACTGGTGCCAGAAAATGATCGCATTGCAACAGAAAACAGAGTGGGGCAAAGAGGAGGAGGCCTGGCGGTGATCCACAAGACTCACCTTGCGATCACCAAACCAGCCCTTCAGTACTCGCTTCCATTCATGGAAACTTATACCCTTAACAGCAAACACCTCTTGCTGCTCGGGGATTTCAACCTCTGGGCCAACTCCTCACAGGATCCCGTTGCCGACGCCTGATTGACCACCTGGAAGGACTAGGGCTAGAGCAACTAGTATGTGCCCACACATGCGTCAGGTCACACGCTCGACCTAATTTTCAGACAAGATCTGGAAATAACCAATTTGGAAAATGAACCGTTGCCATGGACAGATCACCATGCAATTAAATTCATAATTTCCAAAATTCCCCTAATAATAAAAACACCTAAGCCAGTGACAACACACTGGACTAGATCTCAGAAGAAGCTCCATTCGGAACTCTTCAAATCTTCATTAGTCAGCCGACTTAATAGCGCCAAATTGCAAAACCTGCATTCGGAAAAACAACTCCGGCTGGTTCAACAACCAGCTGTCGTTACTGAAGCAAGAGCACAGAAGGGCGGAAGCCGTCTGGAAAAGAAGCACTTCAGAGGAAAACCTCACCATCTACAAGGTAATAACAAGAAAATACCACAAAGAAATCTTCAAAGCCAAGAAAAAGCAGAGTTAGATTCTTACCGGTAACTCTGTTTCCAGTAGTCTTCCAAGGCAGCCCTTGAGAGATGGAGCTCCTCCCCGTAATCAGGAAACACGTTGCCACTAATTCTTTTCCTCCCCTTTAAGAGGCAGTCCCTCAGGTCCCTGGTCAGTCATCCCCGAGAACCGAAGGCCGGAATCTGAAATGATATAGAATACACAACACAACCCCACAAGGTTAGACATTTTAGGGTGGGATCGTGCTGCCTTGGAAGACTACTGGAAACAGAGTTACCGGTAAGAATCTAACTCTGCTTTTTCCCCCAGTCGTCTTCCAAGTCAGCCCTTGAGAGGATAATCAAGAACTCACCAGATCTAGGGTGGGATAACCGCTTGGAGGACTTTCCTACCAAAAGCCTGGTCCTGGCTAGAGATCAGATCCAGTCTGTAATGTTGAACAAAGGTCGAGAATCTTGACCAGGTTGCAGCCTTGCATATTTGTTCTGGAGTGGCTCCTGCTTTTTCTGCCCATGAGGCTGCTGAAGCCCTCGTAGAATGAGCTTTAAGTTCTTTTGGTGGAGTTTTCTCCATCGCACTGTAAGCCTGTATAATAGCTGCCTTGATCCATCTGGCGATCATATTTTTTGACGCCTGTTTTCCCTTTTGTTGGCCGGCATACAAAACAAATAAAGCATCTGATAATCTGAATTCATTGGTCACTTCTAACGGAGGGAAGGACGTGACGGCACCCGCAGCCACTGCAACACATGTTTTTTATCGCTGTTTACCCTGGCACTGGATCAGTGCCTTGAAAATGTGAGTTTTATACATTTGTTTTATTAAACCTTGTGCGCATACAGAGTACACTATGTTATCTCCTTTTTTTATATGAATGAATCATCATCTGGTCGGAGTGTATCTGTTTTGGCTTCATGCTTGTCAGCTGGCAACTTCGTCCCCTGGATTTATCCCTTATGGGAAAGCGCTATTGACCCTGATCTCATTATAGGGTCTGATCTGGGAGGTGAGAGGCCATTTTTACTACTGGTGGAGGTGTTTTTCTTCTATCCACGATTCATCACCTGCATGAGTGTGAATTTTATCACTATTGGATTATCACAAGGAGGATCTTTGGATGGACTTTTATATAGCGCTGCACTATTCTTTGTTTATATTCACTTCTAAGTATTGAAGTAGACACCTCCTGACATCCAGAAAACTAAATTCTTGCTCTTTGTCGTTTTTTGGTGAACTACAAAAAGAAGGCAAAACTATATCCTGGGATCTATGAAAAGTTGACGTCACTTTTGGGGTAAATCCTGGATCTGTTTGAAGAACTATTCGATCATCATAGATCTTCAAAAAAGGTTCTTTAACTGATAAGGCTTGAATTTCTCCTATCCTTCGTGCCGTTGTGATGGCTACGAGAAAAACAGTCTTTAAAGTCAATAATCTCAAAGATGTTTCTTGAAGTGGTTCAAAGGGGGATTTGATGATCCCCCTAAGTACCACCGATAAATCTCATGTGGGATATTTTTGTATCTTGGGCTTTTTGTATTTTGCTAATGCCCTGCAAAATCGAGAAACCAACGGGTCCTCCTGTAGTGTCCTTTCTAGATATACAGATAGAGCTGCAACCTGAACTTTCAGCGTACTTATAGCTAGTCCCTTGTCCGCGCCTTGTTGTAAAAACTCAAGGATAGTTGGAGTATCCATTCTCTGTCTTTGGTTTTCTGTGCACCAACTGTTAAATTTTCTCCAGATCTTTCTGTAGATGGCTCTGGTGTTTGGCTTCCTGGCGCTCAAAAGTGTTGTCACTATCTTTTCTGAGAGTCCTTTTGATTTCAAAAGTTCCTCTTCAGTAACCAGGCCGTCCACTTGAAATGTTCCTGTTTTAGGCCTGTTAACGGACCCTGACACATCAGGTCTGTCCTGTGAGGTAGAAGCCATGGCTCGTCTGCTGAGAGACTGAGGAGTTGAGAGAACCAGGTTCTCTTGGGCCAGTATGGTGCAATTAGTATGAGTTGCGTTTGTTCTTGTAGAAACTTTTTTATCACCCGTGGAATCAGATGAACCGGAGGGAAGGCATAGCACATTCTGAAGTTCCAGGGGTTCTGAAGAGCATCTATCCCAAGAGGTTGGTCTTGCTGGTTTAGCGAGAAGAAACACTTCACCTGAGTGTTTTTCCGAGATGCAAACAGGTCTATGTTTGGGACTCCCCAACGGACTGTGATCTCTTTGAAAACCCTTGGATGTAACACCCATTCCTCTTGGGAAATCTCCTGGCGGCTGAGGAAATCCGCCACTTGATTGTCTTCTCCTTTTAGATGGACTGCACTTATTGAAAGTAGGTTCCCTTCGGCCCACCGGCATATCTGGTCGGAGATGTGGCTCAGAGATGGACTTCTTGTGCCCCCTTGTTTGTTTATATAGGCCACTGCTGTGGCATTGTCTGAGAGTACCAGGATGTGATGATCTCTCAGCTGGTTCTGAAAAACCTCTATGGCCTTGGCTATCGCCATGAGTTCTCTCCAATTTGAGGATGCTATGGCTTCCTCTGGGGACCATCTCCCCTGAGCCGGTTGTCTGGCTAGGTGAGCTCCCCAACCCCAACTGCTTGCATCCGTGGTCAATTTCTGGGATATCGGAAATGACCAAGTCAGACCCTGGTTTAGGTTTGTGTGGACCCTCCACCACCATAGTGATCTCTTTACTGACTCTGGGAGTAACACCAACCTGTCTAGATGTCCTTTTTGTTTCCTTAAGATAAAATTTTGCAGGGGTCTTAGGTGAAATTTTGCCCATTGTACTGCCGGTATTGATGATGTCATCAATCCCAGAACCGACATCAGTTCTCTGATTGTTATAGGAAGGTTGTTCTGAATAGAGCCCACTCTTTTGATGAGGTTTTGGATTTTTTCTTCTGGAAGAAAAGTTCTCTGTTCTGTTGAACTGAGCAGATATCCCAGGAACAAAATGTTTTGGGTGGGACAAAGTTTTGACTTTTCTAAGTTTAATATCCACCCCAGCGACTTCAACCATAGTTGAGCTTCGTTGAGGTTCTTTATCAACTGCGTTTCTGATGGTGCTGCGAACAGTAGGTCGTCTAGATACGGAACTACCATCATCTTTTTTAATCTTAGAGGGGCTAAAACTTCTGCCAACACTTTGGTGAATATCCTCGGAGATGAGGACAACCCGAACGGGAGAGCTCTGCTCTGAAAGTGGTATTCCTTCCCGTCTATTTCCACTGCTAATCTGAGGTATCTCTGAGATTCTTCTCTGATGGGAATGTGAAGATACGCGTCCCTGAGATCCATGGTCGCCATGAATGTTTGGGGCTGTAGAATATTCTTGACTGAGAAAATAGATTCCATGCGGAACTTTTTGTATTGAATTGTTTGATTCAAGGGTTTGAGATTGAGTATTAGACAAAATTTTCCAGAGGGTTTCTTGATGACAAAAACGTGAGAGTAAAACCCCTTTCTTTTTTCCTTCTCTGGAACTGGGATAAGGACTTTTTGATCCACCATCTCCCCCAGCAACAGAGGTAAAGCCCTTGCTTTTTCGGAATCTCTGGGAAGCTTCGTCAATAGGAATCTCTCTGGAGGATGACAATTGAATTCCAGTGAATAGCCCTTTGCGATTATTTCCAGAATAAACTGATTGGCTGTTAGCTTTTGCCACTGTGGTAGGAAGGCAGCCAATCTTCCCCCTACTGGCACTTGGTTGTCACTGCTTGGTGGTCGGATTAGCGGTGCCAAAGAGTGGGTTACTCTTTTGTTTCCCCTTATGACCCGACCAGTTCTTCTTTGGGAACTCTTTCTTCCCTTCTTGTGGATGATTTCTTTTCCCCTGAAAATATATTTTCTGTGGAAATTTTTCGCCTTTCAGCAGGAAAGGATTTTTTCCTATCTGCCGTTCTTTCCAAGGCCTCATCTAGGCCTGATCCAAAAAGCAAATTTCCTGTGAAGGGTAAATTGCATAACCTGGTTTTGGATGCGGCATCCCCTGTCCAGGTTTTCATCCAGATCGCACGCCTAGCTGCGACCGCTAGCCCGCCTGACCTTGCTGCTAGTTTAACGGATTCTGCAGAAGCGTCTGCAATGTAACCTACTGCTTTAGAGAGAATTGGGATTGTCTTCAGGATCTCCTCTCTAGGCGTACCATTTTTTATATGCTCCTGCAATTGGGTTAGCCAAAATTCTAGGTTTCTCGCCACACAGGTGGTAGCTAGCGCTGGTTTTAGGCTAGCGACACTTGTCTCCCAGGCTCTTTTTAGGATGATATCACCCTTTTTGTCCATGGCGTCTTTTAAGTGCCCCATGTCTTCAAAAACCAATGCCGAATTCTTTGAAATTTTTGAAAGTGGTGCATCCAGTTTTGGATTTTTGTTCCAAACCTCTTTTGGATCGTCACTAAAAGGGAATCGTTTTTTGTGGCTTGCCGCAAAGAATGTTTTTTTTCTCTGGATCCTTCCACTCATTCATCACAGTATCCGACATCACCTGATGAACTGGGAATACTTTTTAATTCCTTTTCCTCAGACCTTGGTACATTAGGTCATGCTTGGAAGGTTCTTCCTTTTCATGTTCTATTTCAAGGGTTTCATAAATGGACCCTAGTAAATCATCCACATCTTCCAGTGATACTTTGTAATTGGGAGCCTTCCTTCTTTCTTCACCCCCCTCCTCCTGCTCAGGTTCTGAGTCGTCACTTGCAAAAACGCTAGCTGGGCTGCTGCCCGCTCGCTCCCTCCCGGACTCATGCGACCCTGATGCGACTTCGGATCTGGGTGAGGCCATGGGAGAGGGGCTTCCAGAAAGGACAACCGGAGTTTTAACTTCTGAAATAAATTTTTTGAGATCCTTAAAGGTATTCGCCATATCCTCCCTTAAGGATCCAAAAATTTTCGCATAAACTGCGTCTGACTGTTTTTGAACCAATTTGTCCATGCAAACTTGGCATAGTGGTTCAGTGTGTACCAGAGGCATCTTGGCATTACACTTAACACACCGCTTCTTAGGAATGGGCTTTGGCTCTTTCTGTGTTTTCACCTGTGTAAAAGACACAAAAAGTATAGGGGCACCATGTCGGTGAGTCACATACTCCACCATACCGGTTACAGTATTCACCCAGTGACAACTCCCCCTGTAAACCCCAGCTAAGCTAGTGCCACCACCATCTAGCTGCTGTCCTATGATATGAATACAAAGGTCACCACACCGGTGCCTACCTGTATCCTGCTGGTGCTTTCGCCTTCTGGGGCCTGTCCCGCCGAGATATCATCTTCCTCGAGCATCTTGGCACACTGTGGCGTCCTATGCTGTCTCCTGCAGCCGCATCCACATGTATTACACCAGCCGGCCATTTGAGTTTCCCCGCGCCTTTAAGGGGAAGGACCAGCTCCCCGGCACACACCGATGACGTCATCCCGCCCCGGAACTGATGCGCCTGCATCTCCGGGTCAAGCGGCGTCAGCTTCAGGTGCACGCCCTTTTTCCTATCTGCTGCGCCGACGCCGCCAAGGGGATGAAGAAATGGCGCCTTCTCCACGCCTGGGCACAGAAGGAAAGACTCAAATCGGGACACCTCCTGCACACTGCCAAGAGGGTTGCCCGTGGCCGCACACCGTCCTCCTCCACCCATACTGCACGGCTCAGGTAGAATCATCTGACCCCCTGCCGTTCTGAGGCTCCCTCCCGTTTTTTTGTGATTTAGCTGCATCTATACCTGCAGCTTTTACCACAGGTAAATGTGCTGCCCCAGCTGGACCCCTGCCCTGGTCAGCCTTTAAGAGATGGAGTCCCCTCTCAGGTCCTCTGGCAACATGTCTCCTCCGGACGGAGGAAACACTAAGACTGACCAGGGACCTGAGGGACTGCCTCTTAAAGGGGAGGAAAAGAATTAGTGGCAACGTGTTTCCTGATTACGGGGAGGAGCTCCATCTCTCAAGGGCTGACTTGGAAGACGACTGGGGGAAAAATTACTTTTCCAAGGCTATCAACAGCGCCCTAAACCGCCCCCGCAAACTTTTCAAGCTGGTCACTCAGACCATGAATCCAGGATGTCTTGAAGCCCCCAATTCGGATACCCAAGAATTTTGCGATGAATTATCATATTACTTCTGTAACGGTCACCACCGTTTACGCCCTTCCATCAACCCACGACAAGCTTATCCGACACACCAACAAATCGGCAGACATGATCCATTCCATTTCCCATAATCAAGACGAGACTCCGCTCTGTACTTGTTTCCAAATGAATGGACACTTTATTGGTTTCTTAGCTTGCTTATATGTCCAGTACAGCATTTTAAAGTTAATCACAGGACAATGCAATCTCCACCCCCCTAATCATACACTGGGGCTAATTCTCTAGCAGACATTTCGGCACCAATACCGACGAGATCTATCACATTCCTTTATCAATAGAATTCAAACAAATACAATCACACAATGAATTTACCTTCAATCCACATCTAGAGACAGACGTACAGCCAACAACTTGTGATATCTCAAGACATCCTGCAAACATGAATTATTATTAATGTCCTATCTCATGTAATACATGAAGTATAATTTTATTAGCCACCCTACGCCCAAAGGGCACAGGGTGGACTTAGAACCAGGAGTTATTAGTGTCGCTGGCACAGGAGTATCTCTCATCCTTCCAAAGTCTCTGGTTTTCACGGTTCATTCTGTTACAACTTCATTAATAAAATTTGAGAGAATCCGGGAAAGCATTCAGCAAAACAATACCCCCCTCAACCCCCCCCCCCCCGCAATTATTCACACAATACCCATAGAAATTCACTGCAATCAGCAAAGTTCACTCTGGAACCCATCTCCATTGATGCCACTAAAAATATCATCGGTACTTTGCGAAACAGCACAGCGCCAAATGATATTATCCCCACCAAACTGCTGAAGGAATGTGCCAACATCCCGGCACCTCCTATCACGCAGCTTATAAACCAGTCATTCAAGGAAGGCATAGTGCCCTCCCAGTTGAAAGAGGGCATAATCCAACCCATCTTGAAGAAACCCGCCCTAGACCCCAAAGACCCAATTCACCGCCGTCCCATAACAGGCCTAAATGTTCTGTCCAAGGTAATGGAAAAAGTAGTGGTACAACAGCTGCAACAGCATCTAGATACCCATAACCTACTTGATCCATTTCAATCAGGTTTCCGTCCCAGACACGGGATGGAAACAGCACTGCTCAAAATATGAGACGACGCTCTCGAGGCCGCAGACGAAGGAGAATCTTGACTTCTGGTTCTGTTGGACCTAAGCGCAGCTTTCGATACTTTAGACCACAAACTATTACTGACTCGGCTAGCTGAAGTGGCCAGAGTCGCAGAAGGTGATTTATCTTGGTTCTCCTCTTTTTTGGAAAACCGATCACAAATAGTGAAATTGGGACCTTTCACCTTTCACTTCTGAAAAACGCACGGTGTCGTGCCGAGTCCCTCAAGGATCCCTTCTGTCGCCCGTGCTGTTTAACATCTATCTTCGTACTCTCTTTGAAATCATCATCAGCCAAAAACTGCTTTATCACTCATATGCAGACGACACGCAACTGTATTTGCAACAAAAAGGATCATCATCTCAATCTTCTCCTGTTTCACGCCAAGCGTATGAATCAACCTGCAACAACTTGGACACCCCCGTCCATTCTGGGCCAAATCATCACCCCTAGCTCCAAAGTCAAAAGTCTCTGGGTCATCTACGACATCTACGACACCTACATGACAATGGATGCGCAAATAGGGTCAGTAGTCAGCTGATCTCACCATCTGCTGCACCTACTACGCAGGCTTATTCCTTTTATTTCCAAAGAAGACATAGCGGTCATGGTGGGAACAATTGTTAACTCCAGACTGGACTATGCAAATGCCCTTTACCTCGGACTCCCAAAGTACCAAATCACTCGTCTGCAAGTCGTTCAAAATACGGCCGCCAGACTGGTGACTGGGAAAAAACCCTGGGAATCAATCTCACCCTCACTGAGAGCCCTTCATTGGTTGCCAGTAAAAGACGGAATTGCTTTTAAAGCACTCTGTCTAACGCATAAATGTATCCATGGGAAGGCTCCCCATTACCAATGCGAAAAAATAAAAGCTCACAACCCCAATCGCGTTCTGCGATCCACCAACCAAAATCTGCTCCAGATACCGAAAACCATTTACAAGTCCAAAGGAGAAAGAAGTTTTGCACTCCAAGGTCCCAGACTATGGAACGCTTTACCAACCAGCATTCGGTTGGAGGAAAACCATTTAGCCTTCAGGAGAAAGATCAAGACTCATCTCTTTTGATATCAAAGGAGACAGGAACAACGAGCGCCCAGAGGCGATTTAGTTTGCATGTGCCACGCTATATACGTTTTTCATTCATTCATTCATTTAAGACATCATCCTATACAAGTGCAAATGTGTTATCTGTGCGAACACAATTTATAATGTGTGCTAGTGCTGATCAATGAATATGTGTCCAAATATGTTTCCATTTGTTCAAGGATTCCAAAGTGCATAAATCGGCATAAAATCAACACCAACAAATCAAACAAAAAATCCATAAAAAGTCAACTCAATATTTAAGTTAAAAAAAATGCTGGTGAAATTAAAGAATTGTAATTTTTAATTGGCGAAAATGGTGACTCTTCACACCTGCCCCTCCTCAAGTCCACATTCACCAAAGAAATGTACCCCTACAGGGGTAAAAGGCCTTACAATGGAGTCAGCTCTTTAGCCTGAGTTCCCTCCTTGGTATCCGCAATCTCCTCTTCAGAGCTGTCCACCACAGTAAATCCTTTTGGTCTCTAGATGTCCTCCGAAAGGATTGAATGCCAAGGAAAAAAACTGGACCAAAGTCAGTCCAAAGTAGTGCAGGAACCTTTTTTAAAGTCGGACCGACTTGTGTCAGATTAGTTAAGATGGCTCTGATAGGGAACCAGTGATTTGTACACGTCATGCGACATGTACCCCCAAAGTCAAAGTCGCACCAGTGTGAACCAGGCCTTAGCTGAGAACTGTATGCGCTGGGTATAAACCAAAAGGAGAAAAATCACTTTATCTAAGGAAACATAAAATGTCTTCTCATTTGCCTCAACAAACAAAGTTATTATTTTCCCTAATAACCTGCACAGTCAGTTAATTTATATTGAAAGACCAGATAGAATAACACAATTACATTGTGCTGCTATAGATTTATAGGGCTGCCTACAGAATACTTTAATGGTTTTATCTTAGTGTTCACTGTTCAACTGTGCATGTCTGTTTATGGCCAGGAAATAATTCCATAGATATGCTGACATTGAGGGTGTAACCATTTTCTCTTTCGTATGTGCATGGTCATCCTAAAGAAATATCTCTCAATGCATATTTAAACTCCAAAACAAGAGTTTTATATTGCAGCTTGTCAGTCCTTAAATGTGGTGGCTGAATCCATTTTCTTTTTCAGTACCTTTAATTTTATATTAAATCATGTGATTATGACATACCTCCCAACTTTTTGAGATGGGAATGAAGGACACCTATCAGCAAATGCATGCAGGCATAGGACACACCTTGTGCCATGCCCCCTTAAAGGAGAATTGTATAAAAAAAAGATTGGTTAAACCCACAAGTGCTTTTTTTACCACTACTATTACTTTATATTGGCTTTTAAATTTTACAAATGCAGCAATTTAAAATTTGGATGCAATGTTTAGCACTGGAAAACACTTTTTGATCAATAAAAAGTGCATTTATATACATCTATATAGATCAAACCAAAATGAGGGACAAATGAGGAGGAATGAGGGACATTGCTCCAAATCAGGGACAGTTCCTTTGAAATCAGGGACAGTTGGGGGCTATGCTATGACCTTTCTTGTTTTAGGGGGGTCATGCTCACTCATGCCACTGTATCTATATAGGGAAAACATGATTGTACTCGGAGTCTCACGTAATCGTGCTAAGGAAAGGTCTGAGGGGAAAACAGGGAAATTGATCTGAGGTGGGAAAGTGAACCTGAGGTGTGCCGGGGTCACGTGGTCAGTATGCCTAAAAGGGGGCATACCCAAGTAGAAGTAAAAGAAGAAATAGCAATAAAAAACAGGATGGGTGGGTGAAAACCGACGCCCAGAAGGAGGATGGAGGGCGGGTTTAAATACCTCCCGACTCCTCCTACAAACCCAGGCTGACCTTCGGTCAGCCTTTCACTTGTACTCAGAGTCTCAGGTAATCGTGCTAAGGAAAGGTTTGAGGGGAAAACAGGGAAATTGATGGGGAAAGTGATGAGGTGGGAAAGTGACCTGAGGTGTGCCAGGGTCACGTGGTCAGTATGCCTAAAAGGGGGCAAAAAATAAAACAGTAGGATGAGCTAGCCAAGAGATTCGAAATGAAACTAACTGTATGCAACCACAAGCCCCCAACGTAAGAATGCCTATGACAGACATGTGGAGCTGACATATGTCCGGAAAAGAAAGCTGACTACCGCCAATCTAACTTCTCAACAATGAGAATACAGACCCCTCGACGAATGGCAGCAGAAACTGCACCTCTACTGCAAGCACGGCCCGGAGAGGATATTGAAGTTCTACCCTGGTAAGCAGCAGGGTATGGCTACGAGTCATGCCCTGTGCTAGCAGAGAAGGGAGTACTAGGGAAAGTAAAGTGGCCTATCCCCGAGTACATCCGCAAAAGTCTAGTGCCCAGACTGTCCTGGGCCCAGCTTGAAAACCTGTTTGAGCTGAAAGTGGCAAAAGAAGCAAAAAGGCAAGTAGGAACTGAATGTCAGTGAGAAAAAGAACCCAGGACTTGAAGATCGAGCTCCGTCTGTAAAAAAAGAAGGCCGTATCAGGAGTTTCAAGAAGAGCGTGCTACCATGCATAGAATTCGTAACCGGAGAAAGACAGATGGCGGCAAACTCTGCGATATCTGCTGCCCGTGACATGAAATCTGCAAAGAAGAACAACATTGTTAAAAACATAGTCAACGAGCCCCAACTCACCTTAGGAAAAGGAAAAATCCCTACCTCCCTTACCCCTACCTACGTAGGTGTCCCTGACTAACACACACAGTAACGTAGAGCAGGAACGAAAATGTAGCGGAAGACTGAAATGTGTCAGTCTCAAGAAACTAGCAAGGCTGAGCAACCTGAGGCAAATCAGGCCAATTAAAAACGTAACACTCAAGCCTATGAACCTGAAGACGTGTCAGGCAAGTGATGTAAGTAGTGAGATAATGTGACGTATGAACGTGATGAAAGCCGTGAGAAGCGGATGAGGGGACTTGCCACCGCACAAGCCAATTAGAAACGAACATCTCAATCTGACAGTACCCGTAGACGTGACAGGTAACCAGCAGTGGAGAGTGGCCATGAACAAATATGAATGCACAAACTATGAAAATAAAATGTAGGTAAGTGTGGACTAATGCAGCTGGACTGAGAATGAGACAAACCCATGAATTGCAAAGGCCGAGCAACCTGAGGCGTAGCAGGCAAATTAAAAACGTACACTCAGGCCTGATGAACCTGAAGACGTGTCAGGTCATAGTATGTCGAGATGCATGAAACGTATGAGAAACGGATGAGGAGACTTGCCATCGTACAAGCCGATTAAAAACGATCATCTCAATCCGTAAGCACCCATAGACGTGATGGGTGACCCCCCCAGCGGTGAAACGCCATGAATCTACAATGATGATATTAAACTACCAACTAGAAACCATCACGACTGAAACCTGTATGATAGACCTGAAGTTGCATGAGCGACAGGAAGTAGTATGAGAGACATAAGCACCCGAGTAGCATGAGAAGTAAAAAAGCATGAGAAGTGAATAGAATGAGAAAACGTGAATAGTACGAGAAACGTGAATAGTACGAGAAACGTGAATAGTACGAGAAACGTGAATAGTACGAGAAACGAAAAAACATGAGAAACACGAATAGCATGAGAAGCGTAATACACTTGAGAACATAATACCCAGAACAGCGTAAACGTATGAGAAGCTTAATCGTGTGAGAAGCGTAATCGTGTGAGAAGCGTAATCGTGTGAGAAGCGTAATCGTGTGAGAAGCGTAATCGTGTGAGAAGCGTAAATCTATATGATAGACCTGAAGTTGCATGAGCGACGTGAAGTAGCATGAGAGACATAAGCACCCGAGCACACGAATAGCATGAGAAGTAAAAAAAGCATGAGAAGTGAATAGTACGAGAAACGTGAATAGTACGAGAAACGTGAATAGTACGAAAAACGAAAAAACATGAGAAACACAAATAGCATGAGAAGCGTAATACACTTGAGAACATAATACCCAGAACAGCGTAAACGTATGAGAAGCGTAATCGTATGAGAAGTGTAATCGTATGAGAAGCGTAAAACGTATGAGAAGCATAAAACGTATGAGAAGCGTAACCGTACATACACACATTAATAACCAATAATTGCATCACAACTAAAACCTGCAAGAGAAACGTAAATACGAGAAAACATGAATAGCATGAGAAACGTAACGTAAAACGCACCGTAGAAGCGTAAAATTGTCTGAGGAACGAAAAAACAAGAGACATAACTGCATGAAACAATGTAAAATAGCATGAGAACATGACTAGCCTGAGAAACGCGACACATGAAAGTGCAAAGCACAAGAACATGACTAGCGTTAGAAACATAATCGCAAGGGAACATGACCAGCATGAGAAACGTGATCGCCTGGGAACCGTAACTAGCTCGAGAAATGTGCACATGAGAAACTTAACCGCATGGACATGAGAAATGAAAACACACGAGTAAACCATGAGAAACGTAATCACATGAGAATATGACATCCTGAGAAACGTCACGCAATCACGAGAACGTAACCGCATGAGAAACGTAACGCATGAAAAACGTGATCGCCTGAGAACCATGAAAAACGTGATACCATGAGAAACGTAATTGCATCAGTAACAAACACATGAGCCGTAATCGCATGAGAAACGTAATCAGATGAGGAACCATGAGAACGCAATTGCATGAGAAACTATGAGAAACGTAATTGCATGAAAAACGTAGTCGCATGAAAAAACATAAACGCATCCGAAACAAACTCACATGAGAACATAAAACCATAATCGCATGAGAAACAAACCCGCATGAAACTGCAATCGCACCAGAAACGTAATCGCATGAGAACATAATACCATGGGAAACGTAATCGCATGGAAACATAGTCGCATGAAAAACAGTCGCCTGAAAAAATTTAATCGCATCAGAAACATGATACCATGGGAAACGTAATCATATCAGAAACATAATACCATGGGAAACGGAGTCGCATGAAAAAACGTAGTCGAATTAGAAACATATACCATGGGAAACGTAGTCGCATGGGAAACGTAGTCACATGAAAAACGTAATCGAGTCAGAAACATACCATGGGAAATGTAGTCGCATGGGAAAAGTAACCGCATAAGAAGACACCATGAGAAACGTAATCGCATGGAAACGTAGTCGCATGAAAAACATAGTCGCATGAAAAAAAAAGTAATCGCATCAGAATACCATGGGAAACGTAATCGTATCAGAAACATAATACCATGGGAAACGTATATGCATTCGAAACGTAGTCGCATGAAAAACGTAATCGAGTCAGAAACATACCATGGGAAACATAGTCGCATGGGAAGCGTAGTCGCCACATGGGAAACGTAGTAGAATTAGAAACATATACCATGGGAAACGTAGTCGCATGGAAAACGTAGTCACATGAAAAACGTAATCGAGTCAGAAACACACCATGGGAAACGTAGTCACATGGGAAACATGATACCATGGGAAACATAGTCGCATGGGAAACATGGTCGCATGGGAAACATGGTCGCATGGGAAGATACCATGAGAAACGTAATCGCATGAGAACGTGATCGCATGAGAAACGTAGCACACGAGGACCGTGATCGCACATGAACATGATTGCATGAGAACCATGGGAAACATAATCGCATGAGAACTACCATGCGAAACGTAATCGCATGAGAACCACCATGAAAACCGTGATTGCATGAGAAACGTAACACGATGACCACGATCGTACACGAATGTGATCGCATGAGAACGTGACCGCACGTGAAACATAATCGCATGAGGACATCACTAGCATAAGAAACACATTGCAGGAGGACATTACTAGCATAAGAACACATAGCATGTGGACATAAATAGCATGAAAAACGTAATCGCCTAACATGAATCGCCTGACATGAATCGCCTGACATGAATCGCATAACATGAATCGCATAACATAAGAGAAACGTAACCATCAGAAGAACCTTAACTGGCAGGAGAAACTTAAACTTTGACGGGGAGCCCTCAGCACCCACCGGGCTGTCACTGGGAGACGTGTCACAGGGGAGGAAACAGGCCGCGCTGGGGAAGATGCTCCTTCAGCCAAACAGCGCTCAGCTACATGACACAGCTAGGAGGAAGCAGAGTGCGGACAGGGAAAGCACATGCCCACACACCCGACCCCCCCCCTGCACCGGGATGCGACCTCCGATGCTGACTGAGCCAAACTACCGCACCTGACCCAACCAACATCCCCCCATGAGAGGTACTAGACTAGCTTGAGGAGCCATGGAGCGGGTGATGTCATTGGAGCAAACGGGGGGCGGGAGGAACAGGCGGGCAGTCTCCATGGAGCCCTGTACCACGTGGAAGTGGGTGCCCGGAGGAGTGAGAGGTAGGACGGCTGGTTCCTCTCTCACCGAGTATGCCCAGGGGAGCAGGAGGGAGAATGGAGGGACCCCCCACAGCGTGAGCCCGAGTGGAGAAGCAGGCGGCCCCTATGATGCTGACAAGGGCCTGGCTGACATGGTGGACAGCCCCCCCAATGGTGCCTGCCACAACTACAGACCTGCACCCCCCCTGCAAGCATCGGGAGAAGCGGGGGGGCGTTTGGGGTGAGCGGTGCTCAGCTGACAGAGGAGGATGGGGTACAGACAGTCCGGTCCGCTGGGAATCCTGAGGAGAGCACAATGGACACCTGCAGCAGCTGCCTCCCTTGCTCTGGACAGAAACAGGAAGTGATGTGCAATACCCAGAAACCCCACACACAAGAAAACCGACGCCCAGAAGGAGGATGGAGCGCGGGTTTAAATACCTCCCGACTCCTCCTACAAACCCAGGCTGACCTTCGGTCAGCCTTTCACTTGTCACAAGGCTGCTCCCACTATTCTGACTAAAAACAAATTTTTCTCTCTTCGTCTCTATTATTATATAGGGTTCAGGGAAATATGTGATTTATATAGCTTGGAAGAAAGATATGTTTACAATTCAGCTCACAGGAAGTGACAACAAAGCAGTTGGATACTTTTTTTCCAACTGCCCCTGAACTCATTCAATGTTATCCTATGTGACCATGTACTCAGTCTCGTTTATTGCCGTTTTTAGGTAGTTGCGTTTAACAGCGTTTCCTTGAAAGCAAAAAAATGGGTTCAGACGCAGAAGATTTCCACGTTTTAGTCGCCAAACGTGGCTAAACGTGGTAACCCGCGTTTAGCAGCATTTTGTTTATAGGCGTTTTTCATTTTTGGTCATTTAAAAAAAATATATATATATATATATATATATATATTTTTTTTTATTATTGAAACACTTCTAAACACAAACGCGGCTAAACGTGGCATGTAAACGCGGTAAAACGGACGTTTTAAACGTGAGTTACTATCTGTCAAGTTTAAACATTTAAGAGCAGTTGTAAAAGCGCCCCGTGTACATGGAGCCTTACATTTAAAGCTAAGAAAGGGACTGAGGACAGGATGGGGAAGCAGATGCTAGAACTTATCCCCCTTGCGTGTAGCTGGAGGGAGGGAGAGGAGGAGAGGAGGAGAGGCCGTCAGCGCTGCAGGGGGAGGAACAGGAGGATTGGTATATTCAATAATACAGAATAGCTGGTCCTCCTGCTCGGCAGATGCTGGGCCCCCCTTTGAACACAAGGACACAGGAAGGCAGGCTGTAATGCCTTATTATCTGCTCTTGTGATCAGTGTAATTAGGGTGTGCCCAGGCACACTCAGCACACCTCCTGTGCACGCCTATGCTCCTCTGTATCAATATGCTGATGACATTTTTAAAACAAAACCTTCCCATTTTCAGTACATACCTTATTTTAGATCCAGTGACATTACCAATGGGTAGCTATGCTTCTTTATGCAATGCAGGCAGATCATGGCTGATGAGAGGAACAGGCATGTTACTGTATATACAGTAACTTACCAAAAACACCACAGCACCCTGTCTCAGTATTCCTCTCATGGGGCGATGGGCTGGCTCTTGGGGATTTATTCAAAAATCAAAAAATCAAAAGTAAATGTAAAGTACTAATTGTTAAGATAATTCTTCCCCTGTGATCAGTCAAACTTCAAGTGTTTCAGAAGCAAGATACTTTATTTCAGTTGCACCGGTACAACTGGATGAGATCTACATGCTAAGAGAAAAAGCAAAAGTCCAATACAGACACAAGGTGTGTGACGACGTTTATAGTGTCAACAGGAAGAATACTATTGGCTAAAAGACCACCGGTGGCTCATGACGCAAACAAGCTTTATTGCCAGTCACAGTGTCTTTTTACAATTCTTAGCAAAGGTTGATTTGAAGAAGTAACACAAACAATAGAATTAGGCTAGGTAAAGCCACGTGTCCTTAGAATCCATTACAGAGGCAAGATTAAGCAACGTGTCCTTAGAATCCATTTTATATTTCTACAAATAGTCACACAATACACATAAAAAAACTTTTCCAACATTCCCTCCTCTTGTGTGGCTATTTTATCTCAACACATTTCGATGATAGTCCCTGTGTTTTACGCACTTTCGGATTATATGTCATTAAGTTGAGCTTCAACGTCCACGCAGGTCTCCTCGGAGGTAGGAAGTGCTTGATACATTGTTCTCGAGATTGCAGTTTCGATCACTTTTTGTGAAAGTCCTCGAACACAGGGAATGCAACAACATCCGCAAGTGACCAGAACGGCCAAAGCCACAGCAATTCAGATCATACATGATGCGATAAGTCCAGTCCATTTACCAAACCATACCTGAATTCTCTAATTCATTCGATAGAGCAGTTAGTCCTTCCAGGGCTTTGGTCACAGTCCCCCCAGGGGCTGTATTGTTTGGGATAAAGGTACAACACATGCTACCAAACATTTTGCATACCCCTCCTCTTTCAGCTAAGATCATATCTAAAGCCATTCGGTTCTGCCATGCCATTAGAGAGGTGGGGCCCAGCTGTTCTGCTAGACCTTTTACAGCGTCCCTGGTATAGTTTACAAATCGTTGTTGGTTGTAATATATATATAGTTAATCCAGTCAACATTTTTATCTATAGATACCCACCAGAAAAGAGACTCAAACCCAGCTGTTACCTGACTCCTGGCCTTAAACTCATTCGGCACCCCTCGAGGAACTACAATCTCATCTATGTAGATCTGGGAGTCAAATGACCCTTTGGGAGAGGTGTCCCTTCCATACCGTTGGTAACCCTTAGTCCACGGGTGTTCTGACAGGATTCTCAGGGGCATAACCAGCTGGACCATAGCACAATCCCCTCAGGCATTGGCCGGGATCCTAGCTCGCAGTTTCTTATCCCCACACATCTACCAGACATCAGCTCTCTGAATGTCATGTTCCACCCAGTCACCATTTTCCTTGTTAATCCTCTCCGCACTGCAATCATCAGGTAGTGACCCAAGATCCACCGCGCTACTGTTCCCTGGGAGTGTAAAACAAGTAAAATTGCCCGGATAAGTAGCAACCGCTGGAGGTATCTGAGGTCTCTGTACTGGGGGAAACAACAAACTCAATGTGTGACAGGTAGAATTTGTTTCTGGTTTATAACTCTTATTATACAACCGCAGCATACATTTTAAACCTTCTGGATCTGTATTTTTAATCTAGAGGAAAAGGCACTGTTGCTAAATGTGGTCTAGCTCCAGCACAAACTAAACAGTTTTTCTTTTTAGAGTTTTAACCGTGTATCTTAACCATTCTAACCACTCATTTTTTTCTTGGTAACCCGTCTCCAAAGCTATGGCATTTCTACTGTTAGGTTAGTAAATCTTACAGTGTTTACTCAGAACTTCTATCTTACTTGGAATATAACAAACATATTTATCTGCCCATTGGAGCCTTCTTGCTTCAGTTAAGTCCCCACAGTCCACCATTTGGCAAAAATCAACTAAAATGGTACTAGTTACTCCTTCTATGAAGGTTAAGTTTAAGGCCTTCGCCGTATATGCCCAGTCTAGAGGTTCCTTCTCTTTCCAGTTTCTGCCTCCACGTATAGACGTCTCACCTAGAGTCACCAGTAGACCCAAGATAATAACTGTCCCTTTCATCCTAACCAGCTACAGAGCCCCGGGGGGTAAGGTAATGGAGTTCTTCACCGGTTTGAGATAAGCCCCGCCTTGTGCAGAACCTCCCTTTGTAGCCAGACTTTTTACCAGAGCTCTGTCGCCAACTGACCCTGCTCTGCCTGTAAAACCTTTTTGTAATGGGACTGGTGAGTCCAGGTAGACCTCTCTGCAATCCTTATTGCCGTGGGAGTGGTGAGAAGAACCTGATATGGCCCCTCCCACTTAGGCAAGTGCCAATGTTTCCTTTTGTATTATTTTTATCAGGACCCAGTCTCCTAAATGGATTTTCTCTTCTCCTTTGGATTGGACCTTCTAGAATAGAACAGACCTCATTAATTTGTTTCTGTTTCAACAAGTTAGACATATATTCTGCTAAGGTACGTTCAGATTCTTCAACTGGTGTTTCATTTAGTAGTAAGGGTATTCTATATGGCCTCCCATGTATCATTTCGAATGGACTCAAATCTTAATGGGATCCATTATCGCTGTAGATCTTTTCAGGGATTCCAAACCTAGGAATTATATCTCTTAGTAATGCTTTGGCTACAGTCTGTGCATCCGCACTTCCTGTCGGGAATACCTCCACCCATTTGGTCAAAGCATCTATTATTACCAGACAATATTCTTTCCTTTCACATTTGTCCAATTCAATAAAATCCATGCAAATGTGTTGGAATGTATATTGTGGTGTGGGGAACTTTCCTTTTCGTGGTCTTATGCCTCCCTGAGCATTGTGTTTTGCACATATAATGCATTGAGAACAAAAAGTTTTTGAGTAGTTTGTGAAGCCATATGTACAATACCTTATTTAACATCTCAGTCATCCCCCTGTTTGACACATGAGGTACTCCATGTGTCAACACTTCTGCATACCTAAATAGGGATTTTGGCAATACCGGTTTTCCTTCAGGTGATATGTAAATGTTATCTATTTCCAATATTGTTTCTCCGGGGGGTGCACTCTGCTGTATATCAGTAAGGACTGTATGATCTATCTCTATGATCTCCAGTTCTGTCATTATTGATGTGTTTCTTGTGCCGCTATTTTAGCCCCTTCATCTGCTCTTTTATTTCCCTTCAAGCTTTCAGCCTGTGTCACTACTGCATATCCGGTTACATTTGTGCCATCTGGATTTTTTCTACTGGAGCCATCAAGAAAAAGTTACATGTTAGGATTAGATAATGGTACATCTTTCAAATCACTTTGTGACAGTACCTTTTCAGCGATGGCAGCAGTACAGTTATGTTTATGGCCATCAGTAGGGAGTGGTAGTAGTGTGAATGAGTTTAATGTAGTACACCTCTGTATCGTTAAGTGAGGTTGTGTCAAGAGTATTGTCATACAGTAAGGTGTCGTGCTGGGCTCAAATGTGATATATTTTGCTGTAAAAGAATAACAGATACTGCATAAGGTACTTTGAGTGTCAATGGGTAATATAGCACTATAGATGCTGAGGCCTTTACTGCTTCGGCTGCAGCTACCACTGCCTGTACACAGGGTGGAAGTGCTCTAGTTACACTGTCTAGTTTTGTAAAATAGTAAGCAATTGGCCTCTGGTGCTCACCATGTGACTGTGTAAGTACTGATGTCTTGTGACCTTCCCTTAAATCTACTGTTTGTTCGAAAAAAAGTTTTGTCATATTTCGTTAAGGCTAGCACTGATAAACTAGAAAGGACTTGTTTTAGGTCAGTAAAGGCTATCTCTGTTTCCTCACTAAATTTTATAGCATCCTGTGGGGCCATGGGGTTACCATGTAAGGCATGGACCAACAGGGCAGTCAATATTGAATACCCGGGGATCCAAATACTACAAAAATTCCTCATGCCCAAAAAATACATAATTTTTTTTTTTCTTCTACACCTGTAGGAGGATTCGAATTCTCGCTCCATCCAGGTGCCGACCTTCTTTTGAGATATTATACCCCAAGTATTTGACCTGCTGTTGCCACAACTAGAATTTTAGTGTTATTTACCTTATGTCCTTGATCATGGAGAAAATACAACAGAGCCATTGTATCAGTCCTACAAACCTACTCTGAGGGAGACGCCACTAGAATGTGTCTTCATAGAGGAGTTGGCTTCCCCCTAGGGGCACAAATTGAGCCAAGTTTGAGGACATTACCTGTGAAAAGATGGTGGGAGACTCACAATAGCTCTGGGCAACCTGGTGAAGGTAAACCTTTTCCCCCGGTAAGTGAAGGCAAACCAAAATTGATAGTCGGGGTGCACTGAAATGCTAAAAAAAAACATTACTAATTTCAATCACAGAGAAGAATTCATTCCCTAGATCCAAATCATTCAATAGTGTGTGTGTGGATCTGGTACCACAGGAGCTATTGGTATAACTGCGTGGTTAACAACTTGTAAATCCTGTACCATTCTCCAGCCTGTGGAAGGCGGAGCCTTCTTAATAGGGAAAAGAGTGGTGTTACAGGGGCTGTCAGGACACAAAATAATCACCCCTGTTTGTAAAAATGTATCTATTACAGAGGCTATACCATCCTCTGCTTCCTTCTATGGGACTCCTCTGTTTCCGCCTCGGCAGTGTACATCCACTACATCCTCATCTCCTTCAACATTTTGCACAAAAACCTTTACTTTCAAATTTGTTTCCCATTGTTTTCAGATACTTCTCTGAATGTTTAGCATATTGTAAAACATCTAGAACTGATGCAGTTCAGTAAATAACCATATTTTAACAATGTAATCTTTATGATCCTGTTTTAATCCATTTACAAAAGCTATTTTTAGCCGTTGCTGATATGCACTATTCACATCCTCAGATTCGGGGATCCCGGAAAACACTTTAAAAACATCTCGTAGTTTATTTAGGTAGTCACTGATACTCTCCTTGTACTGTCATATTTATTTTCTGCCAATCAGTCCTTTGAATCCATCTAAGCTGACATCTATTCAGTAATGCAGTCAACCTGCAGTCAAGTCTGGGCTATCTGGAGGTAATGGATCTCTTCGCCCCTGTCCGTCTGCTAGGCCGCAATGGTCCCAATCCCATTTTACGGAAGCCCAATCTGATCCCAGTACTCTCCTCAGGGCTCTCTCTACCTCCACCCCATTCAACTTATTACTGTTCCATAATCCCTCTATGTTTTCAATAAATTCTGCTTAACCTAATTTTGGATGTTTTATGTGTTCTGTAGCCTTTTGTATGTCCTTCTCAGTCCATGGCCTGAAAATAGTCATTGTCAGGGGATGCTGTCCTCCAAACCCATCCGCCTGTCCTCCCCTGGGGTTTGGGACTTCTATCAAGGGGTATTGTTCACCATCATCTACACCATACCTAATAGGAGGTTTACTTAATCTCTTGGCTCCTGCTGAGGCACCTAGTGCATAGGTTATGGCATCAGTTAAAGTTTCAATGATTGATCTCTTTAGCTCCGAGATCATGCTGCTATCTGGAGAGATTAAGGAAGTAGGGTCAGGGTCTTGTTCAGAGGCGGTTCCTCTGACAGGGGTGGATGTCACAGGGAGGGTGGTACTTTGGGCAGTGGCTTGCACCTGAGGGGGAGGACCATTATAAAGAAGGTGGTCTCTGGGTTCTACAAATTAAATCATCCTCTTTGTCCACTAGGGGAAGTTGGGCTTGGCATTTTTCTTTTGTTCTTCTAGAATGTTCAAGCCAGCATGCCGCCATTTCTAACTTACACCTTCTCTGATCTTAACAATTTAAGCATTTTCACCAAATTCTAGCAACCTTTTACAGTTAAATTATTCTAAAAAACACATTTTCTTTCCCTTTTAGCACAGTATATCACAATTTTAGGGTCTTTGTTATGCATACATTTCTTATCTCTTTCTAATGGTGCATTAGGAATACAACAGCAGCACAGACAATACATCCCTTTACAGAAATTATTCCCCATGGTGCACGTTTGCTTCAGTGTTGAGTTTAGAATACAAGACCGGTAATTCTACTCTTAAACCCCACCAAAATCTATAATACAACAGCAAAGTCTAAATTCCCCAAACAGGAAACCTATGCACACATATATTTTACCATTACCCCCCCCCCTCTTTTTTTCTTTTTTTTTAGAAGCACAGTGTGTTTAAAACAAACACAGACAAAAAACAAACAAACAAAACAAACAACTAAAAAAAAGGTGACCTGGTCTGTATTCACGCGCGCGCACACACAAAAGAGCAAGTGTACTTAGCTTAGATAGGCGGACAAGTCATTAACAATACATATGTCCGAAAGGGGGGGGGTGGGAGGTTAAAGTCCGGTGTCTAAACACAAGATTGCAGACACGTTAAAACATAACTGCCTGAACAGAAAAATGGCATTAATTGGGCTTTCTAATAACTTGTAAAACACTGGGGTAGCGATCCTTGGGCCACGATAACAATAAGAATACAGGAAAATCAAATCAAAACAAAAATGTTAAAACATGTGTGTGCAGCAGTACTGTAAAAAAAAAAAACTGTAAAGTTGGCCATTAGAAAAAAAAGAAGATGGTACTACACCACCTATTACAGAAAAAGTGATCACCAAGAAAACAGTAGGCCTCGCAATCTGTGTAGATCACTCGCCTACTTTTAGCGCTTAAATTGTCGGGTACGCAACCTACGACATTCGGTATACCCTTCAAATCTTTTTTTTATCTGTCCCGGACAGCAGGCGACGTCCATTTTTACCTCAGGCAACGCCCCAAATGCCTGTTTTACAGTGGACTATTAAGATGTCATACAATCAGTCTCAATGTCTGTTATTACAACTCATCAGCGGACTATTAAGATGTCATACAATCAATCCCAGTCTGTTCTATAACTCATAACCAGAATCAAGCAGAGAAAAAGAAAAAAAAGAATAGACTTAGAGAGAGAGAAAAAAAATGTAATTTAAAGTATCTTACCTCCCAAACACACTAGAAGGACTGGATCATGGCAGGTTCGGAACCAGATGGTTGAACCCGGGTCCCAGTAGCAATCGGCCCCTATTTGACCACAAATGTTATGTGGGAGGACTTATTTTGTCAGTGAGTTTTGAGATCCGATACCCACTGATTTCTGATCGACCATTGGACCCGGGCTTCACACATTGGTAGCGGCTCGAAGGACCAAATGTTAGGATAATTCTTCCCCTGTGATCAGTCAAACTTCAAGTGTTTCAGAAGCAAGATACTTTATTTCAGTTGCACCGGTACAACTGGATGAGATCTACATGCTAAGAGAAAAAGAAAAAGTCCCATACAGACACAAGGTGTGTGACGACCTTTATAGTGTCAACAGGAAGAATACTATTGGCTAAAAGACCACCGGTGGCTCATGACGCAAACAAGCTTTATTGCCAGTCACAGTGTCTTTTTACAATTCTTAGCAAAGGTTGATTTGAAGAAGTAACACAAACAATAGAATTAGGCTAGGTAAAGCCACGTGTCCTTAGAATCCATTACAGAGGCAAGATTAAGCAACATGTCCTTAGAATCCATTTTATATTTCTACAAATAGTCACACAATACACATAAAAAAACGTTTCCAACACTAATGCACTACCATAAAGTGTTAAATAACGAGTGCTTAATAATAAAGTGCTAAGTTGTTATTATGATGTGATATACTTTGAGAAGAAATATCTGTATTATAGCACTTTATATTTGAGTAATTAGCGCTGCTTCACTATACATATTTTTTTCAAAAATCAAAATGTTGTGATGGGTGGATGCCACTCTGAAGCAATGGGCATTTTGGGGCAGACTGCATATGCCTGCAGCCTGTTATATATATTGACCACACGTGACATGATTTAAAGACATGAAATCCAATGACTAAAAGGCATGGGTCAGGGACAGTAAAGCTGAGGAGGAAATGGCAATGTGATGCTGGGTGTCAGCCAGGCAGAAAACGCGATGACTTACTATACACTGTGAGAAGCACAATTAGAGCAAGCAATTTCAGTGCTGAATAGGAGTCTGTAAAACTGAGAAAGACTGAAGGTAAGCCTGGAGTATATTGTAGTTTTAACTATTTTTATAGAAAAAGGGTTTGACCATAACATAGAGGTATAATCAATCGCTCAACAACTTTTTTTTTTTTCTTTTTTTATGGCTGCAGCTCCAACCCTTTTTCTATAAAAATAGTTAAAACTACAATATACTCCAGGCTTACCTTCAGTCTTTCTCAGTTTTACAGACTCCTATTTAGCAGTGAAATTGCTTGCTCTAATTTCATTAATGATTGCCAGATTAATGTTATCTTTGTAGGTCCCCGTGCATAAAGACTACTAATACTACAAAGCTACAAAGGCTATGATATATTAAGGAACTTTGACTTTCATAGCACATCATCTTGCATTAGTTAGCTGGGACCAGTTGTGCTTTTTTGTTCTCAAATGGAGAAAATAAAGACAGTCAATGTAACTTGTTAGGCCTTGTTCACACAGGGCATACAATATTGCATGTCTGTGCAGCGCTACAATTACCCGCAAGGGGGAGCTCAAGTGTTTCAAGCATTCCTCATGCAAGTAGATTAGCTAATGTCAATTGGGACACAGAGGCTCTATGAACATGTCCACTGTGCCCCAATATGACATTCATATGGGTGTGGGTACCTGAGTGCAGACAATGTGAGTTTGGGCACCCACAGCTACACAGATCTCATATTGGGACACAGCAGTGGTGTCCATACTCTGCTTTGTCCCAATGGGACTGTTTGCACAGGGATGCACAGAACACCTCTGCATGCTCATGCAGGTAAACACGACCCTGCATGGGTGTGCAGTATTTTATGTCCTGTATGAACAAGGCCTTAACCACTTAAGGACCGCCTCCTGCACATATACGCCGGCAGAATGGCACGGCTGGGCACATCCACGTACAGGTACGTCCTGTACTAGTACCCAGCCGCGGGTCGCCGGGCATGCGGGACTCGCCGGGACCGGGACTGCGGGACTCGTGGCCCCGATCGCCGCTGGAGTCCAGCGATTGGTCCCCGGAGCTGAAGAACGGGGAGAGCCATGTGTAAACACGCCTTCCCCGTCCTTCACTGTGGCGGCGTCATTGATGGCGTGATCCCTTTTATAGGGAGACACAATCAATGACATTACACCTACAACCACACCCCCCTACAGTTGTAAACACACATTAGGGAACACATAACCCCTTCAGCGCACCTTTGTAGTTAATTCCCAAACTGCAAATGTAATTTTCACAATACACAATGCAATTTAAATGCATTTTTTTTCTGTGAAAATTACAATGGTCCCAAAAATGTGTCAAAATTGTCCGAAGTGTTCGCCATAATGTCGCAGTCACGAAAAAAAAACGCTGATCGCTGCCATTAGTAGTAAAAAATTAAAAATTCATAAAAATGCAATAAAACTATCCCCTATTTTATTGTAAACGCTATACATTTTGCGCAAACTAACCGATAAACACTTATTGCGATTTTTTTTTTAACAAAGATAGGTAGAAGAATACATATCGGCCTAAACTGAGGAATACATATTTTTTTATATATATATTTTTGGGGGATATTTATTATAGCAAAAAGTTAAAAATATTGTATTTTTTTCAAAAATTGTCGCTCTATTTTTATTTATAGCGCAAAAAATAAAAACTGCAGAGGTGATCAATACCACCAAAAGAAAGCTCTATTTGTGGGAAAAAAAGGATGCAATTGTCTGTTAAAGCGACGCAGTGCCGAATCGCAAAACCTGGCCGGGTCCTTTAGCTGACTAAAGGTCCGGGTCTTAAGTGGTTAAAGTACGCTGTAAATATAAACCAAATCACTAAAACCTTTAAGATGTTAATGTAATTTCAAAGTTATTTTTAGTCATTTTAAATATGCAGCTTTCTGTCATCACTTCAACTTTCACACCTGTGTGCCCATATATACCAGAGCAATTTAGTCTTCAATAGTTTCTATTGAGTTTTAAGAAATACAAAAAAAAAGAAAAAGAATGCTTCAATAAGGTTGTACAAACATACAGTTAGTCCTCCTTAAAGGGGCAATAAGTAGTTTTAGAATCTTGCACAATTTTTTATAGCTACATAACACAGAATACAAAACTAGCCAAAATTATTCCGGGGGGGGGGGGTAAAAGGGGTAAAGGATGACAGCAAGCAAGAGGAGGGTGAATATAGGAGGAGATAAAGATCACCAGCTTAAATACTGTATCATATGAGAAAGAATAATATTTACGTTTGTAACATACATTTCGGGTTAGTAAGCCAAAAAGACCAGTTGTAAATACATTTCTCAATTTGTAATTTTTTTCTAGCTATCAGCTTTTCCATATCACACACTGAAAGTTAAGGTTAAAGATTGTTGTGTAGAGAGTAGGGGTGTCTGTGGATCTCCAAAGTCTAGTGCCAGAGCAATTTAAGACTCTGCAATACCTTTGTCATTACTACCACAGTAATACATATTTATTGGGACAAACTAGGCTCTTTAGTGATATAGCAAAAATGTTTTTTATATGCAGTCTATAAATTTACTCTTTTCCTTTTTGTTCATAAAAAAAAAAAACATGTAAAAACCAAATACTTTTTTTTTAATTCTCAGTCTTGTTTATGATGACACTACACTTATGATGCTGGTACAAAGCACTGTAAAATGATGTACAAATTAAATAAAGGCAATTTTTTAATTTGTGCATTGTTTAATGCAACATAAAAAATAGCAACAAAACCAAAAATGTCATATTATTGCTCAATTTAAATACCATTAAATTAGCAGTAGAATAATAGCTGAAAGGGAAGGGGGGGGGGGGGTTCATTTGGGTGTATTATGATTGATTAACTAATTGTTACTAAGGCACTAAATAGGAACACATTTTAGTTAAAAAAAGTTTTTTTACTTGTAAGGTTGCTTCAAATGGTACAGACTGAATGTCACACATCTAAAACAGTAAATGCAAACTAACAATAATATTACATTGCATTTCTGAACAACAGCTCTGAATGGTATTTACAAACATATTTTTGACATTTGCCAGAAAGAGTGGCAAGAGGTAAGGCATCAGTGGAAAGGGGATGTGGCATGCTAGGTGTGCCCTGCATACTTTGATTGTGTTTGTCAGGGCATACATAGCTCTTCTATGGTCTGCAGCTGGCTAAAATAATACCTGACGATCCTTGCCACTAAAGCGAAGTTCCACACATTTAAAAGTCAGCAGTTACAAAAAGTGTAGCTGTTGACTTTTAGTAATCAGACACTCACCTGTCCCATGGTCCAGCGATACGAGCGTACGAAGCCCCGCTCCTCTCCTCTTCTCTCCGTGGCTTCACAGCCGGGTGTGAATTACGCCTGCGCTGCACGCTGTGAATGGCCGGGCAATCTCCTGGGAGCTGTGATGTGTCCCAGAAGATTACAGGGAGGGAGGGGGGAGAGTTGATCTTCCTTCTGGCGCATTGGCGCCAGGGGAGAAAGTGGGAGCTTGGTGCCTATAAAAACTGGGTACCCGCTCCCCCCCAAATGTGGCATGTCAGGAGGTCACCAACACTTAAAGCGGAATTTCCATTTTTGGGTGGAACTCCGCTTTAAGGTCATGGTTCAATCAAATAATGTCATATGGTGATAACACTCAGTCCTTGTCTCTTAACTGTACTCCTGGATTGTTACATAGAGATTGCATTAAGCAATCATGGTCTACTGAGTATAAAATCAGAAAAAAGTCACCCTGAGAGATTCCACCTAGTCTTTGTTGGAGTATATGTAGAAAGAGAGGGCCAGATTCTCAGCGGCGCTACGACGGAGTATCTCAGATACCCCGTCGTATCGCCGTTTTTTTTGGCTCGTATCTATGCGAGTGATGCTTAGCATCACTTTGGCATAGATACGCTTCAACATCCGACAAGTGTAATACCATTACACTTGCGGATCGTAGTTGTAATGACAACTCTGGCCACTAGGTGGCCTTTACGTTGTTTTCTCATTTGCCTATGCAAATGAGGCTACTACGCCGATTCCCGATCGCTTTTACGCCGCCCCGTCGTCGCGTACGTCGTTTACGAACTCGTAAGGTTACCCCTGCTTCTATGAGGAGTAACCTTACGAAGTCCCGTCGGATGCCGTCGGGTGCCGTCGGATGCCATGTTAAGTATGGCGTCGGGTCAGCGTCGGCTTTTTCCGTCGATTCTGTCTGGAATTACGTACCAAAAGCGGTACAATTATTTGCATGGAAATTTGGCGTTTTATACTGTAGGTCTGAAATTCTTAGGAATAACTTGCTTAAATCTGTCCAAACAAGACATCCCGGGTATGATAACGTTTGAAAAACAAAATCATAATTTTTTATATAATAAAAAACCTTTAAATAATTATAACAAATTATAATGTAATTATAATAAAAAATATTCAATAATGTAATCAACTCAAAAACACTGAAATTTCCTCAGTTGCAGAATTGTCGCTGTCATTATTTTTTTTTTATGACGAATTTCCCCATAAATTGCTATCGCTCAATTCTGCAAGTGATTATAATTTATTATCGCTGTTTTCTAGCTAATCTAAAACCATTTTTGACATAAAGGGACACTTTTGGTTGCTATGGACAATCTACAGTTTCCAGGCAGAAAGAACATTTTTTATTATATAAAAGAACATGCAGGGCACAGGACAGACCACTAGGGACAAGGGGGGTGTGTATTTTTTACATACAGTACTGTAATCTATAAGATTACAGTATAGTGTATGTAAAGTGTTTGTTTACTTTTTTGAATTTGTCGCCGTTCTCCTCTCCCGTGCGTCGTAACGTCGCAGGGAATGGAGATCGGTGGCACACGGGGACGCTGTGTGAATCGAGCGAGCACCCGCTCGCTCACACAGCATGGATGCATCGCTGTATCCAGGAAGAAGGTAAGACAGCACACGCTGCAGGCTCTGCATGGCTACCCCGAGCGTGACTCGGGGATACCGATCTCAGCCAAAAAAAACACCCCGAGTCACGCTCGGGGATACCGCCAGGGAGGTTAATGCCTTATTCTCCTTCTCCATTTAATTATTCTCCTGCTGATTTTTTTGCTCACTTCTAGTTTATAAACTATTAATAATTAAAACTTTTTTTTGCATTGTTTGTTAATATTTTTACACCTTTAACATACATGTTCCCCATTGGAAAAAACGCAAACAAAAAATCTATTTCATATGTAAAAAACTTTTCAATGCTTTGTACCATTGCTGACAGCTGAAGTGTAAACAAAACAGTTGCAGTTTGTATAGGTACTCATACTTACTCATTGTAAAAATAATGGTAATGGTACATGCCTAGTAAAAAGGCAATTGTTTACGATAAATGTTGCTTTTGCAAACTAAATGTCATTCAGTTAGAATTTCCATCTACATTAAATATCCTATGTAATTTACAAAAAAAACACTTACTTCAAAGTTAAATGGAGCAAAAACATCCCCATCCATCTAGTCGATTTGAAAACATAAAAGTTATCCAGGCCTGTTATATAACTTTGGAAATTACTACTTATAAAAGTAAAAAAACAACAACATTTGTTTTTAATGATAGTGTGCCATTTCTACGTCTTGTACTCACTCCCAGTCAAATTATTCTAATGCAACCTAGTATATTAGCCAGGTTGAGGAAGTAGAACTGACATACAGAATAATTGGTACTTCAAGAATTATTTACAGTAGATTTTCTACATTATCCCTGCAAATGTACCATGTTTTGTGAATGGAAACTGAATGAAGGAGAGCCCATGCTGCAGTGGTTTAGAGAAGGATTTTCTGCATAAGTGTGTCATTTACAAGAACTGAGGTAGGGGGTCCTATTGAAGTTATTAGTGCCCTTGTTGAAATGATCCATTAATAGAAGGTGGAATTGTATTAAAAAACAAAAGACAACACTAGAAGAGTCACACTGCTATTAAAAAAAACAAGTCAGTGCAGAATGAAAAGGCAAACAAACTATAAACGAATTACCCATGTGAAGTGCATTCAGAGACAGAAAAACAATATTAAAAGTGTCAAAGCTAAACTACAACTTAAAAAAATAAGAATCTACTCTACTACAGCATAATAGATATGCATAAACTATTTATTAACCATCATTTTTTGTGGATTGTATACTGTATATATTAAATTTTTCACCCTGTGCCATTTTAAAACTGTCAACTAGGAATCACTGCCTCCAATGGGTCCGGCTGAAATATCAGTTACCTGTGATAGCCAGCTTCTAACACCAATGCTGTATCTTGGCCTAGGCCAACAAGGCCCAGGCCTAGGGCAGCACTTTGCAGGGGGGCAGCATGAAAAGAGTCCCCTTTTGAAAAGAGTCTACACTTTTAGTGTAGCGCCAGTCTTATGAGGTGAACTGGGCCGCAAGACAAATAGGTCAGGTGCCCCCATAAAGCGGCCTCACAGCTGCCGGTATGATAGGGATGGCGCAGACACAAGTGACAATGACATTGTCATCTATACCTGGCAGGTAGGTAGTAGGACTCTCCTGCAATCCTTTGCTTGTGTCAGTGATACATATTAAGGAATAGGGATGAGCCGAACACCCCCGCGTTCGGTTCGCACCAGAACCGTCGAACAAACCGATCGTTCGCATGAACATTTAGAACCCCATTGAAGTCTATGGGACTCGAACGTTCGAATTAAAAAACGGTAGTTTTAAAGACCAATTTTCAAGTAATTGTTGGAAAACGTCTGTCAGAACCCGGGTCTTGCCCCAGGGAACATGTATCAATGGAAAAAAAGTCTTAAAAACGGTCGTTTTTTGAGGAGCAGGACTCCTGAAAAAACAACCGTTTTTAAAACTTTTTTTCCATTGATAGTAGTATCAATGGAAAAAAAGTTTTAAAAACGGTCGTTTTAAAGATCAATTTTCAAGTTATTGTTGGAAAACGTCTTTCAGAACCCGGGTCTTGCCCCAGGGAACATGTATCAATGGAAAAAAGTCTAAGAAAAAGGTCGTTTCACTCGAATTTGCCGCGAACGATCGTTTTTGTTCGAAATTCGACGAACGATCGAACGGACGATGTTCGAGTCGAAAATACGTTTGTTTCGAACACGAAGCTCATACCTATTAAGGAATCTTAAATTTAATTTCTGTTGATTGCTGATGAGAAAAATAAACAGATGGATTTATTTGTTCCTGCTCCCAATCAGGCTCACTGCCTGGACCACTTACCTTCATCACTGTGCTATATGTTTTCTGCTGCACCACTGCATGTTATATACTCCAAAAATTTGGCAGATTTGTGCTTAAAGTAGAACTATAGCCAACTCTTTTTTTTTTTCATTTTGGATAGAGTAAGGGATAGGTAGATCCCCTGTTAAAAATAAAATAAAAAATTGCCACCTGTTCATTTCCTGTCCCATAGCCAAACAGGAAGTGAAAGGAAATCTCTGCAGATTGAGGGAATCCCCCCCCCCTCCAGGTCCTCAGAAATAGTGTCTCCACTGGAAAATTTCGGGGCAGGTCTTAAACAGGAAGGGGTGTGACCTTGACAAGAGGGTTGTATCATATTTAAATTAGGGGTTGCATGAGTCAGGCCTAGGGCAGCACAAATCCTAAATACACCACTGTCTAGCACCAAGCCCAGGAGCAGAAACTATCATCTCCTTGGCCTGTGCTGCTTCTACATATTGTTCCATAGGGGCATACTACAGAAGTGATTGTGAACAATATGTTTTTTTTTCATAGTAGGATATCACACACCTTTCTACCAATGCAGGGTCTTGGGTAGAGCTGTTCCAGCCTCTCCATACAGAAGTAGATCACTGCTATAGTGTTCTATTGGCTGATTGAAGGCAGCAATGGTTCACTCGTATAAGGATTCTGCTGTAGCACAGCTACATGAAGGGTCTTGGAAAAAATATATTAAATAAATAGTGAAATATTGAAATATATTTTTTTAGTGCCCAAAAGGGATGTGTCTTGAATGGAAGGTAGATTCCACTCTTTTTGAGCAACAGGTGCCGGGGCATTTAAGAGACACATCACGGGGAATGGCAAGAGAGAGCAAGAGGACGTAGTAGGGGGGAGGGGATTTGAGTCGTAAGTGTACTAACCAGCAGACATGTCGGGCAGACAGATTCCCACCGGATAGATTTCAAAGCATGCTTTGAAATCTGTCGGGTGGACAAATCTGTCCGCTAGCTCATACACACGATCGGACATATCCCCTCGTGTGTACGAGGCCTTAGAGAAAAATATGGTGCAGAATCATGGAATCCTCCTAAAAGAATGCTGGGAGGAATCAGCCCCTACCAATTTGCAGTCACAACCAGGAGCCTCTTTGCCCCAGAAGAAGGGTCCCCATATAATGCCGGAGGTGTCATAATGGTGACATGTTGGGGCACAGTGTCCAGGGCAAGGGGAGACCATGCAGTGTGGGGCTCTATGTGGGCTTTCTCACTTTGCAAAAGAAGCCTGTACTACACAACCCCTTTCTTGTGGGAAAACCTTTGAATGAACTGTGGATATTATTCAGGTTCTAGTCACCACTTTGGACTCTGGGAGTATGGTAACCTTGGTACATGATACCCTGGTCAGTGAGGTGGCACTCATGATTGAGATGTCTTGGGTGATCTGCCTAAATTGAAATACTTCAATCTACCCACTTGTGTCTGTATCCACTAAAACAAACTTTGGGGCTTTTGAACACAAGGTCAGACTGGTAGGAAATCTGGTACAGCCAGTAATAGTGGCATATGACTTTACCACATTTTTGAACTGTGGAAAACTGTGAGGAAGAATGTCACCAGTATCGGAGAACAGGGTCCTGAAACAGAGCTGCCCTATGAGTGTGGCAAGGTTTCTCTATTACAGGCAACACTTGGAGGGGATGCTGAGCAGGCGACCTCTAGTTCTGCCCTGCATGATCTGGAGTTGTCCCCAGGTAGCCAGTATCTGTCAAATGCCCAAACCTAGGAAGCAAAGAAATTTGTGCTTAGAAACAAAGTGAGAGTCTCTGATTTATCAGGGCTCCAATATGTTATTTAGCATGACATCAAGACTGAGCACAGTGTTCAATTTTTGTTAGGCCTTTTTGCATCCAAAAGGCTTGAGGTAATGCTGTCTTGGATGAGATGAAGAAAGTGTTGGTACGGGAGGAATTGAGCAAATCATAGCATGAGTGGACATGACTGTGTTGGTCCCTAAGCTCAATGGCACTTTGCAGTTCTGTCATTTTTTTCTGGAAGCTTAATGAGGTGTCAAAATTTGATTTCTCCACACCAGAGGGACACTTTCAGTACACAAGAATACCTGTTTGCCTTCAAATAGCTCTCACTTAGTTTTAACAACCAGACATTAAACCTCATCAGGGATATAGCTTGGTGTATTTGGATGAGGATGACGTTGTCATTTTGATTAGGGGCTGGGAATCCCATTAACCCAAAATCCAGGCCAGGGGCGACCGGTGCTCAAAATTTTTTGAGAGGGTGCAAACAAACTGAAAAATTTGAAAAAAAAAACACATCAATTGCAGCCACACTGTGCCTATCAAATGAAGCCGCTGTGCCATCAAATTCCGCCACTGTGCCATCAATTGCAGCAAAATCAGGTTTCTCCTAGGGTGTCAAAAATCCTTGCATCAGACCAGCCCTGGGTATATAGAGAAACCGATGCCCTCCATAATACTCCTGCAGCTGCTGAATTCCTGATTCTCCTCCTCTCCCTCCCTAAGTCATTAAGCAGCTTCAGGAGGCAAAAAATAAATAAAAATAAATAAAAACGTGCAAAAGAAAAATGGTAAAAAAATATGAAAAACAAAAAATAAAAAAAGACTGACACCAATGGCGGAACTACCAGGGTCGCAAAGGTTGCGCCACCATGGGGGGCCCCAAAATGGCAGAAAATGGTGCCACTGCAGGACCATAATAAAGGACCCCACAATAGGAGTAAAGGGCTCCAAGATCAGCGGGAAGGACCCTAGGTCTGGAGGGTTTCTTTCACTAGGGCCCTGAAGGTTCTAGTTACGCCTCTGCTTTGGACTATATAAATATAAAATATAGACATGTGCACGTATTTTCAAAAAAGGATTTTCGTCATTTTGTACTTTCGTAAATAGATCGCTGGATTCGCAGCACTTTCAACACACGGCTCATCCATATTAACTATTGGTAAGCCCCATACACCTAGTCAGACTTTTTTAACAACAAACATAAAAACGATCGTTTTCCGTTCGTTCTCAGAAAATTCGTTTGTTTTTAAACTCCATCAGAATACCATTTTTGGGTTCAAAACTCTGGCCAACTGATCTCCCTTCAGATGAAAATCCACAGAAAAGTTTATTTGGCTTTACTGTACTACTCACTGTACTAGTGTACTCAGCACAAAAGAGAAGCTGCTTCACTAACTAAACTCACTCACTGCCCATTCAAAAAAACGAAAATGACATCTATAACAAAAGATTTGCATTCTGTATTTTGAATGCAAAATACGAACAGAAAAAAGAAATTCAAAATACAGAATGCAAATCTTTTGTTATAGATGTCATATGAACAATGAACATACGACTAAAAATACGAACAGAAAAAGGATTCAAACAAAATACAGAATGCAAATCTTTTGTTATAGATGTAATTTTCGTTCTTTTGCCATTTTGTTTTGTCATATTTTCGTCGGATCGTTCGTTCGTATTCGCGGTTGTTCGTTATGTGGCTCATTCGTAATCCCGTCGTTTTCGTATTTTGGTGCTTTAATTTTTTCGTATGTACACATTATCCCCCGGGTACAAAAATGAACATTTTCGTACGAAAATAACATTGGTACAAACGGGAATGCACATATCTAATAAAATATAGAATGTAAATATTTTAAAGAAATAACGATGGGAAAGGAGCGGGGGAGGGGCAGTGGAGGGGATGAGAAAGAGAAGAAAAAAAGGAAGGAAAAATAAAAAAGAAGGAAACAAGAAATTGATACAATAAAGCGAAAGGGTAGGTGGTAAAAAATAAAAGCAAAGGAAATGAAGGAATATGAATGAATAAATAAATAATGCTGATGGAAGCTAAGAAAATAATAAATAAACTTGTAAATACTAACCTGAAATCAACATCCTAAGACTGAATTTCATTCATAGTAATGTGTTATATCTCATTCAAATTCATCCCCTTCTGTATGTGGATATCCAATACACCTCATTTGCTCACCAGAGAGAAACAATAATCTTCCCTAATGGGACAATCTATTATTTTAATGAGTTGTATTTGAATCTATGATGCTCCACAAAGTGTCTTGCCACATTTGTATTCATGTTGTTCTAATATTAGATAAGTGATCTCTCATGCAGTTGTACATCCATCTGATTGTTCTGCCAACATATTTTTTCTTATATACTATACTCAAAATAACATATATTGTTTGGCAATTTAATAAGTGTTTGATGTTAAACTCTGGATCATTAGTATATGACACAGGGATCACCTAGAAAACAAAAGGACAACCCCCACCTTAACATCTCGGCTCTATTTAGCCCAGTCCTTTCCTGCTTCTCTGACTTAAAGTTGAGCTAAAGACAACATTTGTCTTTAATTTTGGATAGAGTCAGAGAGGGTTATAACCTCTGTCAGATGTTTGCTATCTGTGTCCCACTGAGGAGAATTTACTTCACTTCTTGTCCCATAGTCAAAATAAGAAGTAAGAGGAAATCTCCCCAAAGTAATGGAATATCCAGTTGTCACCAGGCAAAGTGAGGGAATCCCTAGTTATTACCAGGGTCAACAGAGCTAGTGTCCCCTTTGGGAGATTGCCCTTCTATTCCTGTTCTGACAACAACCCATAATTTGGAATATTTTTTCACTTTCAGTGATAACTGCAAACAGGACAATTTATGGGGGCACGGGCAGCAAGCAATACAAATCTGACAGGTGTTGTAATCCCTCTCCACTGTATCAAAAAAAGGTTAAGGGTTTGCATTTAATTATACTTTAAACAAGCTCAGAAATATTACCAAGTATTATCTTCCTGGGTACAAAATGCTCTCCCTTATAAAGCATTTCCTCAGAGTATATTGGAATGAGGTAAAGCTCTGCTGACTTCCATTATGCAATCATATGCAAGAAAAATGCTGATTTTGTACTTTTCTTGCATGTGATTGGGTATTCTTTTCAAAATAAAAATTTGTCGTACTGACCAAGCTCTGGGGAATTTTTTTATTTTGCAAAATGCAACTTCCCTTGAAAATTGAACAGTAAATCAACTGCTGTATATAAGGTTTGTTTGTAACCCGTTTAACCACTTGCCTACTGTGCACCTACACCCCCTTCCTGCCCAGACCAAATTTTAGCTTCCGGCACTGCATCGCTTTAACTGACAATTGCGCGGTCGTGCGATGTGGCTCCCAAACAAAATTGACGTCCTTTTTTTTCCCCACAAATAGAGCTTTCTTTTGGTGGTATTTGATTGCCCGTGCGTTTTTTTTTTTTTTTGTTTTTGCTATAAACAAAAAAAGAGCAACAATTTAAAAAAAAGACACAATGGGCCAGATTAACGTACATTGGCACATTTTTTGACCGGCGTAGCGCTCCTCCTTTACGTTAGACCGGCGCAATGTAGAGGAGTAATCACCGTATCCTCGTAGTATTTGCGCAGAAATTAGTGCCGGTGTAACGTAAAGTCCGAGGTGTAAGGCGGAGTAATTCAAATTGGGAAGGACGTGGGCGTGTTTCATTGAAATGAGCCGTGACCCCATGCAAATGAAGGGCCGGCCGGATCGCGCATGCGCGCATGAAGCAGACCATGGTCAGCACCTCTGTGCGCATGCTCACAACTCGGGAACGGCGCAATCAGTAAAAATTGGAAGTGGACCCGGGCAACTTAGTGAACTACGCAGAGAGCTTAAATAGACAGACACAAACGCCCTTTCTTTGCAAAAGTACATCCCTTTGTATCCCTTCCTATACAGCAAGGTGCTTTTATTCTGTTGTTTGTTGCGTTGTGACTTGTCTTTGTGATATTTGTTGACTGTTTGATCTAGTGTTTTGTAGAATCTGTTTGATAGTGTTTTTTGGTGACTGGTTGTGAGACTTTTTGGTTGATAGATTTTGTTTGTTTGTTTTGTTGCTTGATTTTTCCTGCTTGTTTTTGTGTGTGATTTTTGGTGATTGTTTGGGAGAGAGTTGTTGTATGAGTATGACTGAGAGGAAGCGCAAGAGCAATTTTTCTTTGGGGGAGAAACAAATTATTGCCCGGGCCCTTACCCAATATGGCCGTTTCTTTCACGGCTCGGAGAGTGCCAACACCACCCCGGCCAGGAAGAAGGAGATTTTGCAGAACATTACCGACCAGGTAAATTTATTGGGGGGGTAAAGAAGATCAATAATCCCCGGCGTCTGGTCCGAAAGAAGCTGGCCAAAATGGCAGCCCATGCCAGGGGCACTGGAGGGGGCCCACCATGGCCTGTTAGTCTGACAGCGGAGGAGCGTGCGGTAGCCCACACCTTTAATAGGCAACAAGTGGAGGGCCTGCCTGGCTATGACTCCAGTCAGGAGCCTGTGATGACAGGTAAGGTTTTTTTTTCCTATCTGGTGTGTAGCATGTGTGGGGGGGAGGGAGGGAATATGTGGCAAGTGTGTGGATCCTCCAACCTGTGAATGTTTTGTGTCATCCACAGATGTGCAGGAGGGTGCTGGGCCATCTGGCCTGACTGCACCATCCCCGGGACACCAGCCTGATTAGGACCCCCAGACAAGGCCGGAGTCCTCGGAGGAGTTTGAGGAGGAGGAGTTTAAGGAGGAGGAGGAGGTCATGTCAGGCAGTGGCTTGTTGTTTTTGGAAGAGTGTTCCCCTCTGGCTGGCAGCAGCCAGCCCTCCATAAGGGGTAGCCCCTCCCACTCCTCCCTGAACAGGGCTCCCCTCCCAAGGTCCTCCCCTTCTCCCCAGCCACAAGCATCAGCTAGAGGCAGGAAGTCGTCCCAGAAGACCAGGGGGGTGGCCGAGGTTCTGCCTGCCAATCTCAAAAGGGACCAGGCCCTTCAGACCCACCATCTGGGACAGGTCAGCCAGACTTTGGTGCGGATGGAGGAGAGTCTGTCCTCCATAAAGTATACGCTTGGGGACCTGGACTGCCACTTCCTGGCTCTTACAAACTGCCTAAACGAACTGCAGACTACTACAGCAGACGTTGGGCAGGATGTGAGGGCCCTCACCCAGGCTATCCAGGCCAATATGGCAACACTAAGTGCTGGCCTGACCAAAATTGCCGTGGCCTTCGAGGGCAGGCCGCCAGGTGGGCAGAGACCAGGGGCTGCTCCTCCTTCCCCGGATTACCCCCCCTCCCCATGAGTCTCCCCTGAGGAGCCGGGGCCGTGGGCGCCCCAGGCGTGGGTCACGTCAGCGGCAATAATTTGGTTTCCCCTTTTTTTTTTCTAGACTTTTCTTTTTCTCTGGACTTTTTTTTTGGGAGGGGGGGTTTTGGCTGGAAATGTTTTTGTTTTTGCTGGACAATTTTTTTTTGTGTTGTGAATGATTTCGGAATGTGGGGGTGACATTCCTGCCGGAAAAGGGGTGTCACCCTCATTTGTGGTGGAGAAGGGTTCCCCAGGACCAGGGAGAAGTAATTTCCAGGTCCGTGTGAATGGTGTATGAATGTACAGTGACATAATTGGAGCCGTGGCGTGGCGTGGCGTTGCTGCTCACAAGTCCAGCATGGTGGGCTTGTGCTAATCCAATTTGATGAGGATGTGATGTGTCTGTGCTAGGGACCACAGTGTTGTGCATGCATGCATTCTCATTGTGCCATGATTAATGTGTGTGTTTAACGTGCAAAGATGCCTAATGTGAGCTGTCTCCTGGCTGCTCTTCCCTCAGAAGACGGGGTAGCCTCGGTTAGGGGGGGATTGTCTGGTTCAGGGGTCAGGTCATCACGTATGATCAATCTGCAGGCCATTTCTTACTGCAAAGTTGTGCAGCAGGCAACATGCACCGATGATCTGGCACACAAAGTTTGGGGAATACAACAGGGTCCCCCAAGACTTATCCAGGCATCGGAAACGTGACTTCAGGAGGCCAAAGGTGCGCTCCACCACTGCACAAGTTTGGGCGTGGGCTTCATTTTATCTTTCCTCTCCTGGGGTTTGGGGGTTCCGGATAGGAGTCATGAGATGGGGTCCCAGTGCATATGCAGAGTCACCTGGAAGGGAAAAGACAGGAGGATGTTAGTAGTGCATGTGCCCCTTGTGATGTGTGCATCATGGGGGGGGACAGGCATGCCTGCCACCCATGTCACTCACCAACCAGCCAGGTGTCCCCATACACATTCTGTTCGAATTCCATTGGGATGGGGCTCTGATTGTATATGTAGCTGTCATGGCTGGATCCGGGGTGTTTGGCACGGACGTGCCATTAGAGGCCTTGGGCATCGACTATCCCCTGTACGTTGATGGAATGCCAATGCTTGCGATTGCGGTATATGTGCTCTGTCTCATGGGGGGGGCTGGAGTGCCACATATGTGCAATCAATGGCCCCCACGGTGCGTGGGAATCTGGCAATTCTGTAGAAATCTGTCATTGCCTTCAGCCGCAGGTCCTCAGTGGTTGGTTTGATGATTTGGTTGGCCATGCATCTGAGGATTGCGGGGACAACCTGGTGCACACATCTGCTCATGGAGGATTGTGACATCCCAGCCACCACTCCACTTGTTCTTTGAAAAGAGCCACTGGCAAGGAAATGGAGTGTTGCCAGGACCTTGACCAGTGGCTGCACTGCATGTGAGCGGTGTGTTGGGCTGGTGATGTCCTCCTGCAAGGTTGTGGTTAATTCCAGGATGGCATGAGGGGTGAATCTGAAGATGCGATACACCTCAGAATCACTCATGCCAAAGAGGTCTATGCGTGTGCGGTATATCCTCTCCCATGCCCTCCTCCGTGCCCTCCTCCGTGCCCTCCTCCTTCTTTGCTCCTCTAAAGTCATTAGTATAGCTATGAGCAAGGATGCCCCTGGCATGTTGGCATACAGATTGTTGTCCAGCAAGTGTGACTGCTCAGCTCCTCACTAACAGTGTTGCTTTAGCTGACATATAGATGGATTGTCTAATTTTATTCCACCTTTTATATGGTCTAATTTTAGACAGGACATGCAGCTGTTGCGCACAGCGCTTAGCCTGCGCTGCACCAACTTACTTTTGTGGATCCCCGTAACTCCCTCATTTGCATATTTGAATAGCAAATCAATGGTTTGTCTAGGGCAGTTTTGCGCAGACGGATACGCTGGTCTATCGAAATTACGCCGGTCCAAAAAAAGTAGATTTCATGCGTATATCGTTTTGGGGAGCCGGCGCATCGAAACGCATGTGCAAATTTAGACTTACGCCGCGCATCTCCTGTAACGCCGGCGTAATGGCTCTGTGACTCTGGCCCAATATTTTTTGCTTTTTGCTCTAATAAATATCCCATTTAAAAAAAATAAAAACATTTTTTATCTCAGTTTAGGCAGATACATATTCTTCTACATATTTTTGGTAAAAAAAAAATCGCAATAACCGTATAGTGACTGGTTTGTGCAAAAGTTATATTGTCTACAAAATAGGGGACATAATTATGTTTTTTTTATTTTATTTTTTTACTAGGAATGGCGGCGATCTGCGTTTTTTTTTCAGGACTGGGACATTATAGCGGACAAGTCGGACACTTTTGACACATTTTTGGGACCATTTACATTTATACAGTGAACAATGCTATAAATATGCATTGATAACTGTATAAATGTAACTGGCAGGGAAGGGGTTAACCACTAGGGGCGGGGAAGGGGTTAAATGTGTATCCTAGGTGTGTTCTAACTGTAGGGGGAGGGGGGTGACTGGGGGAGGTGACCGATTGTGTCCCTATGTACAAGGGACACAATCGGTCTCCTCTCTCCCTGACAGTGACGTGCAGCTCTGTGTTTACACACAGAGCTCCATGTCCAAGCTCAATTGTCGGCAATCGTGTGTGCCCGGCGGCCAACGCGGCTGCCGGGCACACGCACGGGCTTCTCAGTGACGCGACGGGTGCACACGCCCCTAGCCAATTTAAATGACAGGACGTCATATGACGTGCTGTCAGGAACAGAGAGTTACCCGCCCGCCGTCATTTGACGGCGGGCGGGTATCAAGTGGTTAATGCTAAGATTGGAAATGGTGATATCAGGGGCGGACTGACCATTGAGGAACTCGGGCACCGCCCGAGGGCCCCATACCACTAGGGGGCCCCATCAGGGTTGCCAGGCTCATTAAAACCAGGGACAGTATGTACAAATCTGTGTTTTTTGTACATCTGTCCCTGATATGTCCAAAACCTACATGCTTTTGATGTGAAAATACCGAGATTTTAGCTGCCCCGCCTCTGTACTGCCACCTGGCTTGGTGGCCATCTGTAAGCACGGGGGCCCCATAATCTTCTATTGCCCGGGGGCCCCATGAGTTGTCAGTCCGCCCCTGGGTGATATTTCCCCATGAAAAGCACAGCTAGTTTTAGGGATACAAGAGAGAACTGTAAACATTTCTGAAGGTGCAGGTTCTCATTTATCGATGACATGATATCTTAGTATAGTTAACTTACTATAGTTTGTAGTTAGTCACATTTAACTTAACTTGTTTTGTAATGGTGAAGACATTTCAGCAAAGTATCCCAGCATTTGTATCAAAACAGGTACCACCAACACCTTGATACAATTAAAACTGAAATGCAGATGTTATTGTCTAAGGACAGAATGGGATGTGTGAAAATTGTGGAACCATCCTTTCTAGTTATACAATCCCACCCTTGGTGTCAGGAAGGCTTTGATCAACATGGCTGAAGGTGTGAATCATTGTCAAAACATCCACAGGACTCAAAACGCAAAGACAACCAAACAAATTTAGCATATGCAATGCAGTGTTGTGAGGAATTCAAAGACCTGTACCTTTGGAAGACAAAGTAATGTCTCAAAAATGAATGACCCAACATAGACCAGGTTTCAGTTTTTTTTCTACTACTTAAGTAAAGCAGACCTAATTTTTGATAACAGTGAAGTGCACATATTTGACAGAGAGGAAATGTAAATTATGTATGTAAATTAAAGGATTAACATGTATGAAACCTTCCTAACACCAGAAATAAAAATATGTAACTATAACCACATGGTTTGCCAATTTTTACATCTGCGATCATTTTTTCAGACAATAACTTGTGTCTGTCTATCTATGGTAATTGGATCAATATTTCAGAGCTACCTGCTTGAATATAACTGTTGTGGTGTTGAAAAAAAGAAAAAGATATACTCCCAACAGACTTCGGAACCTTATGTGTTCTTTGTGTTTTTTGGATCCCGTTGCTGTGGACGATTTAGGGGACTCGTGCGGGTTCTATGTGAGGGGATTGGTTCATGTCTAGATAGATGCATGTACATAGACGCTGTTTTCCCTGAAGAAGATATTAGTATATAATCATACATTTCAAAACGCGTTGGCTCAGCTGTCTGATATCTTCAGAACAATTTACTCTAGGTCCTCGAGGTTTACTTGCAGATATTGTCCATCATTTTCTACATGTGCACTGTAATTCTATGTACTAATTGTTTTTTATCACGGACCACCTCTGTGGTTCTTATTTGTATGTATATACTTGTGTATTTTGTGTAACTTTTCTATATTTTGTATTAAAGTATATATTTTTTATATTTTTGATTTCATTTATTGCCCTTAAAATCCCATTTCTTTGAGGTAACTTTCCTTTTTTAAACTGTTGTGGTGTTTTCCTGACACTCATTAGAATTAAAGAACTGGCCTGAACAATTTGCGATATGTCTTCAACGTTACAGAACAAGTCCAGTTGAATGTGACCAAGTACTACAAGATGCAGCTGTAGACTAAATGTTTATTGCCAAATAGTACTGAGACAGAATATGCGTGTGTCTTGAAATGGGTGTCAGAAATTATAAAGGTAGAGCGAGTTTAAGTATTACAGAACTAAGTCTACTTCATGTGTTGGTGCTAAAAACTGTGAACTTCCTGAAAAAAACAATACAATGATGCTATAGTGTATGTAAGCCATGAACAAAGGAAATCTTTTAATTTAAATTGTATTTACATACACCAGCATTGGATCTAGGGAAAGGCTATACTCTTCCGATCCTTTAATCCTCCAGAAAACAGTGCTCCTATGTGTAGCAGTGTACTGTTCCTGCTGTCCTCACATACAGAGCCGGTCTATGGGCGTGATCACGTCAGGAACAGTCCATGCTCAAGACCACTAGCGTGCAGGGGGGCAGGAGCAGCAGGGACCAATCTTGCACTTTTAATTAAGGGGCATGGCTAAGTGTTCACAAGTGTGATATAAGTAGCTGTTCAACTCACATTTAAAGAGCAGTTCCAGGCAACAATCAAACAAAAAATATAGAGTATAAAGGCATATCCCACTTTTAAGTATACAATGGGGTTTATTTACTAAAGCTGGAAAGCGCAAAATCAGGCTCACTTCTGCAAACCAATGGGCTTCTAAGTCCAGCTTGTTCAATTAAGCTTTGGTAATAAAACCAGGAAGCTCATTGGTTTCTATGCAGAAGTGAGCATGATTTTGCGCTTTTTCAGCTTTAATAAATAAACCCCATTGTGTACTTAAAAGTGGGGTATGCATGTATATATATCTATATCTATAGATATATATCTATATATATCTATAGATATATATAGATATAGATACAATATATCACAGCACCTACAGGATACATATATAAATCAAGTGACAAAACCTAATTGATGTAACTTTACAATAATGCTTACAACATGTATAAAGGGGTTTCTGCGCTAAAATTCAAGGTCGCCCTAAACACACAGAAAAAAGCAATGCAGCAAAAACAAAAGTGCAAACACAACACTCAAAAATGAACAACTGAAAAGGAAAAGTAATTTACGCAAAGTGCATAAGACCAAAACAAATATTGGATATTAGTTTGCAGAGTGATGCAAGTGACTTATAAAATCAATAGTGCCAAATAGTAGAAAGTGCAAACAGAGTCCACAATCTTGTAACAAGTGTTCCAGGATGCCCGCTAGTTCTGTGAAAGATGTGCACTTCACCACACACACATTCTGGTCTCCCAGAACTCTCACCTCCAAGCGGCTAAACAGAGACATGTATGTTGTAACGCGTAGGGAGACGTACACCGGGATTGCCGTGATACCAGCGCGGTGCTGCTGCTGTATATGCTCATTTTTCTTCTTTGTCTGTAAGTGCAATTTTTATCATTAAACTCCGTTTTATCCACGTTAATGCACTATTGGAGGTCCTCCTTTCCTGTTTTATGCCCTACCTCTGAGACTTAGGTCATCCTTATCCATATTGTGGACACCAGAAACACCAGGGGGATAACCAGCAGTGGATCTGTTCATTGAGGTCTCTGTTTAGCCGCTTGGAGGTGAGAGTTCTGGGAGACCAGAATGTGTGTGTGGTGAAGTGCACATCTTTCACAGAACTAGCGGGCATCCTGGAACACTTGTTACAAGATTGTGGACTCTGTTTGCACTTTCTACTATTTGACACTATTTATTTTATATGTTACTTGCATCACTCTGCAAACTAATATCCAATATTTGTTTTGGTCTTATGCACTTTGCGCAATTACTTTTCCTTTTCAATGCTTACAACATGATAAGAAAAATAATTGATGACAATATACGAGGGTGGTCAATAATTAAAGTTATAAGGTGCTCCAAATAAAGTGCAAATGTGCTCCAAGAAGGATGACTGGTGCTGCGTGCCACACTGCCCTTTGGGACCCCACTCACCAGAAATCATAGACCACCAGCTTTGCAGTCTGGGGTCTAACTCATTCTGGGTTCAAATATTTCTGTTCCCTGCCCTGAGTGCCATGCACCTTTCCCCTCTCATAGTTCTTTCACCTCTGAAGCCAACCGCAATACTGCCCGTCAGACCTGGCTGCACCACAACCACTTCACAACTGTATTAAATGCAGTGGTTGTTTGTTTTTTGTTTCTTTTAGAAATATATCTTTGCCTTTATTTATAAAAAATAAAACAACAAATGCTTCGCTTTTTTCTAACAATAGGCAAACAATTAATGATATGATCATGGGACCAGTACATGCCGGACAATAGAGTGGCAGGTATGACAGGGTTTCACTATGTGCAGGAAGGGAGAAATGTTCATTTTTTAAATATAATGTTAAAAAAAATTATATACGGTATATACAAATGGCAGATGTTACTAAAAAATAATGAGTAAGGTTGAACTTTTAATAACATTCAAAAATAGCAATGAACAGCTGCTAACTCCCTCACTTTATGTATTCTAGACAGAATCTGAATTCACCAAACAATGTATAAACTGACTCAAGGTCAAAAAGCAATAGGCTTAGAGTTTTCCTGTATCCAAGAAAATAAAACCAACCCACATCAAACATGAATTGCGGTCTCAATAAATCCTGCACCCTGTAAGCTAATATCTCATCAACTCAAACATCCAGATGTCTATCATTAGCAATACACTCAATATTTTATCATATATAACTGTAACTACAGCAAGAATCCGTATATGTTAAATGATTAAACACCCCATACATTTATCCTGTCCCCCCTCAAAGTTGAGTTTTCAGCCAAATGCTTTGCAGGAACAGTTGGTAGGTAGCGTATGGCTGCTGAGTCAGTCCCAGAGGAGTGTGTTTTTTTTACACATCTTTACAATTTTGTGATCCACTAGTTTTCAACCAGCATTAAAGTGGGTGTAAACCCGAAATGGTTTATTTATTTTGTTGCTGTCACAATGTAGAGTAAAAGATTTCCTATTATCTGTGTCCAGTCTTGCCACAAAGAGTTAATCCAGCTCTGAGCAATCCTCTTTTATTGTTCGGTGAGATAAAACGGACTTACAGATAAAAACCTTAGTCTGTTCCACCCCCCTGCTGTGAGTGACAGGTTATTTACATATCTCATGCACTAGCTTGGAGATGGGCATTATTTTTTAATTCCCACCCCTACTCCTTTTCTGAAGTCATGTGGTTACTTTCTGGATTTTGACTTAATGTTAGTGATCATAGCAGAATTTAGTGTAAGAAATACATAGGAAAAAATGCATGTTGACAAGGGGAGTGTAGAGGTGGGCGCGGAGTCTACAGACATCAAGACTCCACCCACCGAGCTCCAGGCAACAGATCCACCCACAGAATCTGCAGTTTTTTAGCTCTCATAACAGACAGAGGGGAGAAATTTGACATGCAGGAGGCATCTATATCCTTATAGATCAGCACTATGGCAGTAGTTTAGAAAGGATGAGAGTGGATTTACATCCACTTTAAGTACAGTTTTGGCAGGTATATTTAAATGACTTCATACTTATCATATTCAAGGTTCAGGTGTCAGGTCCTACATGTATGACTGTCTTTAAACTCCCTGGCGGTATGATTATTTCAGATTTTAGGTGCTGAAAGCGGTACCATTATTTTGCAAGGAAATTTGGTGTTTTACATTGTAGGCCTGTAATTCTTAGGAATAACTCACTTAAATCTGTCCGAACAAGAGTCTAGTAGACATTTCGGGTATGAAAAAGTTTGAAAAACAAAATCATAAATTGTAATATAATAAATAATTATAAATATTTATAACAAATAATAATATAATTATAATAAAAATTATTCAATAATGTAATCAACTCAAAATCACTGAAATTTGCTCAGTTGCAGAATTGTCGCTGTCATTACTTTAATTTTTTTTATGACGAATTTCCCCACAAACCGGTATCGCTCAATTCTGCAAGTGATTATAATTTATTTTTCTAGCTGGTCTAAAATCACTTTTGACATAAAGGGACACTTTTTGGTTGCTATGGACAATTTACAGTTTGCAGGCAGAAAGAACAGTTTTTATTATATAAAAGAACATGTAGGACACTGGGCAGACCACTAGTGACAAAGGGGGTTTGTATTTTTTACATACAGTACTGTAATCTGTAAGATTACAGTATACTGTATGTATTGTGTTTATTAACTTTTTTGAATTTGGCACCGTTCCCCGCCCCTGTGCGTCGTAACGTCACAGGGAACGAAGCTCGGCGGCACACAGGGACACTGTGAATCGAGCGAGGAGACACTGCTCGATCACACAGCACAGTGGCATCGCAGGATCCAAGGACAAGGTATGTAAACCATGCCTGTGGCTGCTGCGAGGTGATCCCGAGTCGGGCTCAGGGTTACGGCTTTTGGTAATGAAATTTAACCCCGAGCCAGACTCGGGAATACCGCCAGGGGGGTTAAAAACATTCTTTGGGCAAGTACCTCCAGTAGATGATATGGTATGTATGCCGTGTCCCAATTTGGTACAGCTGGAGTTTAATAAATAAGACACTTTTTGGCAGATACCTACCACCTGTGACTCTTGCATTCCTTCATTTAGGATACTTTACTAAAGATTTTGATCACATATTGTGTGCACCTCCTATTATAGCTTAGGTATAGGCCCTTCACTGTTTTTGTTAAGAGGCTTTCATCTTCATCTACTCAATGCTCAATTCCTGTGTTTGCAACCACATGTTGAATCAATCTGTGATTCATCCCTTTTTGCCAAAAAAGTTGATGTTATAAAAATACACTATATTAGAACCTACTATAATGTTAGTTGAGTAGGATCATACCTCTTTGGGGATGGGATATATTAGGATGCAGGATATTTTTAACCTCCACCTTGGTTTGTACATGTCTTGATTGACTGTAGGCTTGTTCTTAAGTTGAATCTGTTTGTAAGTTGGAACAGGTACATTTTGTAAGTATAGCTCCAGCCAAAAAAATCTATTTTTAAGCTTTTTGGATAACATAGGGAAGGATCATCACCCCTGTAATGTTTGTTTTGCTATCTGTGCCCCTGTTCAGAAGATTGCACCTCACTTTCTGTCCCAATGACAATTGAATTTTGAAAAGTTTGGGTTATTAGGGAAACAAGGATTGGTGATAAAGCATCAGTGGGGACACCTTTTTCCCATATTAACTCTTAGGCTGCGTACACACGAGGAGACATGTCCGCTGAAACTGGTCCGCAGACCAGTTTCAGCGGACATGTTTGATCGTGTGTACGGCCTAGCGGACAGGTTTCCAGCGGACAAAAGTTTCTAAGCATGCTTAGAAACTTGTCCGCTGGAAACCTGTCCAACGGACATGTCCGATGGTTAGTACGCCCAACCATCGGACCGAAATCCTGCGAATGCGTCAAATTGATTTGACGCATGTGTGGAAGCATTGAACTTCCTTGTTTGAGCACGTCGGTGTGTTATACCGCGTTCTCTGTCGGCGGGGATTTTGGTCTGATGGTGTGTATACACATCAGACCAAAAGATCCCTTCAGACATGTCCGATGAAAACGGCCCATCGGACCTGTCTCATCGGACATGTCTCCTCATGTGTACGCGGCCTTACAGGAGAGAATTTCCCTTCCTAGGGGTAGATTTCCTCTCACTTCCTGTTGTCTTCCTTCATTTGTAAGTAGGAGTCGTTTGTAAGTCATGTGTTTGTAAGTAGGAGACGGCCTGTATATGTAATCTCTGAGTCCACAATTCAGGTTTTGTCTTTTGGTACAGATGTTCATTCATATACCAGTTTGACTCTGATAACTGATGCCGCGTACACACGATTGGAGTATCCGATGGTCAAAAATCTGATAATTTTCCTCTTAAAGTCTGACAGTAGCTGATAAAGTAAAAAGTAATGTTTTGCATTATAACTAGTTTGATACCTGTTGAAATCAAGCTGTTTTATTCACCTCCGTCACTCCTGAATCATTATTCTCACTGACTTCCTGGTTTGCGGTGCACAGGGCCGGCCTTAGGTGTTCAGGCGCCCTGTGCGAGCTAATCCTGTGGCGCCCCCCCCCCCCCCCCCCCCAGACCAATACACACTGACCGCTACACAATATACTACCCACAGACCACTACACACTGACCGCTACACAATACACTACACACTGACCGCTACACAATACACTACACACTGACCGCTACACACTGACACTACAGCATTGGTGCATTTTACTATAGAGGCATTGATGGACTACAAGGTCCAGCATTTTACTATAGGGGCATTGGTGGACTACAAGGCCCAGCATTTTTCTATAGGGGCATTGGTGGACTACAAGGCCCAGCATTTTACTATAGGAGGCATTGGTGGACTATAAGGCCCAGCATTTTAGTCCCACCAATGCCTCCTATAGTAAAATTCTGGGCCTTGTAGTCCACCAGGACTCCCTTTCCCTTATATCGGTCCCCCCTTGATTAGATCAGGGAACCCACCCATCAGTGTCCCCTTCCCCACAAAAGACCCCCATTAGACTGCCTTACCGAGAGCCACTTTGAGCCAGGAAGTGTGGGAGCTGGAGTTTGGAGCTCCTCTACTGTAGTGGTGTTTTCCTTCCTTTCATTGTGTAGAGAGCCTTGGGGAGAAGTGTGTCGGCAAGACACAGGATTCAGGACACATCCAAACTGGTACACTCACAGGGCTGCTGTTAGCAATTATTGGGGCCCCATACAGCCATCCTTTAAGGGGCCCCCACCCCCTGAGGATGGAAAGAGGTGGGGGGAGGGAGGTGAGAAGGGTGAGAGAGAGAGGAGGAGGTGAGGGGGGTGAGAGAGGGGTAAGAGAGCGAGGATTAGAAAAAGAGTGGTGCGTGGGAGAAAGGAGGAGGTGAGGGGGGAGAGAGAGGGGTTGGAGGAGGGGGGTGACACAGAGCAAAGGAGGGGGTGACACAGAGCAGAGGAGGGGGTGACACAGAGCAGAGGAGGGGGGGTGACACAGAGCAGAGGAGGGGGGGTGACACAGAGCAGAGGAGGGGGGGTGACACAGAGCAGAGGAGGGGGGGTGACACAGAGCAGAGGAGGGGGGTGACACAGGGCAGAGAAGGGGGCATGACACAGGGCAGAGAAGGGGAGGATGACACAGAGCAGAGAAGGGGGGGATGACACAGGGCAGAGGAGGGGGGAGAGTGACACAGGGCAGAGGAGGGGGGAGAGTGACACAGGGCAGAGAAGGGGGTGACACAGGGCAGAGGAGGGGATGACACAGGGCAGAGGAGGGGGTGACACAGGGCAGAGGAGGGGGCGACACAGGGCAGAGGAGGGGGGGTGACACAGAGCAGAGGGGGGTGACACAGGGCAGAGAAGGGGGTGACACAGGGGGGTAAGAGAGCGAGGATTAGAAAAAGAGTGGTGCGTGGAAAAAGGAGGAGGTGAGGGGGAGAGAGAGAGGGGTTGGAGGAGGGGGGTGACACAAAGCAGAGGAGGGGGTGACACAGAGCAGAGGAGGGGGGGTGACACAGAGCAGAGGAGGGGGGGTGACACAGAGCAGAGAAGGGGGGATGACACAGTGTAGACAAGGGGAGGATGACACAGGGCAGAGAAGGGGGGTATGACACAGGGCAGAGGAGGGGGGGTATGACACAGGGCAGAGGAGGGGGGGTATGACACAGGGCAGATGAGGGGGGGTATGACACAGGGCAGAGGAGGGGGGGTATGACACAGGGCAGAGGAGGGGGGGTATGGCACAGGGCAGAGGAGGGGGGGTATGACACAGGGCAGAGGAGGGGGGGTATGACACAGGGCAGAAGAGGGGGGGTATGACACAGGGCAGAGGAGGGGGGGTATGACACAGGGCAGAGGAGGGGGGTATGACACAGGGCAGAGAAGGGGGGGTATGACACAGGGCAGAGGAGGGGTGGTATGACACAGGGCAGAGGAGGGGGGGACACAGGGCAGAGGGAGGGTGACACAGGGCAGAGGGGGGGTGACACAGGGCAGAGGAAGGGGCGACACAGGACAGAGGAGGGGGGGTGACACAGGGCAGAGGAGGGGGGTGACACAGAGCAGAGGGGGGGAGACACAGGGCAGAGGGGGGTGACACAGAGCAGAGGAGGGGGGGTGACACAGAGCAGAGGAGGGGGGGTGACACGGGGCAGAGGAGGGGGGGTGACACGGGGCAGAGGAGGGGGGGTGACACGGGGCAGAGGAGGGGGGTGACACGGGGCAGAGGAGGGGGTGACACAGGGCAGAGGAGGGGGTGACACAGGGCAGAGGAGGGGGTGACACAGGGCAGAGGAGGGGGGTGACACAGGGCAGAGGAGGGGGGGTGACACAGGGCAGAGGAGGGGGGGTGACACAGGGCAGAGGAGGGGGGGTGACACAGGGCAGAGGAGGGGGGGACACAGGGCAGAGGAGAGGGGGGGACACAGGGCAGAGGAGGGGGGTGACACAGAGCAGAGGAGGGGTAGAGTGACACAGAGCAGAGGAGCCCTCACCTCAGGAGACACACACGTGAGGCAGGACTCCGGGAGCAAGCAGGCACGATTATCGATTCAAGTTCACAGTGCAGCCCCGCCCACGCCTCCACACATGACCAGCACCATCTCCACAGAGCCAGTCACAGACCCCCATGTCTACTTCATCCCGCCCCGCACATCGCCCGTTCGGCCAATCACAGGGCACAGAGGCTCAGAGCGCATCTCAATGATAGACAGTGATCCGGCTGCGATCCGGCACATTCCACAGGACGATGGAATGTGTACCCGGGCACAGGTGGCAACCCTACGCACGGCTCCCCTGTTGGTCATGGCGCCCTGTGCGGGCGCACAACCCGCACAACGCAAAGGCCGGCCCTGGCGGTGCACATTCATCCTTGCTACATCACAGTCGACGTAGCTCCCAAACAAAATTGACATCCTTTTTTTCCCACAAATAGAGCTTTATTTTGGTGCTATTTGATCACCTCTGCGGTTTTTCTTTTTTGCGCTAAAAACAAAAATAGAGCGACAATTTTGAAAAAAAAACAATATTTTTTACTTTTTGCTATAATAAATACACCCCAAAAATATATATAAAACTATTTTTTTCCTCAGTTTAGGCCGATATTTTTGGTAAAAAAAATGCAATAAGCGTTTATTGATTGGTTTGCGCAAAAGTTATAGCGTCTACAAAATAGGGATATAGTTTTATGCCCACAATGCTGCATCTTAAAGGGGACATACAGGTACATCCATCTGCCCACAGGAGCCATTGTGTCAACGTAAATAGTCATGCACTGGTCCTTAAGTGGTTAAAGGACCTGTCAAGAGAAAACCAAAAAATCATGAAAACATTTTTGGAGAAAAAAAATATTAAAAAAAATGAATGTAAACAAAAGGAAATTTTGAGGCCCCACCATCCCATATATGCATGTACATGCATGCTTCGGGGCGCCTATGCATGAAAACATGGATTGCAGTTCACATGTTACATATTGCCACGCACAACGGAATGAGAGCAATAATTCTAGCACCAGACCTCAACGCTAAACTGGTTACCTTTTAAAGAGTCACCTATAAAAAATATAAGGTACTGATGTTTGTCACCATTTCACAGGCGCACGCAAAATTAAGGTTTGACATGATGGGTCTCTGTTTTCTCAGTGCAACCTCATCTTTTATATTTTACCACAAAAAGGATAATTGTGTTTTTGTGCCCTAAAATTACCTTAATGCTGTGTACACACGATTGGACATTCCAACATCAAAACCGTGGATTTTTTTTCCCGGCGGATTGTTTGCCCAAATTTGTCTTGCATACAAACGGTCACACAAATGTTGTTGGAAATTCCGAATGTCAAGAATGGGGTCACACACAACACTACGACGAGTGGAGAAAAATTAAGTTCAATGATTCTGAGCATGCGTCAAATTGATTCCAAGTATGTGTAGGATCTTTGTGCGTCGGAATTGGCTACAGATGATCGGAATTTCCGACAAGAACTTTTGTTGTCGGAAAAATTGAGAACCAGCTCTCAAACATTTTTTTGTCGGAAATGTCCAATGGAGCATACACACGGCCGGAGCTTACATCGAACATTTGTTATCGGAAATTTCGACCGTGTGCACGGGGCATAAGTGTGTTTTTTTTTTAATTAAAATGTCGGTAATATCGTGTGACATCCCTTGAAATTACCTAGTGAGAAAGCGGTCTCATTTAGTAGCATTGTAACTGAATGAGACAGCTGTCAAGTTTTTAAGTAAATTAAATCAAATAAAAGCCATAAATTACTTATAATTGCTTGCCTCATGGGACCAGCAGGGTAAGTATCAATAATTTATAGCTTTTATTTTATTCTACCATTTTATACTCTGAATAGAAAATACATTTTTGTTAGTTTAAGGCCTGATTCATACTTGTGCAGGTTTCAGTTTTTTTTTTAACCATAAAGATTTTATTAGGAACAAAAAAGGGAAATAGCAATATCACAGCCATAACAGAAAAATCAACAGTTACAATAAGCAAGTACAAGAGGATCTATTACAAAATGTGTACATTAGGGATACAGGAATGGGCTCAACATACAAGGTATGCAATAAAAAGCCTTCATAAAGGTAGTATAAACAATCTCGTCCGTATACATTCCCAAGTTGTGCAGGTTTCAGTTTGCATATTGCGTTCTTCAATACACATCCTTAAACCATTGAAGTCTATGGAACCAAAAACCTGACAAAAAACCCTGGCCCTGGTCCCTTTCCATAAAATGCACAGATGTGAACTACACCCATTGGAAACCATGTTAAATGGACTGTAGTGTGTTTCTGCAAAACGAAAAATGCACTAAAAAACACATAGGTCAACCAGGCCTAAATAAAACTGGCTCCTAACTTTTTTAGTTGGCTCCGAGATTCAAAGCAAATTTGTTAAGCCCTGTCTTTAAACCTTTTCTTCAAAAGAAAAAAATATCTTGTAATAGTTTTAATAAAGTGTTATCCGGAGTTGGGCTTACATTTGTTTTTTGGTTGCATAAAGACCATTTAAAACAGCATGTCCACAGATTTACAGGGCTTCATCATGATTTCACTTCAGAATGAACCTGCTGTCATCTCGATAAAGGATATAGAAAAGAACAGATCTACTGACAGGATAAACCCGGTAATGAAAATATATTACAAGAGGAACTCAGAAAAACAAAAATAGTTTTATTGGTGACATACTGCCTCATATATGCACTTGTTTATTTTTCCCATAGTTTCATTTTAATGAATTTAATGGACCAAACATTACAACTTACTGTTTTCCTGGCAAAAAAAATAATTTCTGCCTGTAGAACTTGGCAATAAACTAGAGAAACTTTGACTAGATGTGCAGACAGTCAATAACTTTGAACATCCAACGTGCAGATAGTCATAATGCCACACATTAAGGCTGAGTTTACACTACTGCAAATTGGATGTGGATTTTACCATATCCAATTTGCATAGCAGGAGATGGAGCCGGTTCACAGATCTCCTGAGCGGCTCCGGTGCAAATTTCACAGGAGTCCTGTGTTTCATTTGGTCCAAAAATTCAGGCTGAAATCGGACCTGAAACGATGAATAGAGACACACCTGACCCCTGCTGTGAGCCGCTGTGTTCTCTAGTGTGAACCCAGCCTTGATTTATATAATAAGAGAAAACAAAAAAAGGCTTAATATAAACTAAAACCTAACAAAATTTGAAATATGGGGGATTCTGGAATACTATAAGTTCATCTAAGAGGCAGATAAGAAATGAAAAGACAAAATCTCAGAGGCGCCCAAAATTATTTAAAAAAAAAAGTTAAACAGTTACAGAATTTTTAAAATGGTCTGTATATAAATGTTTCCACACAAATCAGATTTTTTTTCCCAATCAGATTCTATTGTAAAAAAAAAAAACATAAATTCTAAATGAAAATTGTTTGAACCTTGTGTGAAAACATTTATAAATAAATGAAAGGTGCTGTATGTAATCTACTCTCCACCTCACATGGTAAAATCTTTTTTTTTTGCTAATGTCTGAAGGTGACGGGCCTGTTCTCCTTCACAGACAAACTCACCCTTAGCTTAATTGGTATATATTTTTTTTTATTTTATCTTCCGAATGTTCAATCAAATTCTCATAGTCAGCTAATGCCAGCATAAAGAGACAGTGTACCTGGATCAGCCCAATCTCAGTAAACTCTTGGGAGCCAGATCTGACTCCACGCTATGGATTTGGCCTGTAAAGTTTTGTAGCAAGCAATGCAGAGTAACAAGGAGAGTCTAGAGAAGGTGGCCTGTGTCTTGTACTGTACTCTAAGATATGGTATTTACGTTTAAGTCACAATTTCTCTAATCTTAATTGTACCGTACAGGACACAGGCAAATTATTCAAACACCATTGGAAACACCAAAGCAATGAATACAAAGATCAGCAACAACTAGGCAACAGAACCGTGCCAACAGGCCCAAAAACAACAAGGGTAGAAAAAACCTAGGTTTAGTGTGCCGCTGCAAGAACCTTGTAGCCGAAAGCTACATCAGACTTAACACGCATCAGGTAAAACTTTGAAACAGTATTAACAGAAGACCAACTAGCGGCCTTAGAGTTTCACGACAGAGGCTTTGAGTGTGTTTGTTTCAGAGCATAATGGATTTAGAATTGGGGTACCCCTAGTGAGGACCCTAGGAAAGGACAAACAGGAAATCTGCTAATCTAATGGAAGAAGTAGATTTTAGATACATTCTTATGGCTCTGACAACACATAGACAATGTAAAAAGACATCCTTTGGATGCTTGCAAGGTGCGGGGGCTGATACGAGAAACACCTTGAATACGTTTTTATTGTGGAATGTGAAGCTAGAGGCCTTTGGTAAAGGATAGGTAAAACCAAAAATGTTAGGGTGCTGAGAGCTAGATGTTGGTCAAGAACTCGTTGTAGGAAGACTAGAATACAGAGTAATCTCTGTGACTAGAAATAAAATCCGCGCAATAAATAAACTCTAAATATAGCTGCTGGGTCAATAGGGTCAGGGTCAATAATCACAAAATCCCCAAGGTAAATATAATTCAGAAGATGCAGCGCTAAGGTCCATTAGTAATAAACACCATCTGTAAGGAAATGAAGTGCTGGTTCTAAAAAGACACCCAGGTGATCCCGCAGGTGCGATGAACCTCCGCCAATAGTAAACAATGGCCGCTCACCTCACGCCTAGGACCCTTAGATGATAGAGGGTTGTAAGCACATGTGCCTGCGGGCACTAATACAAGAGGATCCAAATGAAGCCAGGAACCACAGGAACAGCTTATACCAGCAGCGATACAGATCCAAATACCAGGCATATTTTCATGTGGAAATAAAGTGCAAGTACATAGTGCTCTCCGTATAAAAAGATGTTTTGCACCCAAAGGGAGGCCAGTGCTAGAGGGACAGCCTAACAGCTCTAAACTCCAAGGTGTTGATGGGGAATTTTTCCTCCTCCTTTCCTTAAACTGTGGAAAACTCCTCTCATGCCTGATAGACTTGTGTATGTTATAAGAACCTTCAAGTTGTAGGGAAGGAAGGATTTTCCCACTGTCAGAATCCAAGAGGTGATCAACCAGATCAAGAAATTTTTTGTTTGGAGGAATAAAAGCATTGTTAGACCCAGGGTGAGAGGCTATTTTGTCCAAGTCAATAGATTATTTAATTGGAGAGTTCTTGATTGTAATAGGGTTAAAAGAGCTACAACAAGGAGGCAATAAATTGAGGCAATAATTAGGCCCAGAACTGTCATAGCGATCACTTTGGAATTTCTCTTGGATCACAGTTGTCGAGCATGAGCTCTTTAGAAAAAGAGCTTACTATGCTTAAAGAAAGACCTTTGCCTGTGATGTAACAAGGATGAGGCCCAGATATTCTAGGCACATTAAAGGATAAAGAATATTTTTTTTTAGTTGATCACCCAGCCAAAAGCCTGAATCAGTATATTTTGTCTTTGGGACATTCTCTGAGAGTTGCAAAGGGGGCAACCCTTTAGGAGAAATTTTTCTAGATAATCCATCACCTGGATGCCCTAAGTCCTCAGAAAGGGAAGCACAGGTGCTAAAATCTTTGTGAACACCATTGGAGCAGAAGACAGGCTGGAATAGCAATGTGAAAAACTAAAAGTGGTCTTCTGCCACATTAAAGCATAGATACTACTGATGTGGAGGGTAAATGGAAACATGTAGATAGTCATCATGGATGTTCATGGATGTCTTATGTTCCCCTTGTCTCAGGCAATGACTGACCTTGTTGACTCCATAGGACATTTTGGAATGCAAAGGAATTTGTTGAGGGATTTTAAGATCAGTATAGGCCAGATATTTTTTGTTAGGCTGATAAGGCTTGAGTAGAATCCCTTAAACCCTTTCTTGTTGGGAAACTGGAACAATGACTCCATGAGACAAAAGGTAGTTCAGAGCCTTTTACAAATTTGACTATCCTATTTGCTTATTTGAAAAAAGAAAGTGGTGAGGCAGTAAAGCTTTGAACTCTATCTTGTAACCATTAGAAACCACTAATTGAACCCACAGGTCTGGGATGTCTATGACCCAGGAAGATGCAATCTGAAACCAACATAACCCCATTTCATTTTGAATGGCTTTTGGGAGGGCTTGGTGATCTTTGTGGGTCAAACCTTGTGCTGAAATGAAGTATTTTTATCATAACTGTGACATTGCGGCAGACAGATTGGACACTTTTGACACTATTTTGAGACCATTGACATTTATACAGCGATCAGTGCTATAAATATGCAATGATTACTGTATAAGTGTCACTGCGCGGGGAAGAAGTTAACACTGGGGAGTGATCAAGGGGTTAAATGTGTTACCTAGGGAGTGATTCTAACTGTGGGGGATGAGACTGACTGGGGGAGGAGACCGATCTGTGTTCCTATATACTAGGAACACACAATCTGTCCTCTCTCCCCTAACAGGACTTACACACACAGATCCATGTTCCTGCTCTGTCATGAGCAATCACGGGTGCCTGGAAGACATTGTGCGCCCCCTATACAGCTGGGATGTCATATGACCCCGTCTGTGGACGCCATATTATTATAGGCGGGTATTGAAGTGGTTAACTTTTTAGAAGGTTTAGAAGATGAAGCATAGAAGTGTGGGACTGCCTTGCATTTAGAGGAGATAAAAAGATTGGTTTTGTGACAAATTCCTTGAAAAGGCATGCCTGTGTGTTTGTCTGTATCCTTGCAGGAAAGTGTGTCTAATGGCAGTGGTTTCATAATTTTCAATCAGCAATGCACCTGCAGGTCTCTGAGGAAAGCTGTTGAGCCTGCATCCCTTTAGACGTGATTTCCTATTAGAAGTATTTCACAAAAAATTACATTTTTGATGCAGGGGATGCCTGAAATCTGACTTGTATCTTAGCGCAGACTTCTGAGAAAATTGGTGAGCCAATCACACAAGCATGAACCAATGTTTCTGTGTACAGAACACCTCCAGATAGCCACATTGCATTATATTTATAGAAAATTAGGAAGCCGCAGCTTAAAAAGGAAAGATAATTTTTAATAACATTCAATTACAATATGATTTGTGCTGCAAGTGTATATGCTAAATTATTTTTTCTTTACTTGCTATTTTTTTCCCCACAAGATTTACCCTTTAAGGCCGCGTACACACGACTAAACAAATCCGATAATATCGGTCGGACAGACCGTTTTCATCGGATATGTCTGCTGGGCTATTTTGGTTTGATAAGTGTACACACGATCAAACCAAAATCCCCGCGGACAGACAGCGCGGTGACGTGGCAATGACGTTGACGCCGCCGCATCACCACTCCAGGAAGTAAAATACTTCCACGCATGCGTCGAATCCATTTGGCGCATGCGGGAGATTTTTGTCCGCTGGTTAGGCGTACTAACCAGCGGAAATGTCGGACAGACGGGTTTCCAGCAGACAAGTTTTAAAGCATGCTTTAAAACTTGTCTGCTGGAAAAACCTGTCTGCTCGCCCGTACACACGATTGGATTTGTCTGCTGAAACAGTCCGTCGGACTAGTTTCAGCAGATAAATTCGATCGTGTGTACGCGGCCTTAAAGAAGATCTTTCAGCCCTTGGCAGTTTCAAGTCTTTAAACAAAAACATGTCTAACCCGGTGCATAGTTGCATTTGTGTGTGCAAACAAGTCTGTGAAGGGTATAGCTTTACTTCTTCTAACAGATAAATGTGGCTAGGTATTTACTATATTTGGATTTTGTAAAGGTGTAAGCTGTGGGGCTTTAGGGCTATATTATGTGAGTCTTGTTCTAAATCAGTGTTTCCCAACTCCAGTCCTCAAGGCACACCAACAGGTCATGTTTTCAGGATTTCCCTCAATTGAAACAGCTGTGGTAATTACTAAGGCAGTGAAACTGATCGAATCACCTGTGCAAAATAATGGAAATCCTGAAAACATGACCTGTTGGTGTGCCTTGAGGACTGGAGTTGGGAAACATTCTAAATGGTTAGTATGCCCTAAGTTCTATTTTCAGTTAAAGCTGGTTTAATTTCAGCTTGTTTGGAAGTTTTGCCTCTACGTTAGTAGAGGAGCCAGAACTATCTAGTGTAACCATAGGTGTGAGCAACCTATTGCATTAGGGTGTGCACCCCAAAGCTCAAACACACATGCGTGTGTGTCTATATATAGCCCTGGCACATTGATCTTCCTGCTGGCACAGTGAAAGAGGAGTGTGTAAACACTTCTCCTATGGCAGAGCCGGTAAGGCCGTGTACACACGATCAGACATGTCTGAGGAAACAAGTCCGATGGACCGTTTTCATCAGACAAGGCTAAAGTGGTCTGTTGGTCTGATGTGCGAACACAACATCGGACCAAAATCCCCTCGGACCAGAACGCGGTGATGTAGAACTCAACGAAGTTCAATGCTTCCAAGCATGCGTCGACTTGATTCTGAGCATGCGCGGGATTTTGGTCCGATGATTTTGTGTACTAACCATCGAACATATCCGACGGACAGGTTTCCAGCGGATAGGTTTCTAAGCAAGTTTGAAAACCTTTGTCCGCTAAAGAACGGTCTGCGGACCAGTTTCAGCGGACATGTTCGATCGTGTGTACGCGGCCTAAGAGGGAGACTTTTCCATCTCCCCGCTGCTACACAGAGTGATAATGCTAATGCACACTAGGTGATTAGGCTGTGCCTAGGCACACCTGACACACCATGTGCGCACGTCTATGAGTGTAACATAATCCATGCAAGATATTCTAAGAACACTTGGATACAATGGGAGCTTGGTAGTTTCCAGTGCAAAGCAAAAACACAACATGTACCCATAGTGAAACAATGTTATGATTTTGGATATAGTGGTGAGGGGTTCTATTTTTATTGTGGTTTGTGTCCCCACTGAAAACATTTATTCTTTCTATTTGTCAGGAGTTGTCAGGTACAGCTATAGTAGGGAAACGTTCAAATGGGACACTTGTTCTGGAGATAACTGTCTGATATGGGATTTACCTCACTTTGGATAAATTTCCTCCCATCTCCTGTTGTGTGCACAGGACATGAAATGAAGGGAAATCTATCGAATGGGACACAGATGGCAAAAACCTGACAGGAGTTTTAAGTATTCTGTACTCTATCCCCCCAAAAAAAATTTGCTTTGGATATACAATTTCAGGTATATGAATCCATCAAAAAATAACAGTATGCAGGGTCGGTTAGAAGCAGTCAATGCAAGGAGGATGCTGGGTTAAGTTCACACTGTGTTTAAAGTGCGAGCAATGATTTCAGTTATCACTCAACACAATCAAAACAGTGAATTCCTTTCTCTATTCAGGGAACATTGCAGCTGTGCTAAAGTCAGATGGTCTGCTGCATTTACCTTATATTGTGTTCTGTGCTAGCCACTGCCCCCTTGGTCCCATGAGATCTCTACATTTGCTGCTGGGTGTGACTGAGTTTCCTATCACATCATTGTGTGCCTAGCAACTTCACTCACTCTCTCTCCCTCTTAATGTGACAAAATAAAGAGAATGCAGTGGGTACGGTTTAGAATACCCAACCTGCTTTTCCAAATATTGATGAAAGAAAATGATAAGCGCTAACACTTAAATAGGGTGTGAACTCGTGAGGGAAATGAAAATGAGTGCCCTACAGTAAGTGGGTACTGGTGGTGATAACTACAATGTAACACAATATGGCACAAAAATAGTGCCATGACATAAAAACACATAGGAGATGTGACTGTGGCCAATAGGTCTCAGAGAGGGTGAAAGAAAATAGCACAGAAAAAATAATATTAATAGATCATAATGCTAAATCATGAATAAAAAAATATATAATATATAATGTGAAAAAGGAAAACAGTCCAAAGTGTAGTCCACAAGTCTTCAACAAGTGATAATGGGTGAATACCAAAATCGTGAAAAAGTGAATCCGCTAATGGTCTCCCAGAACTCTCACCTTAACCTGGTGAAGGGAATGCATATAGCTCAGATAGCTGTTAGGCAAATAGTTAGGCATTCGTTTTTTTCCAGAAGATTAGATTACTATGAACAATAATATTTTATTCAGTGTCCACTCCAGTCCTGAAAGACTCATCTGATCTCTTCTGTAAGGACAGCGTCCTGACAGCACCCCAAAAAGCCCTTTTTAGGGCTAGTACATCAGTCTGCTTTTTTCCCCTCTGTAATCTAATTGCAGTTGCCTGCCAGTGTGTGTGTCAGGCTCACAGCGTATACTGTGCCCACTTGCCCAGTGCCACCACTCATATCTGGTGTCACAGTAGGTTACATTTTAAAAAAAAAACTCAAAAATGTTGACTGTAATAGAATAGCAGTCAGTTGCCTGCCAGCGTGTGTCAGGCTCACAGCGTATACTTTGCCCAGTTGCCCAGTGCCACCACTCATATCTGGTGTCACAGTAGATTACATTTAAAAAAACAAAACAATTTTGACTGTAACAGACAGGCAAAAGGTCAGGGGCACAGGCAAACAGGAGAAGTCAAGTACGAGCCAAAAACGATACACAGGAAGATAATCGTAGCACACTGCAGACAGGAACTTAAGCAAACAACACTGTTGAACAGCACTGCAGGCCTGTAATGCAACAGTTAATATAGACTTCCTGGGATGGCCTGGGTGGGGCCATACAGGAAGGAGAGGAAATAAGAAGGTAACCAGAACAGGGTCAGGCCTCTTAATGGACAGATGGAGACAGGTAAGCTGCCAGACAATTGCATATCCATGACAATAACGTCAGTGAGGACAAGGAACGGGACATGGCTAGCTTGGTATCCAACCTTGTGCAAATGGGGAGTTTGCGGATGTGCAAATGGACTGTTTGCGGTTGTTTGCGTGTGTTAAATGGGGAGTTTGTTCTGTCAGAGTTTGGTCTGTCACTGTGAAGCGGGTGTAACCCTTACACTACCTTATCGATACAACATCATACCTGATGTTTTAACCACTTGCCGACCAGCCGTCGTCATTCTACGGCGGCAGGTCGGCTCTCCTGGGCGAGAGCACGTAGCTCTACGTCAGCTACATTTTCGGCCACTAGGGGGCGCGTGCGCCGCCGGCGGCAGCGCGCGCACGTCCCCGCTCGCCCCCGAGTCCCGCGCCCGTGCCCGGCGGGTACGATCACCGCCGGGCACACGCGATTGCTCGTTACAGAGCAAGTAACGGGAGCTATGTGTGAAAACACATGGCTCTCGTTCCTGTCAGCGGGGGAAACGCTGATTTTCTGTTCATACAATGTATGAACAGAAGATCAGTGATTTCCCCTAGTGAGGCCACCCCCCATACAGTTATAACACACCCAGGAACACACTTAACCCCTTCCCGCCCCCTAGTGTTAACCCCTTCACTGCCAATGGCATTTTTATAGTAATCCAATGCATTTTTATAGCATTGATCGCTAAAAAAATGCCAATGGTCCCAAAAATGTGTCAAAAGTGTCCGAAGTGTCCGCCATAAGGTCGCAGTACTGAAAAAAAACGCTGATCACCGCCATTACTAGTAAAAAAAAAATATTAATAAAAATGCCATAAAACGAACCCCTATTTTGTAAACGTTATAACTTTTGCGCGCAATTGTCAGTTAAATCGACGCACTGCCGAATCACAAAAAGTGCTCTGGTCATTGGACAGCAATATGGTCCGGGGCTAAAGTGGTTAAAGCACGTTATTCCAAACAATTTAGGAATGTTAGGTGATTTATGCCCTTTATGGATTAAAACCTGACTTTGCGTCAACTACGTAATTTTCCATGGGAGTTTTGCCATGGATCCCCCTCCGGCATGCCACAGTCCAGGTGTTAGTTCCCTTGAAACAACTTTTCCATCACTATTGTGGCCAGAAAGAGTCCCTGTGGGTTTTAAAATTCGTCTGCCTATTGAAGTCTATGGCGGTTCGCCCGTTCGTGAACATTTGCGGAAATTCGCGTTCGCGAACGGAAAATTTTATGTTCGCGACATCTCCACATGTAATGTATCCACGTTACAGTGCAAAAATGTTAAACTTGGTGCTAAAATTCAATCACTTAGAGCTCAGTCCCAGGTGGATGACAAAGTGTTATAAGGTTCTCAGGTGCTTCCTCCTACCCTTTCACAATGAGGATTTATTGCAACACAGTCTACTGTATTTATTGCAACACAGTCTGGGTTATTGCATATTCCTAAAACACATTTACCCTATCTCCCACTCTCTTCTCAGTAAGTACCCCACAGGGCAATACTCTCATTGTAATTATGATAGAGAGCCATAAAGCCAACTCTAACTCCCAACAGCAAGCGAGCATTCGCTCTGCCAAAGGCCTGTACAATACTCAATCTCAGAGTGACGATGTGTCCTTTGCAAAGGAGTAGGGACCAGTCTTAACACCCATCTCAGCATCTGATTCTTGTTCTTTTTCAGCTACACAACAAGTGGCCTATTTGACAAAAGCAGAATTTTCTGCATCTATGGCATGTCACAGTTTCTAGGACAGATTACAGCCATCCTTGTCCACAGCTCAAAAATACCCCACCTCTGCTCCTACTTTGGGTTCTCAACTGGAGTCAGACCCTGATTTGCCAGTTCTAAAGGATGCTTAATCAGAGGTAAATTAAGAGGATGCAGAGGCAGTGTTGATGAAAGCCGCCGAAGATTTCTCTCCCCCACACTGTCACTATTTGAAGAGGGAGCTTCACGCAACATGTTTGATAACGTTGAAAAGCTTATTGCCTCTGAACTCAAAAGTTGTACTTAGCATTGTAAAGATTGACCAGGAGAAAGAACAACCAGCATGACCCTGTCTTTCAGGGTCGTGCAGTTGCAGAGGAATTACAACAAATTTCACCTGCCCTTCTAGGTAGATAGATGCCCTCAGACATGTTATAAGAAAAATATCCAGAATGGCTCTAATGGCTCTAATCTCCATTCCTATGCACAGGATTCTCTGGCTAGAAGCTTGGATAGCATAAGCTGCCTATAAGAAATGCCTCACAGAAGTGACTCATGTAGAAAGGTGTAACAGGCAGCAGAGAGAAATCACACTTTGAATAAAGACATGTATACCGTATAGTATAGAAGAATATTAATATTTCATTTTCAAAAAAAGGAGTACAGTTCCTCTTTAAAGTGCATTTCTACTTTTGCAGTCAAATTATTATTATTATTATAAAGGATTTATATAGCACCAACAGTTTGCACAAATTTATAAAATAAGCAAAGACAATACAGTTGCAATACAATGCAATACATCAGGGAGTGTGAGATAGTTGGACAGCTTGGAGTGAGGTGTTCCAGAGGATGAGACAGGCTCTGGAGAAGTCCTGGAGGTGTGTATGGAGGAAGTGACAAGGAAGCTAAACAGCAATAGGTCTTGGGAAGAGCATGGTAAACAGTTTGTAGGTTGGTATTATTGTTTGATTTTTTTTCATTGGGTGACATTGAATGGTTGGAAATGTAAATAAATCTGACAGCAGCATTTATCATGGACTGAAGAGGAGAAGGAGTAGCCTATGTTAAGGTAGGCCAACAAGGAGGGAGTTGCAATAGAGATGTTATTGAGGTTGAGGCAGCAAGGTTTGGACAATAAATGGATGTGGGGCTGAAAGGAGAGTTCCGAGTCTGGGATTACACCTAAAAATCTGGCATGCAGGGAGGGACTAATAGGTGTGCCATTTATCTTGATGGAGAAGTCAGGGGAGAGGGCATGGGGATAAGAAGGAGGAAATATTATGAGCTCAGTTTTTCAAAATATTGAATTTGAGGAAGTGGTGTGACAGCCATACTATTATGTCTGTTAGTAAATTAGTGATGCACAAAGAGACTGATGGGGTGAACTGAGGAGTGAAAATATAGGTTTAGGTGTCGTTACCAATACCAATGAAACTGGAGGCTATTGGAGGCTATTAGCTAACCCAGGTGTAGATAAAAAAATTAAAGAGTTTGGAGAATGGAACCTTGGGGGACACCAACAGAAAGAGGAAAAGGAGAAGAGGAGGTAGAGCTGTAAGTGACACTGAAAGTGCAGTGAGATAGGTAAGAGGAGCACCAGCAAACAGCAGAGTCACAGAGGCAAAGGGAATGGATTTTTTTTAGGTGAAGAGGATGGTCAATTGTATTGAAGGCAGCAGAGAGGTCTAGGAATAAGAGTACAGAGTAATGACCATTGGTTTTAGCAGTTAGTAGGTGTTGCGGGTGAAATCCCATCTGAGTGGGGACATTCCGACATGATCGGACATTCCGACAACAAAACCGTAGATTTTTTTCTGCCGGATGTTGGCTCAAACTTGTCTTGCATACACACGGTCGCAATCATTTGTTGTCGGAAATTCCAACAGCAAATGTCCAATGGAGCATACACACGGTCAGATTTTCAGAAAACAAGCTCACATCGAACATTTGTTGTCAGAAATTCTGACAATGTGTACGTGGCATAATAGTTTTTTTTGTTCAACCCAGCCGATTGAACGAAAAAAACTGACAGCTCAGGTCGAAGCCAATGTACTAACAATTCAATGTTAGTACATCAATCTCCCCTCCTGTGCTATTGTGTTCTGACAGGGGGAATGTTCCCCCATCAGAACACTCCAGTCAGCACTCTCAGCCTTTGGCTAGAGCGCTAATAGGGAGCCCATCGGCAGACCTTTTTCAGTCATGACCCTTTGACAGAAGCCAGCCAAGTGGTTAGCTTCTGTCAGACTGGCGGCAGTACACACGGGCCAAATCATGGCCAGTTTGGAGATAAACAGAAGTAAGAAGATGGTCATACTGATGGGGGTCTAGTGAGGACATTTTAAGGATGGGGTGACCAGAACATGTGTTAGAAAAATGGGACAATAGCTACAATTAGCTTTCTAGATACTCCTTTCTAAAACTTCCAGCAGGGAAACATTCAGCATTGTTCTGTTTGTTATGAGGGGGCTAGAAAGCTGTGCGTACTATAATTAACCCTGTCTGGAGGCAGATATATCAATTGTACTAGATTTGAAAACTGTTTGCCTTAACAGTTAAAGGTTTAGGAGCTGGGCTACTGCATTGTATGTCATTGAAAGCTGGACTCAGCCAATCCTCAGCCCAGCTATTGTAACAGATCACACTGAACTAGATGAGAAATATTTGCAGTGAGTCATGCAACCTACTACTCCATGAGGACATTGAGTCACAAAACTATTAGGGCCGGGCTAGGACGCGGACACCATTGCGCTTGGCCGGGATCATGCTCACGGCTTTTGTGTACACATTGTAACAAGGCGTTTGTTTCCTAGTATTGGGATGGCACTTGAAAAATGTTAGTGTTCTTACAATTTTTTTTATTTTTATAAATCAGCATTTTTAACAGTATTACGCTATGTGGATTTTTCCTTCCTTCCCCCTAAATTTTTTATGTATGACTGTCTAAACTCAGGAGATGAACTGACAAGAGGGTACGTCGGGAGCAGCAGAGTGGAGAGTCTATCTACCTGATATATAACATAGAGTGCTTCTGCTGGTTTAAAATTTGTAGACATGTGCATTCGTTTTCATCCGAATGCATTTTTTCTGCATTAAAAATGCATGCACCATGGCAGCCTTGATTAGAGCAAACCAGAGGGTGAAAGGCTTGCAATATGAGGGGATTCAGGAGAAAATCATGTTTTACGCCGACGACACCATGCTGATTTTGGGAGACACTGATGGTTTCCTGAGGGAGGCTATGGAGGTGGTTGGCAGGTTTGGGTCCTACTCCGGCCTTCTGATTAACTGGACCAAGTCTTCGCTATTGTTGCTGGATAATCTTTCGGGCAGTGGTGAACAGACAATGCATGGGGTACCGGTGTCCCCTGGTTTTAAGTATCTCGGCATTCAGATTACTTCTGAACCGCGTGATTTTATCTCACTTAACTTGACTCCATTATTGAATAGAATCCGAGATAGAAGTACAATTTGGTCCCGTCTTATGTCCTTGGTGGGGAGGGTTAATCTTATAAAAATGATTTTCATGCCCCAGTTCCTATACCTCCTACACAACACTCCTCTGGTCATCCCTCTAAAAATGTTTAGATTTAATAATTCTCATTTTAGGGCCTATATATGGCTAGATAAGTCCCCTAGAGTGAAGTTGGAACAGCTTCAAAAACCCAAGGCAGCGGGTGGCCTTGCCCTCTCTAAGCCTTGGGTATACTACTTGGCAGCTCAGGAGCAGCATATTGCCAGGGGTATGCTGGGTGAGCAAGATCTTGAGGGAGGTACCAGACAGTCGGACCCCATTAGGGCCCTGATGTGTTACGCCACTGGCTTTGACAGTGTACCCACTGGTTTGGAGGCCTTGGCGTATGCAAACTCAAACAAACGGTTTCCCACGTATGTATTAATGCATAAAATTTGTAATAAACTTTAGCAGTTGCAGGAGGTAGAGGGATTCACTGGTTATAGCCCGATATGGAACAATGGATATTATGAGGAGTTGCTCTCATTGGATTGGGGAGCACGGTGGAGGAGATATGGGGTCACGCATATGAGTCATATTTTTGCGGCGGATGAACTGATCCCCTTCACGGAACTGAGAGAGCGATTTCACCTCCCGCAGTCTATGCTATATTACTATTATTTTACTACATGCTACATACTGCATGCAGTTGCAGCATGCTGTGGGGGCACAGGCTGGGGGGGAGGGGACCCGTGGGTTCATTCGCAGACACCAATATTCAAACACATGGCTGAAGTATGTCAGTTTAAGGGCTTCATTTTAGAACCTATTCTATGATTCTCAATGTGTACCTGGGTTTTCCCCTTACAGCTTTTGATAAATGGGGGAGAGATGTGGGAACGTTTGAGGATGAACAATGGGAGGAAGCTCTCTAGGCAGTGCAGTTGTGCTCCTCAACTGTATATTGTTCTTAGAGTTCATTACACGCCCAACAGGCTGTTCAGGATGGGTGTGAGACCTGACTCCAACTGCCCAAGGTGTGCAAGAGATCATGGTAATCTAATCCATTTGTTGTGGCAGTGCCCCAAACTTCATCTATTCTGGTCAGGGGTTTTAGCTACCATTAATGAAGTATATCTGGTAACAACCAGATATACTTCATTAATGGTAGCTAAAACCCCTGACCAAACCATGCTTACTTGGAATTTTGGATGACATCCCCATGAATGACAATTTCAGGCAGGCCATATCAAGGGCTCTGTTTCAGGCCCGTAGGCTGATCCTTCTGCGTTGGAAGGTGGTTGAGCCCCCAACATTGAAGGAATGGTTTACCCAGGTGGGGGACACCGTAAGAATGGAGAACTATATTTATCAGCACAGGGGTTGTTCGGGAAAGTTCGAGAGGCTGTGGGCTCCATGGTTGGACTCCCCTGGCCTGTCCCTGGTCGACTTAGTACTGGATAGGTTGTTTAGATAGTGGATGGGTGTGTTGTAGTGTGGACAGGGAGTATGATTCATTATGTATTTGTAGTTGTATTTAGTGTGCTGGGGTGGTCTGGTGCGGGAGAGATGCCTTTATACTGTAATATTTGATCTGTGTATTTGGTGGTGGCAGGGGTTGCCGTGTACATTGTTTAAATGTTCCTCTTGAGCTGATACCTGAATTGTTGGAACACCATTGTATCCCGTAGGTGAGCTGTGCAATTGCTGTATATTTCATTTATGTTTTAGTTTTAATAAATACCTTTGATTTAAAAAAAAAAGCATGCACAGTGTTTTCCATGTATTCCAATGGCTTTAGTTGGCTCTAGTTCACACCATGCAGTCAGTTTCCGATGCAGAACCTGACCGGAAACTGACTGCATGGTATGAACTAGAGTCAACTAGAGCCATTGGAATACATGGAAAACACTGTGCATGCATTTTGTGCAGAAAAAAAGCACACGGAATTGAACGGAACTGTGTCTGGTGTGAACTGGCCCAGAGAGAAAAGATTTGACATTATACAGACATGAAGATTCGACATAAAGAGAAAAGAGTCGACATAGAGACAAAAATTTGACATTGAGAGAAAAGATTCAACATTATAGAGACACGAAGATTCGGCGAAGCAGCTAAAAACATACAATTGCCACGAGCGGACATTTATGGTCAAATGCTCCACCCATAGGCTATAGAAGAATTCTAATGTTGGTTGACTAGTAATATTAATTAATAAATATAATTATTACTAGTCATACAACATGAGAATTCTACTATAGCTTGTGGGCGGAGCATTCGACCGAAAATGTATGATTGCGGCGTCGTACAGTTTAGCTGCTTCGTCAAATCTTCTTAGAAGATTCGACAGATACCATAAGCCTTCAATAACAGATCTGACGTTAATTCATTTGGATTTTCGGACTAATGCATTTTTTAACAAAACAAAATAAATAAAAACGAATTTCCGAAAATAAATTTCAGTGTGCGGTCTATTGACCAGCCATTGTTTCTGGTACATCAGTTTTGGACAAATGAAGAAGGAGCACACCGGGTGATTTGTTGCACAATTAAGACATTTATTTATGATCATATGATTTTTTCGGATGTCTTCTGTTATTACAAAACGGACTTAAAATATTTGGAATACATATGAATTTATTGATGTATGCACTTTATTTATGAACAATATATTATTTTTTGCACTAAGCATTTTTTTGTTTACTGTGTTGGCACGCAGTTTTTCTTCTGCACTATTTTCAACAGCATTTGCACTATTTTTGTCTGTTTTACAGAGCAAAAACATTTTTGTATAACAGTATGAATTTTTTTTTTTTGCAACACAGCATTGATTGTCATACGGGATTGTTTGATTTAATTTATTTGACATACAGTATGTCCAGTAAGGGACTAGGTTAATAGTAGTGGGTTCACTATTACTAGATTGTGGGGTTATAGATTTGCGTGGCTTGTTTGCTTCTAGTCATGCAACCTTTGCCTCAGAAACATCTGAAGAGTAAGCATTGATTTTTGATTGTTTTAAGTATGCTGTGTGTATAGAAATACATAACAAACATACAGTGGGATTTTTTGAAAACTGACTAAAAAAACAGGATTTAAACATTGAGTTTAACCCCTGTCCGATTTTTGTTGTTGTCTGTTTCCCAGATTTTCCCTCCCTTCCTGTTTGGTAAAGGTTTGAGGAAAATCTCTCAAACAGAACCCCAGATAGGGGTTCCATTATTTTTCTGCTATATCCAAAACGTATAGAAAAACTTTGGGTATAGATACACGTTAAGCTTTTATTTGGGGGTTAGGAGCAGTGGTGGCCGGCCCATAGGGGCGCCCGGGCGCCGCCCCCCCTTCTGTAGAAAAAAAAAATATATATAAATATTTTTTTTTTGCCCCTTTAAGAAATACACTTAAAAAAAAAATCTTTAATGCATTCTGTCTGATTGAGCGCCGGCCACCATTGCTCTATGAAGCGCTGTGTCACTGCAATCTAGACAGGCGCTTCATTTGCAGGCTTTTAGCTTTCCTATGGGTGCATTGAAAAGCGCTAATATGCGCTGATATGCTTCCCGTGCCTCTCTATGGGCGCCGGGAGCATTACTATTGCTGACTGTTTACTTCCGGGATTCGTCTTACAGTCGGAAACTGGAAGTGACGTCACATGGGAAAGCTCCGTCGTTTACACTGCCCGAGCGGAGCTGCAAAGGTAAGCCATGCTATTGCGGCATTGCCTCAATCCCATTGCCTGTTTCTTTTTACTGAAATCAGTGGTGCACTGCCTGATCCCCACCCATCCACCCATCCACCTTAGAGCCTGTAATTTTAGTAAGACTGCTGGGACTTGTAGTTCTCCATCTTCTCCTGGGGCTCATGGAGAAGATGGAGATTGGAGAACTACAAGTCCCAGCAGGTTATACATACAATAAGGCTCTGAGGTGAATGGGTGTGGATTGCATGCACTGTGAGCCCAGGTGAAGATGGAGAACTACAAGTCCCAGCAGGTTATAATATAAGGCTCCGAGGTGGATGGATGTCCAGACACCCATCTACCTCGGAGCCTTATATTATAACCTGCTGGGACTTGTAGTTCTCCATCGTCTCCTGGGGCTCAGGTGCATGCAATCCACCATCTATGGGACTACAAGTCCCAGCAGTGAGAAAAACTGAACAAAGATGGTGGATTGCATGCACCTGAGCCCCAGAAGATGATGGAGAACTACAAGTCCCAGCAGGTTATAATATAAAGCTCCGAGGTGGATGGATGTCTGGACAGTGACAATTGATGGGCACAGTGGTGACAATTGGTGGCACAGTGGTGACAATTGATGGCACAGTGGTGACAATTGATGGCACAGTGGTGACAATTGATGGCACCGTGGTAACAATTAATGGGCACAGTGGTAACAATTCATGGCACAGTGGTGACAATTCATGGCACAGTGGTGACAATTCATGGCACAGTGGTGACAATTGATGGCATGGCACAGTGGTGACAATTGATGGCATGGCACAGTGGTGACAATTGGTGGCATAGTGGCTGTGTTTGATGGCATTGCACAGTGACTGCATTTGATGGCCCCGTGATTGCGTTTTGATGGCACAGTGGTTGCGTTTTGATGGCATGGCACAGTGGTAGCGTTTTGATGGCATGGCACAGTGGCTGCATTTGATGGTATGGCACAGTGGCTGCGTTTGATGGCACAGTGGTGATAATTGATTGGCCCAGTGAGGCTGCAATTGTTTTTTTTTTTCGTTTGCGCCCCCCCCAAAAAATTTGAGCACCAGCTGCCACTGGTTAGTAGTACAGGTTATCCTAATGCCGCGTACACACAACCGTTTTTCATGATGAGAAAAATGCCATTTTTTAAATTGGTCGTTAAAAACGGTTGTGTGTATGCTCCAGAGCATTTTTCTCAACAAGAAAAATGGGCGTTAAAAATTTAGAACCTGTTCTTATTTTTTGTCGTTGTTTTTTACGTCGTTCTATTACACGTCATGAAAAATGATCGTGTGTAGGCTTTAACGAGGGGGAAAAAAACACGCTAGCTCAGAAGCAAGTTATGAGATGGGAGCGCTCGTTTTAGCGTTCGTAATGGAGATAACACATTTTTCACGCTGTAACAGACTAAAAAGTACGAAGACTGAAAAGCGCGAATCGTCTCTCATCAAACTTTTAATATCAGCAAAAGCAGCCCAAAGGGTGGCGCCATTCGAATGGAACTTCCCCTTTATAGTGCCATCGTACGTGCCGCATACACACGACCGTTATTCATGTCATTGAAAAAAACTATGTTTTTCTCAACGTGATTCTTGTCAAGCCTGCCTTGCATACACACGATCGTGAAAAAAAAATGCAGGCTTGACAAGAATCACGTTGAGAAAAACATAGGGCCAGATTCACATACACTTAATATTGCGCTGCGTAATCAAAATACTCTACGCTGCCGTATTTTACCAGGCTCTACACCGAATTCTGGTAGATTTTTACCCGTACGCTAAGGCGGCGTAGTCTATTTCTCGCCGCGTAATCGAAATACACGATTAGGGGGCGTGAAGCATTTAAATTAAGCGCGTCCCCGCGGTGATCGAACTGAGCATGCTCCGTTCAGAAATTTCCCGCCGTGCATTGCGCGAAATCACGTCGTTACGTCATTCGTTGTTTGAGTTGCGTCGTTTACTAACATTCCTATTCCTGGACGACATACGTAAAAAATAATAAAAGACGTCGGAAAACGTAGAAATTCGACGCGGGAACGATGGCCATACTTAACATGGGCTGTCTAATATTAGAGCAGCAAAAAGCTGGTATAGTGTTACGCAAAAAAAAGATGACTAAAGGTGCCGTAAGAGATTGCGAATGAAGATCGTAATTTTGGGGATCGCCGGCAAAAGCTCATTTGCATACCCCGACGCGGAAAACGACGGGAAGTCCACCCAGTGGCCGCAATTTTATTGCAGCGTAGATCCGAAGGCGTACGAACACGTAATCCAGTCGAATTGAAGCCCGCAGCCGTCTATTCATGGTTTGAGGTTTTCGACTAGCTAAAAAACGCGCGCAATTTGAAATTACTCCAGTCTAACACCAGTTAGACAGGAGTAAGGGCTCTGTGAATCTGGCCCATAGTTTTTTCAATGACATGAATAACGGTCGTGTGTATGCGGCATAAGGTTTAGGACTGCGGGTATATTGGATTTCTTAGATGTGCCACTTTTACCTAGTATAACAATCTGACTGCAATTATTCAAATAACATAACAAATTATATACTGCACTATTTTGTATATTAAAAAAAAAATACCTGCTCTTTTATGTCCTATTACATTATATAATTCCTTGACAAATAGTTGGATCGATACATCTTCTATGTTTTCCTACTTAGTTTATATACTCACTTAATTTTCTGTGTGTATTTATTAATTATAAGGACCAGTTAACTGCATATGTATTGATTAAATGTGTTGTACTAGGTACTGCAAATGTAACCCATATATATATATATATATATATATATACACTTATGTATTTCAGTACATTTCCTTTTTTATTTTCTCCTCCCCCAACTTATGTTCCCCTATTAAAATCTCAATAAAAACATTTGACAAGAAAAAAATGCCTGCTCTGTAATTTTTCTCCCTACAATACATAATATAATGAATGTTATATAAATGTACCTCAAAAAAAGTACAGGATAGTTGATAGCATGGATCTGAAAAATAAATTACTTTACAATTAAGATTTACATTTATACCTAAACAGTGTGCGGATGAAAATCATCTATGTCACAAATCATTAGCATAGATGTCAGGCTATTTATGAAGGCTCTGTTGAATTAACTTGTGGCAATGCTGTTTTTTCCCCCTAATTTTTCAGGGTTGGGATGGCACACACTCTGGGTGATATTTATATATTTTTTGAGCACATGATATTTAAACAGTAGGCAGTAGGCACCATTGTCACCTAGAATGGGTAATATTGTTTAATGACTATGGCACAAAGCAATAAGATTGGCATCCAGGAGCTGAACAGCTAGTGGGTATAAAATTGCAATCAAAGGTTGGCAGTGACAGCTCCTTGCCAGAATCTGCCTTCTAGCGCAGAGTTGATGGATTATTGCAATGTTGACATTACCTACCCAAATGACCTGTTAGAGTAATATGTTCTGTAACAAGACATGTTTTACAATTAGAATGGTAGAGATATCGTGCAATGTCTGGTCTATATGAATAACACTATATGAGAAAAGGCTGCACAGGAAAGGGGTCTTCATATCTTCATGAGCTGTCCTATGCCCAGTTTGGGAAATGATTTCACATAAATTATTAGTAGAAGTGACATAGAAAGAACCTTTTTATATTTCATGGATAACCCAGGAAAGAGGGCTTTGCACTACCTTGCTATGCAGTATGCAGCCTGATGAGGTAGCTCTAACTAATAGTTATATAACATTGCAAGGATCCTAATATGGTTCCCATACAAAATATCACTTATTGATATTAATTAGGGTTGTCCCAATACCAGTATCGGTATCGGGACCGATACTGAGCATTTGCGGGAGTACTTGTACTCCCACAAATGCCCCCGATGCCAGATCCGATACTACCCCCCCCGCCGCCGCAACGCCGCCGCATAACGCATACCGCAACGCCACCACCGCCTAGTTAATCAGTGCGGGGAACATTACAGCTTTCATTTGAATAGCTGTGTGTTCCCCCCCACGCCGCGTATAGACACTCCCCCTTGCTCATGGACATGGCTGCATCTGTGGGGGGACATGGCTGCATATGTGGGGGACATGGCTGCATATGTGGGGGACATGGCTGCATCTGTGGGGGACATGGCTGCATCTGTGGGGGACATGGCTGCATTTGTGGGGTGACATGGCTGCATTTGGGGACACATTTAAAAAAAAGTATCGGTATTCGGTATCGGCGAGTACTTGAAAAAAAAAGTATCGGTACTTGTACTCGGTCCTAAAAAAGTGGTATCGGGACAACCCTAATATTAAATATTGAATATACTTGTGTAAGATGATATTTGATATCATATTGGATGTTGTTTTTAATGTTACCTTTCTTTTTGATGATTATTTTTGTTGCATATTTTTTAGATATTTTAAACAGCAAATCAAGAAAACACATGAAATCAATCAGTGTGCTACTAATGTCATCCAGCTAATACAGAAGCTGCGCTGAAGTTAAACACCTTACTGTAACCTTCTGTCCAAACCCTTATGCATTACCTGGCAGTGTATTGACTTCCTAAAGCATTTTCTCTGCATCTTCTTTCGCTTTCTCTTTTCACAATCACCATTCACATTCAAATCTTCTTATAAAGTTGAAGTCTGGTGGCTGTGAGAAGTGTATTACATACATTTTTTAAAGGATTTCTGTAAACAAATGAAAGTAAGGACCTGCAATAGGTGTGTTGTGAAAATGCTTTTTGTGCTTCCCAATCAGGTGCTGTTAGATCACCCGATTACAGACATGGGGCACTAAACAAATGCACCAATGAAAAACAGAAATAGTGAGCAGCAGGAAGGCTGTATGCCCTCTGTCCATCTCAGGGTTTAATTTTTACATTTGAGTAGAGAGTACTTTTAATAAAATTAATTGAGTTTCATTATTGATTCTGTACAACATTTTTGTTGACAACTTCTTCCTTGGTTATTGCACTCAAAACTATTTCATATGTTCCATTTAAAAACTACAAATATTACCATATCACACACATGCATATTGATTGAAACATTAATAGTAATTAATTATTAATCATTAATTAATAATAGATTGTTATTTAGTTAGGTTTCATAATAAGATACATGTATTCCTTCCTTATATAACTGCCCCATCATGCACAGCAAGAGCACAGTAGGAGTGCCTGCACCGGTTATTAAAATCAAAGAGAAAGGGGCACAGGTGAAATGACTGACACCATCTTCATTCTCTAATGCCTCAACCTGTAAAGTGTCATGCTATATTTGCTTGTGTTTAGACAGTGCACATAGGTCAAGTAAAGTTCGGGAATGCATCAAAAGGCAAAGAAATAATTGTTTTTCCGTCAATTAGTTATATACTATAAAAATATTTAAATCACAGGCTCAAAAAAATCAAAGCCAACCTACATTGTTGATCCCACCACTGCGCCAAGGTATATAGAAGAAAAATGTATGTACCGTATATAGCATGCCTCTTTAAATACAAATGAACAACAATCAACACATTTACCGCAGTGAAACAAATAAAACCATATAATAAATACAGTAAATAGTGGCGCTATAACCAATTAGCAAGTGTCAAAACACATACAAAAAATAAATAATATCATAATATCACCCAGTGTCAATGTCAAAAAAATAGAGTCCTCAAATTAACAGGACATAAAGTGTTCAATGAAATATCTGTAATGAAATGATCTTGTTTGAAAGCTCCCTACCACACCACATGACGATTGTGACACCGCTCCCCCATAGGCGCCAACTCACCAAAAATGTTTGCCTAACACGCTCATGCTCAGCAAATCAGGCATCAACCCCTCTAGGGTTAAGCGGCATTGTACACCGGTCTTCACTCTTCAATGGTAGCGCACAGGAAATACATATGTGCAAAAACAAAAAAACTCCAATAGTGCAATAACGTTCAACAAGTATTTATTGCAATCAAAATAAAACCTCCAAATATTGCACTCACATTATGCACAGTATAACATCACATGTAGTGAAGCAAGCATACAGCGGCACTAAACTGGAATATCACGGTGAGGGCGGACCCAGCCTGTGGTAAGCAGTGTCTCTCCCAAGCGATGTCGACTCTGTTGGAACGTCACTTCTGGTACTATGTAAAATGTCAAGTCTGGTTGCCATACAGCCACGTTGCGGTGCATTTCGTCATTACGACTTCGTCCTGGAATTGGCTGTACAGCGCGGTAACCTTCCATATATGCCTCTGCATATGCTAATGACTGACCTTGAGCACATGCGCTAACTCCGTGTCCCTGCAGCCTCAATATGCACAGCTTTTACTCTGCACACATCCATGGTAGAGACTACACGTTCTAAGCATGAACATACAAATAGAAAATACTGATAACAATTTAAAATGCAGCTATTAGCGTAGTCTTCCAGGAAGCTACACATATATTAATAATAATAACCTATATTGTATGTTTTTTATACACAAAAAAACATTATAAAAATATATATTTACACATAACAGCACAAGCTATCGGGCCAGAGTGTACTAAAAATTAGGGATGTTACTGATCAAAATTTTTGTGTTCGATTAATCTTTTTTTTTTTTTCGATTAACTGACTAATTTTGATTAATTATAACACACATACAGATCCAACTACTTTTAGCTGATCTCCTTGCAGGCTGATTCCCAGTGCAGCTACCAACCACTGGAAAATGGATAGCAGGATACAAAAAAACACACAAAGGCAGCGCTCGATGGGAATAGCATTAAAACTTTTATAGTCTTCAAGTAGGTAACCAAATAAATATTGCACTTTAGATGAAATCGATGTAGCTACATAAACTGTAAAAATGGTGCGAGTAATACCAAACGGTAGAAAAAGCAGTCATAAAAACATCTAGCTAAGTACGATACTGGTATAAAAGTGTGTACAACGATACCACTGCTGAATCCAAATGAGGAGAGGTTAACATCAGTCGGTCGGCATGTAGATGACCCATGAAGGGAACTATCACAACTCCCAGTGGATGGCTGTAGAATCTCAGGTTGATAGAGGGAAGTGATAGAGGGAAGTGTAACAGCCCTTGCGTGTGGCAGATAGTAAGGTCCTGCTGGCATGCAGATATGAAGGCACAGCAAAGGAGCCCTTCAGATGGCCCCGCCAGTGTCCGTGACGTTACCGGATCTCCGACGGAACTCCCTGAAGGCCCAGAAGCTGGCGGAGAGGTGAGTACCAATCAAAAGAATTTTAATCGATCAAAAAGATTTTTAAGCGATCAAAAAAATTTAAGATTAATCGTAATCGATTAATCAAAAGTTTATTTGCACAGCCCTACTAAAAATGTTAATGTATACTTACCAGAATGCCCACAATTTTAGAACTAACACAACATATGCATTAAAAGTTTCTTATAAAGCAATTTAGATCTAATTCTATATTTAGTCCTCTAGGTACTAAACGGTTTCATAAAAAGATCCACTTCGGTGTCAGTGTGTGCTGTGCTATGGTGTCAATGGCTGTGCAGTTGTGTGGATCTCAGCGCTGGATTGTACTCCCCCCGCTGTGCTGCAGCTCCTCTCCTCACTGCCAGCCTGAATAAAAGGGGGAAGTGGGGACATGCAAGCGTGGAGCCGCACACACAGGCTCCTGATGATGAGATGAATAGGAGAGAGAGAGAGGATGGATGTGAGTTGCAGAGGAGACAGCAAGAGAATGGGGAAGAGACCCAGTTCTAGTGCCCTGTCCCTCTGGTCTGCCCCCAGTGTCCTGTCCCTCTGGTCTGCCCCCAGTGCCCTGTCCCTCTGGTCTGCCCCCAGTGCCCTGTCCCTCTAGTCTGCCCCCAGTGCCCTGTCCCTCTGATCTGCCCCCAGTGCCCTGTCCCTCTGGTCTGACCCCAGTGCCCTGTTAAGTTGTTGGTAATATTTAATTATGTAACTTGATTCTGCATAAAACATTTAACAGTGTCATTCCATGAGATAATCTACGAGGGCGTGTTTATGGGTGCAATTAGGCGCAGGGCAGTGTATGAATTAAGTGGGGCAACTGGTGGCGAGTATTTCTTGAGGCCTGGCTAGTAACTCAGGACTTGAAATTTTGAGCCCTGCTATACGTATACATTTTCTGCATGGGTAAAATCCTTTATTGTCAAAATTAATTTTTGGTTGGCCAGGTGGATCTTTTATTCACTGGGTGATAGTATATTATTTTATTTCTTATGTGTTTTGACACTTGCTAATTGGTTATAGCATCACTCTTTACTGTATGTTCCATACAAATATTGATAGAAACAACAAATTGAAATGCAAAATAAATATTTTTGAGGTAGGCAGGGGACATAGCAATTTGGAAAAGCGTTTTCTTTTTTAATAAATCACCCCTGATTTGTCCCGATATATCTTAAAATTAATGTATAGTAATTTTGGTATGGGGACAGCTCCAGGGGGTATGTGTGTTTGCCACTTGGTGGTAGGCTATATTTAATTATTTTTATTTAAATTCATTAATTACATCTTCGGAGTGCTAGTATGCCTGGTACACACAATGAGATTATCGGATAAATGGTCATTCATTTTTTGTTCTTTTTGAAGGCTAGTCTCAAATTCAAGATGAATAGTTTACTAAAGTTACGAAAATTCTCGTACGACAGATCAAAAATTTGGAAGTGATGTAATGTGTTGTAGTGTATTTGAATTGTATTTTCGAATGACAATGTAAGGTAAACCGGATTTCTAGCATCAAAAAGTCAGTGTGGATTCATGCTCATGCTTGTGCACATTGCACACATGCTCATTTTAATGAGCAAAGGACCAATGTTACTTAAGCAGTGCTAGTTCATCGCGCACATACATATGCGAGCATGTGCACAATTGCACATACCAATTAGCATTTGGCATCCAGTGGCCTATTTAAACTGGTCTATCACTATGAGCGGTTGCTGAATGATCTTCAGATTATTCCTGAGTTCCCAAGACCTTATCTGCTGTACCTCTTACTCGTGTATGATCCAGCTTACCTTTGGACTTCACTTCTGCTCTTGCTCTGTTACCTTACTACTGTGACCTTGGCTTGTTTACTGAACCTGATATGCCTGCTGAAAGACAAGTAAAAAATGTAAAAAAAAAAACAGTGCAACCGACATCAAGTCAGAAAATTAGGCACACGGGGGGGGGGGGGGGGGGGGGGACAATGTCAGCAAGCATTAAATAATGTTGTAACAGCACTGGTGAACGAAGTGAACCACAACTGCAGTTAGCAAGGATTTCAATGCACTTCTTTATGTGACAACTCAGTATTGGGCCCCAGGCGTCACTCCTCACTAGGGATGAGCCGAACACCCCCAGGTTCGGTTCACACCAGAACGTTCGAACGGACCGCGGGTTCGCACGAATATTTCGAACCCCATTGAAGTCTATGGGACCCGAACGTTCGAATTCAAGAACGGTCATTTTAAAGACCAAAATCCAATTAAATGTTGGAAAACGTCATTCAGAAGCCGGGTCTTGCCCCAGGGAACATGTATCAATGGAAAAAATGTTTTTTAAAACGGCCGTTTTTTGCGGAGCAATCATTTTAATGATGCTTAAAGTGAAAAAATAAATAAAAATCCTTTAAATATCACACCTGCTGGGTGTCTATAGTAGTGGCCCGTGTTTAGAGATGTCCCTGCACAACATGAAAGGACAAAAAAAAAAGTAATTAATGCTACTTGCGCAAGTTCTGTGTGGCAACATTATGTTGAATATTTTAGCGGTGGGGGGCCATTATTGTTGTGAGAAAAAAGGGCACCCCTCAAACATACTGTAATTGGAGCGCAACAAGGAGCCACGTGCAAAGTATTGCATCAAAAATTGTTATTAGGCGCCCCTGTAAAACAGGGGCAGAAAAATTGGGCCTTGGGCACAACACAACACTGCAACCCCTCACAATAACTCCAATTGGAGCGCAACAAGGAGCCACGTGCAAATTATTGCATCAAAAAATGTTATTAGGCGCCCCTGTTAAACAGGGGCAGAAAAATTGGGCCTTGGGCACAACACAACACTGCAACCCCTCACAATAACTCCAATTGGAGCGCAACAAGGAGCCACGTGCAAATTATTGCATCAAAAATTGTTATTAGGCGCCCCTGTTAAACAGGGGCAGAAAAATTAGGCCTTGGGGACACAACATTTCTTACTAGCTATCAGCAAGAAAAGTGAGGAGGAGGAGAAGGATATTCTATCAGCAGCATAAGAGGACAGTCACTCAGCATCAGCAGTCTAAAAGGGATCCGAAATTTCAACAAAAATATATTATTCATTAATATCAGCATCAGGTGCTTGGTAGCTGGTGTTGATCCAAGCCTGATTCATTTTGATGAAGGTCAGTCGATCAACAGAGCCGGTAGAGAGGCGCACCCTGTGATCAGTGACAAAGCCTCCAGCAGCACTGAATGTCCGTTCTGAAAGAACACTGGATGCAGGGCAAGCCAGTAGCTCAATTGCGTACTGGGCAAGCTCTGGCCAGTGATCCATCCTCAAGACCCAGTAAGCCAGAGGATTTTCGGTGGGGAAGGTGTCCAAGTCGGATCTTGCCCCTAGGTATTCCCGGACCATGTAAAGCAGACGCTGGCGATGGTTGCTCGAACCGATCAGACCTTGGGGCTGCGGACTAAAAAACTGCCTGAACGCATCGGTCAGACGACCACCTTCTCCACCGCCCATTCTGTGAGTCACCGAAGCCTCAGCAAGACGTTGTCCAGAGCCAGGTTTTGGTAATCCCCCCGGTTCTGGGAACGCATTGCACAGACCCTTCTGCAAGGCCTCCCGCAGAAGTTTCATCTTCTGCTCCCTCTGCGATGGCAACATAAGGTCCGCAACCTTACTTTTGTAACGTGGATCAAGGAGAGTCGCCAGCCAGTAATGATCCCTCTCCTTAATAGCACGTACACGAGGATCCTTACGCAGGCTTTGCAGAATCAGGGAGGCCATGCAGCGTAGGTTTGCAGAGGCATTCGGGGCACAGTCCTCTGGGTCACTGAGGATGACAGGATCCACAGGCACCTCATCCCAGCCACGTAAAACTCCACGTGCTCTTTGGGACTGTAAATGATCCCTTGAAGACTGCTGCTGCTGAGTGCTAGGCTCCACCTCCATGCTGCTGATATAATCCTCCTCCTCCTCCTCCTCCTCCTCTTCCTGTGTGCTGGGTGGGCAAGCAGGACCACTGTCTGGGTAAAGGGGGCCTTGAGAGGTAAGGAAGTCCTCCTCTTTCTCCCTCTGTTCTGCCTCAAGGGCCCTGTCCATTATTCCATGTAGCGTGTGCTCCAACAGGTGAATAAGAGGGACAGTCTCACTGATGCATGCACTGTCACTGCTCACTATCCTCGTGGCCTCCTCAAATGGTGACAGGACAGTGCATGCATCCCTGATCAAGGCCCACTGGCGTGGGGAAAAAAAACCTAGCTCCCCTGACCCAGTTCTGCTGCCATATTGGCACATGTACTCATTGATGGCCCGCTGCTGCGTGTGCAGCCGCTGCAGCATGGCCAACGTTGAGTTCCATCTGGTGGGCATGTCACAAATTAGGCGGTTCTTGGCAGGTTGTATTCCCTTTGGAGGTCAGTCAGCCGACCAGTGGCATTATATGACCTCCGAAAATGCACACAGACTTTCCTGGCCTGCTTCAGGACATCCTGCAAGCCCGGGTACCTGCCCAAGAACCGCTGCACCACCAAATTGAGGACATGTGCAAAACAGGGCACGTGGGTGAGTTTTCCCTGTCGCAGGGCAGAGAGGAGGTTGGTGCCATTATCGCTGACCACCATTTCAGGCTTCAGCTGGCGTAGCGTCAACCACCTCTCGGCCTGACCCTGCAGAGCTGACAAAACCTCTTCCCCAGTGTGGCTCCTGTCTCCCAAGCACACCAGCTCTAGCACCGCATGGCATCTCTTGGCCTGCATTCCTGCGTATCCCCTCTTACGCCTACAGAACACGGCTGGTTCGGAGAAAACATCCCCACAGGAAGAGGCCACAGAGGAAGAAGAAGAGGATGGAGTGGAGGAAAGAGGTGTGTCACAAGCAGTAGTAGTGTTTTGGAGGCGTGGTTGTGGAACAACCTCCAAAACTACTGGACCTTGCCCTGCGTCCTTCCCAGCTGCCAGCAGAATCACCCAATGCGCCGTAAAAGACAAGTAACGTCCCTGTCCATGCCTGCTGGACCATGAGTCAGCGGTAATATGCACCTTACCACTGACCGCCCTGTCCAGCGAGGCATGGACATTGCCTTCCACATGCCGGTAGAGAGCCGGAATAGCCTTCCGTGAGAAAAAGTGGCGTTTTGGTACTTGCCACTGAGGTACTGCACATTGCACAAACTCACGGAAGGGGGCAGAATCTACCAACTGAAAAGGTAGCAGTTGAAGTGCTAGCAATTTCGCTAAGCTAGCATACAACTGCTGGGCATGTGGATGGCTGGGATTGTACTTCTTTCGGCGCTGCAGCAGCTGGGGCAGGGAAATTTGCCTGGTACTATCAGTAGATTGACCGCTACATCTTCACTGCAGGCTTCAGAGAGGACTGGGGGTCTACTGGGGTTGGAGGTCCCAGAAGGGCAAGGGGGGGTACACTTTTTTCTTTGGTGTGGGTCTTTCTGGTGTGCTTGCCAACGAGCTGCATGGCTGGTCGACATATGTCTGGACAAGCATGTGGTACCCAGGCGGTTGATGTTTTGGCCACGCGAGATACGCTTGCGACATAAGTTGCAAATAGCAAAGGTACGATCTTGTGGACATATTTCAAAAAAGGCCCACACCAAAGAACTTTTGCTGTACCGGTCAGACACAGCAGCGCCATGCACAAGCGCCATAGATGTGCGCTGTAATGCAGTGGGTGTGACCTTAAGCTGACCCTTGGAGGGCATCCTGCCTCTTTGGAGATGTGCCTGTGCCTCCTCCTCCTCTCTCCTATCAGGCACCCAGGTACAGTCACTGACCTCATCATCCCCTCCCTCCTCATCACTGTCAACCACATGGCAGTATGCTCCAGCTGGGGGAACATCCTCACTGACAAATTGCTGTCCCTCTCGGCCACCCCCTCTCCCTGGGCTCACATCAATGCCTTCCTCTATCAGTGTTCCGTCATCGGAGTCTTCTAAACGCTGCGCATCTTCCTGTAGCATGTACCCAACACTGTGTTGAAACAGTTCGGGGGACTCCTCAGGAGGACATGGTGGTACTAGGGAAGTATTGTGTGAAGCCATTGTGCAGAGGGAAGAGGACGCCTTGGCAGCTGCTTTGCCAGAAAAACTTCGATCAGTCTGTGTGAGAGAGGATGAGGAGGATGAGGACGGCTTGGTCATCCACTCTACTAATTCCTCTGCATGTTGAGGTTCAACACGGCCAGCTCCCAAAAAGAAGGACGAGCGGCCACGGCCACGGCCACGTGCTGAAGAAGATGCACCACATCCACTACCAGTGTTACCTCTACATGCAGAGCCTGCTTGCCCTTGTGACTCTCTGCCTCTCTTTGTTCTCCTTCCAGACATATTGAAGAGCTCAGGTGGTATGTAACAGCACAAGCGGAGTGACACGAAATGCACTCAGGTGGTATATACCAGCACAGGTACAGTGACACTAACTGAGCTCAGGTGGTATATAGCAGCACAGGTACAGTGACACTAACTGAGCTCAGGTGGTATATAGCAGCACACGTGCGGTCACACTAACTGTGCTCAGGTGGTATATAGCAGCACAGGTACAGTGACACTAACTGTGCTCAGGTGGTATATACCAGCACACGTACAGTGGCACTAACTGTGCTCAGGTGGTATATACCAGCACACGTACAGTGGCACTAACTGTGCTCAGGTGGTATATAGGAGCACACGTACAGTGGCACTATCTGTGCTCAGGTGGTATATACCAGCACAGGAACAGTGACACTAACAGTGCTCAGGTGGTATATACCAGCACACGTACAGTGGCACTAACTGTGCTCAGGTGGTATATAGGAGCACACGTACAGTGGCACTAACTGTGCTCAGGTGGTATATAGGAGCACACGTACAGTGGCACTATCTGTGCTCAGGTGGTATATACCAGCACAGGAACAGTGACACTATCTGTGCTCAGGTGGTATATACCAGCACACGTACAGTGGCACTAACTGTGCTCAGGTGGTATATAGGAGCACACAAACAGTGGCACTATCTGTGCTCAGGTGGTATATAGGAGCACACAAACAGTGGCACTAACTGTGCTCAGGTGGTATATAGGAGCACACGTACAGTGGCACTATCTGTGCTCAGGTGGTATATACCAGCACAGGAACAGTGACACTAACAGTGCTCAGGTGGTATATAGGAGCACACATACAGTGGCACTATCTGTGCTCAGGTGGTATATAGGAGCACACGTACAGTGGCACTAACTGTGCTCAGGTGGTATATAGGAGCACACAAACAGTGGCACTATCTGTGCTCAGGTGGTATATAGGAGCACACAAACAGTGGCACTATCTGTGCTCAGGTGGTATATAGGAGCACACGTACAGTGGCACTATCTGTGCTCAGGTGGTATATAGGAGCACACGTACAGTGGCACTATCTGTGCTCAGGTGGTATATAGGAGCACACGTACAGTGGCACTATCTGTGCTCAGGTGGTATATAGGAGCACACGTACAGTGGCACTATCTGTGCTCAGGTGGTATATACCAGCACAGGAACAGTGACACTAACAGTGCTCAGGTGGTATATAGGAGCACACGTACAGTGGCACTATCTGTGCTCAGGTGGTATATAGGAGCACACGTACAGTGGCACTAACTGTGCTCAGGTGGTATATAGGAGCACACGTACAGTGGCACTATCTGTGCTCAGGTGGTATATACCAGCACAGGAACAGTGACACTAACAGTGCTCAGGTGGTATATAGGAGCACACGTACAGTGGCACTATCTGTGCTCAGGTGGTATATAGGAGCACACGTACATTGGCACTAACTGTGCTCAGGTGGTATATAGGAGCACACGTACAGTGGCACTATCTGTGCTCAGGTGGTATATAGGAGCACACGTACAGTGGCACTAACTGTGCTCAGGTGGTATATAGGAGCACACGTACAGTGGGACTATCTGTGCTCAGGTGGAATATACCAGCACAGGAACAGTGACACTAACAGTGCTCAGGTGGTATATAGGAGCACACGTACAGTGGCACTATCTGTGCTCAGGTGGTATATAGGAGCACACGTACAGTGGCACTATCTGTGCTCAGGTGGTATATAGGAGCACACGTACAGTGGCACTATCTGTGCTCAGGTGGTATATACCAGCACAGGAACAGTGACACTAACAGTGCTCAGGTGGTATTTAGGAGCACACGTACAGTGGCACTATCTGTGCTCAGGTGGCATATAGGAGCACACGTACAGTGGCACTAACTGTGCTCAGGTGGTATATAGGAGCACACGTACAGTGGCACTATCTGTGCTCAGGTGGTATATACCAGCACAGGAACAGTGACACTAACAGTGCTCAGGTGGTATATAGGAGCACACGTACAGTGGCACTATCTGTGCTCAGGTGGTATATAGGAGCACACGTACAGTGGCACTAACTGTGCTCAGGTGGTATATAGGAGCACACGTACAGTGGCACTATCTGTGCTCAGGTGGTATATACCAGCACAGGAACAGTGACACTAACAGTGCTCAGGTGGTATATAGGAGCACACGTACAGTGGCACTATCTGTGCTCAGGTGGTATATAGGAGCACACGTACATTGGCACTAACTGTGCTCAGGTGGTATATAGGAGCACACGTACAGTGGCACTATCTGTGCTCAGGTGGTATATAGGAGCACACGTACAGTGGCACTAACTGTGCTCAGGTGGTATATAGGAGCACACGTACAGTGGGACTATCTGTGCTCAGGTGGAATATACCAGCACAGGAACAGTGACACTAACAGTGCTCAGGTGGTATATAGGAGCACACGTACAGTGGCACTATCTGTGCTCAGGTGGTATATAGGAGCACACGTACGGTGACCCCAAATGCGCTCAGGTGGTATGTCACACCACACGTACGGTGACCCCCAAATGCGCTCAGGTGGTATTAAACAGCACACGTACGGTGACCCCAAATGCGCTCAGGTGGTATTAAACAGCACACGCACAGTCAGAGCGACTGCCTTTCTGTGCAATTCAATAGCCCACTTGCATTAACATCAACTGCCTTTCTGTGCAAATAAATAGCACATGTGCAGTAACGGTTAATGCGTCTATGTGCAATTAACTAACACGTGTACACTAACACGTTAGAGCATCAAGCACAATCTCCTGCCTGACAGATACTAATAGCAGAACTAGCTAAGCTATACAGTTTATAAATATATTGACAACTCCTAGGGATGTGAATATATTCTCTACAAACTGTACATTTAACTATACTAACTAGTAGCCTCCCTGATCTATCTATCTATCTATCTATCTATCTATCTATCTATCTATCTATCTATCTATCTATCTATCTATCTATCTGAAAAGACACTGTGGGCCAGATTCAGGTAGAGTTAGGCTGGAGTATCTGTGATACTCCAGCCTAAGGCCTTGTACACACGAGGGGATATTTCCGCTGAACATGGTCCGACGGACCATTTCAGCCGGAAAATCCCCTCGTCTGTAGGGGCAAACGGACGCTTTTTGCCGGATTCATCCGGCGGAAAAATTTCAAAGCATGCTTTGAAATAATTCCGCCGGATAGCTGGCCGTCAGATATGTCCGCTGGTTAGTACGGCAAACCAGCGGACATATCTTGCCGCACATGCGTCGTATCCTGTGAATGGATCCGACGCATGCGCGCGGAAGTGTTTACTTCCTGGTGCGGTGACGTGGCGGCGTCAACGTCACCGCCGCGTCACCGCGCTGTCCGCCGGCGGGGAATTTGATCCGATGGTGTGTACAGCCATCGGATCAAAACACCCCGGCGTAAATATACGCTGTAAACGGTCCGGGGACCGTTCACAGCGGATATATTCAGCCGTGTGTACGGCCTTGTACACACGAGGGAATAAATCCGCTGAACATGGTCCGACGGACCATTTCAGCCGAAAAATCCGCTCGTGTGTAGGGGCAAACGGACCGTTCTGGCCGGATTCCTCCGGCGGAAAAATTTCAAAGCATGTTTTGAAATTTTTCCGCCGGATAGCTGCCCGTCAGATATGTCCGCTGGTTAGTACGGCAAACCAGCGGACATATCTGCCCGCACATGCGTCGTATCCTGTGAATGGATCCGACGCATGCGCGCGGAAGTGTTTACTTCCTGGTGCGGTGACGTGGCGGCGTCAACGTCACCGCCGCGTCACTGCGCTGTCCGCCGTCGGGGAATTTGATCCGATGGTGTGTACAGCCATCGGATCAAAACATCCCGGCGTAAATATGCGCTGTAAACGGTCCGGGGACCGTTTACAGCGGATAAATCCCATCGTGTGTACAAGGCCTACAAGGCCTAACTGTCACTTTAAGCCGGCGTTTCTGTTTTCTGTAACCAGAAAACAAGAAACGCCGGGTTGGAGTTCCGATGCGATCGGCGCAAGTGAATTTCGCCATCGCATCACAAATTTAATTTAAAAATGGCACCGGGGGCGTTCCCGCTGATTAACGCCGAAAAAATATGTTAATCAGCGGGAATCGGAAATTCACGATCGTTTTCGGGCGCGACGCAGTGACTTTCCGAAGTTTCCGTAAGCGATACGCGACGTAAAGATAAAGCAGCCCCCTAGTGGAGTATCCTATGTTAAGTATAGCCGTCGTCATCGCGTCGGAAAGAAAAAAAATCGCGTCGCTTGCGTAAAACGTTCATGAATGGGGATGTGACGTCATTGACGTTCACTGACAGAATTTGGAGCATGCGCACTGGGATGCATTGACACTCGACGCATGCGCAGTACGTTTAAATAATACACGCCCCGTACCCGCCCAATTTGAATTCCGCCGGCTCATTTGCGATACGCTGCCGCAACTTTAGGAGCAAGTGCTTCATGAATAACAGCACTTGCTCCTAAAATTTCGCCAGCGTAACGTAAATGAGAAACGTTACGCCAGAGCAAAGATGCTCCAATCTACCTGAATCTGGCCCTGTGTCTCTATCTATCTCTCTCTAACTCACTGTCTGTCTAACTTATCTGTAAGGCAAGCCGGAACACACTACACGAGGCCGCCCGGGAGGCGGCCTTTTATAGTGTGGGGCGTGTGCTAAAGCCCTGAGCCCTAATTGGCCAAAGCACCCTGGCTTTGGCCAATTCGGTCTCTTCGTTTTTTGGGCGCTGTGATTGGCCAAGCATGCGGGGTCATGGTGCATGCTTGGCCAATCATCAGCACGCAACGCCGCAGTGAATTATGGGCCGTTGTGCGTCATGCGAATTTTGGCGCGAAGAACCATATTTGTTCGTTTTCGACGAACGATTGAAGGGCCGATGTTCTTCTGTACGAACTTGAGTTTGCATCGAATGCGAAGCTCATCCCTACTCCTCACAAACAGGAGTTTGGGGGATCTCTACATCATCTCTCTGTCACATAAAGAAAGGCATTGAGCTACTAAGGATGGACGCATTACAACATGCGACCAGAGCTTAGCATTTAAAGTTATATAGTGTACTTAAAGGTCAAGATTCCAATACACCTCTATATGCAAGTGATCATCAGTAAGGGACCCCACGGTGCCGGGTGATGACATTATCACGTGAGCGCTGTATGCGTTCCAGCAGGGAACGCATTATGGCGCTGAAAGCGCCTGTTGTGAGAAGGAACAGCCAGCGGAAGAAGCGGCTGTTACAAATGTCCAAGCTCTGACAGTATGGGTTAAAAGTCTGAGGTGTATTTGATGGGGGTATATACTCCCAGGGCTGCCATCAGGGCAGAACAGAAACCATGTTCCAATTCTAAAGGAAAAAACAACAAGAAAAGAGGCGCCTCTGGGTGTAGTAGTTTAACACAGTTTTATTATTAGCATAAGTATAGGCCACTCACATTTTGGTGGTATGAGATAGGCATATAAAAAACCCAAGGAGGGAGAGAGATGTCATCTGGTCCGCCGCTCACTTCCTGGTCCTGCAGGAGAGCTGTGCTGTGGAAGGGTCTTCTCACTGCTCACCTCCACAGCACAGCACTTCTGCAGGACCAGGAAGTGAGCGGCGGACCGGATGACATCTCTCTCTCTCCTTGGGATTTTTGTTTATGCCTATCTTATACCACCAAAATGTGAGTGGCCTATACTTATGCTAAACATAAAACTGTGTTAAACTACTACACCCAGAGGCACCTCTTCCCTTGTTATTTGATCTGCCTGCTGACTCTGTACCATGTTGTTTGGCTGTTAATGACCTTGGTCTGACTCCTGGATTTTCTTTGCCTGCTGATTCAGTGCCTCGCTGCCCTGTTGCCACTGACTGCTGCTCGTCTTCTGGTTCTGCTTCTGTCCCTCAGAGCCGGTTCACACTGCGGCGGCACGACTTCGGGGGCAACTCGGTAAGGCATCCTGAAGATGACTTCAGAGGCGACTTGCAAAATGACTTCTGTATACTATTAAACATAAAGTAGGAGCGCTTGCCTAATTATCCCTGCTTTAGCCCTGGTTCACACTGGGCTGCGGGAGCGAAATTGCGCGATTTCAGCTGAAGACGCGCAATTTCACTCCCTCTGGCAGTCCCAATTTCAGCGCGATTTAGGAGACATCTGTGCAGGGTTCTGCACAGATGTCAATGTAAATCGCGTCCTAAAATCGCAAAAAGTAGTACAGGAACTACTTTTTGAAATCAAGAAAAAGAGGTGAAGTTGTGCTAAAAATAAAAATAAAAAGAAGAAGCAAAAATAATAAGTGATGGCCAAATGGTTATTATACCATGTGCAAAAAAAAGATATTATGTGAATCTAAAGTCCAAGTGTACTCAAAAGATTACTAAAAATCAAAAGAGTATAGGTGAAAAACCAAAAAAACGCTAGAGTGTCCTTGATGGGCAGTTGTGTGAAAGAAAGATGTTTAGTCTGCTACAAAACTGTAAAAATGATAAACAATGGAGGCTTACCAGAAGGCAAGCATAACGTGCTTGCGGCTACAACCCAGCCAGGGCCTTTAAGAGTCCACAGTAGGTTGATACAGCAGGAAAAAGGGTTGAGAGGTTGTGGGTAGCTCCAGGTGTATCAGCAGTTGATTGCCAAAAGAAGTTATTAAATAAACATACAGGTAGTGCAGAATTATTAGGCAAGTTGTATTTTTGAGGATTCATTTTATTATTGAACAACAACCATGTTCTCAATGAACCCAAAAAACTCATTAATATCAAAGCTGAATATTTTTGGAAGTAGTTTTTAGTTTGTTTTTAGTTTTAGCTATTTTAGGGGGATATCTGTGTGCGCAGGTGACTATTACTGTGCATAATTATTAGGCAACTTAACAAAAAACAAATATATACCCTTTTCAATTATTAATTTTTACCAGTGAAACCAATATAACATCTCAACATTCACAAATATACATTTCTGACATTCAAAAACAAAACAAAAACAAATCAGTGACCAATATAGCCACCTTTCTTTGCAAGGACACTCATGCAGCCTGCCATCCATGGATTCTGTCAGTGTTTTGATCTGTTCACCATCAACATTGCGTGCAGCATCAACCACAGCCTCCCAGACACTGTTCAGAGAGGTGTACTGTTTTCCCTCCTTGTAAATCTCACATTTGATGATGGACCACAGGTTCTCAATGGGGTTCAGATCAGGTGAACAAGGAGGCCATGTCATTAGTTTTTCTTCTTTCATACCCTTTCTTGCCAGCCACGCTGTGGAGTACTTGGACGCGTGTGATGGAGCATTGTCCTGCATGAAAAACATGTTTTTCTTGAGGGATGCAGACTTCTTCCTGTACCACTGCTTGAAGAAGTTGTCTTCCAGAAACTGGCAGTAGGACTGGGAGTTGAGCTTCACTTCATCCTCAACCCGAAAAGGCCCCACAAGCTCATCTTTGATGATACCAGCACAAACCAGTACTCCACCTCCACCTTGCTGGCGTCTGAGTCGGGCTGAAGCTCTCTGCCCTTTACCAATCCAGCCACGGGCCCATCCATCTGGCCCATCAAGACTCACTCTCATTTCATCAGTCCATAAAACCTTAGAAAAATCATTCTTGAGATATTTCTTGGCCCAGTCTTGACGTTTCAGCTTGTGTGTCTTGTTCAGTGGTGGTCGTCTTTCAGCCTCTTACCTTGGCCATGTCTCTGAATATTGCACACCTTGTGCTTTTAGGCACTGCAGTGATGTTGCAGCTCTGAAATATGGCCAAACTGGTGGCAAGTGGCATCTTGGCAGCTGCACGCTTGACTTTTCTCAGTTCATGGCCAGTTATTTTGCGCCTTGGTTTTTCCACACGCTTCTTGCGACCCTGTTGACTATTTTGAATGAAACGCTTGATTGTTCGATGATCACGCTTCAGAAGCTTTGCAATTTTAAGAGTGCTGCATCCCTCTGCAAGATATCTCACTATTTTTGACTTTTCTGAGCCTGTCAAGTCCTTCTTTTGAACCATTTTGCCAAAGGAAAGGAAGTTGACTAATAATTATGCACACCTGATATAGGGTGTTGATGTCATTAGACCACACCCCTTCTCATTACAGAGATGTACATCACCTAATATGCTTAATTGGTAGTAGGCTTTAGAGCCTATACAGCTTGGAGTAAGACAACATGCATAAAGAGGATGATGTGGTCAAAATACTAATTTGCCTAATAATTCTGCACTCCCTGTAGTGAAGTACGTCAAACCAGCACATTAAAAAGCAATAATTAAAAAAATAATATATAGATGTCCTAAATAGTGACTTGAATTAACACCACCACCGTGTCACCAAATAAATTGAAGGCTTACCAGAAGCCAGATAAGTACCGCATAGGAGAGAAAGCCTTGATTCAAAAATAGCAGTGGAGCAGCTGATGTCAGGGTGTATTGTAGATCTGGAGGTGGTAGCTCAATAGATGGAGATGTTGAACGGACCATCACCCTGGACTTGGAATGTGAAGACGACCATATATCTTTCTCTTAATTTAACACAACTGGACTGTCTGGATGAATGTGGTAAGCCACTGGGCGAACATAATGTGTGTCTGTTGAGAGATAGGCTGCAGGAGTTTCCTGAGTAAATATGGGGTAGATGGAACCTATTGTATCAGGAATTTGTTAGACGTAATGCAATGTAAACTGTAGGTCCTGCCATGGAAGCTCTATGTAAGCTCTATCTAAGCTTCCATGGCAGGACCTACAGTTTACATTGCATTACGTCTAACAAATTCCTGATACAATAGGTTCCATCTACCCCATATTTACTTATCTGGCTTCTGGTAAGCCTTCAATTTATTTGGTGACACGGTGGTGGTGTTAATTCAAGTCACTATTTAGGACATCTATATATTATTTTTTTAATTATTGCTTTTTAATGTGCTGGTTTGATGTACTTCACTATGTTTATTTAATAACTTCTTTTGGCAATCAACTGCTGATACACCTGGAGCTACCCACAACCTTTCAACCCTTTTTCCTGCTGTATCAACCTACTGTGGACTCTTAAAGGCCCTGGCTGGGTTGTAGCCGCAAGCACGTTATGCTTGCCTTCTGGTAAGCCTCCATTGTTTATCATTTTTACAGTTTTGTAGCGGACTAAACATCTTTCTTTCACACAACTGCCCATCAAGGACACTCTAACGTTTTTTTTGGTTTTTCACCTATACTCTTTTGATTTTTAGTAATCTTTTGAGTACACTTGGACTTTAGATTCACATAATATCTTTTTTTTGCACATGGTATAATAACCATTTGGCCATCACTTATTATTTTTGCTTCTTCTTTTTATTTTTATTTTTAGCGCAACTTCACCTCTTTTTCTTGTATTATTTAGTGTGTGTGTAACACCTAGTGGTTGCTGCTTGTAATTATTGTCATTTTTGTATGTTAAGCGCGGTAATTTCCTTGATATATTTTTCTACTTTTTTAAATCGGTGCAGCACCACAGATGCGGCGTCGCACCGATTGGGACGGTGTCATTGCCGGCAATTGCCGCCGATTTGAGATGCGATTTCACATGTGAAATCGCATCTCAAATCGAACTAAATCGTACCCAGTGTGAACCTTGGCTAAGCAGAAGTTTTCCCATGAACAGAACATGTGGACTCATACTCCCCCTTTACTTCCTCAATCTGGGGTCTCCAACCCAACAACCCAGAGACAGAAAGCCCTATACTTAATTAATACTGTCAGCTTTGACAGTAATTTCATGCACGCTGAAGGCTCCACTGACAAAAATTAAAGCTATTAGTCTGCAGATAAACGTTGCCTTCTAATAGCTGCAGTGTTCATCTGCAGTGCCATGTATTTTTTAGTTCAACTATCATATACAGTTGCAACAAAATAATAAAGCAATTTAAAAATAAGTAAAAGTAAAGAACAAATGAGATTATTTTCTTTGCTTTGTGCATTTTCAGTCTATAATAAAAATAGAACACTTATTTTTTAAATTAAAGCCAAAAACATGTACAGTATAACACTTATTTAGGTGTGCAAATTAGTGTTATTTTATGTTAATCGATACATGCCAATACAGCTAAATTAGTCATGAGCATCTAGGCATCGATCCCCACTGGACACAAAGGGGTTATCCAGCAGCTAAAATTGGTTTCTATGCAATCTGTGTAAGACCTTAAACTTTACCTATCAGTCTGCATGAACAACTGTATATATATTAAAAAAAAAATACCTTTTTATCATTACAAAACAGACACAGAGCTCCAACCAAGTGACTCTTGTTAGGATGAGAGGTGCTTTCTAGAAAATGATCAAATCAGTCTTCTTCAGGAAGTAGAAAGCATTCCTTCAGTATCATCCCCCCAGTGATGACTCTGAAAATAAGATTGTAACTTTGTAGTAATGCACAAGGTTATAAGCTACAGCTGAGGGGCTTGTAAATACCTGTGTATATGCAGCTAAGAAAATAAAGGGCCAGATTCACAAAGCACTTTAGTCAGCGTTTCAGGAGATGCGCGGCGTAATTCTAAATATGGGCCTGCGTATCTATGCGCCGTATCCCCAAAACCATATACGCCTGAAATCTAGAATTTTTCGACCGACATAATTTCGTTAGACCGACGCATCGTGCGCGCAAAAATGCACTAGACACACCATTGATTTGCAGGGCAAATATGCAAATGAGGGAGATACGGCGATCCACAAAAGTAAGTTTGTGCGGCGCAGGCTACGCGCTGTGCGCATCAGCTGTTTGTCCGGTCTAAAGTTAGTCCATATAAAAACAGGTTTAAAATTAGACAATCCGTCTACATGTCAGCTAAAGCAACACCGTTAGGGATGAGCTGAGCAGCCATACTTGCAGGACAACAATCTGTATGCCAACATGCCAGGGGCATCCTTTCTCATAGCTATACTACTGACTTTAGATGAGCGCAGAAGGAGGAGGGCACGGAGGAGGGCACGGGAGAGGATATACCGCACACGCATAGACCTCTTTGGCATGAGTGAATATGAGGTGTATCGCATCTTCAGATTCACCCCTGCTGCCATCATGGAATTAACCACAACCCTGCAGGAGGACATCACCAGCTCAACACACCGCTCACATGCAGTGCAGCCACTGGTCAAGGTCCTGGCAACACTCCATTTCCTTGCCAGTGGCTCTTTTCAAAGAACAAGTGGAGTGGTGGCTGGGATGTCACAATCCTCCATGAGCACATGTGTGCACCAGGTTATCCCTGCAATTCTCAGACGCATGACCAACCAAATCATCAAACCCACCCAGGAGGACCTGCGGCTGAAAGCAATGACAGATTTCTACAGAATTGCCAGATTCCCGCACCGTGGGGATCATTGATTGCACACATGTGGCACTCCAGCCCCCCCGTGAGACAGAGCACATATACCGCAATCGGAAGCATTGGCATTCCATCAACGTACAGGTGATAGTTGATGCCAAATGCCTCATATGGCACGTCCGTGCCAAACACCCCGGATCCAGCCATGACAGCTACATATACAATCAGAGCCCCATCCCAATGGAATTCGAACAGAACATGTATGGGGACAGCTGGCTGGTTGGTGAGTGACATGGGAGTCAGGCATGACTGTCCCCCCCATGATGCAGAAATCACAAGGGGCACACGCACTACTAACATCCTCCTGTCTTTTCCCTTCCAGGTGACTCTGCATATGCACTGGGACCCCATCTCATGACTCCTATCTGGAACCCCCAAACCCCAGGAGAGGAAAGATACAATGAAGCACACGCCAAAACCCGTGCATTGGTGAAGCGCACCTTTGGCCTCCTGAAGTCACGTTTCCGATGCCTGGATAAGTCTGGGGGTACCCTGTTGTATTCCCCAAACTTTGTATGCCAGATCATCGGTGCATGTTGCATGCTGCACAACTTTGCAGTGAGAAAGGGCCTGGAGATTGACATACGTGATGACCTGACCTCCGAACCAGACAATCCCCCCTAACCGAGGCTACCCCGTCTTCTGAGGGAAGAGCAGCCAGGAGACAGCTCACATTAGGCATCTTGGCACGTTAAACACACACATTAATCATGGCACAATGAGAATGCATGCATGCATGCACATCACTGTGGTCCCCTAGCACAGACACATCACATCATCATCAAATTGGATTGGCACAAGCCCACCATGCAGGACTTGTAAGCAGCAACGCCGCACCAAGGCTCCAATTATGTCACTGTACATTCATACACCATTCACACGGACCTGGGGATCACTTCTCCCTGGTCCTGGGGAACCCTTCTCCACCACAAATGAGGGTGACACCCCTTTTCCGGCAGGAATGTCACCCCCACATTCCAAAATCATTCACAAACAGGGAAAAAAAATCCACCCCAAAAAAATGACCAGCCAAAAAAAAAATGCCCAGCAAAAAAAAAAAAAAATCAGAAAAGAGAAAAAAAACTACCGCCGCTGGCATGACCCACGCCTGGGGCGGCCACAGCCAGGGCCCCGGCTCCTCAGGGGAGACTCATGGGGGGGGTAATCCGAGGAAGGAGGAGCATCCCCTGGTCTCTGCCCACCTGGCGGCCTGCCATCCAAGGCCACGGCTATTCTGGTCAGGCCAGCATTGAGTGTTGCCGTATTGGCCTGGATAGCCTGGGTGAGGGCCCGCACATCCTGACCGAGGGCCCGCACATCCTGACCAATGCCTGCTGTGGTAGCCTGCATTTCATTTTGGCAATTGATCTGAGCCAGGGAGTTGCAGGCCATGTCCCCAACTGAATCCTTTATGGAGGACAGGCTCTCCTCCATCCACCCCAAAGTCTGGCTAACCTGTCCCAGATGGCGGGTCTGAATGGCCTGGTCCCTTTTCAGATTGGCAGGCAGAACCTCGGCCACCCCCCTGGTCTTCTGGGTCGCCTTCCTGCCTCCAGATGAGGCTTGTGGCCCGGAGAGAAGGGGAGCCCCTTGGGAGGGGAGCCCTGTTGGGGGAGGAGTGGGAGGGGCTACCCCTGATGGAGGCCTGGCTGCTACCAGCCATAGGGGAAGACCCCTCCAAAAGTAACATGAAGTCATTCCCAGACATGACCTACTCCTCCAACTCAAACTCCTCCTCCTCAACCTCCTCAGAGGACTCCGGCCTTGTCTGGGGGTCTTCCTCAGACTCTTGTCCCGGGGATGGTGCGGACAGGCCAGATGGCCCATCACCCTCCTGCACATCTGTGGATGACACAAAACATTCACAGGTTGGAGGATCCACACACTTGCCACATATTCCCTTCCCCCCCCACACATGCTACACACCAGATATATATATATAAAAAAAAACGTACCTGTCCTCACGGCCTCCTCATTGGAGTCAAAGCCAGGCAGCCCCTCCACTTGCTGCCTGTTGAAGGTCTGGGCCACCGCGCGCTCCTCCTCAGTCAGCCTAACAGGGCATGGTGGGCCCGCTCCAGTGCCCCTGGCATGTGCTGCAATCTTGCCCAGCTTCCCACAGACCATATGCCGGAGATCATTGATCTTCTTTTGGATTCCCTGGCGTGTCCGGGTCTCCCCCCCCCCCCCAACGGCAAGGCGTCCTGAAGATGACTGTATATATATTCTGTATACTATTAAACATAAAGTAGGAGCGCTTGCCTAATTATCCCTGCTTTAGCCCTGGTTCACACTGGGCTGCGGGATTGAAATTGCGCGGTTTCAGCTGAAGACGCGAGATTTCACTCCCTCTGGCAGTCCCAATTTCGGCGCGATTTAGGAGACATCTGTGCAGGGTTCTGCACAGATGTCAATGTAAATCGCGTCCTAAAATCGCAAAAAGTAGTACAGGAACTACTTTTTGAAATCGGTGCAGCGCCGCAGATGCGGCGTTGCACCAATTTGGACGGTGTCATTGCCGGCAATTGCCGCCGATTTGAGATGCGATTTCACATGTGAAATCGCATGTCAAATCGAACTAAATTGTACCCAGTGTGAACCTGGGCTAAGCAGAAGTTTTTCCATGAACAGAACATGTGGACTCATACTCCCCCTTTACTTCCTCCATCTGGGGTCTCCAACCCAACGACCCAGAGACAGAGAGCCCTATACTTAATTAATACTGTCAGCTTTGACATAGTAATTACATGCACGCTGAAGGCTCCACTGACAAAAATTTAAGCTATTAGTCTGCAGATAAACGCTGCCTTCTAATAGCTGCAGTGTTCATCTGCAGTGCCATGTATTTTTTAGTTCAACTATCATATACAGTTGCAACAAAATAATAAAGCAATTTAAAAATAAGTAAAAGTAAAGAACAAATGAGATTATTTTCTTTGCTTTGTGCATTTTCAGTCTATAATAAAAATAGAACACTTAGTTTTTAAATTAAAGCCAAAAACATGTACAGTATAAAACTTATTTAGGTGTGCAAATTAGTGTTATTTTATGTTAATCGATACATGCCAATACAGCTAAATTAGTCATGAGCATCTAGGCATCGATCACCACTGGACACAAAAGGGTTATCCAGCAGCTAAAATTGGTTTCTATGCAATCTGTGTAAGACCTTAAACTTTACCTATCAGTCAGCATGAACAACTGTATATATATAAAAAAAAAAAAAAAGACCTTTTTATCATTACAAAACAGACACAGAGCTCCAACCAAGTGACTCTTGTTAGGATGAGAGGTGCTTTCTAGAAAATGATCAAATCAGTGTTCTTCAGGAAGTAGAAAGCATTCCTTCAGTATCATCCCCCCAGTGATGACTCTGAAAATAAGATTGTAACTTTGTAGTAATGCACAAGGTTATAAGCTACAGCTGAGGGGCTTGTAAATACCTGTATATATGCAGCTAAGAAAATAAAGGGCCAGATTCACAAAGCACTTTAGTCAGCGTTTCAGGAGATGCGCGGCGTAATTCTAAATATGGGCCTGCGTATCTATGCGCCGTATCCCCAAAACGATATACGCCTGAAATCTAGAATTTTTCGACCGACGTAATTTCGTTAGACCGACGCATCGTGCGCGCAAAAATGCGCTAGACACACCATTGATTTGCTAGGCAAATATGCAAATGAGGGAGATACGGCGATCCACAAAAGTAAGTTTGTGCGGCGCAGGCTACGCGCTGTGCACATCAGCTATTTGTCCGGTCTAAAGTTAGTCCATATAAAAGCAGGTTTAAAATTAGACAATCCGTCTACATGTCAGCTAAAGCAACACCGTTAGGGATGAGCTGAGCAGCCACACTTGCAGGACAACTATCTGTATGTCAACATGCCAGGGGCATCTTTTCTCATAGCTATACTACTGACTTTAGATGAGCGCAGAAGGAGGAGGGCACGGAGGAGGGCACGGGAGAGGATATACCGCACACGCATAGACCTCTTTGGCATGAGTGAATATGAGGTGTATCGCATCTTCAGATTCACCCCTGCTGCCATCATGGAATTAACCACAACCCTGCAGGAGGATATCACCAGCCCAACACACCACTCACATGCAGTGCAGCCACTGGTCAAGATCCTGGCAACACTCCATTTCCTTGCCAGTGGCTCTTTTCAAAGAACAAGTGGAGTGGTGGCTGGGATGTCACAATCCTCCATGAGCACATGTGTGCACCAGGTTATCCCTGCAATTCTCAGACGCATGACCAACCAAATCATCAAACCCACCCAGGAGGACCTGCGGCTGAAAGCAATGACTTGATGATTTCTACAGAATTGCCAGATTCCCACGCACCGTGGGGGCCATTGATTGCACACATGTGGCACTCCAGCCCCCCCGTGAGACAGAGCACATATACCGCAATCGGAAGCATTGGCATTCCATCAACGTACAGGTGATAGTCGATGCCAAATGCCTCATATGGCACGTCCGTGCCAAACACCCCGGATCCAGCCATGACAGCTACATATACAATCAGAGCCCCATCCCAATGGAATTCGAACAGAACATGTATGGGGACAGCTGGCTGGTTGGTGAGTGACATGGGAGTCAGGCATGACTGTCCCCCCCATGATGCAGAAATCACAAGGGGCACACGTACTACTAACATCCTCCTGTATTTTCCTTTCCAGGTGACTCTGCATTTGTACTGGGACCCCATCTCATGACTCCTATCTGGAACCCCCAAACCCCAGGAGAGGAAAGATACAATGAAGCACACGCCAAAACCTGTGCAGTGGTGGAGCGCACCTTTGGCCTCCTGAAGTCACGTTTCCGATGCCTGGATAAGTCTGGGGGTACCCTGTTGTATTCCCCAAACTTTGTATGCCAGATCATCATTGCATGTTGCATGCTGCACAACTTTGCAGTGAGAAAGGGCCTGGAGATTGACATACGTGATGACCTGTCCTCCGAACCAGACAATCCCCCCTAACCGAGGCTACCCCGTCTTCTGAGGGAAGAGCAGCCAGGAGACAGCTCACATTAGGCATCTTTGCACGTTAAACACACACACTAATCATGGCACAATGAGAATGCATGCATGCATGCACATCACTGTGGTCCCCTAGCACAGACACATCACATCATCATCAAATTGGATTGGCACAAGCCCACCATGCAGGACTTGTGAGCAGCAACGCCGCACCAAGGCTCCAATTATGTCACTGTACATTCATACACCATTCACACGGACCTGGGGATCATTTCTCCCTGGTCCTGGGGAACCCTTCTCCACCACAAATGAGGGTGACACCCCTTTTCCGGCAGGAATGTCACCCCCACATTCCAAAATCATTCACAAACAGGGAAAAAAATCCACCCCAAAAAAATGCCCAGCCAAAAAAAAAAATGCCCAGCAAAAAAAAAAAAATCAGAAAAGAGAAAAAAAAACTACCGCCGCTGGCATGACCCATGCCTGGGGCGGCCACAGCCACGGCCCTGGCTCCTCAGGGGAGACTCATGGGGGGGTAATCCGAGGAAGGAGGAGCATCCCCTGGTCTCTGCCCACCTGGCGGCCTGCCATCCAAGGCCACGGCTATTCTGGTCAGGCCAGCATTGAGTGTTGCCGTATTGGCCTGGATAGCCTGGGTGAGGGCCCGCACATCCTGATCGAGGGCCTGCACATCCTGACCAATGCCTGCTGTGGTAGGCCATGTCCCCAACTGAATCCTTTATGGAGGACAGGCTCTCCTCCATCCGCCCCAAAGTCTGGCTGACCTGTCCCAGATGGCGGGTCTGAAGGGCCTGGTCCCTTTTCAGATTGGCAGGCAGAGCCTCAGCCACCCCCCTGGTCTTCTGGGTCGCCTTCCTGCCTCCAGATGAGGCTTGTGGCCCGGAGAGAAGGGGAGCCCCTTGGGAGGGGAGCCCTGTTGGGGGAGGAGTGGGAGGGGCTACCCCTGATGGAGGCATGGCTGCTACCAGCCATAGGGGAAGACCCCTCCAAAAATAACATGAAGTCATTCCCAGACATGACCTACTCCTCCAACTCAAACTCATCCTCCTCAACCTCCTCAGAGGACTCCGGCCTTGTCTGGGGGTCTTCCTCAGACTCTTGTCCCGGGGATGGTGCGGACAGCACCCTCCTGCACATCTGTGGATGACACAAAACATTCACAGGTTGGAGGATCCACACACTTGCCACATATTCCCTCCCCCCCCACACACATGCTACACACCAGATATATATTAAAAAAAAAACTTACCTGTCCTCACGGCCTCCTCATTGGAGTCAAAGCCAGGCAGCCCTTCCACTTGCTGCCTGTTGAAGGTCTGGGCCACCGCGCGCTTCTCCTCAGTCAGCCTAACAGGGCATGGTGGGCCCGCTCCAGTGCCCCTGGCATGTGCTGCAATCTTGCCCAGCTTCCCACAGACCATATGCCGGAGATTATTGATCTTCTTTTGGATCCCCTGGTGTGTCCGGGTTCCCCCCCCCCCAACGAATTTACCTTGTCGGCGATGTCCTGCAAAATCTGCGGGCCGGGCCGTGCAGGAATTGCCCATATAGGGTAATGGCCCTGCCAATAATTTTCTTCTCCCACAAGGAAAAATTTAACTTTCTCTTCCTCTCACTCATGTTCACACAAAAACTCTCTCCAAAACAATCACCCAAAATCACTCAATGAAAATCACTCATCAAAACAGTTTCCAAAACAGTCACCAAAACAAACAAAACAAAAGCACCTTGCTGTAGGAAGGGGAACAAATGGATGTACTTTTGCAAAGGAAGGGTGTTTCTCTCTGTCCATTTAAGCACTGTGCGTAGCTCACTAAGTTGACCGGGCCTAGTTCCAATCTCACTGATTGCGCCGTGCCGAGTTCTGAGCATGCGCAGAGAGGTGCTGACCATAGTCTGCTTCATGTGCTCATGCGCAATCCGGCCGGCCCTTCATTTGCATGGGGTCACAGCTCATTTCACTAGAACATGCCCATGTCCTTCCCAATTTGAATTACACCGCCTTACGCCTCGGAATTTACGTTACACCGGCGCAAATTTCTGCGCAAATACTACGAGGATACGGTACTTGCGCCTCTACATTGCGCCGGTCTAACGTAAAGGAGATGAGCTACGCCGGTCAATATATGCGCCAATGTACGTGAATCTGGCCCAAAGACTACAGCACAGGCACCAGTATTATGAATACGATGATTATGAATGATATGAACAAATATGATTGTTTCATATAGTTTAAAGGATTTTAGTCCACAAAGTAGATGTTGCTGATTATGCCTGAGCAAACATAGCACCTTCTATCTTAGTAAAAAAGAAGATGAAGACAACATAAGGAGGTTTACTGCATTCTCTGAGAGGTAATAAATACCTGCACATGTTACATACTAATTAGCACGTATGCCTATAAAATGTAACAAAATATATCCAATGCAAAGACTTTTTAGGAGGAGGAGGAGGACAAAACTTAAAGGGTTTGTAAAGGAATTTTTTTTTATCTTAACCACTTGACTACTGGGCACTTAAACCCACTTAATAACCAGACCAATTTTCAGCTTTCGGTGCTCTCACATTTTGAATGACAATAACTCAGTCATACAACACTGCAACCAAATGAAATTTTTGTCCTTTTTTTTCCCACAAATAGAGCTTTCTTTTGGTGGTATTTTATCACCTCTGCGCTTTTTATTTTTTTCACTATAAATGAAAAAAGAACGAAAATTTTGTAAAAAAATGAATTTTTCTTCATTTCTATTATAACATTTTGCAAAAAAGTAATTTTTCTTCATAAACTTGGCCTAAAATGTATACTGCTACATATCTTTGGTAACAAAACAAAAAAAATTTAGATATTATTTAGTCTGGGTGAAAGTTATAGGGTCTACAAGCTATGGTACCAATTACTGAAAATTGATCAATTTGATCACATCTGATGTACCGACAGCCTCTCTCATTTCTTGAGACCCTAACATGCCAGAAAAGTACAAATACCCCCCAAATGACCCCTTTTTGGAAAGAAGACATTCCAAGGTATTTAGAAAGAGGCATTGTGAGTTTTTTGAAGTTGTCATTTTTCCCACAATTCTTTGCAAAATCAAGATTTTTTTTCATTTTTATTTTCTTTCCACAAAATTTTCATATTAGCGGGTTATTTCTCACACACAGCATATGCATACCACAAATTACACCCCAAAACACATTCTTCTATTCCTCCCGAGTATGGCAATACCACATGTGTGAGACTTTTACACAGCGTGGCCACATAGAGGCCCAACATGCAGGGAACGCCACCAGGCGTTCTGGAACACCCAGACCAATTCTGCCATTTCTCTCCTACATGTAAAAATCAACACTTATTTGCTAGAAAATTACATAGAACCCCAAAACATTATATATGCTTTTTTAGCAAAGACCCTAGAGAATACAATGGCGGTTGTTGCAACTTTTTATCGCGCATGGTATTTGCACAGCAATTTTTCGAACACATTTTTTTTGGAAATAAAACAGTTTTGTGCTTTTAAAAAAAAAAAACATTAAATTTAGCCCAATGTTTTTGCATAATATGAAAGATGAAGTTACGCCGAGTAAATAGATACCCAACATGTCACCCTTCAATATTGCACACGCTCGTGGAATGGCGCCAAACTTTGCGACTTAAAAATCCCCATAGGTGACGCTTTAAATATTTTTACTGGTTACATCATTTTAGTTGGAGAAGAGGTCTAGGGCCAAAATGATTGCTCTCGCTCTAACGTTCGCAGTGATACCTCACATGTGTGGTTTGAACTCCGTTTTCATATGTGGGCGGGACTTGCGTATGCGTTCGCTTCTGCATGCGAGCTCACGGGGACAGGGGCGATGTATGCCCAGAGTATTGCAGAGTATGCCCAGAGTATTGCATAGTATGCCCAGAGTATTGCAGAGTATGCCCAGAGTATTGCAGAGTATGCCCAGAGTATTGCGGAGTATTGCGGAGTATGCCCAGAGTATTGCGGAGTATGCCCAGAGTATTGCGGAGTATGCCCAGAGTATTGCGGAGTATGCCCAGAGTATTGCGGAGTATGCCCAGAGTATTGCGGAGTATGCCCAGAGTTTTGCGGAGTATGCCCAGAGTTTTGCAGAGTATGCCCAGAGTATTGCAGAGTATGCCCAGAGTATTGCGGAGTATGCCCAGAGTATTGCAGAGTATGCCCAGAGTATTGCGGAGTATGCCCAGAGTATTGCGGAGTATGCCCAGAGTATTGCAGAGTATGCCCAGAGTATTGCAGAGTATGCCCAGAGTATTGCGGAGTATTGCAGAGTATGCCCAGAGTATTGCGGAGTATGCCCAGAGTATGCCCAGAGTATGCCCAGAGTATTGCAGAGTATGCCCAGAGTATTGCAGAGTATGCCCAGAGTATTGCGGAGTATGCCCAGAGTATTGCGGAGTATGCCCAGAGTATTGCGGAGTATGCCCAGAGTATTGCGGAGTATGCCCAGAGTATGCCCAGAGTATTGCGGAGTATGCCCAGAGTATTGCGGAGTATGCCCAGAGTATTGCGGAGTATGCCCAGAGTATTGCGGAGTATGCCCAGAGTATTGCCATAGTATTGCCCCCCCCAGAGTATTGCCCCCCCCCCAGAGTATTGCCCCCCCAGAGTATTGCCCCCCCCCCCCAGAGTATTGCCCCCCCCCCCAGAGTATTGCCCCCACCCAGAGTATTGCCCAGAATTGCAGAGTATGTGCAGCAGGGATGGCTGAGCAGGGAGGGATGGATGGATGGATCTGTGACTACATTTGTCACAGATCCAGCCCGCAGCACTGGCGCTGCCATCCGCTCCCTCCCCTCTCCTCTCACACTGTACCGATCGGTACAGAGAGAGGAGGGAGGCACCGGCGTCATCAAATGACGCCGGTCTGTTTACATCTGATCGCGCCGTCATTGGACGGCGCGATCACGTGGTAAACCGCCGCTATCAGCGGCGATTTACCGTGATCCGTGACCCGCCAGGTCCTCTGGACCCGGCGGTCACGGACATTCCCGGGTGCGCGCCCCAGGGGGCGCGCGGGAGCGCGACTCTGGAATCACGTTATATAACGTGATCCCAGAGTTAAGCAACCACCTTGCCGCCGTTATTTTTCGGCAGGTGGTTGCTAAGTGGTTAATAACTTAATTTACCTTAATGCAGTGCTGTTTTCATGTCCTCATTGTTCGTTTTTGCTCTCGAGTTGCTGCAATTCTTTTCTGATATCTACACTTCCTGGTTGTCTGTTTCCTGATAACCAAAGTACTGGGAGCTTTTCTCTCTGTGGTCACTAATCAAGGTGTGATTACTGTGGGCCAGATTCTCAAAGAAGTTACGTCGGCGTATCTCGAGATACGCTGCGTAACTTCTATGATGTGCCGGCGTATCTTTTTTCTGTATTCAGTAAGCAAGATACAAAACAAAATATCAAAAAAATTAGCCAAAACAGTTTTATGGTTAAAAATTATAAAACAGCGCATAACATGAAAAGTCCAATATAGATAAAGATGTTGGAAGAAAGTCCATAGATCAGTGTATTTAGGCAAAGTTCAAAGTGACTTGAAGAAAACTTCATGGAATACTAGCACACCCTCCACCGGTTTCCAATCTCCACCAAACGTGAGGCACACTTCCCCGCAGGGGTTCAAACTCACCAGAAACTCAAAGAAACAGGCCTTAAGTATAAAACGTCCTGATCAAACCTCCAACATCATTCCAGAAGCAGCAAGGGTTAATGAGTCAAACTCCAATATATGGATCATAGAAAAAAGCAAAAAGCACCAAAATAGTGTAATATTGCTTTTAATAAAAGATATTCCCGTATAACAACACCCCGCTTCCTATCTACGTACATTTAAAACATTGAAAATGAACAATAAACATAAAGAGTGTAATTCACCGCTCTCCTCCGCACACAGGGGGTCGCGCTTGTGCCACAATGCACGCTGCTAAAGACTCCTATCTTAGTGGCGATGATGCAGCGGTGGAACGCACTCCTAGTATTTCCTGGATACGCCGTCGTAGCCACGCTCTGACGCGTTTCGTCACATCCGACTTCAACAGAGGACGCCCTCTGTTGAAGTCGGATGTGACGAAACGCGTTAGGGCGTGGCTACGTGGCCCCCAGGGCACAGGGCACATGTGAGGCTGCAATGGCTATTTATCCAAATCCCCAGGGGGGCCGCAATTGGCCCCGGACCGGACTTTGGACATGCCTGCCAGAGTTATATTATGTCCTGCGTGTTTGCTGCTTTTTTTGGAAGTATGCCAAAGATGCAACATGCTGCACGCAAAAACCCACATGACACTAGATAACTCTATGGTAGAGTGCAGTTAACCTGCCCCAAACATGTGGGTAAGCTGCGCTGAACTTGCAGTGCGGGCAAACAGCACTGCATCAGTCTGAAAGCAACCAATGGGGCAAAAATAAAGGTTACTACACACACACTTCAAGAATTACACTTCTACTGACCCTGTATATAAACGTGTCCATTTAATCTGCAGTAAATTACTTCAGATTAAGGTAAATTGATTGCACTTTCTGGCCACTATCTGTTTGTTATGTGCTCCCACTCACACAGCATACCTAAAAACAAATTAGGAGAAAGCAGGCCGCAAGCATTTCTGTGTGAGCTAAAAAGCCTAAGGACGGGTTGAGTTTCCTCTCATTAACATACCATGGAGAGCTTCTAAATCTTTAACCTTTAAAAAAAAAAAAAAAGCACATCTTTTTGCAGGTAAAAAAAAAAAATGTTTTATTTTATTTGGGAGCCTGGAAAGCATTGCACCTACGATCAGCAGATCATGAGTGCTATGCAGGGCTCTTGCTGGTTCTGTGCTATTTGACCATACATTGCACTGCCAAGAAGTTATACATTTAAGCCCCATACACACTATCAGTTTTCCTGACGGTTTTCTCTTCAGGTTTACCAAAACCATGTAGTGCAAGGTCCTGCCTGATTGCATACAAATTGAAACTCTTGAGGTTTGACCTCATATTAGATAGTTTTGGTAAACCTAAAGAGAAAACCATCAGGAAAACTGAGGCCGTGTACACACGGCAGAGAACCTCGACGGGCAGAACACATCGTTCCGCCCGTCGAGGTTCCCTGCCGGCCGTCGAAATCGGCGACCCGCCCGTCGGGAATGGCAACCAGCCATTCTTCCAGGCGGGCCGTCGAGCAAATAGAGAGCGTGCTCTCTATTTCTGCTCGACGGGCTTCCCGACGAGAAGCTCGCCGAGAGTGTACACACAGCCGAGGTCCTCGCTGGAATGCAGCTTCCAGCGAGGTTCTCGCTGGTTTCCAGCGAGAACCTCGGTCGTGTGTACACGGCCTTATAGTGTGTATGGGGCTTAACAGGAGGCATTGATGAACTACCACAGCGCTTAACAACACTGTGGTAGTTCATTGAGAACTATAAGCTGACAGCCGCAAAGGCTGTCAAATCTTGTAGTTTTCAATTCACAGAACTCTGTCCACCCAGGCCACATTCTCCGCAGATTCTGGCAGAGAGTGAAGGGAGATGGTCCCCTGCCGCCTGTGACATCAAGGAGCCAGGAAGGTGGGGGGGGTACAGTGGATTTGTAACATGTTACAAAAGGTGAACTTATCCTTTAATTCTTTGTTGGGACAGAGAGTATTCAGACCTCATTTCCAATTGATAATGAGATCTGCCAGCACAGTAGAGACAAGGTTAATTATTGCAAACACAGCTTCCCTACCCCCTCATAAACAAAAAGGACTAATAAAGATTTTCAGTGTGCTAGAGTAATCAGAAATCATACTTCATATTCCCTTCGCACACTTTCCTGGATCCGCTCTTGGGTTTGGGTGCTTGTATCAACAACCAGCTGGATACTGGTACACGTTACAGTAGGAATATTTGCCAGCACACCATGGAACGACATAAATAGCATCCAATCGGATGTTTTATTGCATGATTACAACACAAAGAGAGTGCACCGTTTCGGAGCCATGCAGGGCCCCTTTGTCAGGCATGTGATCATCATCACATGCCTGACGAAGGGGCCCTGCGTGGCAGGGCCCCTGTTATGGCAGTGGCCTTTACAGCAACAATTGTAAAATGCAGCCATAATGCAGAGGTGATGTCAGCCTATGCTACAGTCAACCAACAAGAATAATCATACACTATTCCCATACAAGATACCATTCTGGTCCAGCCTAAACTTCTCCTCATTTTGTGAATTCTGAAGAATAACAGGAAAGTGGAAAGATATCATTTAGTGGGGGACACCTGTTCTGTTGACAGCTAGGAGAGCATTTTCCCTCCATTGTATCAAACTTTTTTCAAAGAGGGCCAGATTTAATGAAGTGAACGTGCGTGAGGGCCGACTGTTTTGCCTGACATTCTTTGAACTATTAAATTTAAATGCAAATTAACTAATACAATGCCCAAAAAGAATTATCTTGCCTTTGTGGCTGTGTGTGGTGAAGAGTCTTATGCCGCGTACACACGGTCGTTTTTTGCGATGAAAAAAAACGACGTTTTTTGTGAAGTAAAAAACGACGTTTTTGAAACGTCACTTTCAAAGACGATGTTGCATACACACCATCGTTTTTTCACAAAAAACGAGGTTACGTTCACCACTCTTTTCCATTGAAGCTCGCTTCATAACTAGCTTCTGGGCATGCGCGGGTTGAAAAACGTCGTTTTAAACGACGTTTTTTCTACACACGGTGACTTTTTGTGAAACAAAAAACGACGTTTTGAAAAACGACACAAAAAATTCAAGCATGTTGGAATTTTTTTTGGGTCGTTTTTTTTAAGACAAAAAACGACGTTTTGCCCACACACGATAAATTTAAATGACGTTTTAAAAAACAACGTTTTTTTTCATCGCAAAAAACGACCGTGTGTACGCGGCATAAGGATGAGCTTGGACGTGCTATTTGTATTTACAGTTGTGCTCATAAGTTTACTTACCCTGGCATAATTTTATGATTTCTGGGACATTTTTCAGAGACTATAAATGATAACACAAACACAATTTCTTTCACTAATGGTTAGTGTTTGGCTGAAGCCATTTATTATCAATCAACTGTGTTTACTCTTGTTAAATCATATTGGCAACAGAAACTAGATATGTGCGTTCCCGTTCGTAACGAATGTATTTTCGTGCGAATATGTTCATTTTTCGTACCCGCGGAATAATATGTACATACGAAAAAATGAAAGCACCAAAATACGAAAACGACAGGATTACGAATGAGCCGCATAACGAACAAGCGCAAATACGAACGAACAATACGACAATCTTACGAAAATATGACAAAGCGGAAACGGCAAAAGAACGAAAATGACATCTGTAACAAATTATTTGCATTCTGTATTTTAAATCCTTTTTCTGTTCGTATCCGTTTTTTGGTCTGTTTGTAAATTTGTGTACTCGATTCGTTTTTTTGAATGGGCAGTGAGTGAGTGTAGTTCATGAATCAGCTTCTCTTTTGTGCCGACTGCCGAGTACAGTAAAGCCAAAAAAACTTTTCCGTGGATTTTTGTCTGAAGGAGATCAGTTGGCCAGACTTTTGAACCCAAAAATGGTTTTCTGATGGAGCTTACAAACTAATGGATTTTTTGAAAACGAACGGAAAACGTTCATTATTATGTTTGTTGGCAAAAAAGTCTGACCAAGTGTACGGGGCTTAACAATAGTTAATATGAATGAGCCGCGTGTTGAAAGTGCCGCGAATCCCGCGATATATTTACGAAAGTACAAAATGATGAAAATTCACGAAAATTATTGTCTAACAAGAAACGACAATAAATTAAACAGAATAACAAATCATCCGCATGTACGAAAATAAAACGGTAACCAAAATACGAAACGATCGGAATACGAAAAATTGCGTTGTACGAAATACGAACGGGAACGAACAGGAAAACGGGCGTCTGACGAAATTACGAATCGGTACAAACCTATGGAACGATAGGGAACGAAACAAAATAATACTCAATTTTTTGCTGTGCACATGTCTAACAGAAACTACCCAAATGACCCTGGTCAAAAGTTTAAATACCCTGGTGATTTTGGCCTGATAACATGCACACAAGTTGACACAGAAGGGGTTTGAATGGCTATTAAAGTTAACTATCCTCACCTGTGATCTGTTTGCTTTGTAATTAGTGTGTGTGTGAAAGGTTGATGAGTTTCTGGACTCCTGATAGATCCTTGCATCTTTCATCCAGTGCTGCACTGATGTTTCTGGATTCTGAGTCATGGGAAAAGCAAACTAATTGTCAAAGGATCTGTGGGAAAAGGTAGTTGAACTGTATAAAACAGGAAATGGATATAAAAAGATATCCAGGGAATTGAGAATGTCAATCAGCAATGTTCAAACTCTAATCAAGAAGTGGAAAATGAGGGGTTCTGTTGAAACCAAATCAGGTAGACCAACTAAAATTTCAGCCACAACTGCCAGGAAAATTGTTCAGGATGCAAAGAAAAACCCACAAATAACTTCAGATGAAATACAGGGCTCTGAAAACATGTGGTGTTTCAAGATGCACAATAAGGAGGCACTTGAAGAAAGATGGACTGCCTGGTCGAGTGGTCAGAAAAAAGCCATTACTATGCAAATGCCACAAAGTATTCCTCCCACAATACGCCAAAAAGCACAGAGACAAGCCTCAAATCTTCTGGCACAGTCATTTGGAATGATGAGACCAAAATTTTGCTTTTTGGCCACAACCATAAATTACATAGTTAGGTTGAAAAAAGACACAAGTCCATCATGTTCAACCATAAGAAATAAAATAATAATATTATCATACAATCACATATACTCAATTCTATACCCACAGTTGATCCAAAGGAAAGCAAAAAAAAACAGCAAAGCATGATCAAATTTGCTACAGCAGGGGAAAAAATTCCTTCCTGATCCCCCATGAGGCAATCGGATGTTCCCCAGATCAACTTTACCTACAAATCTTGTTATACTTACCTCCACTGTGCAGTTTGTTTTGCACAGAGTGGCCCCGAAAGCTGTCTTCTGGGGTCCCTCGGCGGCTGTCTGGGCTCCTCCTCGCAAAAGCTTTCCCTCTTCATGCGAGGGCGCTCGCACGGAGGAAAGCTTTTGCGAGCGCGCTCCCGTGATACAGCGGCGGCCGGCCGTTGTAGTTTACGTTGTTTGCGTAAGCGTTAGTCCGGCGTAAAGTTACCCCTGCTATATGAGGTGCAGCCAATGTTAACTATGGACATCTGGACAGCTTCGAATTGTACGTCGTTTACGCCGTTTGCGTAAATTGTTCGGTAATGGGGTTGTACGCAAGTTACGTTCACGTCATTTACATTGACTACTTGCGACGTGATTTTACGCATGCGCACTGGGATTCGTCCACGGACGGTGCATGCGCCATTTAGAAAATACGTAAATTGCATAGGGTCATGATTACATGAATCACGCCTCCTACATGACTAATTTGAATTCGGCGCCCTTACGCCAGCCACTTTACGCTACGCCACCGCAAATTACGGAGCAAGTGCTTTCTAAATAAGGCACTTGCCCATAAAACTTGCGGAGGCGTAGCGTAAAGAGCACAGACTACGCCGCCGGATAGATACACAATTGTATCTGAATCTGGCCCCTTGTCTTTTACCTTCCTTCTTCCCTTCCCCCCCCCCCCATCCTCCCTCCCATTCCCTCCTTTCCCCCTCCCCCCACGGGTGTCCCACTTCTCAATATTATTGTTACTATCAGAAATGTTACCTATACCATGCCTCATTTAGAGATTTCCGTACCATCCCCCTTGTCCGCCGCAGGCAATTACTTGCTCTGGCGGTCCGTTGCCGCACACGGCCACCTTAACATAGGGTAAGCTATTTCTTTGCATTTTTCCTCGGCGTTGTAATACTGGATATTATTGCATTATTATGTTTGCTTAAACTAATTGTATTGTTTGCTTTATAGATTGGTTCTCTTGAGAAATGGGTTTCACCACAAAACTAGTCGAGGCATAGACCAGTCTATATGTTTATAATAACAAATTATTCTTGGGGGCACCCTGAGTGTCTGTTTTTTCAATTTTAACTATGCTAATTTTGTAACAATTTTATCTGTAATAAAATTCTCCTTTGTATACATATGTATGCTACTTATTACCAAGTACTGAGACATTCCATCAACCTCAGGGGGAGGGAATGCTTTAGGGTCAGCATTAGCCACTGTCCCTTGTTCCTTTGCCCCTATCCTTTCTGTTTCCTCTTATCAGTTTGGTTGCCCTTCTCTGCACTTTCTCCAGTTCCCCAATATCCTTTTTGAGAACTGGGGCCCAAAACTGAACTGCATATTCCTGATGAGAATAGTCGAAGTGTTCAGGGAACCCCCGTGGACCCTGAAACACCAACAGCAAAAAGTGGGCGGGGAGGACTTTACCGGTACTTAGTAAAGTTTATAAACTCAAAACAGAGCTATCATTTGAAGAGGTTTAGCAAAATGTATTGACATAGTATAAAAGACAAGAATTAAAACCACACATTGACAATAATAAAACAATACACATGGCGTGACAGCAAATAGATCACCGAACGTGCAATCCCTGTAAAAGGGAGGTTTGGGTGAACAGTTGGAGTCACGAGACGGAAAATCTCGAATCTCTACTAGTTTTGCGATGGATATCGCTTTGTCAGGAGACAATCTAAAAGTTAAAATACAAAAAATACATTAACATCAAAGGTATATATAGAAACTTAGCCAGAAGTTGTATAGAACAGACACCCTCAGGACTACATAATACAACATAATTGGTAGGGGGATTGGAAGTCATGTCTCCTACCTAGGTGCACAATGTCCCAGAGGCCCAGAACGCCCAGAACGACCACAGAGTTAATGACTCGAACGGAGACCAAGGATGAGGGTCTCAGGGACACCTATTGATATAAGTAGGTGTTAATGGTGGTGGTTCGGTCAATGATAGCTGAGTGGACAGTAGAAGGGGGAGAGGGTTTGGGGGGCGGGGGGGGGGGAACAACCAAGTGACATGAGTGAGAAGCGAGAAGAGGGGGAATGAAAGGAAAATGAGGAGGGGGGAGGAGGAGGAGAAGAAAAAAAGGGGGGAAGAAGAAAGAAGGGAAGGGGGATGGGGAAGGGGGAAGGGTGTGAAGATCTGCACCAAATAAGATAAGATAAGTGCGTTATGGCCAGTGGTAGTCCAACAACAGGTAAAAGATAGACCTGTTTGTCAGGAAGCATATATCAGACGTACACAGATATACATGAAAGAAGAAGGTCTTTATTAAAAAACCAAACAGCAAGGTAAAGTCCAAACAGATGATCAACAGCCAGAAGGGTCCTCCGCCAGAGCCAGGGTCGATAGCCAGGGATGGAAGTAAGCCAAGCCAGAGTCAGTAGCCAAAGGGTGGTGAGACAAAGCCGGGGATCAGGAACCAGAAGGAACGTCCATAGGAGCCGGGTCGGTGACCCAAACAGCAGCACGATCACAGGAGGCTGTAAGACAAGGACCAAGCAAGGGAATGCTGCAGCAGCCGTGGTATATATGAGCTGAGCATCCAGCTCCTCCCAGTGGGAAGGAGGAGCCTCAGGATGTGGGAAGTTACAAGAAGCACAGGAAGCAAGATGGCCGCCAGCACAAGTCAGTGATAAGAAGGCTGCAAAGGAGGTAAGACCATGACATTACCTCCCCCTCAAGGGCCCCTCCTCCACGGCGCAAAAAACGGCTTCTGGGGGAAGCGTGTGCGGAAGGCTCGGAGCAGAGCCAGAGCATGAACATCTGTGGAGGGAACCCAGGAACGCTCCTCTGGACCATAGCCGTGCCAGTGGACCAAGAACTGCAACCGACCACGGACCAAGCGTGAGTCCAGGATATCGCTCACCTCATATTCTTCATGATTGCCCACCTGAACAGGACGAGGCCGAGGCACCGAGGAGTAAATCAATTGCATATTAGTGGTTTCAACAGGGAGACGTGAAACACATTGGAAATCCGCATACCAGGAGGGAGCGCAAGGGCATAGGGAACGGAGTTCACCCTGTGGAGCACACGGAAGGGACCAACAAAGCGAGGAGCCAGCTTGGGAGTAGGCACACGGAGGTTGAGATTGCGAGTGGACAACCATACACGGTCTCCGACCTGATAGGAAGGAGCAGGCAACCGTCTGCGATCAGCCTGGAGCTTCTGGCGCTGCGCAGAGACCTCGAGGGACCTCTGGATCTGTACCCATGAAGCACATAGAGCCGAAAGGTTGTCCTCTACAGTCGGAATATCTTGGGGAGAGAATGACTCCGGTAACACGGCAGGTTGGAACCCATAATTGGCCATGAAGGGAGATGTCCCAGAGGAAGAGTGTTCTTGGCAAACTCAGCCCATGGCAGAAGGTCAACCCAATTGTCCTGGTGATCGGGGACATAGCAACGAAGGAATTGCTCCAGAGCCTGATTGGATCGCTCTGCGTCCCCATTGGACTGAGGCTGGTAAGCCGAGGTGAAGGAGAGTCGAATCCCTAACTGGGAGCAAAAGGCGCGCCAGAACCCGGACACAAACTGACTTCCCCGATCCGAAACGATCTCCTTGGGCAAACTGTGCAACTGGAAGACCTCCCTGGCAAATACCGTGGCCAACTCCTGCGCAGTGGGTAATCTCTTAAGTGGAACACAGTGGCACATCTTGGAGAACCGATCCACAATCATGAGAATGACCTATGGCCTCGGAACGCAGGAAGGTCCACAATGAAGTCCAACCCCAGGTGTGGGCACTCCCCAGTGGTAATGGGTTGTAGAAGTCCCAACGGAAGGTGCCGAGGGGACTTGTTCTGGGCACAAACAGAACATGCCGCTACATATGCCGCAATGTCGGAGCGTAGAGAAGGCCACCAGAACAAACGTGAGACAGCCCAGGACAGCTGATTCTTTCCAGCATGCCCAGCGGTCTTGGAGTTATGGTAGGTTTGCAACAGCCGGGTACGCAACTCCTCAGGCATGAAGCACTTGCCGTTGGGTCTCCCAGTGGAAGCACTAGGTTGAGCCGCCAGAATTTGCTCCCCAAGGGGAGAGGTCAAGCTGGTGCGGATGGCGTCCAAAATCAGATTTGGAGGTATGACCGGAGTCGGTATCGATTCCTCCCTGGACAGCTCGGACTACTGACGTGATAAGGCATCCGCCCTGATGTTCTTGGAACCGGGTAAGTAGGAGACCACATAATTAAAACGAGACAGGAACAGAGCCTATCTGGCCTGATGGGGTGTCAATCTCTTAGCCTCTGAGAGGTAAGTCAGATTCTTGTGGTCCGTCAGGATGAGAACCGGAACCACCGAACCCTCGAGCAAGTGCCTCCACTCCTTGAGAGCCTGCACGATGGCTAACAACTCTCTGTCACCAATCTGGTAGTTGCACTCCGTGGGAGACAGCTTCCTGGAGTAAAATCCACATGGAAGCAGGGGACCCTCTGGTGTCCGACGCTGAGACAGAAGAGCGCCTACTCCCGTCTCAAACGCGTCCACCTCGAGGACAAAAGGCAACCCAGGATTGGGATGAGACAGTATAGGAGCCAACACAAAGGCAGATTTCAGAGCCTCAAATGCTCGGACGGCCTCGACCGGCTATACCTGGGAACTACAGCCCTTCCTAGTCAGATCCGTGAGAGACTTGGACAGCGAGAAGTCCCTGATGAACTTCCGATAATAATTGGCGAAGCCCAAAAAGCGATGCAGGGAACAAAGGCCACTGGGCTGAGGCCACTGTAAGACTGCCGAAACCTTCTCAGGGTCCATGGAGAACCCCTCCGCGGAGATGATGTAACCTAATAAGGTTAACTGGGATCGGTGAAATTCGTATTTCTCAAGCTTACCGAAAAGCTTGTTCTCTCGTAACCGTTGCAACACTCGCTTGATATCCAGAATGTGGGCCTCCATGGATTCGGAGTATACCAAGATATCATCCAAATAGACCACCACACACTGCTGCAACAGGTTACGGAAAACATCATTGATAAATTCCTGAAAGACTGCTGGCGCATTGCACAACCCAAAGGGCATAACCAGGAATTCATAATGACCGGTCCTGGTGTTAAACGCGGTCTTCCACTCGTCACCCGCCTTGATCCTTACAAGGTTGTACGCAGCCCTCAGGTCGAGTTTGGTAAAGACCGTTGCTCCCCTGAGGCGGTCAAACAACTCGGAAATCAACGGAACCAGGTATGCATTCTTAATCGTGATACGCTTTAGGCCCCTATAGTCGATGCAAGGCCTCAATTCTCCACCCTTTTTCTTTACAAAGAAAAATCCAGCCCCAGCCGGGGAAGAGGATTTGCGAATGTGCCCCCATTGAAATCGCCTCCTTCACGTACTCCTCCATGGCCTAATTTTCCACAACCGACAAAGGATATACCCTGCCACGGGGAGGAATGGTGCCAGGTTGTAAATCTATGGCACAATCGTAAGGGCGGTGCGGAGGCAAGGCAACAGCGCAAACCTTATCGAATACATCCCGGTACTCCTCGTATTCAGGAGGCAACACTGTGGGGACCACGAGAGGATCTCGGCGATCTCCAATTAAAAGTCGGATTATGCTTTTGGAGCCAGGGGTACCCCAAGACCACTGAATAGTGTGGAGACTAAATGACCTGAAAACAGGTCGACTCCTTGTGAACGGCCCCAATGGCTATCTCCACGGGAAGGGTCTCATGTGTAACCTGCGACGGCTGGAGGGGTCTGCCATCTATCGCCTTAAGGACCAGCTGGGAAACTCGAGCCTGCAGAGGAATGGAGTTTGCGGCAGCAAATTCACTGTCAACGAAAAACCCACCGGCACCAGAGTCCACCAACGCCTGGGTCGTCACTGAGCCCCCGACCCAGGAGAGGACAACGGTGATCAGAGGTTTATCAGCACGGGAAACCAGGGACGAAGAGACTCAAGACACCCAAGATCTGCCCCCGACAGGATCTGAGGTGCGAGCGTTTCCCGAACGGTTCGGGCATGCCAACCGAAAATGCCCACCGAGACCATAGTACATGCATCGACCTTCGCGTCTCCGAGATACCCTCTCCCCCTAAGACAGGCGAGCAACCCCCAGTTGCATGGGCTCACCCTCAGACCGATCAGCCTCAGGAGGCGTGGGAGGAGAGGGAGGCACGGGTGGGGCAGCAAACGTAGGAGCCAAACTGTTAGGAGGCCTCGGCAGGCACTCCTTAAAGAAAGGTCTCTCCCACCCGGTTTCCTCCCACACATTAGCAAAACATGATAGATAGGGGCACGATAGGTGGCTAACGCCACAGAAGAAAAAAAGAAAAAAAAAGAAAGGTCTCTCCCTGAGTCTGGTGTCAATCAATATCAGGAAGGAAATGAGAGCCTCGAGCTCCACAGGTAGGTCTTTAGCCGCAATCTCATCCTTTAAGGCATCCGAGAGACCATGAGAGAAAGCAGCGACCAGAGCCTCATTATTCCAGCCCACCTCTGCTGCCAGGGTACGAAACTCAATGGCATATTTGGCATATTTGGCTACCGATCGTGAACCCTGTTTGATGGACATGAGGAGCTTCACAGCAGAGGCAGAGCAAACCGGCACATCGAAAACCTTCCAAAGAGATGCAACAAAACCAGAAAACTCGGCAACCACCGGATTGTTTTTCTCCCATAAGGGGCTTGCCCAGGCCAAGGCCTTGTCTGAGAGCAGCGAGATCAGGAAGCCCACCTTCGATCTCTCAGTGGGAAAGGCCTGTGACAGCAACTCAAAATAAATGCCCACTTGATTAAGGAAACCTCGGCATTGAGTTGGCTCTCCCCCAAAGCGCTTCGGGAGGGGGGCAGAGCCGATCATACCCCATCGGCAACAGGAGCGAGGTGAGCCGTGCGTGCAAGCAGGGTTTGCAACGCCTGAGCGAACTGACCCAGCAGGTGATCCTGCTGATCAAGTCTGGCAACCAGCATGAGTATCGGAGGTGGCCCTGTACAGTCAGAATTCATGGCTTGGTCCTAATGTCAGGAACCATGAATCAGACCTACACAGATATAAATGAAAGAAGAAGGTCTTTATTAAAAAACCAAACAGCAAGGTAAAGTCCAAACAGATGATCAACAGCCAGAAGGGTCCTCCAGGGTCGATAGCCAGGGATGGAAGTCAGCCAAGCCAGAGTCAGTAGCCAAAGGGTGGTGAGACAAAGCCGGGGATCAGGAACCAGAAGGAACGTCCGTAGGAGCCGGGTCGGTGACCCAAACAGCAGCATGATCACAGGAGGCTGTAAGATAAGGTCCAAGCAAGGGAATGCTGCTGCAGCCGTGGTATATATGAGCTGAGCATCCAGCTTCTCCCAGTGGGAAGGAGGAGCCGCAGGATGTGGGAAGTTACAAGAAGCACAGGAAGCAAGAATGCCGCCAGCACAAGTCAGTGATAAGAAGGCTGCAAAGGAGGTAAGACCATGACACTGTTGGGATAATCACTGAAACAAATGTGAAAAAGACAAGTAGGATTTACCTGGTTACCCTACAGGTAAAAAGGTATCACGGGTGATGGGGGTCCCAGGACAAATGGTCCCAATCAATGGGACTGGTAAAGTGGTGAATGTGATCCAACAGTGGATGTGAGAGGCCAAAGTGTAGACATGACACATATGGTTACCAGTTCAGTACTTGGTCACAGCGCTAGCACCTAGGCAAGTAATGTGAAGATAGTAAATTAGAATGAATGAAAACAATATGCTAAATATAATAGTCAAAAGGAGCAGGACTTACTGTAGAGTGCACGGAAATGCACTTAACCTGGGACCCGGGCTCCAATGCAGGGGACATAAGCAGATCACCCTGCTTAAGTATGCCGGGTAACGAGGACGTCGGTACCAATTAAGGATACCAGCCCTGTAGCGTCAGCACGTCGGTAGACGTGCGCATACACTTGTGGGATTCGCCAAATGTGTGGGCAGGGAGCGTACATCCAATACAGCAGAGTTGGGCGGTATGTAGTAGGACGGGCATAGGATTAGACCGATGTCAATACGTTCGATCGGCGTGTGCGCACATGAGCACTGCCGACGAGGGGCCGAGTGTGGGCAAGGACTGTAAATTACGTAGTGAAGGGAGAGACGTGGAGGGGCGGTTCAAAGAGAGGTTAGGCGAAATAAAGTCACTAGACAAATGCGGTAGCTGGGCGGATCAGCGTAAAGGGACAAATAGGATGGAGACATGACCCCCTGTGGAGCAATAGATACGTTGGTAAACATAAGGCGGCGTACACACGACCGAGGTTCTCGCTGGAAACCAGCGAGAACCTTGCTGGAAGCTGCATTCCAGCGAGGACCTCGGCCGTGTGTACGCTCTCGGCGAGCTTCCCATCGGGAAGCCCGTCGAGCAGAAATAGAGAGCACGCTCTCTATTTGCTCGACGGCCCGCCTGGATGAATGGCTGGTTGCCATTCCCGACGGGCGGGTCGCCGATTTCGACGGCCGGCAGAGAACCTCGACGGGCGGAACGTTGTGTTCTGCCCGTCGAGGTTCTCTGCCATGTGTACACGGCCTGAGAGTAACAAAAAATGTATACATACATGCAAAAGACAATAAATCTTTGTACAGAGGCAATAAGGTAATAGTACAATAATGAAATAACAGCACCTAACAGTACAGAAGTGCTTACAGCAAGAAGACAGATTCCAGATGAGGTCTTACTAATGATGTGTACAGGGACAAAGAATGCTTTATTTGGAGAGGAGTCAAAAAAGCCTATGATGAAAGTTACATAATTCCTACTGTAAAACACGGAGGTGGATCGCTGATGTTTTGGAGATGGGTGAATTACAAAGGCACAGAAAATTTGGTCACAATTGATGGCAAGATGAATGTAGTATGTTACCAAAAAATACTAGAGGAATGTTTGCATTCCTCAGCCAGGAAGCTGCGTACTTGGACATTCCAACATGACAATGATCCAAAACACAAGGCCAAGTAGACCTGTCATTGGCTACATCAGAATAAAGTGAAGGTTCTGGAGTGGCCATCTTAGTCTCCTGACCTCAATATCATTGAGCCACTCTGGGGAGATCTCAAACCTGCAGTTCATGCAAGACAGCCCAAGAATTTCCAGGAACTGGAGGCTTTTTGCCAAGAGGAATGGGCAGCTTTACCTGAGAAGTTAAAAAGCCTCATCTACAAATACCACAAAAGACTTCAAGCTGTCATTGATGCTAAAGAGGGCAATACAAGGTATTTTTTTTCCCAAAATACTTTATTAAATTCGTAGAAAAACAGAAATATGAATAGATTGTCCAGGTCAAATGCAAAAAAGATCACCAGATCATAAAGCAATATAAACAGAAAACGTGCATCAAGACAACCTAGCATGAAAGTATCTCCTGTATGTAGAAAGAGAGAGAGAAGGAGGAAGTAAATGGAAGGAAAATAAAAAAGGGAGGGAAGGGGGGGGGGGAGAGGATCAAAGAGAGAATGAGGAAAAGGAGCAGTACAATGAGAAGCATCTGTAAATACACATTACAAATACATCTAGACTGGTGCCACACAGCAAGAGAAAATATATATTGTCACTCCTAAGAGTTCCTGGATGGGAGTGAAAATTACAACAGCCCTTGAGTCATATGCGGGAGGATGGTCCTCCGGCCTGATCAGAGTCGGAAAAAATTAAGGGGTTGGATAGTAGAGACTGTTGTTCGGGGATAGATAAACTGTGTTTGATAAATGCCGACCATTTCTGTTCAAACTTGATCTTAGACCGTGAGGTGGCAGTGAGCAAATTAAGGTTTTCCTTGTACAGCAGGGATTTCAGATCTCTTATCGTAGTTGGGAGGGACGGAGGAGTGGGCAAAATCCATTGTTGTAATAGGGACCTGCGAGCTACGAGTAGAGTAAGAAGAATCCAATGTCGAGTACTCTGAGGGAGCAGACCATACGACGAGGAGTCAGGATCTGTGTGAGGAGGGCATCCAAACAGTAAAAGCTTAGGTTCTACTTCCAGTGAGAAGTGTGACACACCGGCTATATATCGTGTGATTGCTGTCCAGAAAGCGACAATAGGGGGACAGGTCCAAAGACGATGTAATAAGGTTGGTTTGTTGGTCAGGCACCAAGGGCATGCAGGACCTATGTCAGGCGAACGAGACATGAAAAATGGGTAGTAGGCCCTATGCATGATCTTGAATTGTGTTTCCCTCCAAGATTCACATTGAGTGATGGTTCTAGTAAGCCTATACCCTCGAACAATGTCATCCACGTCCAATCGCCCCGACAAGTCTTTGGTCCACGAGGACATAGAAGTGCACTGTAGAGGCTTCACAAACTTCGCATTTAGAGGGGTATAAATAGCCGATATAGAGTGCTTATTATCTGCCAGCAATGTATCAATAAAAGAGGATTGAAGTCTAATGGATTTCTATGGGCAGATTTTACTGATAAAGTCCACATATTGCATAAATGGGTAGAAATGGTTTGGGGGGAGCGAGAACTCATTTGACAATTGAGAAAACGATTTAAAGTTACCTGTTGCATCCTGAAAAAATGAACTAACCTTGACTAAGCCCTTGTCTTTCCATTTGGAGAAAGGTTCATACTAGAGACTGGGTGTGAACATGGGGTTTCCAAATATCGGAAAATGGTTAGAAACATAGGGGGAGAGGCCTAACTTTTTCCTGGACTCTCGCCAGGCCACTATAGTGTCTCTGAAGAGCGAATTATGTTTAATAGTAGTGGGCAATTTTTGGAGAAAACTATGTAGTAGAGCCGCCAAATCTATAGGATTAACCATTGACAATTCTAGATCATAGTTATAGTATTTGAAGGATCGCAGTATCCAGTCCATACCAATTCTCAAAAGACAAGCTAAGTTGTACAATCTGATGTTTGGTAGGCCCAACCCGCCCTCGCACCCCGGGAGATATAGCTTTGTCAAGGCAATTCTCGGCCTTGCTTTCTTCCATATAAATTTTGTGATGGCCTTGTTTAGAGTTTGCACATCTCTGTGTTTCAGCAGTAGAGGCAAGGTTTGCAGAGGATACAATAAGCGGGCAAAACTGACCAACTTGAAAAGTGCACATCTCCCAAAGAGCGAAAGCGGAAAGGCCATCCAAGTTTCCAGTTCACTTACTATCTTGTCGATCAGAGGAGGATAGTTCAGAGAGTATAGAGAGGATGGTTCCCTGCCTATCTTCAATCCCAGATAGGTGATGTGTTTCTCTGTGATCCTAAGGGAGGAGGGGGGAAGGCTGGAGCGTGGATCACCTGTGCCCAGGGAAAGGATCTCGCTCTTAGTGAAATTAATTTTAAGTCCTGAACATTTGCGAAACGTGTCGAAAATTGTCTGTATGGTGGTGATGTCTGTATGTGGAGAGGAGGAGAATATGAGTATGTCATCCGCGAATAGAGCCACTCTCATGTCCTCGCGTCCGAAAGGTTAACTGCAAAGGAGAGGGGATGTAGAGAGAAGACGCGAGAGGGGTTCTATGGCAAGATTAAAGAGCAAGAGGGAGAGGGGGCAACCTTGCCTCGTGCCCCTATGTAAGCGGAAGGGTGGGGATTGAATTCCCGCTGCAGTGACCGTGGAAGAAGGGGCTGAGTACATACTATGAATGAAAGTATTAAATGGGCCAGTCAAACCAAACCGCTGCATGACTAGAGCGAGCCAGTGAAAACTAACGTTATCAAAAGCCTTTTCGACGTCAAGGGTAACTATCACTGTATCCTTGGCAGGGTGTGTTTTAGCATATTCAAGGGCCATCAGTACCTTCCGAATGTTAGCCGCCGCAGATCTTCCCTTGGTGAAACCCGATTGAGCGCAATGAATAAGAGATGGCATTATTTCTCCTAGTCTAGTGGCTACAATTTTGGAGAGTATTTTAGAATCAACATTTAATAAGGATATGGGGCGAAATGAGCCTGGATCTAGGGGGTCTTTTCCTTTTTTTGCAAGGTCTGCATCTATAGGTTCTTTGCCATAGAGCTTGATGCAAAAAATTTCCAACGTTTTGTTAACGTCCTTAGGTGTCGTAGATAGGGAACCGTCTGGGTTGCGCAGCGCGGTTATATGTGTTGGAGTGAAGGAGCCCTTGGTAAGTCTTGCCATAAGTTTCCCAGCTTTATTGCCAAATTTGTGGTAGAGCAATTGCATTGCGGATAGTTTTATCTGTTCTACCCTCTCCGCCCCAAGTATCAAAGTGGCTTTTGGCTGCTAGCAATGCTTTAAGATTTTCATCTGAATGAGTGACAGTGAGAAGCAGTTGTGCCGCTCTTACCCGTTCACTGGATTCCAAATATTGTTTTTGAGCGTTTTTTTTGTACGCTGAGGTATATTAAATGATTTTTCCCCTCAAACAGGATTTGCCCGCCTCCCAAAATAAATTTGGATTATCCAGATGTTGGGCATTGTTTTGCGCATAGTCCGCCCACGCCTCCCTCAGCATTGCCTTGAAATTATCATTTTGGGTCAAAAAATTTGGAAACCTCCACTGTCTAAAGGATGAATTTGGCTGACAATAGTTAAGCGAGATTGAAATAAGGGAGTGATCGGAGATCACCAGATCATGAATGTCCATGTGGTTAATGCGTGGCAGCAATGTATGTGTGCATAGATAATAGTCTAGCCTGGCGAAAGAGTTATGAACGGGAGAAAAAAAAGTAAATTCCGTATCCACGGGGTGTTGTAGTCTCCATGTATCAAGTAAATTTAGGGCTCTGGTCATGCGGGAAAAGGGGGTTGGGCGGGCCGAGCGAGTTGCTGCAGGTTGGGACCGAAACTTTGACCTATCCTCCCTGTCGCAAAGCGTCAAGTTGAAGTCGCCCCACACAAGGTGAGGGACAGACTCGTCCAATGACAGCTGGGATGCTAGCCGCGTGAAATAGGCCTGGTCTGGCGAATTAGGGGCATAGACATTGGATATCTTAAGGTCGCCTAATGAGAGCTTAAGATGAATGGAAATTTGCCTCCCTTCATCATCAACGGAAAGAAGATCATATACAAGGTTTTTATGTAGCAAAATAATTGTGCCTGCCTTACGGTTAGCTGAAGCTGAGCCTAGTACTCTACCCACCCAGAGCTTTTGCATACAGAAAAAATCCTTTTCCTCTAGATGTGTCTCCTGAAGCAAGGCAATGTCTGCATGGAGTCTTTTAAGATGCCTAAGTATTTTCATGCGTTTAGCAGGTGAGCGTAGGCCCTTGACATTCCAAGAAACTATGCGAACCTGGGACATAATGTATGTTTGAGGAAATTAGTAGTGTGGGTTTGTATATATGGTTTACCTGTGGTAAGATGGTCGTGACCAGTCTGGTGTAAAACATTGTACCTTTGGGGTCCACTGAAGTATAGGCAGGTCCATCCTCTCGGGAAAAGAAGAAGAGCGATAAGGGAGAGATAAAAGAAGAGAGAGAAAAAATTAACAGTAGAAGAAAAACAAAACATATTTTGTAACTTCACTTTTTTCCGCATGCATTCCCCTCACCGGACGTGCCGCTACACCGCAAACCAAAAGAAGCACCGATCCCAGCATTGTACCAGCAAGTGAGATCAATTTGACCAAGACGCTCGGACCAAAGATCCAGAGCAGTTTGGCAGCGGCTGCGGACCTCCTTGAGGCGAGAATGCATGACAGCTCCCTGCAGGGAGGGTGTCCTAAATAACATAAACACACTGATAAGTATAATAGTAACACTAACATTCGCCAAGCCCGGAAAGGCATAGCTGACAACTAAGTAAACATAGTGAACAGTATGAATCTGTGTTGTAGTAAAGGCGGCATGGAGCACAACAGTAATATTTTAACACAACCTGAGCCCGGCGGACATAGGCGTAGAAGTATGGCATATCGTCCCTCAGAGCTAGGCAATTAAGAGCCTACGTGTTCCCAACAATACAGCGGGAGAGGAACAAACCAATCTATCCGACTTAGTGAGGACAGGAGGGTCTCATCCAGACTCTTGGTGGTCGAATGGCGACGTTGGTTTTAGCCTTTTAGGAGGTTCCTTACTGGGGCTTCTTTGGTCTCTTGGGACCTGCTTCGCACGGTCGGCATAGGTGGTAGTGGGTGTTCGCTCAGCAGTGAGAGAGTGAAGAAATGCCCGGGCTTTGTCTGGAGATTGTATCGTAAGTTGTTCCCCATCCGGGGTTTGTAGGCGTAGGATGGCTGGGTAGGCCAGAGTAAAGCGGATGCCTCTCTTGTAGAGGTCAGCACAGATCGGTTGAAACTCCTTACGTTTGCGGGATACTTCCGCCGAATAATCCGCAAATAGCAAAAGTTTATGGCCTGCGAGTTCTACCAAACGCGTTTTGCGGAAGGCTTGCAAGATGTCAGTACGGTCAGCATAGTTCAAGTAGCGAGCTATTACAGGTCTGGGACGAGGCCTGTCCTCAGACAAGGTGCCTATACGGTGGGCCCTCTCAACAATGCACTTGTAACCAAGGCCCAGGATTTCTGGTAATGCGGCCGAGCACATGTCCATCAAGGATCCCTGTTTGTGGGTTTCAGGGAGGCCGATTATTCTTAAATTATTTCTCCTGGAGCGATTTTCGAGGTCCTCCATGCGGTCATGTAGATGCTGCTGGTCTTGTGTAAATCGCTCCAGGGCGCCCTCCATGTTGTGCTGGTTGTCCTCCAACGAGGAGATGCGTTGTTCAGCTGTGGATAGTCTCAGGGAGTGTTCCCCTATCTCCTTGCGGAGCTGAATAATCCCCTCTGCTACCTCTCTCTCCACTGAAGCTGTAATGGTGGGAGTGAGTAACGCCGCCACAGCCTTGGCGATCCGTTCGTGGTTGCTGTCATGTGCCGCAGCAGCAGGGTGTACAGTGTCCATAGCTTCAGGCTGTGGGTTAGCATCCGAGGAACAGCCAGGAGTAGATTGCTGTATAGCGTCATGGAGCGGAGGGACGCCACGTGTAGCCTCTGCATCGGCCATGTTTTGATGGTGTCGCGCCCTCCGCCGAGCCGTCCGCCTCACCAGATCCCCGAGGCGATCCGCGCAGTGTGCAGGGACAAGAATTGCCGTGATCCGGGACAGTGCCGGGGCTTTGTATGCCGTTTTTTAGTGCGGTGTACACGGAGCCTCCGGAGCTAACGTCCCCTACATGCGGCGCCGGAACCTGGAAGTCAATACATGGTATTAAGAACTGGGGTATGTAAACCTTTTATCAGGGTCATTTGGGTAGTTTCTGTTGCCAATATTATTTAAAAAAAGTAAACACAGTTGATTGATAATAAATTGCTTCAGCCAAACACTAACCATGAGTGAAGGAAAAGCTTTTGTGTTATCATTTATATTCTCTGAAAAATGGCCAAGAACTCATAAATTCTGCCAGGGCATTTAAACTGATAACTGATGAGCACAACTGTGTATATGTATATGTGTGTGTGTTGTGACAGGAAGTCAGGAAAATCTGTGTGTGTTGTCCCAGACGGGAGGTACTTTTCTGCCTTGTTTAGACAATACACCAATTACTATTGGGCGTCGGCTGCAGAGATGGCCAGAGAGGTTTGGGGCGTTAAAAGGTTTCAGCTGTCTATAATTAAGCAATTAAAGCCCCTATAAAGACAGCCTAGGGATGAAGACTGATTACTGCATCCTGAGGCTGTGTGAGTGAAGGAGCAGTCACAACCAGTACTGAAGAGGTGAGGTGCTAATGGATATTTCTGTGTGAGAAATATCAAAGAGACTTTTGTTGTTGTTTTCTGCTGTAGGACCAGCAGTGTCTGCCCAGCAGTAGGCTGTGCCAGACTCCATAGATAGGTTCCTGTGTTGGGAAGGTAGACGCCCCAAGTGGCAAGGGTTTATTTTATGTTTTGTTTTGTTTATGCTGTTTTGATGCTTGCACGTGTATCCAGCAAGATGGAGAAATAAACCATATCATTTGTTTTCAGTCATCCTCAACTGCCTTTTTGTACAGTTCAGCGTGTAGTGAACCCATAGAGGGGGTCACACACACCCGCTACCAAGTTAATCCCTCACACATGGAGAAGTGCCGCGGGCAGTTAAAGTAAACCCAAAATGATGGAGATGCTGAAACAGCTGATTATAGCAAATGCAAATCAACAACAGGCTCACCAAGAGAGCCTTGCAGCTCACCAAAAGAGCATGGCAGCTCAACGACAGGCTCACCAAGAGAGCCTTGCAGCTCACCAAATGAGCATGGCAGCTCAACAGCAGGCTCACCGAGAGAGCATTGCAGCTCAACGACAGGCTCACCAAGAGAGAATGGCAGGTTGGGAACGGACACACCAGCAGCAAATAGAGACCATCGTGAAACTATTTGAGAGAACAGAGGAAAAGGATAGCAAGCCCTCTCTGATTGAGAATCCAGAAGACCATAATGCTATGGAGGTTACCACGTCTGTTGTTGAGACGGAATCATCACCGGAGTGTAGTACTTTACCAGAGGAACAAGAAGTGGAGCCAGAGGAATGTGCCCTGGCAGAGCCTGAAACTCCCAAAGTAAAGGAGCCGCCATTAGTAGTAGAAGAGTCTGTAGAGCCTGTGGAATCCAATGTTGTGAATGGCGTTCCAGAGGTCAAACCAGACGAGATCAAACCAGAAGAGAAAGACCCTCATGTACAAGAAGATGCTGAGGAGGTCCCGGCTGTCCCTGCAGTAGCAGCTCCTATGAAGCTGAATCGACGATCTGACAGTTCTGCTAAATACAGTAGAGAACCTTTAGCAAATACTTTGAAGAAACTTGATGATCCAGCTACCAAAGCTGTTACCTTGGAACTGGAACCCAACAAGTTTAAGGGAAAGATTTTGGATTGCTCCAGATCTTTTCGCAAAGCCAAATTGCTGCATTACCATATGAAGTATTTCCCGGGCGTTGACAAGTCAGAGCAGGATCAGAGTCCTGTCACGAGACATATGCAGACAAGAGGCTCTTTAGCTCACGAAAAGGCCAGTCAGCAAAGCTCAAAGAGAAGACGCACCACAAACAGTTCAAATTCCCACCGACCGTCCCTAAAAGACAAAAGCAAGGAGAACTTAATCCAGAAGTCTCAGGCGGCGTACACACGACCGAGGTTCTCGCTGGAAACCAGCGAGAACCTCGCTGGAAGCTGCATTCCAGCGAGGACCTCGGCCGTGTGTACGCTCTCGGCGAGCTTCCCGTCGGGAAGCCCGTCGAGCAGAAATAGAGAGCACGCTCTCTATTTGCTCGACGGCCCGCCTGGAAGAATGGCTGGTTGCTATTCCCGACGGGCGGGTCGCCGATTTCGACGGCCGGCAGGGAACCTCGACGGGCGGAACGATGTGTTCTGCCCGTCGAGGTTCTCTGCCGTGTGTACGCGGCCTTATAGCAAGCCAGACAAGCTGTCTGAAAGTGTAAGAGAAAAGTTCAAAGATTTCTTGAGTCTGAAGTCAAAGAAAAAAAAGAAGAAAAAGAAAGCAAAATCAGAGCTGTCTGGTAGTGAAAAGAACATAGAGGTTTCTATGGAGCTCTTACCAAAAAAATTACAACCTTCAAAGCTCAACAATGATTATAAGGCACCGTGTTCCTGTAAAAGCAGCGATCATGGATGCCGTCCATATACAAGACTAAGTGATGAGGAGACGCTCAGCGATTATTGCACGGAAAGCTTACTTTGGAGTGATGAGGATTACAACGAAGAGATCGTTGTCACACATGCTGATGGTTTTCTAAATGTTGGCCGCAACAAGAGCAAGTACAGCTCTGCCAAGCAAAGACTTGTGATAGACAGTATGGATGAATGCTATGGATGCAAATATGGGCGAACTGTTAGATCTCTGCTCAGGAAAGTTTAAGCAATCACAGTCCAACACCAGCCAGCCTGATGCAAATGACTCCAAGATAGGGGTTATGGATGAGTTGCTGGGACTCTGCTCTGGAAAATTTGTCTGTCAAGATGATGGTTCAAATCAAGAATCTTTTAGTTGTACAAAGGCCCATGCTGAAAATGAGAAAAGTGACCTAATGTCTGAAGCAGTTGCTCTCTGTTCCGGTTCTTTCACCAACAGAGAAAATGAAGAAAATGAGCCCGCGCTTGAGGATTTCCATCTTCTACCATGTGATGATTCTGACAGCGAACAGCTTGCAGAAATTGAAAGTGGTGCAGAAGATGAAGAGGAGGAGGATGACGCCCTGCAGGATGAGGCGTCTGCTGTGCTGGCGGGGAGCGATTCCGAAAAGTGCTCCTACCCCCTGGGTTATGTGAAGAGACAAGCGCTGTACGCCTGCAGTACCTGCACCCTGGATAAAGAGGAGCCTGCTGGTATATGTCTGGCCTGTACATACAAGTGTCATGAAGGCCACGACCTGTTTGAGCTCTACACCAAGAGGAACTTTCGCTGCGATTGTGGAAATGCCAAATTTAAACAGCTGGAGTGCAAGTTATATCCGGATAAAGAGAAGAAAAACCTGGCTAAGGCCGCGTACACACGATCGAATTTGTCCGCTGAAAACGGTCCGATGGACCGTTTCAGCAGACAAATCCGATCGTGTGTACGGGCTAGCGGACAGGTTTGTCCATCGGACAAATTTCAAAGCATGCTTTGAAATTTGTCCGCTACAAACCTGTCCGTCGGATATGTCCGCTGGTTAGTACGGGAAACCAGCGGACATATCCTCCCGCACATGCGTCGTATCCTGTGAATGGATCCGATGCATGCGCGCGGAAGTGTTTACTTCCTGGTGCGGTGACGTAGCGGTGACGTGGCGGCGTCAACGTCACTGCCGCGTCACCACGCTGTCTGCCGGCGGGGATTTTAATCCGATGGCGTGTACACGCCAGCGGACCGAAATCCGATGAGACATGTCCGCTCTAAACTGTCCGTCGGACAAGTTTGAGCGGACATATCTCATCGTGTGGCCTAATAATTACAATGACAATTTCTTTGGCATGTACTGCACATGTAAGAGACCGTTCCCCTGATCCTGAGGATGAGACCCCAGATGAGATGATCCAGTGTGTGGTGTGTGAGGACTGGTTTCGTGGTCGGCACCTAGGGGCAGTTCCATTGGAGCACGTTGAATTTCATGAGATGGTGTGCCACGGCTGTATGGATCACTGTTCATTTCTTTGGGCCTACTCTGCCAAGTTAGGAGTTCCTGGTGTCACCAAGATTACCAAAGCAGAAACGGAACAAGAAGATGTTAAAGTTGATGATTGTCCTACGGAAACAGCCAACATTCAGAATGGACTAACAATAAATAATGAGGAGGAGGCAATTCTTAGAAAGCTAAATCTGAAGGACTTTATGGAAAATGAAGCTGAACTTTCTGGAAGTGATGTTGAAAGTGAAATCCCTGACCACTTCAGGGCAAATGAAGTGGCTGAAGTGCAGGAAGTAGGGGTTTGCACATCTTTAGTTCTTAGTCAGTTGCTTGATGGAAATAAAACTGAAAAACGTAATTCTGACACTGCACTAAATGATGTAGAAAAAGTGTGTCCAATATCCACTGAGCCTTGTGAATGTAGTAAGGCAGGTGATATTCATGACTTTCCCATAATTGATGATCAGCAGAGCAGGGTCATTGAGGAATCTGAATTGCAAGAAATATGCACCCAGACTGAAGCTATTTTTGCCTCTGTGAATTATTTGCATGTTGAAGAGCAGTGTGTTAATTTTTATGTTAATGAAATCGGAGTTGAATATAACGGTAATGTCACATCCTGTGAAACCCAATCTTTAGAAAGTGTTCTGTCAGAGCAAGTAACGCAGGATAATACTTTGGACTTGACTACCAAGATTCCTCGGGAAGTAAAATCTATTTTTCAAAGTGTAGAATCTATAATGGCAGATGAGCCCTCTGAACGTTGTGAAACCTCCATCACTGAAGTGGTCAGAGAGGCTAAATGTACTAATTTAATGGATGCTTTTTCCAAATGTCTTGAAAGAAATCAAGAATATGAGAATTTGTGTCCAATAGTCGATGGTTTCAAAGAAACAAATACTAAAACATTTTTGGGAGACTATGAGGCAAAGATAGCTGAACAACTAGCCATAAACATAAGTTCAAACGTGATTGTAGCTGCTAGACAAGAAAGGTTATCTAGCTCAATTAATGATGTGTCCGATAGCAGTTGTCAAGTTCTTGGTGAGAATAGGGATGTGCGAACAAGTGATGCACAGAGTAAGCAGTTGGTTCAAGAAAGTGATGTCAGCCTCACTTTTGCCATGAATGCAGCCTCTGAATGCAGTCTCACCATTGCCATGAATGCAGCCTCACCAGTGACATGAATTCAGCCTCACAAGTGCCATTAATGCAGCCTCAACATTGCCATCAGTGCAGCCTGATCCATGCCCATCTGCAGCCTCGGAGGGGACAAGTAGGGGGGCGGGACGAGCGCCAACATATTACATACAGGAGAATCTCCTGTTTACTCTTTAATGCCAAGCTCAGGAGACGGGACTTCCTATTACAGAGGCCGCCGAGTAAAAAGGAAATTGTCCTGTATGTAATCTAACGGCACTCGTCCTGCCCCCTCCATGTCCCCTTCGAGGAACGATAAATACGATATATATCTTTTGTGGCCTAACAAAGAGTGCATAAGACAAATGAAAGGGGGGAAAAGGGCATTATCGTATGCAGATCGTTAGATAGGTCGTCAAGTGTATGCAATGTTTAGGTTGGTTTTTGAGCGGTTGAGTAATACTGCCTATATTAAGATGAGGGTATAGAGATAAGAAGGCCTATTGGGTGTCGGAAGTTTATCAGTAGGTCGAAAGAGAGAGTGGTGATGGCGGTGAATCAAGGCAGAGATGGGCCTTTAGGGTGAGTAAACTAAGGGGCCTATTTCTTTTGGAATGCTAGTATTTGAAAATGGGCCTTGGCATACATGTATTCCACAAGACAGTGATTGTTCAGATGTAGGACCACTTCCAGCATAGAAGGAGGATGTGGGGATTTCCAGTATCTAGCAATAGATAGGCGTGTGGCAATGAGGACATGGGATATGACATTTTGGGAGAGTGGACCAGAGAGGTATTAATTTTGGGCAGGACCACCCAATGTGTAGTGGAGTTCTGGGATCTCCATAGTTTCTCTAGCAGGCATTGAAATTAGAGGGGTAGATATTTGTTAGTTTGGATGGTGTCAAGTACCAATTGTTGAGGAGCTTTTGTACAGTTTCCCAGTGTCGGATACATTTGGAAATTTTCAGGTGTCACTGGAGGGCTTATGAAAAAAAGGGGAGGGAGAAACCAGAGGGTTTCAGAAAGAATTAGTCAGAGAGGAAAACGGATTAAGACTGCAGTTTATTGATTAGTTAACCACATAAAAAATCACATTAAAATACACAGACGTGCCAGTGTCTCCACAGCACTATTAAAATTAGACGTTGGTCTAAAGAGGACAGGTGGCCACCACAGCCATGCACACAGCTTGCATACATACACCTAAGGCGGCGTACACACGAGGGGATATGTCCGCTGAAAACGGTCCGATGGACCGTTTCAGCAGACATCTCCGCTCGTGTGTATGGGCTAGCGGACAGATTTCTCCACCCGACAGATTTCAAAGCATGCTTTGAAATCTATCCGGTGGGAATCTGTCCGCCCGACATGTCTGCTGGTTAGTACACTTACCAGCAGACATGTCGGCTCCCACCACCGCCGCGCCGCTGCCGAATGGATTCGGCGCATGCGCGGAAGTGTTTTACTTCCTGGTGCGGTGACGTGGCGGTGACGCGGCGGCGTCAACGTCACCGCCGCGTCACCACTACGTCACCGCGCCGTCCGGCGGCGGGGAATTTGATCCGATGGTGTGTACACGCCATCGGATCAAACTCCCGATCGGACATATCCGATGGAAATGGTCCGCGGACCGTTTTCATCGGATATATCCGATCGTCTGTACGCCGCCTAAAGGGACCAGTCAGAGAACTGGGGCATGGTATGCATTATTCATTTAGAGGAATTTAAATAGAAGCATTTAATTACATATCACTGACTGACTACTATCAAATCAGATAACATGACCTGGTTAGTGTGACTTCTGCAGGATTGCTTTTTGTCACCTACCTCTGTGACTGCAATATAAGGAAAGAAAAATGGACAGCCGCACTCCAATGGATGAAAAGACTTAAAAATAGTGCCTGTTTATTCCAGTCAAAAAACTAAAACAATAATACCTCTGTGACTGCATTGGAGTCATTATTGCCTATACTTCTGAGAATTATTTTGTCACTGGAGGGCTTGCTGCCACTGAGACGGTGTATAGATACAGTGTAATGCCGCGTACACATGATCGGTTTGTCTGATGAAAACAGTCTGATGGACCATTTTCATCAGACGAACCGATCGTGTGTGGGCCCCATCGTTTTTTTGTATCCATCTGTGAACAAAATAGGAACTTGTTTTAAAATTATCTGGTGGTTAAAAAACCGATAGAAAAAATCAATCGTCTGTGGGCACGTCCATCAGTTAAAAATCCACGCATGCTCAGAATCAAGTCGATGCATGCTCGGAAGCATTGAACTTTTTCTTAGCACGTTGTTGTGTTTTACGTCACGGCGTTCTGACACAATCGTTTTTTTAACTGATGGTGTTTAGGCAAGACTGATGAAAGTCAGCTTCATCGGATATCTGATGAAAAAATCCATCAGACCGTTTTCATCCGGGTTGAACCGATCGTGTGTACAGGGCATAAGAGGTTTCCCCAGTGCATGATGGCAGGAGTTTTGGATTTATGCGAAGGGTCAGTTAAGAGCTTGTAGAGATGGGAGGTACCCTTTTGGTTGGGTCTCTTAATGTTTAAGGCCGCGTACACACGATCGAATTTGTCCGCTGAAACTGGTCCGATGGACCAGTTCAGTGGACAAATTCGATCGTGTGTATGGGCTAGTGGACATGTCTGACCGGCGGACAAATTTTAAAACATGCTTTAAAATTTGTCCGCCGGGGACATGTCCGTCGAATATGTCCGCTGGTCAGTACACTCACCTGCGGACATATCCTCTCGCACATGCGTTGTATAGATGCGACGCATGTGTGGAAGTTGTTTACTTCCTGGCATGGTGACGTGGTGGCGTCAACGTCACCGCCACCTCACCGCGCTGTCTGCCGGCGGGGATTTTAATCTGATGGTGTGTACACGCCATCGGACCAAAATAGCACGGCAAACATATCCGATGAAAACGGTCCGAGGATCGTTTCCATCGGTTATGTCCGTCCGTGTGTACGCGGCCTAAGAATTCCAGAAAGTGCCATAGCAGAGGGTTTTCCGACCAGCGCAGATGTGAGAGGACTGAACAGATTCTGAGATATTTAAAAAAAGTCCTTGGTGGGAATGTGACAATTATGTTACAGATGTTGGAAAAGGGTAAATGAGGAGTTTTGGTACAGGTTTCTAATAGTCTGTAGGCCAGTTCGATATTGAGATGTCAGGCATGATAAGCTGTAGGGCAGAGAGGGAGATGAGAGGCAGTATCGGGTAGGTTATGCCTGTTGAATGTTGGTAGATTGCTTATTATGTTTAGATGGTATCTAGGTAAGATTGCTGTCCATGATGTCGTAGGAGTAGGAACATTTTTGGACAGGATGCTAATTCCGTATTTTTTTTTATTTGGAGCCATGTGTGCTATGATTTAATTTCCCACCAGGATTTGGCTTGGTCCAGGATTGTTGCTTTGAAGTGTATTGAAATGTTTGGTGCTCCCATCCCCCCAGTGGGTGTGCATAAGATAGAGTGTTTAATCCTAGGGCGTTTCCCATTCCATATGAAGGAGTTTAATATACCTTGCAGTTTGTGGAGATGTGATTTTAAAAAGGGGTTAGGTAAAGTTCGAAAGGATTAGTCGAGAAGTAGGTGTGACCAACTGTATAGCTAGGTAGGAAAGAGTGGAGTCTGGAGCCCATGAAAAGGCAGTGATTGGGTCAATGCTATGTTTTGTATTGGGGTCAATATTGGCACCAATAATGCAGGACTTGGAGAAATTAATATTGTAGAGAGAGGCTTTACTGAAATACCGGAGATACGTTTGTTTATACAAATGGAATGGGCCAATGGTTCCAAAATTAGGGTAAATATTAATGGGAAAGGGGGCATCCCTGACAGGTTCCATTTGAGATCTGGAAAGAGTCAGGAATACTGTTCACAACCTTGGCACTAGGGTTGGAATATAGTGGCATTATGTCTTGAAGAATTTGACCCGAGAAGCCAAACTTTTCCAGAACTGCTTTGAGGAAGCTCCAGAATGTAAATGTGTGTGGGCCAGAAAATCTGTGATGTCTTCAGATGTGGGGGCTGGGGTTCCCCCAGACATAGAAAGGTTGTATAGATTAGTATAAAACAAGTTAAATTGATTGGCAATACCTTTGGGGTCTGTGATACATAGGTGAGGGGTGGAATTTTTGAGTGTATTAAGCGACGTTTGAGTTGTTTTGCAAGGCAGGCTCATGGTTTGTTGTTGTGTGCATAGAAGTGTAGGCGGAGTCTTTTCAGGTAAAAGTCAAAGTTTTGATGAAGGTGTTCAGTAAGATTTTGTCTTGCTGTTAGTAGTTCATAGTCAAGGTGTAGGGAGGGTTGAGTTTGTTAGCAGATTCGAAGACACAAATTCGCTCTAATAATTTATATGTGGTAGCATTGCGTTGTTTCTTCTCGTGAGCTTAATAAGGGGGCCTCTAAGGCAGGCCTTGTGAGCATTCCAACAAACTGTAGGGTTAGTTATGGAATCCGCATTAAGCAAAAAATATTGTTCAATCTCAGATGTGACCTGTTTCTGAAGATGTGGACTGGATAGGTAGGAGGGTTTTAAGCCTCCACATTGTCCGCATCTCTGTAGAGTGAGGAGGGAATCGTTTAAGTAGAATGGGAGCATGGTCAGACCATGAAATGACATCTATCTGGATTTCCTGAACTGATTGGAAGGTGGGTTTATCAACCAGAAACATATTGATTCAAGAGTAGGACTTGTGCGTGTGAGAATAGAAGGTGTAATCTTTTTCTGTATCGTGGTAGCACCTCCATGGATCATATAGCTCTTTGGATCGGAGCAAGGTGGAAAGGCCAATAGTTTGTTTATTATGAGCTGGATTGGAAGAGTCTAGGGTTGGGTCTACAACTTGGTTAAAGTTGCAATAGATAATTAAGGTAGTGCTGTTTAATGGTTCTAATTTTTCTATTACAGATTTGTAGAACTGCCTTTGATTGGTATTAGGGGCGTAGACATTGGTGATAGTCATAATATGGTTGTTAATGGAGGCGTTTAAGATAATGTATCTCCCATGTAGGTCAATTTCGGCATGGAGCAATTGGAAAACTACCATGAAGCGGATGGCTATAAGGACGCCAGCTTTTTTTTTTGGTGAATTTGCAAGAAAGCAGTGCAGGAACTGCTTATGGGAGCAGGACGGGGATTTGTGAGAGAAGAAATGAATCTCCTGCATATAAGATCGGATTTATGTGTGAGGGCTTCCTTCCACATTAAATTGTGCTTAAAGGGGGAATTGAGGCCCTTTCAGGAAAGTGAAAGTAATGGCCATAGTTAATAGCTGGCAGAATAAGCCTACATAGAGATGACACTTGCTATTTTCGCACACCCAATAACTTTGAAATCACTGTGGGTTTTAGATGACAAGCTTATCAGTTTTGATGTAAACAAAAGAGGAAACAGGTCAATAAACATATAACAGATTATTCAACACTGAATAGAGTGCTTGGCACCCTGTGGTTTTAGAGGAATAAATGTAATTGACAACAATGGGGAGAATTTACTTACCTCTTTAACAACTGTTGTTTTCAAACTTAAAGCGAAGTTCCACCCAAAAGTGGAACTTCTGCTTGTTGTACTCCTCCCCCTCCGGTGCCACATTTGGCACCTTTCAGGGGGAGAGGGGACAGGATACCTGTCTTTAACAGGTATCGTGTTCCCACTTCCAGAAGCCTCAGCCACAGGTATTGACGTCACCACCCAGGCTCCCTCCTCTTTCCCTGGCCGCCAGGCAAGGTAGGAAAGAGAAATGGAGCCTCGTGCATGCGCAGTAGGGTTCCCAGTGTTCCCTTACTCACAATGGAGGTGGCAAGCACCTGACAGCTGATGGAAACATGAGCTGCAGTGCCGACATCGCTGGACTCCAGGACAGGTAAGTGTCTAATTATTAAAAGTCAGCAGCTGCAGTATGTGTAGCTGCTGGCTTTTAATTTTTGCAGCGGTGGGCGGATGTCCACTTTAAAGACAAACATTAGTTTAAAGGTGAAGTCTAAAGCCCTGTACACACGGGAAGATTGTCAGGAGACATTTCCCAGCCCAAAAAAAATGGACGACATTCTGGAAAACCAGCAGCTGACCGACTCCCGATCAGTGCTCTCAACCAATGACAAAGAGCGCTGATGGGAGTATTGTGCCCGGGCAGATCGCTGGACTAAGCATGATTAGTACAGTGCATGATTAGAACGTGTATGGAAAAAAAACGAATAGTGTGTACCCGGCTTAAAGGGTAACTCCACTTTCATGGGGAGAAAAAAGCAAATAAAGAAAGAATCATATAGCTTATACAATTGTGACACAAGTTATATTGTAATTGAATGTTATTAAAAATGACCTTTCCTTTTCAATAATGTAAAGCAATATGGCTACCTGGAGGTGTGTTGTACACAGAATGTGTACAGAACGCCCCCCAGAAACATAATTTCATGCTTGTGTGATAGGCACACTGATTTTCCCAGAAGCCTGCACTAAGGTACAAGTCAGATTTTTGGCATCCCCTGCAACAAAAATTACATTTTTGATAAGATACCCCCAATAGGAAAGCACATCTAAAAGGATGCAGACCCTGCAATTTTCCTCATTAGAGCTTTACAGCTGCAGCAGCTGATTGATAATTACGAAACCACTCCCATTAGACTCACTCAGCACAGAGGAACAAACAGTGATTTCTTTAGAATAACAAAAGGTAGGAATCTTCAACAAAGTTTGTTAAAGACCCTGCAATGTACATAGATCACCTAGGGGAATATTTTTTTATTAAGAAAAGTTGAGTTTAGTCCTGTACACACGATCGGTTTGTCTGATGAAAACTGACCGATGGACTGTTTTTATTGGATGAACCGATCGTGTGTGGGCCCCATCGTTTTTTTTTCTATCGGTGAAAAAAACAGAAACTGTTTTACATTTTTCCTACGGTTAAAAAAACGATCGTCCATGCATGCTCAGAATCAAGTCGACGCATGCTCGGAAGCATTGAACTTAATTTTTCTCAGCATGTCGTAGTGTTTTATGTCGCCGAGTTGGACACAATCAGATTTTTAACCGATATGGTGTAGGCAAGACTGATGAAAGTCCGCTTCATCGTATATCCGATGAAAAAAATCCATCGGATTAGATTCCATCAGATATCTGATCATGTGTACAGGGCTTTACGCTTTAAGTATAAATGATAACATTCAACGGTAATACACATGCAAAAAGGTGTACTAGTTAAGAAAGTGTTCTAGTTCAAAGCTTTTCTGAAAGAGCCTTTAAATGATAGTGTTATCTAAGAATAGTACAAATGGGTAAGAAGAATAGTTTAATCTAAAAATGCCATTAAATGGATCAACTGTGCAAAAACCGCATCTATTGGTTGACTGGCTGTAGCAGGCAACTCTGTTAGTGTGCAAGGTATATTTCATAAATATATAGTCTGCTAGAGGCCATTTTTTAATATTTGCTTGCTTCCATGTGTTATTCATTGGTCACAGTACAACTCATTTGCTTGCTTCATGTAACGGACATAAGCTGCCAATATAATGCCAGTTTTATAAAATGCCACTGTGTGTTTCCAGACAGAAAAAAAGGAAGCATTTAGTCATCAATTTATGCTACCAAAATTAATAAAAAACATGAAGGAAAACCAACTTGATGAAAATGCTAAACTACTTTTATAAAATGTGGAAAAAAGTGTGTATAATATGCGCCACGGGAAACCAATATTATTTCTCCCAACTAAAGGGTAGAATAAAATAACAATTAAACCTAAATAAATTAAATATACCAGTTTAAGAGCTGCCACCTAAAAATTTTCAGTGTGTGAAAATACAAATAGAATCGGAAGTAAAGGGGCGCTAAGTAATACAACATCAAATTATGTGTATATATATATACATAGAAAAATGTGCAATCTTTAGAAAAACATATATTAGTATTACAGTGTCCATATAATGAATCAAACCATAAAACATAAAATGAATAAAATAAGTCCAAATAGTGCTGAATAATAAGCACCCAATATTATTCTTGATTCAAACAAAAAACATGTGAATATTGCAGTTCTGGAACCTCCACCATAAATTTGCACCCGGTGAGATCAATAGAAATGGCTCCTTACCAATACTAGTGGACTCTTTTAATTAAAAAAGAAGTCATAAACCGCTTGTGTCAAAAAGATGACTCAGAGTAATCCAGATAGGCACGTTCAGATGATCCAGCATTCATATAAGTAAAAACAGAGGAGCAATCATAGTGAAATACTGTTTATTAAAATAAATTTAAAAGTAACATGCCAAATGGCTGCTTACTCAGGATTGTGCCCTGATCCCGGCACTGAGGCTTAATGGCGTTTTTCGATATCCAATCGAATCCGCAGATTGCGATGTGGTACGGTACTCCGTCGCGCTGGTGGTCTCACTAGCCGGCGTCCGTCCGTTATACCATCGAAGTGCCGTTACATTCGGAGATAGATCGAAAATCCGTCGCACTACTATTTCGATAGTCGGCGTGCGTTCCACCGTCGGAAAACCAACGGGCCCGGAAATCGGAAGTGGTAGGGAAAAAGCGTAACTGGTTAGCGCCTCGACGTACGTTTCGTTGGTTTACGTCATCAGGAAGCGTGACCAGTTACGCTATGGTGTCGAATTTAACCCAAAGGCCTATTATGATTGATAGGAAAGCCAGCCAATCGAAAAAAAGCCTATGTAAAAAAACCCTTAATCGAAAAGCCTCGGTCCCGTTATCATATGCCATACACTAAAAAGTACCAATAACATCTAATGGATACTACGCTTGCATTATTGGCAATAGTGATAACTTATGTCCAATATTACATACATGCGCCATTGTTGATCCATGGTGTAATAATACATTTTACAATGCCAATATATGGCAGTATATTTAAACTTAACAACATTCTATTAGAATTAAAATTACATTAAAAAATATATATAACATATAAGATAATAACAAATTAGAGTACCCCTGTGAGGAACCAGCATATCTATATGTATGTTGTATAGTGCGGCTGCTCTTATAATACCCACTATTACCAATCGGGTTTGCTAGCTGTACTAACAATTAACAATTGGTACTATTAGTTGGAAAACTTGCTACCAAGACTGTACATAAGAAATAATCTTTTTACTTGTTGCTCAAAAAGCAGTTGAGGTCTAGTTCTACATTCATGCCTTGAGGTTGCATAACACGAAGGCGATGTATCCATAATGTCTCGTTTTGGGATATCGCCTTGGTGAGATCTGAACCTCGCCAGTGACTAGTCACTCTATCTATCCCATAGAACGTCATTTGTCGAGGATCTTTATTATGACAAAGGTCAAAATGTTTAGAGACACTATGGTTGGGATAGCCATTTATGATATTTGCCACATGCTCATTTATGCGCACTTTCAGTTCTCTAGTAGTGCGCCCTACATACTGCAAGTGACAAGGGCACTCGATAACGTATGTTACAAATCTGGAATGACAGGTAATAAGTGGTTTAATTTTAAATTCTTGCTGTGTAACATTAGATTTAAACTGAAGTTTTTTCTTGCCCTGTCTCTTAGATGTTTTACACGATCTACACCTAGTGCAATAATAGAAACCGGGGGTATCCAGGAAGGTAAGAGGTTTTTCTGGGGGATCTGGAACATTACGTGCTACCATATTTCTCAACCCAGGGGCTTTGGTGTAAATAAATTTTGGTTTGGCTGGTAGTACTGTAGCCAAATCGTTATCTTTCAATAGTATTGGCCAAAATTGTTTTATGACTTTTTCCACGCTCTTATATTCTCTATGGAACCCTGTGAGGAATGTTATCTCTCCGTGAAAGGGAACCTTAGTTTTTGGTGCTAGCAAACCTGGCCTTTCCATTGCCGAAACTTCTTTTTTCGTAGTCTCAAGGCTTTGGGCATTGTACCCCTTTTCCACAAATTTGTCTACCAACATATTTGCTTGTTCATCGAAATCAGTGATCTGGTCACAGTTTCGACGTATGCGCATTAATTGGCTTTTGGGGACACCCCCTAGCCATTTTGGGTGGTGGCAGCTGGAAAGTGCGACATAACCATTCCGGTCTGTCGGTTTGAAGTAAGTTTTGGTACTGATTGAATTACCTCTTTTTGTGAGCGTTAGATCCAGATAGTTAATGGTAGATAAGTTGAATTCTGCTGTAAATTTTAACTCATATTGGTTGCTGTTCATTGCCATTATGAAGTTCTCCAATGAGGGTAAGTTCCCATCCCAAAACAGTATAATGTCGTCTATATAGCGTTTGTAGTACAGGAGAGCTTTATTTTCCTCTTTGTATATTGTTTCCCTTTCCCACCTATTTAGAACCAAATTGGCTACACTCGGCGCATATCTAGCGCCCATGGCGACTCCTTTTGTTTGATTATAATACTTGTTCTGCGCCCAAAAATAATTATTACCCATGGCCTGTTTCAAGCCCTGTACAATAAACTGAATTTGTATCGTTTGAAGGTCAGTACCTGTTTCTAAGGATTCGGTGACTGCTATGATAGCATCAGACTGCTTAATGTTTGTATACAAGGATTCTACATCCACTGTTACTAACCATGTATCCGGGGTTACCCGTATTGTGGATAGTGCATTTATCAGCTGGGTACTGTCCTTCAAATACGATTGACCTTTTTGTACTAGTGGTTGTAAAAATTGATCGAGGTATTCACCCAATCTGGAGTAAAGTGACCCGATCCCACTAACAATGGGTCGGCCTGGGGGGTTGGTATTGTTTTTATGAATTTTTGGTGCAATGTACAGTACCGGAGTACGTGGTACCTCAGGCACTAAATAAAGTGCTTCTTGTGGAGTAAGAATAGTTTTTGAAACTCCTTCATCGACCCAAGTTTTTAATTGTGCTTTTAATCTGCATACTGGGTCACCTACTAATGGCGTATAGGTGTTGATATCATCCAGCAACCGCTGAACTTCTTTGTAGTAACTCTCTTTCGTGAGTACTACCACACCCCCCCCTTTATCTGCAGTACGCACCACTATGTTTTTATTCTTCTCTAATTTTGTGATACCTTCCCTCAACAGTCTATTGGGTTTGGAATTTTTGGTGTCCAAAGATCTAATTTCTTCCTGCACCATATTCCTGAATACTTGTATATGATGGTGTGTGCCCTTTTTGGGATTAAAGGTGGAATTGTTTTTTAAATTGGTATGTTGATACCCCGTAGTGTCAACCATTAACTGGAGAGATAGGAAAAGAAGTGCGTACAGGGACTACCCAAGGTATGGATAAATCCAATAAAAACACCAGTACCCCTAAAAAACATCCGAAAGGCCCTAATAAAATTAAAGGCCCGTACCCTCAGGTAGATAGGAATCGACCACCTAATAACCAGACCCCACAGTACCCACAAACTTATAATATGTACCCCCCATATGGTGCACCTACTTACAATAGGTATGCCCCATTAGATGACAGAGGGGGAGATGAAAATTACTATCATTACAATCAGGGCCCTAGCCAGTACACACCCAGACCACCACGGGGGCACTATAGAGGTAATCATAGAGGGCGAGCCTCATATTACCAAAATAACCAACCGCGGGGAGGGGGGGAATGGAGAGGCTGGAAAGAGCCATACAAAATTGCCAGTCCCGCCCCCCACCAGCTGGGAAAAAATATAGAAAAAGAGGTAAGAGAGGGGGAACCCGAAAGAAAAAGACCACGAGACGATTAAATGAGGGGATCTACAACCTAGCGGGAATTGACTTTACTAATGCAGAATTAGAAGTACTTTCAAAGGGTATGAAATTTGCACCAGATAAACACATGGATAAATTTGAGGTATTTATCGATGTGGAGAAATTTGTTAGAAAGTTGAATATTAAAAAACATTTTGCGCAACAAACCATGAACACCACCCAGGTTGACACTACGGGGTATCAACATACCAATTTAAAAAACAATTCCACCTTTAATCCCAAAAAGGGCACACACCATCATATACAAGTATTCAGGAATATGGTGCAGGAAGAAATTAGATCTTTGGACACCAAAAATTCCAAACCCAATAGACTGTTGAGGGAAGGTATCACAAAATTAGAGAAGAATAAAAACATAGTGGTGCGTACTGCAGATAAAGGGGGGGGTGTGGTAGTACTCACGAAAGAGAGTTACTACAAAGAAGTTCAGCGGTTGCTGGATGATATCAACACCTATACGCCATTAGTAGGTGACCCAGTATGCAGATTAAAAGCACAATTAAAAACTTGGGTCGATGAAGGAGTTTCAAAAACTATTCTTACTCCACAAGAAGCACTTTATTTAGTGCCTGAGGTACCACGTACTCCGGTACTGTACATTGCACCAAAAATTCATAAAAACAATACCAACCCCCCAGGCCGACCCATTGTTAGTGGGATCGGGTCACTTTACTCCAGATTGGGTGAATACCTCGATCAATTTTTACAACCACTAGTACAAAAAGGTCAATCGTATTTGAAGGACAGTACCCAGCTGATAAATGCACTATCCACAATACGGGTAACCCCGGATACATGGTTAGTAACAGTGGATGTAGAATCCTTGTATACAAACATTAAGCAGTCTGATGCTATCATAGCAGTCACCGAATCCTTAGAAACAGGTACTGACCTTCAAACGATACAAATTCAGTTTATTGTACAGGGCTTGAAACAGGCCATGGGTAATAATTATTTTTGGGCGCAGAACAAGTATTATAATCAAACAAAAGGAGTCGCCATGGGCGCTAGATATGCGCCGAGTGTAGCCAATTTGGTTCTAAATAGGTGGGAAAGGGAAACAATATACAAAGAGGAAAATAAAGCTCTCCTGTACTACAAACGCTATATAGACGACATTATACTGTTTTGGGATGGGAACTTACCCTCATTGGAGAACTTCATAATGGCAATGAACAGCAACCAATATGAGTTAAAATTTACAGCAGAATTCAACTTATCTACCATTAACTATCTGGATCTAACGCTCACAAAAAGAGGTAATTCAATCAGTACCAAAACTTACTTCAAACCGACAGACCGGAATGGTTATGTCGCACTTTCCAGCTGCCACCACCCAAAATGGCTAGGGGGTGTCCCCAAAAGCCAATTAATGCGCATACGTCGAAACTGTGACCAGATCACTGATTTCGATGAACAAGCAAATATGTTGGTAGACAAATTTGTGGAAAAGGGGTACAATGCCCAAAGCCTTGAGACTACGAAAAAAGAAGTTTCGGCAATGGAAAGGCCAGGTTTGCTAGCACCAAAAACTAAGGTTCCCTTTCACGGAGAGATAACATTCCTCACAGGGTTCCATAGAGAATATAAGAGCGTGGAAAAAGTCATAAAACAATTTTGGCCAATACTATTGAAAGATAACGATTTGGCTACAGTACTACCAGCCAAACCAAAATTTATTTACACCAAAGCCCCTGGGTTGAGAAATATGGTAGCACGTAATGTTCCAGATCCCCCAGAAAAACCTCTTACCTTCCTGGATACCCCCGGTTTCTATTATTGCACTAGGTGTAGATCGTGTAAAACATCTAAGAGACAGGGCAAGAAAAAACTTCAGTTTAAATCTAATGTTACACAGCAAGAATTTAAAATTAAACCACTTATTACCTGTCATTCCAGATTTGTAACATACGTTATCGAGTGCCCTTGTCACTTGCAGTATGTAGGGCGCACTACTAGAGAACTGAAAGTGCGCATAAATGAGCATGTGGCAAATATCATAAATGGCTATCCCAACCATAGTGTCTCTAAACATTTTGACCTTTGTCATAATAAAGATCCTCGACAAATGACGTTCTATGGGATAGATAGAGTGACTAGTCACTGGCGAGGTTCAGATCTCACCAAGGCGATATCCCAAAACGAGACATTATGGATACATCGCCTTCGTGTTATGCAACCTCAAGGCATGAATGTAGAACTAGACCTCAACTGCTTTTTGAGCAACAAGTAAAAAGATTATTTCTTATGTACAGTCTTGGTAGCAAGTTTTCCAACTAATAGTACCAATTGTTAATTGTTAGTACAGCTAGCAAACCCGATTGGTAATAGTGGGTATTATAAGAGCAGCCGCACTATACAACATACATATAGATATGCTGGTTCCTCACAGGGGTACTCTAATTTGTTATTATCTTATATGTTATATATATTTTTTAATGTAATTTTAATTCTAATAGAATGTTGTTAAGTTTAAATATACTGCCATATATTGGCATTGTAAAATGTATTATTACACCATGGATCAACAATGGCGCATGTATGTAATATTGGACATAAGTTATCACTATTGCCAATAATGCAAGCGTAGTATCCATTAGATGTTATTGGTACTTTTTAGTGTATGGCATATGATAACGGGACCGAGGCTTTTCGATTAAGGGTTTTTTTACATAGGCTTTTTTTCGATTGGCTGGCTTTCCTATCAATCATAATAGGCCTTTGGGTTAAATTCGACACCATAGCGTAACTGGTCACGCTTCCTGATGACGTAAACCAACGAAACGTACGTCGAGGCGCTAACCAGTTACGCTTTTTCCCTACCACTTCCGATTTCCGGGCCCGTTGGTTTTCCGACGGTGGAACGCACGCCGACTATCGAAATAGTAGTGCGACGGATTTTCGATCTATCTCCGAATGTAACGGCACTTCGATGGTATAACGGACGGACGCCGGCTAGTGAGACCACCAGCGCGACGGAGTACCGTACCACATCGCAATCTGCGGATTCGATTGGATATCGAAAAACGCCATTAAGCCTCAGTGCCGGGATCAGGGCACAATCCTGAGTAAGCAGCCATTTGGCATGTTACTTTTAAATTTATTTTAATAAACAGTATTTCACTATGATTGCTCCTCTGTTTTTACTTATATGAATGCTGGATCATCTGAACGTGCCTATCTGGATTACTCTGAGTCATCTTTTTGACACAAGCGGTTTATGACTTCTTTTTTAATTAAAAGAGTCCACTAGTATTGGTAAGGAGCCATTTCTATTGATCTCACCGGGTGCAAATTTATGGTGGAGGTTCCAGAACTGCAATATTCACATGTTTTTTGTTTGAATCAAGAATAATATTGGGTGCTTATTATTCAGCACTATTTGGACTTATTTTATTCATTTTATGTTTTATGGTTTGATTCATTATATGGACACTGTAATACTAATATATGTTTTTCTAAAGATTGCACATTTTTCTATGTATATATATATACACATAATTTGATGTTGTATTACTTAGCGCCCCTTTACTTCCGATTCTATTTGTATTTTCACACACTGAAAATTTTTAGGTGGCAGCTCTTAAACTGGTATATTTAATTTATTTAGGTTTAATTGTTATTTTATTCTACCCTTTAGTTGGGAGAAATAATATTGGTTTCCCGTGGCGCATATTATACACACTTTTTTCCACATAATTTAACTAATAATTTTTTTAGTTTGGTGTATTGCTGACATGGATGTTTTTAATTTTATGCAAGGTCGTGAGATCAATGTAGAAGAAATATTTCTACAACAACCTACTCCAAACTTAGATTTGGAGAGAGGTTTTAAAAAACTACAATTTGATTTAGAAAAACAAATTCGCTTGTGGTGGGACATTGCATCGTTTGAGATGTATATCTCAAAAAATCTCACACCACGTAGGTTGAGATGGGATGTACACCCGGGCGATGGAATTGAGGACCTCACACAGACGGATGAATGGTTCCAATTTTTTAACGCTTGTGAACAGAAGTTATTACAACTAATGATTCGAAGGCGTAGGTCCAAAAATGTACTTTTGGAGGCCAATATAGCGGACCTCAGAGAACAAATGAGACCACATATGGGCTCCCAGGAGTTCCTAGATAGATCTCAAACCTTACAGGTGCATTTGTCTAAGTATGATGGTGAAATCAAACAAAAGAAATTGAAAAAATATCAGAGAGACATCATAGACTATGATGAACACAAGGTATACAAATGGCAGTCAGATTTAGATCCAACACAACCAAAACCATTAACTGGAGAGATAGGAAAAGAAGTGCGTACAGGGACTACCCAAGGTATGGATAAATCCAATAAAAACACCAGTACCCCTAAAAAACATCCGAAAGGCCCTAATAAAATTAAAGGCCCGTACCCTCAGGTAGATAGGAATCGACCACCTAATAACCAGACCCCACAGTACCCACAAACTTATAATATGTACCCCCCATATGGTGCACCTACTTACAATAGGTATGCCCCATTAGATGACAGAGGGGGAGATGAAAATTACTATCATTACAATCAGGGCCCTAGCCAGTACACACCCAGACCACCACGGGGGCACTATAGAGGTAATCATAGAGGGCGAGCCTCATATTACCAAAATAACCAACCGCGGGGAGGGGGGGAATGGAGAGGCTGGAAAGAGCCATACAAAATTGCCAGTCCCGCCCCCCACCAGCTGGGAAAAAATATAGAAAAAGAGGTAAGAGAGGGGGAACCCGAAAGAAAAAGACCACGAGACGATTAAATGAGGGGATCTACAACCTAGCGGGAATTGACTTTACTAATGCAGAATTAGAAGTACTTTCAAAGGGTATGAAATTTGCACCAGATAAACACATGGATAAATTTGAGGTATTTATCGATGTGGAGAAATTTGTTAGAAAGTTGAATATTAAAAAACATTTTGCGCAACAAACCATGAACACCACCCAGGTTGACACTACGGGGTATCAACATACCAATTTAAAAAACAATTCCACCTTTAATCCCAAAAAGGGCACACACCATCATATACAAGTATTCAGGAATATGGTGCAGGAAGAAATTAGATCTTTGGACACCAAAAATTCCAAACCCAATAGACTGTTGAGGGAAGGTATCACAAAATTAGAGAAGAATAAAAACATAGTGGTGCGTACTGCAGATAAAAGGGGGGGGTGTGGTAGTACTCACGAAAGAGAGTTACTACAAAGAAGTTCAGCGGTTGCTGGATGATATCAACACCTATACGCCATTAGTAGGTGACCCAGTATGCAGATTAAAAGCACAATTAAAAACTTGGGTCGATGAAGGAGTTTCAAAAACTATTCTTACTCCACAAGAAGCACTTTATTTAGTGCCTGAGGTACCACGTACTCCGGTACTGTACATTGCACCAAAAATTCATAAAAACAATACCAACCCCCCAGGCCGACCCATTGTTAGTGGGATCGGGTCACTTTACTCCAGATTGGGTGAATACCTCGATCAATTTTTACAACCACTAGTACAAAAAGGTCAATCGTATTTGAAGGACAGTACCCAGCTGATAAATGCACTATCCACAATACGGGTAACCCCGGATACATGGTTAGTAACAGTGGATGTAGAATCCTTGTATACAAACATTAAGCAGTCTGATGCTATCATAGCAGTCACCGAATCCTTAGAAACAGGTACTGACCTTCAAACGATACAAATTCAGTTTATTGTACAGGGCTTGAAACAGGCCATGGGTAATAATTATTTTTGGGCGCAGAACAAGTATTATAATCAAACAAAAGGAGTCGCCATGGGCGCTAGATATGCGCCGAGTGTAGCCAATTTGGTTCTAAATAGGTGGGAAAGGGAAACAATATACAAAGAGGAAAATAAAGCTCTCCTGTACTACAAACGCTATATAGACGACATTATACTGTTTTGGGATGGGAACTTACCCTCATTGGAGAACTTCATAATGGCAATGAACAGCAACCAATATGAGTTAAAATTTACAGCAGAATTCAACTTATCTACCATTAACTATCTGGATCTAACGCTCACAAAAAGAGGTAATTCAATCAGTACCAAAACTTACTTCAAACCGACAGACCGGAATGGTTATGTCGCACTTTCCAGCTGCCACCACCCAAAATGGCTAGGGGGTGTCCCCAAAAGCCAATTAATGCGCATACGTCGAAACTGTGACCAGATCACTGATTTCGATGAACAAGCAAATATGTTGGTAGACAAATTTGTGGAAAAGGGGTACAATGCCCAAAGCCTTGAGACTACGAAAAAAGAAGTTTCGGCAATGGAAAGGCCAGGTTTGCTAGCACCAAAAACTAAGGTTCCCTTTCACGGAGAGATAACATTCCTCACAGGGTTCCATAGAGAATATAAGAGCGTGGAAAAAGTCATAAAACAATTTTGGCCAATACTATTGAAAGATAACGATTTGGCTACAGTACTACCAGCCAAACCAAAATTTATTTACACCAAAGCCCCTGGGTTGAGAAATATGGTAGCACGTAATGTTCCAGATCCCCCAGAAAAACCTCTTACCTTCCTGGATACCCCCGGTTTCTATTATTGCACTAGGTGTAGATCGTGTAAAACATCTAAGAGACAGGGCAAGAAAAAACTTCAGTTTAAATCTAATGTTACACAGCAAGAATTTAAAATTAAACCACTTATTACCTGTCATTCCAGATTTGTAACATACGTTATCGAGTGCCCTTGTCACTTGCAGTATGTAGGGCGCACTACTAGAGAACTGAAAGTGCGCATAAATGAGCATGTGGCAAATATCATAAATGGCTATCCCAACCATAGTGTCTCTAAACATTTTGACCTTTGTCATAATAAAGATCCTCGACAAATGACGTTCTATGGGATAGATAGAGTGACTAGTCACTGGCGAGGTTCAGATCTCACCAAGGCGATATCCCAAAACGAGACATTATGGATACATCGCCTTCATGTTATGCAACCTCAAGGCATGAATGTAGAACTAGACCTCAACTGCTTTTTGAGCAACAAGTAAAAAGATTATTTCTTATGTACAGTCTTGGTAGCAAGTTTTCCAACTAATAGTACCAATTGTTAATTGTTAGTACAGCTAGCAAACCCGATTGGTAATAGTGGGTATTATAAGAGCAGCCGCACTATACAACATACATATAGATATGCTGGTTCCTCACAGGGGTACTCTAATTTGTTATTATCTTATATGTTATATATATTTTTTAATGTAATTTTAATTCTAATAGAATGTTGTTAAGTTTAAATATACTGCCATATATTGGCATTGTAAAATGTATTATTACACCATGGATCAACAATGGCGCATGTATGTAATATTGGACATAAGTTATCACTATTGCCAATAATGCAAGCGTAGTATCCATTAGATGTTATTGGTACTTTTTAGTGTATGGCATATGATAACGGGACCGAGGCTTTTCGATTAAGGGTTTTTTTACATAGGCTTTTTTTCGATTGGCTGGCTTTCCTATCAATCATAATAGGCCTTTGGGTTAAATTCGACACCATAGCGTAACTGGTCACGCTTCCTGATGACGTAAACCAACGAAACGTACGTCGAGGCGCTAACCAGTTACGCTTTTTCCCTACCACTTCCGATTTCCGGGCCCGTTGGTTTTCCGACGGTGGAACGCACGCCGACTATCGAAATAGTAGTGCGACGGATTTTCGATCTATCTCCGAATGTAACGGCACTTCGATGGTATAACGGACGGACACCGGCTAGTGAGACCACCAGCGCGACGGAGTACCGTACCACATCGCAATCTGCGGATTCGATTGGATATCGAAAAACGCCATTAAGCCTCAGTGCCGGGATCAGGGCACAATCCTGAGTAAGCAGCCATTTGGCATGTTACTTTTAAATTTATTTTAATAAACAGTATTTCACTATGATTGCTCCTCTGTTTTTACTTATATGAATGCTGGATCATCTGAACGTGCCTATCTGGATTACTCTGAGTCATCTTTTTGACACAAGCGGTTTATGACTTCTTTTTTAATTAAAAGAGTCCACTAGTATTGGTAAGGAGCCATTTCTATTGATCTCACCGGGTGCAAATTTATGGTGGAGGTTCCAGAACTGCAATATTCACATGTTTTTTGTTTGAATCAAGAATAATATTGGGTGCTTATTATTCAGCACTATTTGGACTTATTTTATTCATTTTATGTTTTATGGTTTGATTCATTATATGGACACTGTAATACTAATATATGTTTTTCTAAAGATTGCACATTTTTCTATGTATATATATATACACATAATTTGATGTTGTATTACTTAGCGCCCCTTTACTTCCGATTCTACTTTTATAAAATAGCTATATTAGCCATGCCAGGCACTAAAACTGGACAATTTCAATGTTTTTCTTTCCAATTCCTAATGTTTTACTGTTTTTCAAGTTAAATAATTAGAAATAAAAGTGTATTTACTAACTATATGGTTGAAATTGAAATGTTGCCACTTATTTTTTTGTCAGGCCTTTTCACAAATTAAAAATATCCCATAGTTTGTTTTTTCCCCAGTATTTCTCTGTTTTTTTAAACCACGTTATTTTTAAGGCAATTGATTTTGCAACTATTGACTAAGCACAATCTTTTATTCCTAAGGAAGGAAGTCTAAAGAAGGGACTTTGTTTAAAGTGACATCAATTTTTATTTTCTGCCAGTTTTGGAAAATTTCACAGCTTACTGTTTCAAACTAGTAGAAACCCAGCAGTGAAATAATAGAAAAGCATGTGCAAGGTAATGCCATATAATGGCCACTGCTTTATCAATAGAACCATTTTTTTTTTTAAAGAGAATTAGTCGTGACTGCACACCTGTAAAAGCCTGAATATTAATTAAGCTTTTTAACTTTATAATTGTACAATTTTGCTTATGAAAGTCTTATATTGTTCTCCCTTATTTCAGTTTTCTTAGTTAAGCAGCCTATAGATGATTCATTTTACAGATATTATTCAGAAAAATATTGGGAAGGACCTTCTGAGTCAGGATTTGAAGTAGCTTCCCTGGCATTCATTAAACACTTAGGCCTGGATTCACATACATCAGCGCATATTTATGCCGCCGTAGCGTATCTCTTTTACGCTACGCCGGCGCAGCATGGAGAGGCAAGCATGGAATTCACAAAGTAAATGCTCCCAACTCTGCGCCGGCGTAGCGTATATTTCGTAGGCATAAGCCAGCGTAAATGGAAATAGGTGGAAGTGGGCAGGAAGTGGGTGTGATCCATGTTAATAAAGCGTGACCCCATGCAAATGATGGGCTGGGCACCAGACAAGTACTTAAAATGAACTGCGCATTTGTCGGGACATGGACGTATCCCCGTGCGCATGCGCACAACCACGTCGGAACAACTGCCTAAGATACGCCGGATCAATGTGTACGCCGTGAATTTAACCTACGCGCAGCCAGACCCACGTCGGCCCATATTCACAGACGTCCAACTTAAAATACGTAGGCTTGTGTTCCCTGGTCCATACCTTTGCATGGGTTGCGCCTCATCTATGGGGAATAACTTTACGCCGAACGTAAAACTTACGCAAACCGCGTATATCATGAGCCGTGCGCAAGTACGTTCGTAAATCGGCGTATCTCCCTCATTTGCATATTTGAATTGAAAATCAATGGGAGCGCCACATGCGTCCAGCGTAAATATGCGCCCATTCTATGCCGGCGTAGGCAAGTTACGTCGGTGGGATGAAGTCTGTTTTTAGGCGTATCTAAGTTTGTGGGTTCGGTGCACAGATACGACGGCGCATATTTGTACTTACGCGGCGTATCTGGAGATACGTCGATGTAGGTGCTTTGTGAATCCGGGCCTTAGGGTCCTTTCAGACATGCTTCATATCCGCTTATCTCAGCGGTGATCGCTCTGTTGATCCCAGCTAAGCCGGCAGATGACAGGGCGGTTCCTGCACACTATGCAGGGACTGTCCTGTCAGGTCTCCGCTCTCCCCTATGGGGGGATCGGATGAACGTGGACAATCTATCCGTGTTCAACCGATCCGCTCTGTAGCCGGATGGAAAAATAGGATTTTCCTCCTTCTGCAGAATCGGACCATAGCGGAGACAGATGATATCGGGGGTCAGCAGATGTTCATCCTCTGACACCCGCTATCCCATAGTGATACATGTATGTCCCTTTTTCATCCGTAAAAATGGATGGATGAAAGGACCCTAAAGGACTTGTTTTGAGATTTGGTGTTTACTGGTTTAACCGCTTGAGAACCACCGCACGACGATATACGTCGACAAAATGGCATGGCTGAGCAAAAGGGCGTACATGTACGTCCCATTTAAGATCGCAGCCGGTTTCCCGCGATCGGGTCACAGAGAGGAAGAACGGGGAAAGGTAAGTGTAAATAAACCTCTCCCCGTGCTTCCTAGTGAGCCTGTCACTGATCGTCTGTTCCCTGTCATAGGGAACGACGATCAGTGACATCACACGCCCAGCCACGCCCCCCCCACAGTAAGAATCACACATTAGGGCACACTTAACCCCTACAGTGCCCACTCCTGGTTAACTCCTTCACTGCCAGTGTCATTTTTATAGTAACCAGTGCATTTTTTCAGCACTGTTCGCTGTAAAAATGACAATGGTCCCAAAATAGTGTAAAAAAGTGTCCGATGTCTCCGCCATAATGTCGCAATCACAATAAAAATCACTGATTGCCGTCATTACTAGAAAAAAAATATTAATACAAATGCAATAAAACTATCCCCTATTTGGTAGACGCTATACATTTTGCGATTTTTTTTTTACCAGAAATATGTAGAAGAATATGTATCGGCCTAAACTGAGGAAAAAAATGTTTTTTTTTATATATTTTTGGGAGATATTTATTATAGCAAAATGTAAAAAATATTAAAACATTTTTAAAATTGTCGCTCTATTTTTGTTTATAGCGCAAAAAATAAAAACTGCGGTGGTGATCAAATACCACCAAAAGAAAGCTCTATTTGTTGGGAGAAAGGGACACCAATTTTGTTTGGGAGCCACGTCGCACGACCGCGCAATTGTCAGTTAAAGCGACGCAGTTCCGAATCGCAAAAAGTGGCCTGGTCTTTAAGCTGCATAATGGTCCGGGGCTTAAGTGGTTAAAACAGTTTTGTTGCTAGAAATTACTTCGAACTCCCAAACATTGTTATATATATATCTTTTTTTGATAACATCCTAAAGAATAAAATGGCGATCATTGCAATACTTTCTGTCACAACATATTTGCACAGCAGTCTTACAAGCGCACTTTTTTGGAAAGAATACACTTTTTTTTAATTAAAAAATAAGACAATAACAGTAAAGTTAGCTCAATTTATTTTTATATTGTGAAAGATGATGTTACACCGAGTACATTTTACATGTCGCGCTTCAAAATTACGCCCGCTCGTAGAATGGTGACAAACTTTTAACCTTAAAAATCTCCATAGGCGATGTTTAAAAAATTCTACAGGTTGCATAGAATTATTGCTCTCGCTCTAGCGATCGCGACGATACCTCACATGTGTGGTTTGAACACCATTTACATATGCGGGTGCTGCTCACGTATGCGTTCTGTTCTGTGAGCAAGCTCAGTGGGACAAGACCTCCTAAATATGAGATCTGGGGTCAAAAAGACTTCATATCTCATATTTACACTAAAATGCAATTAAAAAAAATGTAATTTGAAAAAATTATTTAAGGAGACCACTTTTATCTGAAAGCCGACTGATCTCTCTTGAAGAATATACTACCATAAGAAGCTAGCTGCTGCCATAACAACGATATTCCTCTTCAAACAGCTGACGTATAACGACGGCGGGCAGTTGGCAAGTGGTTAAGTCTGGTTGAAAAAAGACACAAGTCCATCTAATTCAACCAATAAAAGGGAAAAAAATTGTACATTCCTATATACACAATCTTACGTAAGAAAGGAAGGTGGGACTTTAACTACTTAAGACCCGGACCAATATGCAGGTAAAGGACCAGGCCCCTTTTTGCGTTTTGGCACTGCGTCGCTTTAACTGACAATTGCGCGGTCATGGCTCCCAAACTAAATTGGCGTCCTTTTTTTCCCACAAATAGAGCTTTTTTTGGTGGTATTTGATCACCTCTGCGGTTTTTTTTGCGCTATAAACAAAAATAGAGCAACAATTTTGAAAAAAAAACAATATTTTTTACTTTTGGCTATAATTAATATCCCCCTTAAAATATATAAAAAACGTTTTTCCCTAGTTTAGACCGATACGTATTCTTCTACATATTTTTGGCAACGCGTTTATCGATTGGTTTGCGCAAAATTTATAGCGTTTACAAAATAGGGGATAGTTTTATTGCATTTCTATTAATCATTTTTTTTACTACTAATGGCGGCGATCAGCAATTTTTTTCATGACTGCGACATTATGGCGGACACATGGGACAATTTTTACACATTTTTGGGACCAAGAAATTGCTATAAAAATGCATTGTTTACTGTGAAAATTACAATTGCAGTTTGGGAGTTAACCACTAGGGGGCACTGAAGGGGTTAAGTGTGACCTCATATGTGTTTCTAACTGTAGGGGGGCGGGGCTGGATGTGTGACATCATTGATCGCCTTTCCCTATATCAGGGAACAGACGATCAATGACAGCACCACTGTGACCGGCCGTGGTCACGGAGATTCGGACCGGGCCGCGGGCACGCGCCAGTGACCCACAACTGGGCATTTAACAATTACGTACAGGTACGTGATTGTCCCCAGCCATGCCCTTCTGCCGACGTATATCGGCGTTAGGCGGTCCTTAAGTGGTTAAATGAGGCAATTGACTTGTGGAGGTGGGGTGATTAGTAAACATTATTTATTTGTAACAATAGTATAAAACAAGTAAAAAAGTATTTTCATATATATATATATATATATATATATATACCTACACATGCACACATGGCATAAACATAGTGGATACATACCCTGTATATGTCAGCTTGGCAGCACATAAGAGATAGTGAATATTGATAAAATTGTAATACAAGTTCCTATTAGCAGGCATTGGTACGCCATATGCAAATGCGCTGCTGTAAAATAAATACACATACACATTAATTTTTACATACTACTCAATTAATTTTGAATGTATAAAAGATATATATGGGCCAGTGAATAGATAATGAGCCAGACTTGACTGAGCACCCCATGGAAACCCCATTGACGCGATTCATGGCTATATGCCATTCGGCAGGAGTTGGGTACAGAAGTAAACTGTAAATAAAAATGGATATGTAGTATTAGTTAATATGTTCTACATGCTAGCTCAAGCTGCTCCACACTGCGCTTTTTTACTAATTTGATTACAATCTCTTTTTTTTTTTGTATAATGTTTTTTATTTTAAAGTAATAGATTACAACAGTTACAGTATGTCAGATGACAACAACTAAGAATGAGATACAGCATTGAAATACAGATTAATGCAATAATAATTGAACTGTTGTAGGAGTTGAAGTATTATACAGATATAACTAAACATAAATAAAAACAATTACTAATAAATGGAAATGAGAACTAATGGAGGGAAGGGAGAGGGTAGTGGTGTTCCGAAGGTGGATTACACTTATTTTATTTCGCTATTATCCATGAAAGGGTATCAATACTAGGGATGAGCCGAACACCCCTGGGTTCGGTTCGCACCAGAACCTGCGAACAGACCAAAAGTTTGTGTGAACTTTAGAACCCTGTTAAAGTCTATGGGACTCGAACATTTGAAATCTAAAGTACTAATTTTAAAGGCTAATATACAAGTTATTGTCCTAAAAAGTGTTTGGGGACCCGGGTCCTGCCCCAGGGGACATGTATCAATGCAAAAAAAGTTTTAAAAAACGGACGTTTTTTCAGGAGCAGTGATTTTAATAATGCTTAAAGTGAAACAATAAAATTGAAATATTCCTTTAAATTTCATACCTAGGGGGGTGTATAGTATGCCTGTAAAGTAGCGCTTGTTTCCTGTGCTTAGAACTGTCCCTGCACAAAATGTAATTTCTGAAGGAAAAAAGTCATTTAAATTACTCACCTTAGGGTCTGGTATGGATATTAAGGGGAACCCTCCGTCAAATTATAAAAAAAAATGATGTGGGGTTCCCCCCCAAACATCCATTCCAGACCCTTCAGGTCTGGTATGGATTTTAAGGGGAACTCCACCCCAAATTTAAAAAAAAATGCCGTGGACCCCCACACATTTTTTTTTTTATGAATGACTTTTTCTGTATTGCCGGTAGCCGACAATTCATTATAGCCGCAAGTGATTTTAAATTACTTTTTTTCCTTCAAAAATGACACTTTGTGCAGGGACAGCTCTAAACATGGGAAACAAGCGCTACTTTACAGGCATACTATACACCCCCCCGCCCCGGTAAGAAAATTTAAAGGAATATTTCACTTTTATTGTTTCACTTAAAGGAGTTATTAAAATCACTGCTGCCAAAAAAAACTGCAGTTTTTAAAACTTTTTTTTGCATTGATACATGTCTCCTGGGGCAGGATCCAGGTCCCCACATACTTTTTAGGACAATAACTTGCATATTAGCCTTTAAAATTAGCACTTTAGATTTCAAACGTTCGAGTCCCATAGACTTTAACAGGGTTCTAAAGTTCACACGAACTTGCCGGGAACACCCCAAATAGTTCGCTGTTCGGCGAACAGGCGATGTTCGAGTCGAACATGAGTTCTACTCGAACTCAAAGCTCATCCCTAATCAATACCATGACATGAGAACTCTTGAGTCAAAAGTGTCTGGAGTATAGTATATGGCCCAGGGCTTCCATATGCTATCAAATTTTTCCAACCCATTTTTGTCTAGCGCTTCCAGTTTAGCATGTACGAATGAAAGATTCATTGTATTTTCGGCTTCCGACAACAGTAATGCAGGTGATTTCCATGTGCTGGCTATTACCTGTTTCGCGGCTTTCATAAATAAAATAAATAACTTATGTTGATTCCGAGAAAGGGTTTCTGGTTTAATGTTATGTAAGGCCGCCATTGGATCCGGTAGTATAATACAGTGAAATATTTTAGAAGCGATCCTGAAAATCCCTTCCCAGAATTTCTTTGCAAGTAGACACCGCCACCAGATGTGGATATATGTTCCTTTGTCTGAGCAACCGCGGAAACAGGGATCTGAGCAGTTTGCTGAAAATTTGGCTAATCTATTGGGAACCAGGTGCCAACGGGAAAGCACTTTATATGATGTTTCCATTGCCGATACATTTATAGATGCAGAGCTAGTATTAGACCAAATGCTTGCCCAGGTTTCGTCATTAATTTTACATTCTAAGTCTAATTCCCGTTTAGCAGTATAATAGGGTAATATAGTATTTGATTTAGGCCCCTTTCACATGGGGCAGTGGAGGTGCACTGGCGGTATAGCGCCGCTAAAAATAGCGGCGCTATACTGCCAGAATTGCGAGTTGCGGCCGCTAATGGTGCGGTATTACCCCCCCAATAGCGGCCGTGAAAGGGTTAATACCGCAATGCGCCTCTATAGAGTATAGGCGTATTGCCGCAGTCTCCCATTGTTTTCAATGGGAAGGAGCAGTGAAGGAGCGGTATACATGCCGCTCCTCTCACTGCTCCAAAGATGCCACTGACAGGAGATTTTTGTATCTCCCGCCAGCGCATCGCCTCAATGTGAAAGCCCTAGGGTTGCTGGGGCAGGAGTTTTTCAGGCGGTATAGCAGCGCTATTTTTAGCGCTGTACCGCCTGAAAAACTCCTTAATGTGAAAGGGGTCTTAGTGATCAGTTGGGAATAAATTATTAAAATACGACCTTTGGCATGTGGATCTTTGAGACAAATCCTTTCAAATTGGGTGATATTATTTAGATTATCACTAAGGTTAAGGGAATGTCCATAGAAGTTCTTGATTTGAAGGTATTCCAGCCCTGATCCAAGCCTCAAAAGTTCTTGGAAATACTCATGCTGGATAAAAGGTCGGATTTTTATAAAAGGAAAGAAGCGGAATGGGTGGGGATTGCAATCCATGAGAGGTTTTGTACCTATCCCATAATGACAATGAGTGTTTAGAGATTGGATTTTTCAATTTTCTACGGTCTTAAGGGCTCAGCCAAAGGATATTGTTAGTGGGGAGAGGGTCAAAGTCTATTGCCTCAATAAGTACCCACAATGGGATTTCTTTGGTTGAGTGATACTCTGATAGTTGCACCAATTGTGTGCTCTGTAGTATGTTGCAAAATCTGGAAATCCCAGCCCACCCATTAATTTGGGTAGAATTAATGTTTTTTTAGGCAATCTGGGTTTTTTCTTTCCCCACGTGAACTGTGTTACTCTATGCTGAATCAATCTAAGAAAATAAGCAGAAATGTGAATTGGAAGGGTTCGAAATAGATATAAAAACTTGGGGAGTATAACCATGTTTATTATGTTGATTTTCCCCAACCAGAAAATCATTAAAGAAGACCAGTCGGATAACAATCTAGTGACACTTTTCAGTAAGGGAGGGTAGTTGGCAGCAAATAATACGCCGTAAGGTATATACCCAGATATGGTATACTACGGTCTGCCCATTTAAAGGGTAGTGAGGACTGTAAATTTGGTTTCACTGTGTCACTGAGTGAAATATTCAGTGCCAAGGATTTTTGGCTATTAACCGTGAGGTCGTAAATGTGGGAGAATTTGTGAAGTACCCGTATTAGATTTGGGGTCGATACCTGTGGTTAGGGTAAAAATAGGAGTATATCATCCGCAAATAAACTTATTTTGTGATGACATCCGCCTAACTCTATACCCGTGATCGTTGGTTCCATCCTTATCCTTTGTGCTAGAGGTTCGATAATTAAAGCGAATAATAGCGGCGATAGAGGTTACCTTTGGCGCGTCCCTCTCTGTATATTAAACTCTTCCGATTTGTAACCGGCATATTTGATATAGGCCTTGGGATTGTGGTACAGCGCTGCAATCCAACCCATAAAATGTGGGCCAAAGCCCCACTTCTCAAGAGTGAACTTCATATACTTTTTTTTTTTTCTCCAGACTAATATCAACAGAGAGGATCATACAAAGGGGGAAAATATATCTCTCTATATCCCCTCTCTATCCGTAATCTTCCCTTTGTACCTTTCGCATATATCCCTTCTTCCCCTTGTTGTTCCTTTCCATTCTGATGTGTGATTCCCCCCCTCTCCCTTCCCCCCCTCCCCCCTCCCCCTCTCTTCTTCTGAGTTCGTTTTGATTAGCGGTTCTGTCCTTTCCTATCTGCCTTTTTACCTACTATTTCCATGGTCTCCTCTGTCAGTTTCTGTTAATATCGGTACATATTTTTCTGTTGTTTTAAATAGTCTCCATTTGTCCCAAGCAATTCTACTGCTGCCCCCCTCTTCTTCTCTCAAGTCAGCCCTCTTTAGATATTCCATCTCAGAGACATAATTAACCCGATGTATCCATTCATTTAACATTGGCTTCTTTGGTTGCAGCCAAAATTTCGGAATTATGCCCTTTGCTGCGTTTAGTATCTCCGGGACCAATGTCAACCCGTAGTTTTTTGTTAGTTTTGCTGCTCCATGGAACAGACATGATAAGGGGTTTCGTGTTACCCCTACTCCCGTTACTTCCTCTATGCACTCTAAGACCTCTTTCCAGTATTCCTGGATTTTCGGGCAGTCCCACCAGATATGCATTGTGGTGCCAACTTGGTTACAATTTTTCCAGCAAAGGGCAGAGATGGATGGGTGTATTTTATGCATTTTGACCGGTGTCAAATGCCATTGCATCATACATTTGTAGTTAGCTTCAATAGTATTTATATCTTTTGCCTAGTTAAACACCGCTCCTATCATAAAAGTATCCTCAATCCTCTCCCCGATATCTTGCCCCCATTTCTCTATGTTATTCAGGGTTCCTTTAGATTCTATATCTGTTACTATCCTATACAGCTTCGTAAAATGCCGTGTTGTAATGTTGTTGCCGTGGAACATAAATTTTCTATCAAATTCTGTGCTTTATCCTCTCTTATTAGAGTAGGAAGTGTGCTCACAAAGTGCTTTAATTGTATGTACTCCCAGTCACTTAACTGTTGGTTTCCATCTATTACGTGTATATCTTTTTTTTCCTTGATTCTCCCTAGTGAGACTATTTCTCCTAATCTTTTACTTCCTAATTTCCTACCTAATTTTGTCCTGTTTCCTGGCGGAAAAAATTTGGTATCCGCTAATGGGATTAATGGGGAATTATATTTCCATTTTTCCCACCTAAACAACGAATCCCATATCCTCAGTGCATTCTTTGTTATGCTATGTGTGTCAGTGTCAAAAATTCTAAATTTCGGTGGAATTCACACATTTGTGTCTAACTGTGCCAATCCTATTTTTCTCTCTATCTGTGCCCATTTTTTTTGCGTGTTAATGTTTGTCCATTCCACCAGTCTAGTTAATATTACGGCATGATAGTATCTTTTTATATTGGGGAGCGCCAACCCTCCTTTTTTTTTTTACTCCGGGAGAGGATTGAGTAACTTATTCTCGGTTTTTTGTCCTGCCAAATAAATTTTGAAATTATAGTTTTTGTTAACTTAAAGAAACTTTGGGGGACATTGACTGGAACCATTTGAAATTTATAGATTATTTTTGGTAGGACCATCATTTTAAATACATTAATCCTCCCTATCCATGAGATCTGTCTTTTAGCTATCTTTTTTAAGTCTTGTTTTATTTCATTAATTAAGGGGATGTAGTTGGCCTCATACAGTCTGTCTACTCTAGGTGTTATCTTTATCCCTAAATAAGTTATTGATTCTTTTTCCCACATGAAGGGGTATGCTTCCTGTAGAGCTACTTCTTCTGAGGTCTCTATGCCCACATTCAATATTACTGTTTTTACGGGGTTTATTTTAAAGTTGGAGAGTTCTCCGTATTTACGTATCTCCTTCATAATTATAGGTATGGAGAGTCTGGGCCTCGTAACGTATAGGAGTATGTCGTCCGCATATGCTGCCACCTTATGTTCCTTCTCTCCAGCTCTCACTCCCTCTATATCTACATTATTTCTTATCGTGTTTAGCAATGGTTCTAGAGCTATTACATACAGGAGAGGCAAGAGCGGGCAGCCCTGTCTTGTTCCATTGTTCATATCTAGGGTGGACGACATACTACCGTTAACCTTTACTCTTGCCGTCGGGAAATTATAGAGGTTTCCTACCCATTTCATATATCTCGGGCCTAGTCCTACACTTCGCAGTGTTTCCATCATAAACCCCCAGTCAACCCTGTCAAAAGCTTTTTCAGCATCAATTGACATGAGTATGACTGGGGGTTTCTTCTGTTTGTCTTGCAGCAACAAAATAGTTTTTAGGCTATTGTCCCGTCCTTCTCTCCCTTTTATAAACCCTGTCTGGTCTTCATTAATTAAATCCGGCATATGGGTTTTTATCCTCGTTGCCAATATCTTTGCGTAGGTCTTAATGTCAGCATTTAATAATGCTATTGGACGGTAATTAGAACATAAGGTGTTATCTTTTCCTGTTTTGGCAATGATTGTTATATTTGCAAGGAGGGATTCTTTCCTAATCTCCTCTTCTTCACCCAATTTATTAAAGTAGTTACACATCTCCGGTGCCAGCAGATCCTTAAATTTTTTATAATATTTAATGGGCAACCCATCTGGTCCTGGACTCTTTCCCCCCGGTGTTTCTAGAATTGCTTGCCTTATTTCCCCCAATGTTATTGGTTCTTCGAGCGATTCAATAGTTTCTTGTGTCAATTTTGGTAAATTGGCTTCTTCAATGTATTCCTTAATTTTCTTTAACCTAATTTCCTTCTGCTCCTGTGTTTCTCTCTTTCTAATTGAGTATAGTGTATTATAACAAGTCCGGAAGGCTTCTGCAATTTCGGACGTCTTATACTTCACCTGTCCTTCTTGATTCTTTATTTTTTCAACATAATTTATATTCCTTTTTTCCTTTGAAATCCTGGCCAGATATTTCCCGGGTTTATTCCCCCAGACATATCTTTCTTTTGAAACGTTTCTAAATATGTTCCTTGTTTCAATTTCCATTAGATCTCTTAATTGGGCCCTTTTCATCACTATTTCCTTATATAGTTCAATTTCTTTTATATTCTTATGTTTATTTTCCAGTTGTTGGAGTTCCCTAATTATTTTTTTCTTATTAGCTTCTCTTGCTTTTTTCTTCCCTGCCCCCAAGGAAATAAGCTTTTCCCTAATATAAGCCTTATGGGCTTCCCAAATGGTTGCTGAGCTCACTCCCGGTGTTTTGTTTACTGCAAAATATTCCTCGATGTCCGCTTTCATTATATGGAATATTAGATCTTCATTTAAGTTCCAACTTCCCTTTCTATCTTCAATGTCTGGGAAATGGATTCTCACCAAAACAGGGGTGTGGTCTGATATTGAAGTCACCCCTATCGAGGTATTGTTTACATATTCCAATAAATCATGGTCCACCATTATGTAGTCTAATCTCAAGTACATATTATGCACTTTCGAATAGTATGTGTAATCTCTTTTGTTTGGATTTGCGATTCTCCAAGGGTCTATTAATTGTTGTTTGAAAAGTGTTCTCTTCAGTAAACGCTGTTGCTTAGTGTTTGTTATGTGTACCCCTGATGCCCTGTCGAGGTGATGTTCTAGAGTAAAGTTAAAATCCCCTGCCAGTACTACATAGCCCTGTTTGAAGTCTGTTAATATATTTAGGATCTTCTTTAAGTATTTTTGGGGGTGTTTGTTGGGGCAGTATACATTCACCAGAGTATATTTTTTCCCCTGTAGGGTCCCTCTCAAAAACAAATAACGACCCTCTGGGTCAATCTTCCTTTCTTCTACGTTAAAGCTAATATTTTTCCCTATCCCTATGGCTACCCCCCTAGATCGTTTCTGAGGGGAGTCTCCATAGTACCAAGTTGGGATCGCCCGCGAGTATAGCCTGATTCCTGAGTCATGTGTTATATGTGTCTCCTGGAGGAAGACTATATCTGCGGAGTGTCCTTCAATCTCCTTCAGGACCATGTGTCTTTTCCCTGAAGAACCGAGACCTCTTACATTGTAAGTTATTAAGTTTACGTTAGACATACTCCTCTTTTCTTTTTCCGTTTTTTTTCCTCTTCCCATTCCTCTCTCATTTCACCTTTCAGACAGACCGCTAATCTTAAACTCTTTTCCTTCCCTCCATACCTCCCACTCTCTCCCCCTTCCCATACCTCCCTTCTCCCCTTTCCCTCCCTCCCACCCATCCACCCAACTCTCCCGCCCCCCCCGTCTTACATGCCGCCCCTCTCCCCCTTCCTTCCCCCCCAGTCCTACCGCCCCTTGCCTCCCTACCTCCCCCCCCATTCCCTAAATGGTACCGTGACCCTAAGGTCGTGTTGGGGAACAACTCCTCCTGCACCTTCCTGTGCTCTTTTGTTTCCTTCCCAGAGGCGGACTTCAAATCGCCACTGCCTCATTTTCCCTGTTTCCAGGGGAGTCACACCAAGGTGGTCAGACGCACCCACTTCTTGGTCTCACCATTCTATTTCATCTAGTTAACTTACTCTCTTGTTTGCTCCCATCCCCCTCCCCTCCCCTCCAACCTCCCTTCCTCTCCCCCCTCCCCTCTCATCTCCTTAGCACTTTCTCCCCTTTTTTTTTTTTTTCTTTGGCAATTTTACGGTATTGGGATCTCAAGTTTTTGTCAGAATTCTGGAATTTCTTCTATGAATCTTAATTTCACCGTAATCCCATTTTTCCTGCCAATCAGGCATGCTGGGAAGCCCCAATTGTATTGAATTTCTTGATCTTGGAGTATCCGTAATAATGGTTTCAGATTCCTTCTTCTTCTGAGTGTCTCTTGAGATAGGTCCTGGTAAATTTGAATATTATGTTCCTCAAATTTGATGGGGGACTTTCCTCTCAGATTTTTCCATAATTGTTTTTTTTCCTCCCAATTTTCAAATGTTATAATAATATCTCTGGGGCTCTCCTGGGGGATTTCTCTCGCTCAATGCTCGCTCAATTCTTAGTGGGGAGGTTATTTCCCTTTCCAAAAGTGGGTATCATTTCAGGCAGATTTTCAGGCTGAGACGAGTCTGGAACTCCGCGGATTCTAATATTTTTCCTTCTGTCTCTATTTTCCTGATCTTCAGTTTTATACGCTTGTTCCCTTTGTTCTTTTTTAATTTCTCTAATTTCGTCCTCCAGCTTCTTCATGGTGTTTGCATTATAGTCAGCTTTCTTTTCTACTTCCTCTAATCTTTCCAGCATGAATCCCATATTTATTTCCATTCTCTCCATTTGTGCTGTTGATCTTTCTAAAGCCGCAAACATTCCCTGCATTTCTGTTTTTGTTGGTAGTGCCAATCTATTTTGTTGATCTTCGGTTATCCTTTTGTCATGCATTGGGTCCATGTCGTATTCACTCGCGGGCTCAGATCTGATATCGGTATCTGTTGAGTTATTTGGTGTCTGTTTTATCTTTTCCTTTTTCTTCTCTTTCTCTACTTGAGAGCTTCTGCCCCCCTGTTGCTTCTCAGTTACCGGTTTATCTCCGTTGGTCCCTTGGATTACTTGGGTTACATATTTACTCATAGGGCCGGGGCTTTGGCTTAAACGTGGGGTTGAAGCTGCCCCCCCTTGCTCTTGTACTCATATTTGGTACTTAAGCTGGACAAAGTTGTTTTGCCTTAGATCTCGATTTTTTATTTTTTTGGTCTGTATTGCGCTCTATATTTCTCTCAGACCCGTCAGCTGTGGAAGTGAGTATTCATTCATTTCTGGTCCCCAGACCAGTCAGTGTGGAAGCGCCATTAGTGAGCTAGGTATGGAGCAAGGTAAAGAGGCTTTTAGATCTGTTGTTACTTGTATACCAAGTCTTAGTTCCCTTTATCTTCACTATGCCACCATTGTGCTTCCATATTTAAATTCTACAGACAGTTACAGGTACTGTAGTGTATATTTATTTTGTTGTAATTTATACTGATAATGGAAAACCTCGTAGTTGCCCGTAGTCCTTGTCCCATAGGGCTAATGGCAAGTGGGAACAAAAGGGGAGAGAAAAAGGAAAGAAGGAGAAAGAAACCTGTCTCTCTGGCGCCAGCTTCTGGATTCAGTTTCCTTTTCTCCCTTTCTCTCTTTCCCTCTCTCCCTCCTCCCTCCTCCTTCTTACGTTTATTTTTGATTTCCTTTTAATCTATTTTACTATTTACCGATCTTACCAATCTTACTGGGCCTCCTTTCTTTTCCACTTCCTGTTCAGGAGCTACCAGACCAGACCAGGGAGAAAAAAAAAATTAAAGAAAAAAAATTACCAAGTCTTTCGCCAGCTGAGCTGTCTATATTTCAACCCAGGGTTGCCCCCAGAGGGTTTTTTTTTCCGCTGTTCTCCTGTCTCCTGCCTCCTGCCTCCTCTTTTGGGAGCACTGATAATGCTCTAAAAATTATCCGGTAATTCCACTAATGCCAGATTTCTTCACCCCTAGTGGAAAAATGCTAGGGCAATTAATGCCAAATAGTTGACTGTCTCGTTTGGGTAGTCTGTCTCTTTTTTTTTTTTTTTTGATTCTGTTATTTCTTAAATGATACTGGTACTGTCCCAACCGCTGACTGATTACGGCACTTACACCACACCTCAGATACCAGCAACCAGATATCAGGAAAACATGGAAGCGATCAATGAAACAAAGATTTACTCACAGTTAACATCTGTTGTTGTCTTGTAGAGCCTTCGTTTAACATCTCCTTCTGGTTTATTGCACACTGTGCAGTTACTTACGTATTGATTGTGGGGATTTAATATCCAGGTTCTGCTGATTGAACCCCATACGTGTAGGGGAATTCACTGCTACTCCGCTGCTGCCTGTTCCCTTCCGGAAGCTCTTTAAAACGTAGGGGGACGACTCTTCAGGTAGGCAGAAGTAAGGATCTTGGCGTTCCGGGGGGGCCCCCCCTCTACTGCTAAATTCCTTAGCAGTGTTTTACTGGGATGGGTCGGCAGGTACGGGCAGTCTCGCTTCTTCTCCTACTCGAGCTCTCTGGGAGTATTACCCCCCGCCGCCGCTGCTGCTCGCCTCCGCCGGTCCCCACGTGAGACGCGCTTGCGTTCCTGGTATCCAATCGCCGCTGAGATCCTCACAGATCCTCACAGACTGACTGCCCGCTCTCAATAACAAAAACGCCGTTGCCGCCGTCACCGCAGCCCGCTACAGGCACCGAAGCGGAGGGGAGTAGGAGGGAGTAGGAGGGAGGTTTTCACCGGCAGGAGGCTGGGAGGGCTACGCAGAAGCCGTCGAAGAGTTTACCCGTCATACTCCACATAGCCTGGTGAGACCTGTCGGCTGGATCGTTCCCTTAGCCACCCCGGCGTGCAGGTTGCGCCATCTTGGACTCCTCCCTCTCTCTCTCTCTCCTCCCTTCATATACGACCATGAAACTGTATCGAATGCTTTTTTTATGTCGAGAGAAAGAAAACACGAGGGTATTCGACACGTTTTAGCTGCATGAGATAGAAGAGCAGCGCGTCTAATATTGTCCCCAGCTTGTCGAATAGGGATGAAACCAAATTGATCACGGTGTATTAGTTTGCCAATTATCATATTTAATCTGGTTGCTAAAACTTTGGCTAAAATTTTCACATCGATATTCAGCAGTCCAAGGCAACTGTCCAGGAAAGCCTGGAGTGTGTTCACAGAAAAAATGTCCACCAAAATGGAAACAAGAATTGTATCAAAGTAAGGTCAGGTAGCGGATGTCCCAGAAGACCTTCAGCGTCTCAGACTGACAATTGTAGGGACGAATAGCTTGACCTCTGCTCGTGGTGACGGTGTGTATCAAATGAACAGCCGTTCATTTGATACACACCGTCACCACGAGCAGAGGTCAAGCTATTCATCCCTACAATTGTCAGTCTGAGACGCCTTCTTCTGGGACGTCCGCTACCTGACCTTACTTTGATACAATTCTTGTTTCCCTTTTGGTAGACATTTTTTCTGTGAACACACTCCAGGCTTTCCTGGACAGTTGCCTTGGACTACAGGCATAACTTTGGCTGCTACCTTGGTTTCATATGGAAATTTTTATGGCATTTATGCTCTTCTGACAGATACGTCACATCAAGAATAATATCATAAGCCATATGCTTGACCCTGTTTTTGAAAAATAGCTACCTATTATCCTTTGACCTCTGCTCATGAAGTCTTCTATTCATTTACTCTTCCCAATATATTATTGCAAAGCTCCCGAAGAAGCGTCCGAATAAACGCGAAACATTGTTGGGCTTATTCTTGTGTGACATTCCACCCTATGAAAATTCCATCGGTTCCAAATTATATGCATTAAGTAGACGCAAGCTCTCCATTGTCTGGTTACCTTTTATGTACAAGTCATTAGCCGGTGGTCTGTCGCAATTTTATATGTGCTTTCTTTGTCACCTAGTGTGACAATATATGTATTTATGTTGTTGTTTTAATTTATATGTATTTTTCTTATGTAATAAACAATTCAATTTTTAACTGTATCACGCCTATAAAGTCCATCTTCCATTATACACACGTGTATTTTTACACTTGTGTATATATATATATTTTTTCTTTTCAACTATTTTGGGACGTGGCATGTGTATAATCTGTCTGATCCACAGTTTCACTCTGTGATGATCGGAACCCCTTTATTCTAGGGAGAGGATGATGTCATCCGCAAACAGAGAGATTTTAAACTCCCTGCCGCGGACTGACATCCCGCGGATAGACGGGTTGCCTCGAATGGTGGCGGCTAGGGGTTCAACGCAAAGTGCGGATAGCAGGGGTGAGAGTGGGCATCCCTGCCAGGTACCATTGGTAACACGAAACAAAGGTGAGAGGGCAAAGGGCGTCTTGACCTGAGAGGAGGGGTTGGAGTAGAGATGCCGGATCGCACTCATGAATGGACTCCGGAACCCTACGTGGCATAATGTGGCGAAGATGAAGGGCCACCCGAGCCAGTCAAAGGCCTTCTCGGCATCCAGGCTGAGAAGCAAGGATGCCGTGTTTTCCCTGTTCGCCACGTCCACCAAGTCAATTACCTTCCGGGTATTATCGCCTGCCTGCCGAAGAGGCACAAAGCCCATCTGGTCCTTATTAATAAGGGAGGGGAGAACCATGTTCAAATGGAGCGAGAGTAATTTGTAAAGATTTTCAGGTCAATAGTGCGATGGGCCTATAGTTGGCACAGAGAACAGGGTCCTTGTCTGGCTTAGGAATTAATGTGATAAAGGAGCGCTGCATATCTGCCGGAACAGGGGTGTCCCTAAGAAAGGCGTTAAAAAGTTTACACATGTGGGGGAGCAGGAGGGGCAGGAAGGCCTTGTAGTATTCATAGGGTAGGCCATCCGGGCCTGGGGACTTATGAGAGGGCAGGGATTTAATGGTCTGTTCTATCTCTTCTATCGGTGACCCGCGCGTTTAGGGATGTCAAGTCAGAGGGCCGCAGTCGAGAGACGCCACTTTGTTCTAAGTATTGCTCCATGCGAAGAGAGATGTCCGGGGGAGGGGGTCACTGGGAATGTTGGGATTGTTGTAGAGGTGCCTGTAAAATTCAGCAAACGCGTGGGCTATGTCTCTAGGATGGGACCGTAGGCAGCCCGAGCTGTCCTTAATTTGGTGGGGCGTCGTCGCGAGATGGGAGTCGCGCAGTTTCTTCGCTAGCAGGGAGTGGGCTTTATTGCCTTTATCATAATAGACCTGCCGCAGCCTAGTAAGGGTTTTTTCCACACGGCCTAGAGCCAAGTCTCTCAGGGTCGCTCGAAGATTCGTGATTTTTTTAAGGAGGGCGATGGTAGGGGAGAGTTGTAGTTGGCGTTCCAGGACCTCAAGGTCCTTCTCTGTTCTCTGTTTGGTAGCCAGGGCGTCCTTTTTTAGGGCAGCGGACAGTGCTATACATCTACCCCGAAGGACCGCCTTATGGGCCTCCCAGAGCTGAAGATGTCCACGGTGTCGTTCTCCGTGAAGTAGAGTTGGAGAGTGGAGGCGAGTTCTGTCTTGGACGGTAAGTGTTGGAGGAGGAAGGTGTTTAGTTTCCAGTTGTAGGGCCTCTGGGCGGGGGAGCCTAAGTCTAGCGTAAGTAAGATAGGGGCGTGGTCGACCACAATATCGGGAAAGAAAAAAGAGAAATTAGCATACAAGAGAAAACAATGAACATTTGGGGCTAAAATTTGCACCAGACCTTGAGAGGCCAGTAGGCCTAGGTCAGTACGGATTCCCAAAGACCCGTCCAGCCACACTCCAAGAGAATGCTCCTCCATCATTTTCATTTGCGCCTTGGATAATGCAGGAAGGGAGAGCTGAGAGAAACAACTGCTTGCTTTAGATTGATCCAACTCATTATTAGATGAGTATAGACTTTCTAACTGTGTTCTAAATTTGTGTAGGATTTTCACAGGGTTAGTGGAGTATACTTCTCTTGAAAGCTTAAGGCGAATTGGTTTATTATTATTTTGACAGAATTTTAATGTTCGGGCTAGAAGTGTATTTGGTTTGTTTGCATTCATAAAATAATTATGTTTTGATTTTTTTTTTTCATTCAAGTTTAAGTTTATTTTCAAAAAATAGAGAACATACAGTGTAGTAAACGTAGTACATTGAATACATTAGGAGACATAAAGTTGACAATTGTAATAGTGAACAATATATTACGTTTCGTATCTAGACTTCCCCACATCCCCTCCCCCCTCCCCCCACATCGTATCTTTAAATCTAGTAACTTTTAAATGTTAAAATAAGTGTAGACAATTGGGAAGAGTGGGAATTAGTAAAGATAGCAAAACATTTTAGAAAAAAAAAAAAAATTCCCTATTAAGCAAGCAATTTATAAGCCTTCTATTATAAGCTGAGATTGTGAAACTTAAAATAAAAATAATAAAACAATTGTACCGAACTGGAAAGAGGGTGGATCTCTAGGGCACCTCCCTTCACCCGACACCCCTAACGGGAACATTCTGTGTCGAGGAGGAAGGACAGCCCCTTCAACCCAACCTCCCCTCAATGAGAAGAAAAAAAAATGGATCTAAAGATGCGTTTAATAATCAACTCTTAATTTATAAACCTATGAGAAGACAGGGAACTCTAAAGATATATTTAGTTAAATTATATCCACCTTACATGAGACAAAAGGAGAAAGTGGTATGAGGTCTATATCTCCTGTGCAGCAAAAAAAAGGGAAAAAGAGGAGAATAGAGAGGAGAGGAGAAGAGAAAGAGAAAGAGAAAGGGAAAATGTGAAGAAGGGAAGGGGAGAGGGCCCACCTGCCAAAAGATTACATCAGTCTGAGGTTGTATGAGATTCCCATATAGTTCAACCAAGGTTCCCAAATTTCAGTGAATTGAGTAAAGGTATCTAACATGGAATTAATTCTTTTTTCTTGTTCCATAATCCACGTTACCTTTCTTTTCATATGTAAAATGGAAACTGATGGTTTCTGATGGTTTCTTCCAAGCAGCTGCTATAGTGATTCTGGCGCCTGTCTAAATAAATAGGATCACCTGTCAGGTGGCCTTAGAGGTCTGTGGTATTAGTCCATTTAATAAAGCAATTGCTGGAGACTGATGAAGGTTGCAACCTGTAACTCTCCTGATAATGTGAAATACCTTACTCCAGAAACCCTGTATCCTAGGGCATTCCCACCAAGTGTGAATCATGGAACCTATTCCTTGACAACCTCTAAAACATACGGGTGATGCTGACGGATACATGGAGGCCAACTTAACTGGAACTAGGTACCATCTAGTGAAAATTTTTATATTAGCTTCAATGAGAGCTGTACTCATAAAGCCCTTGAGAGATCTAGTATAGTTTTTTTGCCAATCCTTTAGGTCCCAATCACTTTGAAGCTCTCTTTCCCAGGCTAGCATATGTGGTAATTTTATGTTATTCGATGCAAGAGATTTATAGATGACCGAGATATTACCCTTCCTAAACGGAGCTTGATCGCATTTATGTTCATATGGGGTTGGAAGGCCAGAGATTAATTTTTCATTCCACATTTCCTGTGCGAAGGTGTGTATTTGGTGTAATCTGAGCCTTTCCGATGGGGGAGGGCCAAGATTGTCTAAAAGGTATTGCTCAGATAGGGGGCCTGTATGTGTAAAGAAACGTCCAATACGGTACACCCCCTTATCATGCCACCATTTGAAGGGATCTACCTCAGTGTTAGAGTGAAAGGATGGATCAAGAAAAATACTTCACAAAGGTTCACCTTTAGAAACCAAGCAAGGATTGTTTCTAAGTGAATCCCATAAGGCCAAAGCTTGTGAAAGAGTGGGAGATAATATAGGAGGTCTAATTTTGGGAGTGCGCCAAATGAGTTCTTCTATTGTAGACAATGGGGAAGCCTGTTCTTCTATCCCTATCCAATCTGGGCGCTCGTTTCTGAGGTAAACCTCTGATAATTGTGCTAGCCTTGCAGATTGATAATACCATATCAAATTTGGAACTCCTAGGCCTCCCTGAACGGGTAAATTAAAGAGACTGCGCGAAGAAAGGCGAGGGCCCTTTTTCTTCCAAATGAATTTGGTAATTTTACCTTGAAAGGATTTCAGATGGCTTTTTATTATTGGTATCGGAAGAGATCTAAAAAGATATAGGATTTTAGGAAGAAGGGTCATCTTGATAGAATTAATTCTACCAATCCAGCCTACTTTATGAGTTCCCCATTCAGTCAGATCTTTCTCGAGTTTCCTAAACATTGGGGAATAATTGGCTGAGTATAAATCCTGGAAATTCGGGGTTAGATTAATCCCTAAATATTTAGTGGAAGCAGAGTCCCATTTGAAGGCATATTTTTTTTTTTCCAAGAGAGAAACCGTAGATTCGAAAAGAGAAACATTAAGGGCCCTAGACTTGGCCATATTCACCGTGAGACCCGAGACTTTAGAGAAATTGTTTAATAGGGTGAGGATTTCCGGAAGGGAGGAAGAAGGGGAGGTTATAAAGAGAAATAAATCATCCGCAAATAATGCGCACTTGTGTTCCTTTTTGTTGCAATTGACTCCCCTGATATTCGAGTTATCTCGAATGGCTATAGCCAGAGATTCAATAACGATCGCGAATACCAGGGGAGACAAAGGACAGCCCTGTCTTGTGCCCCTTTGGATTTCTATAGGATCCGAGAATATGCCCTGTAGCCGGATTTTAGCTTCAGGGGAGGAATAAAGAGAGGAAATGATACCTAAAAATTTAGAGCCAAATCCCCACAGTTTCAATACGGTAAACATAAATGGCCAAGAAACTGAATCAAAGGCTTTCTGAAGATCGAGTGAAAGGAGCATACCTCTTTGTCTAGTACCTCCAGTCCACCCAGAGTACATTAAGGAGATTAGATCAATAGCTCTCCTGATCTGGTCCGGGCCTTGTCTCCCTGTAATAAAACCTACTTGGTCTTTAGCGATGTATTGACCTATGAAAGCAGACAATCTGTTAGCTATTATTTTAGTAAGTAATTTAAGGTCATTATTGATAAGGGAAATTGGTCTATAGTTCTCCACTTGGCTATGATCTTTATCGGGCTTCGGTATCAACGAAATATAGGCCATATTAAGTTGTTTATCAATAGGGATGCCCTCTGTCATATAATTGAAGAATCGTGCTAGATAGGGTGATAAAATGATTGAAAATGTTTTGTAGTATGAACCTGAGAAACCATCAGGGCCGGGGGCTGTATTCAGTTTCAAGTTTTTGATCACTGACATAATTTCCTCAGCCGATATGGGAGCCTCCAGCACCTCCTTATGAGCCTTTGTCAGTTTGGGAAGATTCAAGTTGTCCAGAAATTCTCCCATTTTATCCGAAGAGAAATTACTATCATTAGTGTAAAGTTTGGAGTAGAAGTTATGGAAGGCTTCCATCATCCGCCGAGGATTTAGAGTGAAAGAACTGTCCACCATTTTTATCTTGGGGAGTGTCTTTGATTTGAATCTCGGGGACAGTTTATGTGCAAGCATTGGACCTATTTTATCCTTTAAGTGGTAGTACCTGGCACCCGTCCATTTTAAATCATCTCCTGATTTTACTGTGAGTGCCAGGTTTAAAGCGGATCTAGCAGCGTCAAGAGCGTGCGTAGGGACACTCAGGGGGTCTGATTTATGTTTTCTTCGTAAATCTGCATAGGTCTCTTCCAATTTCTCTGTGGTCAGTTTTTTTTGTCTTCTAAGTTTGGCTGCTATTTGTATTATTTTTCCCCGAACAGTGACCTTATGGGCAGCCCATAAAGTTTCCGGGGATATATCTTTTGTATCGTTGATTTCAAAATATTCCTTTATGGATTGTTCAATTTCGGCTACGAGAGCAGGATCTTTTAAGATTGACTGGTTAAGCGTCCAGTGAGATGCTCTGTGGGAAGTAGCCTCTTTTCTCAAAGATAACAGAACCATGGAGTGGTCCGACCAGGGGACATCTTTTATAGTAGATTTAATGGCCGCTGGGACATGATGGTTAGATAACAATAGATGGTCTATGCGTGAATACGATTTGTGAGGGTTCGAATAATGAGTATAATCTTTCGTTTTCGGGTTTAGTTCTCTCCAGATATCGGTCAACCGGGATTGATGAAGCAAGCGTGCTACTTGGGTGCTAATTTTGGTTGGCCTGATGGGTTTATTATTTGGTTTGGATTTATCTAAGCCTGAATCGAAAGCCAGGTTGGAATCCCCTCCCATAATAATGATGCCTTCCATAAGTGGATGGAGGTTTCGAGCATCTGAGAGAAAAACTTCTTCTGCCCCATATTAGGTGCGTAATATGAGACAAAAGTATATAATTTCTCATCTAGGGTTCCTTTTACCAAAATAAATCTGCCCTCTGGGTCTCAATATTCTTTTAGCAAATTAAAGTTCCAAAATTTAGAAAACAGAATGGCAACGCCTTTAGTCTTATTTTCTGCGTTAGATAGGTAAAATACTGGGAAATGGGCATGTAAGAATGAGGGGGTGTACCGCCCCGGGAAGTGTGTCTCTTGTAGAAACACTATATCTACATGAAGAGATTTGTATGCCTGGAGGGTCTTCCGTCTCTTAACAGGAGAATTCAACCCCTGAGTGTTGTGTGACACCACACGCAGGGGCCTAGTAATATTATTTGTACCAGCCATGAGTCGTGAACTCTGTTATGGACGGATAGTGTTTTGAAAATTGAGACCACAAATTGGAAGACACATGTATTGGCAGGTGGGCCGGGAGGAAGGATGGGGCAATAAGGAGAGAAGAGAAGAAGGAAAGAGAAACATATAGAAGGAAGCAAAAATAGTAACAGTCAAACAAAATGTAGTATAGCGTAAGGTCAAACCGTGACCCAGAGTGAAGGAAGGGAAGTTTGCTCCTTCCTTCAATCAAACAAGATTTATTAGAGTAGTCCATATGAAGGACTAACTTCCTACCTGTCGGGACGACAAAGTGTCGCTCCAAGAAGTAGGTTGAGGCACAAGGCCTCACCGTCATCTGTCAGCGACATTCAGAGAATCATAAACACTTTTTTAAGGAAGCAAAAGAATGATCCCCGAAAGAGGCAATCGAGGACATATGACATCCCAGAGAAGGAGAAAAAAAAAATGCCGTAAGTATATATACCTAAAATACTTAAGTGAACAAGTAAATATTAACTCTTACTCTACCGGAGAACTTTACCAGTAATTAAATGTTTCAATCGTTGCGTAGTAGAGACATTTCAAACTTTCCTGTGTTTGACTCTGTTCCAGGTATTCGAGGTTGGGCTATTGGGTGTATTTCTTTTAGCCGAAGGTTGTTGAGGAGGTGAAGTGTCCATAGCTGGTTCGAGCGAGATAATTTTCAGGTCTAATAATAGTCTTTCTCCTTCTTGGAAATTGTGTGCTACATGGTTTCTGCCGTTGTAATTGAATTTTAGGGCGAATGGGAAGGCCCATTTATATTTGATGTCCTTTTTAATGAGGGCAGACAATAGTGGTTTCATCGTTCTCCTCTTCTGAATGGTGTAGGGCAGGGATCCTCAATTTATGGCCCTCCAGCTGCCGCGGAACCACAAGTCCCACGAGGCATTGTAAAACTCTGACATTCACAGACATGACTAGGGCATGATGGGAATTGTAGTTCCCGAACAGCTGGAGGGCCGCAGCCCGAGGACCCATGGTGTAGGGAGAGATGTCTGAAAATATTTGTATTGTTGCACCTTGGTATTGAAGATTTTCTTGTTGTCGAGATTTTTTCATCACTTCGTCCTTGGTGGAGTAATAATGTGGTTTCACTATCACATCTCTTGGCAAGCCATCTTTTCTCAGAGGGCCTAGGGATCTATGTGCTCTGTCCAGTTCCATTTTGTGAATGGGCATGGATGGGATCAGGATTTTGATGATGTCCTGTATTGCTGAGTGCACATCTGTGGTGGATTCAGGTAGCCCCCTAAGCCTGAAATTATCCCTCCTCGATCTGTTCTCCAAATCGTCTATTCTGGCTTGTGCCGCCTCCAGTTGTTCTTGCATGTGTTGTAGGTGGTCAGTATTTTGTTCGATTTTTGAGACATTGATATCCAGTTTCCGTTCTATAGATTCGATCCTGTTTCCGATGCTCTGAAAGTCGGCCCTGATGTCCTTAGTGATTCTCTCGGCATTTTGAGCCAAGCCCCTATCCAGCATTTCCGAAATTCTGTTGAATAGGTCAGTGACATTAAAGGAGGGTTCAGGAGAGCGTTCAGTATTTGCATGGATATATATAGGGTTTTGAGAAGAGATCTCAGGAGGGGTTAAGTGACCCGACATTGTAGGTATCATTCCTTCTTTTACAACAGACGAATATAGAGCAGTATGTGTTGTAGAATCTGATGGAGGAGGTGCTGAAATGGCTAGCAAGTGAGATGAGATTTGTTTGACAGACATAGAATTTTCTGTAATTTACAGCGTGCGTGTCTGAAGTATGGAGTCCATGTTTTTGATAGAATCCTCGACGGCTAAAATTTTATTCGTATTTTTGTTCTTCTTGCTACGCTTTCCCTTCATGTGCTGAGGGTGTGTCAGAGTATTTACACCCACAGGAGACAAAGCAATATGAATCTTAGGTTTAGCAGCTTATTAGGTATCCTGTGTCAACCTTTTAGGAGGAGCATGATATTTTAATGCTCAGTTCATACCCAGGATCTGATATTTGTAGTCAGACAGTAGGAGTTGAAAAGATCCTTTTTAATTTGATACCATATTTAGTGTGGTAAGTGGATGACATGGCAGTATAAGAGGAGGGTCAAAGTTCCTTAATTTCTGTCAGCTGACATATGACGGTGAGTGGAGGGTTTTCCCTAAGTCGCCACCATGAGAGTGCCCATACAAAGGGTTATATTAAGTGTGTAAAGATTAAGGCAGGATATATATACAGCAGATGGATGAAAGTTTTCCTCTCCAGACTGCAGCCCTCCTTTGGTGTATAGTCCTTCAGAACAAATTCTTAGGCCTCGTACACACGAGCAGACAGATTTGTTCAAATCTGTCCGTCCGACAGATTTGAACAAATCTGTCTGCTGGGATTTTGGTTTGCTCGCGTGTACACACGAGCAAACCAAAAACCCCGCCAGCAGACGGCGCGCTGACGTGTCGGTGACGTGGTGGTGACGTTGACGCCGCAATGTCACCTCACCAGGAAGTAAAACACTTCCGCGCATGCGCCGAATCCATTCGGCGGCGGAGCGGCGGCGGTGCGGGACGACATGTCTGCTGGTAAGTGTACTAACCAGCAGACATGTCGGGCGGACGGATTCCCACCCGATAGATTTCAAAGCATGCTTTGAAATCTGTCGGGTGGCCAAATCCGTCGGCTCGGCCGTACACACGATCGAATCTGTCTGCTGAAACGGTCCAGCGGACCGTTTCCAGCGGACAGATTTGATCGTGTGTACGAGGCCTAAGAGGCTGAGGTGGGAGCTTAACAGGAGTGGAGTTATATACAGGGGGTCTTGTGAGGTGACTGTGAGGTAACCTCTGGTTTCCTGACCCTGGGTATTGTTTCCAAACAAATCTAGGTTGCAGGTGGAAACTCACACAAATGTCCCTGTATGAGAATCTTGAGTCTCTTAGTGAAACGTCAAATGTCAGGAGATTTTAACCCTCTGTTCTGTTGCTGTGATATAGGCAGGTGTAGGCGCAATTCAGGGGGTTCTCAAAATGGGGGAGGGCACCTGAGGGAAAGGACCATGACCAGTGCTATCTACCCCTGGTAAGTCTCTATCCTGGGGTTGCTCCTGTATCCTATCACTCGTTTTGATTTTTTTAATATTCTATCCGCTGACTCAGTGAGGAATAGATGAAATTCCAGCTTGGCTTTGTCTAGTCGCAATCTGGATTTTGCTGAAAAGCCATATGACAGGAGTTGAAATTTGTCTCCAGGGTATGGTACATGGTTTTCCTTTCTCTATTACATAAATTAGCTTGGCGTAAACATATACCCGGGAGAACAGGTTTATGGGCTTTCCATAAAGTAGTTGGTGAAATATCCGGAGTGGAATTGAATTTAAGGTACTCCCGCAGTGCAGTTTCATTATTCTGTTTATATATTGGGTTTTTGAGCAAAAAGTCTTTAAGCAGCCATGTGGCGTCACGCGCTTTCGGCATTGTAAATGCTATGGTATTGAAGACTGCACTATGGTCAGACCATGGGTCGATTAGGACGGTGCCATTGCCGACATTTGTTGCAAATGCAGCCGATTTGAGATGCGATTTGACATGTGAAAAACGTTTAAATGAATCCGCGCTGAGGTGTCGGGTAAGGGTTGCTGCCTCCCTGTAGTGCCCCGATGAAGAGTGCACTTGCAGAGCACATTTTAATTACTTCCCTACGGGGGTATTCCACTTCACCTCAGTTATTCCATCCAGAATAATATTGAGGCCAATAGTCACGTCATAGGAACATCTCCATCCATTGTTTGCCAGAAAAAGGATACCTCATTGCCAAAAGGAATATAGGCGCCCCTGACGGCAACATATATTTTGGGGGGCTCACACCTCATGTGATCTAGCCCTCATATAAGATACCCGACATATAACATCTGTTCCTGGGTTTATATTACTCACCTTCAACCCCCCCCCCCCTCATACCATAAGAGAGGGCAGTGCCACTTTACCCTTTTCTAAACATCATGGCCCAGATTCACAAAGCACTTACGCCGACGTAAATCATGTTACGCCAACGTAAGTGCAAATGTGCGGTGACGTATGTGTGCGCCAGACCCACAAACCAATATGCGCCCAAAAACAATTGGCATTCACCTACTGCAGGCAGTCAAAGATGGCCATGGTATGTTCAGCCTGCTGGTTGAGGCACTGTTGCATTGCGGCTGCGGTGCCCTGCACAGCCACTGTGCACTCAGCCTGTGTCTTTTCCAAAGACCCGACAAAGGAGGCCAGGCTGTCAGCCACTCTGTGAAGGTCGCTGGCAATGTCTGCCATGTGGCGTGTCTGGCGTGCCTGATCCCTCTCCAGCCCTTCTTGGATGGATCCGGCTACACCCCTGGTCTTGCTCAGAGCCTTCCTGGGAGATATAGATGGTTGTGTCCGTCTGGATGGGGTGGCCCTCGGGGGGTTCCTCTGGCTGGGGTAGCCCTTGAAGGCATTCCTCTGGCCGGGGTGGCCCTTGAAGGCATTCCTCTGGCCGGGTGGCCCTCGGGAGGGTCCCCTGATGGGCGTCGAGGTCGTTAGGAAGTCCACCGTCTCGGAGGGTCTGGCAGAGATGGTATCCTCATCGAGGTACAGGCATTGCTCCTGTTGTATGTCCACCTGCTCCTCCACAACAACCTCAAGAGCACATGTGTGGGCACTCCACTCCACTGTTGCTTTGTGGCTTCCCAGGGGGTCAGACTGAGGAAGATGTTCCTTGGATGGCGTGGGTCGTCCAGAGGCAGATGATGGCCCAGCTTCCTCCAGCACATGTTTGAATGACACACAGCATTCTCATGTTGGTGGACCCACATGTTTCCCTGCACCCCCTCACATGCTCCCCACCGGATAGGGGATGAAATATACTTACCTCTCCTCAAGTCCTGTTCGCTGGAGTCAACTCCCTCCAGGCCCTCCACCTGTTCAAGGCAGCTGGCTATAACCTCCTCTTCAGCTGTCAGCTTTACAGTCATAGCTGATCCGCCTCCCATGCCCCTGAGGTGCCTTTTCATCTTGGCCAGCTTCTCCCTGACACGCCGACGCATGTCGTTTAATTTTTTTCTAGACGTCCTTCCAGGTCCTGGTTTCATGTTTAGCTCCAGGGTCACCTTCAGAAGGATCTCTAACTTCCTGGCCTTGCTGGACCTCCCGCTCTGTGCGCCATGGAGGTAGGCGTCATATTTTGCAATGGCCGAGGTCAGGATCGCCCTCTCATCCACAGAGAAGTTCTTCTACCTCTTCTCCCTGTCAAACTCACTGTCTGACATGTTGGCTCAGATTACAAAAGCACATCTGCACAAGGGAACACGTCTGCACCAGGGAACACAAGCTGGCGTACTTTTGCACTGGACATGCGTCTGGCTGGGCTTACTTATGTTCTCGGTGTATGCGGTGGGCCGGCGTATCTTAGGCGGTTATGCCGGTGTGGTTGTGAGCAGGTGCAGAGGGGTGCTGTGCATGCGTCCACATCACGGCACATGTGCAGTTCGTGATACGCCCGGCGTAAAACACTGCACCCTCGAAACCTATGCCCTGCTGACGCAGCGTTGGGAGCAATAGCTTGCTGAATGCAATGCTTGCCTCTCCACGCTACGTTGGCGTGGCGTATGCGTATGCGCTACGGCGGCTTAATGTGCGCCCACACTCTGTGAATCTGGGCCCATATATTTTTGCATTATTCACTTACCTCACTTGTTTTTGAATAATTATTGACCACTTATTTTTGGATGATACCAAAAACCCAATATATTATTAGCGCCTCACTTTATATTTTATGATTACAAGTATGGTGTCCTAAAAAAAATGTATAAAGATATGTGAAAAATATGTATGAAAAAAGCGAAAAAAATGTGAGAAAATGTGAAAAGTGAAAAAATTATAATAATAATATTTGTATATTTTAATGAGTGTTATGTATGTATAAAGATACACAAACAACATAGTAAATGAGTATGTTGCATGTGTAAAAAAAAAAAAAAAAAGATACATAATCTTATACCCACAGTTGATCCAGAGGAAGGCAAAACACCTTGCAGCAAAGCATGATCTAATTTGCTCCAGCAGGGGAACAAATTTCTTCTTGATCCCCAGAGAGGCAATCGAATACTCCCTGGATAAACTTTACCTATAAATGTTAAACGCAGGTCAAAATCTTTTATCACAAAAAGAAAGGCAGCCCATTAGCCTTTTTTTTGGTCAACCAGCTGGTTGAATGAAGAAAAATTTCAAAATGTCCCCATTCACACATTTGAGGTGGATTGAGGACTCCTCCCCACTGTACCTTTTTTCTGACAGTGGGGAGACCTCCCCACTATCAGAATACATTGAACAGTGCTGTCGGTTATAGCTAACAGCACTAATTGAACGGCAAGGGTAGTTATACAGAAGTCGTTCAGTAGATCAACTTCTGTAAATCCCCCCTGCCCATATGTGGATCAAAATTCGGCCAGTTCATTTAATTGATGTATGGCCTTACACTTCAGCTTGAGGGACAGTTGTCAATGATCACCTTAAGCGTCAGGTTCTTATGGCAGTGAGCCCTTGTAGAAGGCCAAATTTGTGTTCCCTATGGTGCTGAGTCTAATCTCCAGCCTGCTTCATCACTAGGGCCCTTGATGGTGGGGTTGGACTTGCAACAGACCAGAGCCAGACCAGAGCCAGGTCGTGGCCCCCCGGTACTCCCATCTGAAGACCCGAAGGCCACTCACGTGTACAGAGTACGATGGCAGGAAACAGAAGAGGATCTGGGAAATAAGCCTAGGTCGGGGTACACGGCAGGCAGGCAAAAATGATAGACAAAGCCAGGGTTGGTGCACGGGAAGTCAGATATGGAAGTAATACGTGGGAAAGCAGGAGCACAGAGCGTCTATATAGAGAAGCAGACTGGGAGGCGGACCAGAAAGTGATAGAAGGTAAAGGGATATAAATCCACATTGGAGAAGGGGACGCCCATAGGTGAATATAGAAGCCAGCAGCACATGTAAGTAGAACCACAGGTCCTGCAGATCCACTGCAGCAGGGAGGTAAGAATTTCACAAACGGGAAACTGCAGGCTTAACCGTGACATTACGTTTGATGCTTTCCATACACATGGCAGTTTTCTATTTATTTCAAATGAATTTTAACCAAAAAACTGACAACTGCTTAAGATAATGTATCACTAGCAGCTGATGTATTTATATCCTGATGATATTGGTAGTTTCCCTTGAGTTGTTTAGTAATTTCTGAAATCAAAAGCTAATTGAAATTATTTACTAGAAAATGGCCAGTGTGTATGGCCAACACGATAGTCGTTGATCTGTCCTTTTCAGAGCTTTCACAGTGTCTGGTAATGTGAGTGCCTAACAGCATTAATCAGCAGGTGCCTGTGATTACCTACATTCTCCTCAACCTAAGTGCTCTTGTATTGAATGCTGTTAGGCACTCAGGATTGGGAGACAGGGAATAAGATCAGGCTTAACAGAGAAGCAATTGTCTCAGGTCAGGTGACCTCTGATACTCAAGCTGAAAAATCATGCTCACATGAAACAAGCAAACCTGAGTAAGCTTTTATAAATCCTTCTCATTTAAGAATGTTTAATCAAAATTTGAGAATCAAGATCATAACATAGACTTATGCCTCGTATACACGATCGAAAATTCCGACAGCAAAAGTCTGATGTGAGCTTTTGAACGGAAATTCCGACCGTGTGTATGCTCCATTGGACTTTTACTGTCAGAATATCTGCCAGCAAAATATTGAGAGCTGGTTCTCAAATTTTCAGACGGAAAAAAATCCTATCGGAAAATCCGATTGTCTGTAGCAATTTCAACGTGCTAAATTCTGATGCATGCTTTGAAACAATTTGACGCATACTCGGAAGCATTGAACTTCATTTCCTCATTGTAGTGTTTTTAACATTTTTTTTTTATTTATTTCAAAAGTTTTATTATTATTATACTCAAAATACAATGTAGTAACATCAAGTACGTTGAAGTCCAGGTGCAGAATCGCGGGCGCAGCCGCATTATCTTAACAACAGTAAATAGAAATAACATTACAAGGTTAACAATCGGGCATAACCGTATAGGCTTTAAAAAGAGCAAAGTCTAAACAAGTGTACCATCAAGAGGCAGTAATATAGAACATTATAACCTTTCAGGGTATGAAAAAGGGTATGAATAGCCGGGGCCGAGGATGGGAGATAGTGCACATAACAAAAGGGTGTGTCAGATTATTTGTGAGGGTAGATTGGGGAAATAAGGAAATATGTCCGGCAGTGAAAATGGGGTTGAGCAATCCTAGGGGGGCGGTAAGTGTGTAGGGCAGCTAGGGGAATTGGTGATGGTCAATTCGATATATAGGATGTGACAGTCCAGATGGGGTCTCGTTCAGAAGCAGTACACGGTTAGTGGGATGATTAATGGTAGGGAGGGGGCTGGTCCGGGAAGGGATCTGGAAGGGACGGGTGTGGGGGAGAGGGTGGGGGAACATCAGGGGTACTCGGACAGTGCCTCACCACAGCTCTCGGATATTGTCTAAGGGATGATTGTTTTATATTGATCTGTCGTGATGAAGTGGAGCCAACAAGACCAGATTTCCGTGTATTTGTGTGGTGTGTCGTGGGCCTGGTGTATTAGCTGTTCCATCTCTGCCATCTTGTGTATGCGTCCGAACCATTCTGACAGGGTGGGGGGTTCAGTAGACTTCCATTTTGTTGGGATACAGAGTTTCGCTGCATTAACGAGGTGCATCGCCAAAGATCGTCTGTATGTTTTCGAGGTAGTGCTGGAGTGGTGAAGCAGAAACTGCGCCGGTGAAAAGTCGAGGTCGTAAGTGGTGATGTGGAGAATCAAGCGTTGAACCTCCTTCCAAAAAGATTGCAGTTTGGGACACGACCACCAGACGTGTAATAGTGAGCCGTTCTCTACTTCACATCTCCAGCACTTCGGGGAGACAGAGGGAAAAATGTTGTGAAGTCTTAGGGGGGTCTTATACCAGCATGAGAATACTTTAAAGGAGTTTTCCTGTACGTGGACATTCACCGTTCCCTTGTGTATACATGAATAGATGTTTTCCCATTCTCTGTCAGTGAGGTCAATGGAAAGGTCAGCCTCCCATTTTTGGCTGGCCCAATTAAGTTTTGGCCTCTGGTGCACAAATAGCATTGCGTATATGGAGGAGATTAAGTGTGTGAGAGGGGGGTCATGTAGACAAAGTTCTTCAAAAGGGGTGAGTGAACGGGACCAGGTGGTTATCGGGTCGGATCGGATGAAAAAGTTTCTAAGTTGGACGTAGGTCCAAAAGGGAAATGTGCCATTCAACATAGTCGCTGCAAGCGTTTCATAAGGGATAAGTTGGCCAGCGTTAAAAAAATGTTCAGCGCGGATATGACGATGGGGCCATGTATCTCGCAAGAAAGTAGGGGAGAGCCCCGGGCGAAAGTCAGGGTTTTGTCTAAGTGGGGTCAACGGTCCCCAGACAGAAGAGATGTGGTGTTTAGCACAGGAGTCTCGAAAGGAGTTCAGTGTGGGATGGATGATGGGGTGTGTACGACAGGGTGTGGAATTCTGCGCCGATTTGATCCAGGGAGCTTGGGAGAGTGGTGTAGAAAGGAATGAGTGTTCCAGGCGTACCCACGCCTTTGTGTCCAAGTGCACATTCCAGTCTACTACCCTAGCTAGGTGACAGGCCTGGTGGTATTTGTGAAGGTCCGGCAGGCCAATGCCGCCCTTGAGTTTAGGTATAGTGAGTCTGGCATGGCTAAGTCTTGGTCGGAGTCCGCCCCAAATGAAGTCAGAGCAAGCTCTTCGTAGTGTGGAGAAGAAGGCGTTGGGAACCTTAATCGGGACCGTCTGCAGCAGGTATAAAATTCGGGGTAATATATTCATCTTGATTGCGGCCGCTTTGCCGAACCAAGAGAAAGGCCGCATAGACCAGTGTTTAAGGTCTTTTAGTATGAGTTGGAGTAATGGGATATAGTTGGTACAATATAGGTCGTCCAGGGAGGAAGGGAGTTGGATACCCAGGTATGTGATCGAGCGGGCGTTCCATTTGAATGGAAAGTTGGTTTGGCATTGCGTGCAGATATCAGAGGGGAGAGTAACATTAAGGGCAGTGGATTTGGAGAAGTTTATTTGTAAATTAGCTAGGCGATTAAAGGTATGGAGATCCGCGAGAAGATTCGGGATGGACGTGAGAGGGTCCGATAGGAAGAGAAGGACATCGTCGGCGAAGGCCGCTACCTTGTAGTTTTGGTGGTTGATGTCAATTCCCTTGATGTCTGGGTTGTCTCTGAGGCGTCTTAACATCGGCTCGAGAGTGAGGATGAAAACTAATGGGGAGAGGGGGCATCCTTGTCGGGTCCCGTTTGAGATGGAGAAGGCGCTCGACAGGTGGCCATTGACACGGACCCTGGCAGTGGGGTTCGTGTATAGTACGAGGATAAAATGAAGCATACGCGGGGGAAGGCCTAGGAAACGCAGGGTTTCTGACATGTAATCCCAGGCCACTCTATCGAACGCCTTCTCCGCGTCAAGTGAGAGGAGAAAGCCTTGTTTGTGGTGTGATGTGAGCCAATGGTGAATAGAGATGGCCTTGAGGGTGTTGTCCCTCGCTTCTCTGCCAGGGACAAAACCTACCTGGTCTAAATTAACAATTCGGGGCAGGAGGGGGAGAAGTCTATTGGCAAGTATTTTTGCATACCACTTGATGTCTACATTCAACAGGGAGATAGGTCTGTAGTTTGAGACCTCAGATGCGTCTTTCCCCGGTTTAGGTATGACCGCAACATGCGCCATGAGCATGTCTCTAGGGGGAGTGATAGGATCACTAAATGAATTGAAGGTCGAAATGAAAAGGGGAGTCAGGAGGTCTGCATAGGTCCTATAGTATCCAACCGTCAATCCGTCTGGGCCGGGGCTCTTTCCAGGTTTCATTTGTTTTAGTGCCATTTTTGCCTCCTCAACAGTTAGTGGGGCAGCTAGTTTCTGAGACCTATCAGGAGGGATGGGTGCAGGGCAGTATCTGGATAAAAAGTCTTTGATTGCTTGTTGTCTGGAAGGAGATTGAGAGTCAGGGGTGGATCCAGTGGGAGTTATGTTGTAGAGCTTAGTGTAGTACTTAACAAACTGTTCAGCTATGTCAGGGGTGGAGTTCAGTTTGCGACCTGTTGAGTCGTTCAAGGAGTGAATTGTCGTGGAGGCTCTTTTGGCTTGTAAGGCTCTTGCCAGTAGTTTACCTGCCTTATTGCCATATTCATAAAAAGTCTTTTGGGAGAGTACAAATTTACGTTTAAGTTCTATTCCCAGAAGGTCTAGTAATTCCTTTCTTGATTGCGTGAGGGCCTGGAGGGTGACGAGGGCTTGGGAAAGTTTATGTGATTTTTCAAGGCGTTGAATCCGGGTAGTAAGGTCTAGGAGATGTTTTCGTTTTTCTCTGTAACGCTTGGCTGCAGCAGCTATTAGCGTTCCCCGAACAACACATTTGTGCGCTTCCCAGTTTATAAGCGGGGAGGTGTCAGTGGGCTTATTTTCTGAAAAAAATTGTTGGATAGTGGTCTCGGTGTCTCGGGCGGTGGTCGGGTCTGTGAGTAGAGAGTGGTCTAATGTCCAGGATCGTGAGTGAGAGCGTTTTTCTGGGAAAACCAGGGTGACAGAGACGGGATGGTGGTCAGAGAGGAACATGGGCTCGACGGAGGAGCAGTGAAGGAGGGGGAGGTCATGTTGGGATAGAAAGAGGTAGTCAATCCTGGAATATCTGTTGTGGGGTGCAGAAAAGTGGGTGAAGTCTTTACCGTCAGGGTGGAGGGTACGCCAGGTGTCATGTAATGAGAGAGCCTGGAGTTGGGCCTTAATAGATCTGAGAGCTGCATACGTGAGGGAGGAAGTCCCTGTAGAAGTGTCTTGGAGTGGATGGAGAGGGACATTAAAGTCTCCTCCAAAGATGAGCATACCTTTCTGGAAGGCAATTAGGGAGGTCGTGACTTTCCGAAAGAAAGCAACCTGATGGGAGTTGGGGGCGTCACTGTGCGGCCATATAGTGTCCCTTTAACAAAAATGTACCTGCCCTCTGTGTCTGCTAGCGTGTCAGTGTGTTGAAAGGGGCAGTGTCTGGCCACAAGGATCGAGACTCCCTTCGATTTAGACGCAGAGTTAGTAGCATGGAAGGCAGATGGGTAACGATAGTTGTGAAGTTTGGGAATGGTGTCAGTGCAGAAGTGTGTTTCCTGAAGGAAGGCAAGGTCAACTTTGTTGCGGTGTAACGTATGGAGGAGCTGGGAACGGCGTTCAGGGATGTTTAGACCACGGATGTTGAGCGAGGTCAGCTTGACAAGGGTCTTGTTAGTGGTTGTGGGGGTGTTCATCATTGCAGGTGGAGTAGGTGCAGTACATTGTAGTGTTTTATGTCACCAAGTTTTTGACGGACGAAAGTTCAGAGAACTTTTGTGTGACCGTGTGTATGCAAGAGAAGCTTGAGCGGAATCTGATCGTGTGTACGGGGCATTAGAAATGTGAAGCTGTTGATTAGCATGTAAACCAATAGTCTCGTAAATCAGAACAGTGCTGGGTGGGTGGACACGGAACCTCTTACCATACCTGCACACTATGGCCAACTTACCTTACCTTACCTTACCTTACCATTTAGTTTGCCCTCCTCCAGTGATGGCAGGTCCATGCTCACCCCCATATTCTCTTCTTCTGCTCCAGCTTTTTATTTTTTTGGCCTTTGGAAGGCCTGTAATGACATAACTCCCAATTATGTGCTGAAGTATCATTATCCCAACAACCGGTCTACTCTCAGTATCTAGTTGCAAAGAGTGTACTTTGCACTGTGCATGTGTCACAGGTAAACAAGAAAAATCAAATAAACGAGGACATCAGTTTTTATGGCATAAAAGGCATAAAAGGTATACAAAGTCTCTTCTATCAAAAATCTATACCACCTTGCAAATGTATCCCTCACTTTAGTTTTCCCTCACTTTAGCTCTATTGCGCGAATCGCCGTACCGGTACGGCACTTGTGTAATAACTGTTGCAGTTGCACATGCGTGTCATTAATACAGGGATCAATGACTAGTTTTACCTCTGATCACTGTAATAATAACACTGGTCCCAAAAAAGTATCAAAGGTGTCCGATCTGTTTTTTTTTTTTTTATATATATATTTTTAGGGATAAAGTAACACAGTGCTGTTTTACAAAAAAAAGCCTGGTCATTAAGGTGGCAAATCCTTCTGGGCTGAAGTGGCTAAATGAAGCCACAGGACCGGCTGTTTTGGCAGATACAGCTAATCACCCACAGAGGCAAGTGCTGCGGGACCAGTGGGGTGGGGAGAGTGTACAATGTTAATTCACCTTTACATTTTTGGTGAAAAAGACCACCCCACGTACATCTACTGTGGCAGGGTGGCTGCTGTGTGCTGGATCACGTATCTGGTGGGGTAATGCGAGCGCCAGCAACAAATAATACAGAGCTCTGTACAGTGACAGGTGCTTTTGCTGTTTTTTTATTCCTGCAAAGCAAGGAAAAAAACAACAAGATCACTTAAAAGCAGCACATATAACACACATTACACATTGTTAGGCACACAACTGTGTGCCTACCCTTTGATTGCCCCTAGACGTTAACCCCTTCCTAGCCAGTGCCATTAGTACAGTGACAGTGTACAGTATTAGCACTGATCACTGTTTTTGAGTGAGTGAGTGAGTGAGTGAGTGAGTGAGTGAGTGAGTGAGTGAGTGAGTGAAAAAATTTATATAGCGCACGACATGCAAACTAAATCGCCTCTGGGCGCTTGGTGTCCATTTCTCAGAAGAGCTGGTTTTGAGCTTTTTCCTGAAGGCCAGGTGGTTCTCCTCCAACCGAATGCTGGTTGGTAAGGCGTTCCATAGTCCAGGACCTTGGATCGCAAATCTTCTTTCTCCTTTGGACTTGTATCTGGCTTTGGGTATCTGGAGTAGATTTTGGTCGGGTGATCGCAGAACGCGATTGGGGTTGTGAGCTTTTAGTTTTTCGCATAGATATTGGGGGGCATTTCCCAGAATACACATATGCATCAGACAGAGTGCTTTGAAAGTCTCTGGAGACAATCCCCGGTTGCTGCACTGGAGTCTAGCCCTACAATTTTACACTGCAATACCGCCCAGGCAAGCAGAACGGCAATGCGGATGGGCTTTCCCCGTCAAACCGACTTAGAAGTATAATTTTGACCTGGACATCCCCTAGCCAACCCGGCAGGGTCTTGGCGGGTATGCCGACCCATGGAACGAAGGGAGAGTATTGTGAAGAAAATAGACTTTATTCTGGATTTTCTCATAGGGCCAGATTCAGCAAGACTTGCGCTGGAGTAATTCGATATGCGCCGCGTAACTGTGATTATGCACCGTCGTTTCTATGTGGCCGTACCCACCAAACTAGATGCGACAGAAAACGGGCCATTTCCGATCGGCTTAACTTTCCGACGCCAGAGTCTCGTCAGCGCATAATTTCGCTTGGCGCATCAGTCGCGCCTATTGATTTCCCCTGCAAATATGCAAATGAGGGAGATTTCCCGATTCGCGAACGGATTAGCACCATACGCTGGCTACATGCGCCGTGCGTATCTCGTCCGTCCGGCGCAAAGTTATTTCTACAAATAGCTGCTTTATCTTTACTCCAGACGGCCTCAGGTCAGCAGGAGAGCAGCTACAGCAGCAGCGTTACCGACGAAACTAGCAAGCTGAACAACCACACTTGCAAGGACAACACATCTGTGTGCCAACATGCCAGGGGCAGTCGTGGTCCTAGCACTAATACTGGGTCCCTCGCTACGGAGGAGGCAGGCACGTGAGAGGATATACCGCACGCGCATGAGCCTCTTTGGCATGGGTGATGAGGAGGTGTATCGCCTCTTCAGATTCAGCCCTGATGCAATACTTGAACTAACCACAACCTTGCAGGAGGACATCACCAGCAAGACACACCGCTCACAAGCAGTGCAGCCACTGGTGAAGGTACTGGCAACACTTCATTTCCTTGCAAGTGGATCATTCCAGCGTACAAGTGGAGTGGTGGCTGGGATGTCACAGTCCTCCGTGAGCAGATGTGTGCACCAGGTTGTCCCTGCAATCCTCAGACGCATGTCCAACCAGTTCATCAGACCCACCACTGAGGAGCTGCGGCTGAAGGCAATGACAGATTTCTACAGAATTGCCAGATTCCCACGCACTGTGGGGGCCATTGATTGCACACATGTGGCCCTTCAGCCCCCCAGTGCCATAGAGCACATATACCGCAATCGGAAGCATTGGCATTCCATCAACGTACAGGTGATAGCCGATGCCCAACGCCTCATATGGCACGTCCGTGCCAAACACCCCGGGTCCAGCCATGACAGCTTCATATACCGTCAGAGTCCCATCCCAGCAGAATTCGAACAGAACATGTATGGGGACAGCTGGCTGGTTGGTGAGTGACATGGGTGGCAGGCATGACTATCCCCTCCCGTGATGCACATCACAAGGGGCACATGCATGACTAACATCCTCCTGTCTTTTCCCTTCCAGGTGACTCTGCATATGCACTGGGACCCCATCTCATGACTCCTTTCCGGAACCCCCAAACCAGAGGAGAGAGAAAATACAATGAAGCACACATCAAAACCCGTGCAGTGGTGGAGCAAACATTTGGGCTCCTGAAGTCCCGTTTCGCTGCCTGGATAAGTCCGGGGGGACACTATTGTATTCCCCTACCTTTGTGTGTCAGATCATCGGTGCATGTTGCATTCTGCACAACTTTGCTATGAGAAAAGGCCTGGAGATTGAAATGCGTGATGACCTGACCCCCCAACCAGACAGCCCCCCCCCTTCCAGAGGAGACCCATTCAGCTGATGGACGAGCAGTCAGGAGGGTCCTCGCCGTAGGCATCTTTGGACAATAAACCAAAACATTAATCACACAGACAATGCACGCGTGTACACCACTGATGTCCCTATATCACACACACCACATGCACATCGCATTGGATTAGCCCAAGTCCAGCATGTAGGACTTGGGAGCAGCAACGCCAGCGTCAAGGCCCCAATGATGTCACTGTCCATTCATACACCTTTCACACGTCATTCATACAGCCGTGGGGTTAACTTCACCACCACGGCCGAGGGTGACACCCCTTACTGGCAGGAGTGCCACCCCCTCACATTCACACACCATTCACACTGTCCCCTGCACTCCTGACCGTGTGCAGTTAAAAATAAAATAAATATCTCATAACTTGAGTAATGAAAAAATAAAACAAAAACTCATAACCTGAGTAATAAAAAAGAAAAATAATATAAACCAAAAAAAAAAAAAAAATCCCTCATCTGGGCTGACGGGGGCTCCTCCTTGGGGGCACTCTCGGGCTCCTCAGCTGCCTGGAGGGAGTGGGTGGGGGTGGGGGGGCATCTGGAGGAGGCTGATCCCCGGGTGGGCCACTCCTGGTAGCTGTTGGGTGCCTGCCCTCCAAGGCCACGGCAATCCGGCTGAGATACAGGTTGGTCTGGGCCTGCATCCTCAGCTGGCGGGTGATATTATGCCGCTGGGCACGCTGCCGCTGCCTCCCCTCCTTCCGGATGGCAGCTGTGTTGTCTTGGACGGCTGCTGTCAGGTGCCGTACATCAGCCTGCACCTCCCCCAGGCTGGTGACAACGTCCTGCACACCACTGGGTAGCTGCGACATGGAGCCCAGGCTGTCAGCGACCCGCTCCAAGTGGGCAGCAATCTCCCCCATCTGCTGTGTTTGTCTGGCGTGGTCCAACACCACCTGCTCCTCGACCATATCACACACCCCCCTGGTCTCACGGGTTGCCTTCCTGGGGGCAGGAGAAGGTTGTCCCCGTGGGGATGTAGTCGCCCTTGAGGGGCTACCGAGGATGGGGGAGGGGATGACAGAGGGCCCTGCAGAGGAGGAGGACTCCTCCAACAATAAAATAAAGTCCTGTTCAGAAACAGGCTCCTCCACAACCATCTCTGCAGAGGTGGTGTGGGCACTCTCCTCCACCTCGGTGTCTCCAGCACCCAGGGCCTCGTCATCAGGATCCCGTTGGGAGGTTGGGGTGGACTGGCCGGCAAGAGATGATGGCCCAGCTCCGTCATCTGTGGATGACACAAAGTAGACACATGTTGGTGGTCCCACACACTTGGCACATGTACCCCCCCCCCACATGCAACACACCAAATAGGGTATAAAAAACACTTACCTGTCCTGGAGCCTTCCTCCACGGAGTCATATCCAGGGACCCCCTCCAACTGCTCCCTGTCCAGGCAGCGGGCGACCACCTCCTCCTCCGTGGTCAGGCTGACCGGACATGGGGGTCCACCACCTGTGCCCCTCTCATGGCTCCTAATGGTGGCCACCTTGCCACGGACCTTGCGCCGCAGGTCGTTGATCTTTTTTTGAATGTCGCCAGCAGTCCGGGTGGAGTACCCCAGCACATTCACCCTACTGGCAATGGTGTCCAGGATGCCCTGCTTCCTCTCCCGGCTGTTCTTACGACTTTTTTTCCCATGGAGGAAATCATTAAAGGTCTCCATAGCGGAGATTCTAACTGACACCTCCTGGGAGTTAAAATTGAGATTCCTCCTCTCTTTGGGGGTAGCGGGAGCAGCCATCACTGAGCAAAAGTAAATTCCCTGGGGTGGGGGGAAACGGAAATACTTTTGCGCCGGAATGGCGCTTCCGCTGGCGCTTTTATACGCGCAACGGAACACATTGCGCTGACGTTTCCCGTGAAGTGGTGCCGACGGAAGTTGTGAGCATGCGCACAAGGGGGCGAGTGGAGCCTCACTCACTGCGCATGCTCCGTGGATGATGCGCTGAACGTAAGCCTCTGCGCTGGGCTCCGCCCATCATTTACATATGATCACACCCACTTCCACTTGCGTCGGGTTACGCCAGCGCATTATCGTTACTCTGGCGCAAGTTTACGCGCAAGTGCTATGTGAATAACAGTACTTGCTCCGAAAGTGTCGGCGGAGTAACGTAAATGAGAAACGTTACTCCAGAGTAAAGATTCTCCCATCTACCTGAATCTGGCCCATAGACTCTGTTTGTTTTTTAAGAACCCCTGGACCGATCTGGGTGAAATTTGGATATGTTGGTCCCCCAGATCGGGGCTATCAGGGGATATGTAATGGCAGGGATACCAGGGTGTTCTCTGCCTGGAGATAATTTGTTTATTCCTTAAACTGATCTCAATATCTCAATGTGTCATGTAAATGATATTTAGTCTGTCTCTCAAGAAGCGTTCATTGTGTGAATTTCTATTGTTTAGCAGGTGAGAAGTTCTTACCTCTGAATCACCTCGCCTGGGCAAATGACCAGTAATTAACTCATGTGGATTCTATCGGAGACAGATGCCTGTCTCCTAAATGTATGGCCTTACACTTCAGCTTGAGGGACAGTTGTCAATGATCACCCTAAGCGTCAGGTTCTTATGGCAGTGAGCCCTTGTAGAAGGCCAAATTTGTGTTCCCTATGGTGCTGAGTCTAATCTCCAACCTGCTTCATCACTAGGGCCCTTGATGGTGGGGTTGGACTTGCAACAGACCGGAGCCAGGTCGCGGCCCCCAGGTACTCCCATCTGAAGTTCCGAAGGCCACTCACGTGTACAGAGTACGATGGCAGGAAACAGAAGAGGATCTGGGAAATCAGCCTAGGTCAGGGTACACAGCAGGCAGGCAAAAATGATAGACAAAGCCAGGGTTGGTGCACGGGAAGTCAGATATGGAAGTAATACGTGGGAAAGCAGGAGCACAGAGCATCTATATATAGAGAAGCAGACTGGGAGGTGGACCAGAAAGTGATAGAGGGTAAAGGGATATAAATCCACATTGGAGAAGGGGACGCCCATAGGTGAATATAGAAGCCAGCAGCACATGTAAGTAGAACCACAGGTCCTGCAGATCCACTGCAGCAGGGAGGTAAGAATTTCACAAACAGGGAAACTGCAGGCTTAACCGTGACATTACGTTTGATGCTTTCCATACACATGGCAGTTTTCTATTTATTTCAAATGAATTTTAACCAAAAAACTGACAACTGCTTAAGATAATGTATCACTAGCAGCTGATGTATTTATATCCTGATGATATTGGTAGTTTCCCTTGAGTTGTTTAGTAATTTCTGCAATCAAAAGCTAATTGAAATTATTTGCTAGAAAATGGCCAGTGTGTATGGCCAACACGATAGTCGTTGATCTGTCCTTTTCAGAGCTTTCACAGTGTCTGGTAATGTGAGTGCCTAACAGCATTAAATAGCAGGTGCCTGTGATTACCTACATTCTCCTCAACCTAAGTGCTCTTGTATTGAGCGCTGTTAGGCATTTAGGATTGGGAGAAAGGGAATAAGATCAGGCTTAACAGAGAAGCAATTGTCTCAGGTCAGGTGACCTCTGATACTCAAGCTGAAAAATCATGCTCACATGAAACAAGCAAATTCGAGTGAAACGAAACGGCCTATAATTCACTGCGGCATTGCGCCCTGATGATTGGCCAAACATGCACTATGACCCTGCATGCTTGGCCAATCACAGCACGCAAAAAAAGGAGAGCCATAATTGGCCAAAGCCAGGGTGGCTTTGGCCAATTATGGCTCAGGGCTTTAGCACACGCCCCACACTATATAAGTCCGCCTGCTGGGTGTAGTGTGTTCCGGCTTCTTACTGAGAGCAGTTAGAGAGACAGAGAGATTGTCTTTTTAGATAGCTAGATAGGGCACGCTAGTCAGTTTAGCTGTAATTACAGTGTGTAGAGAATATATATACATCCCTAGGAGTTTTTATACACTGTATAGCTTAGCTAGATCAGTTCTTCCTAATTTACTGGCAGGCAGGTGATTGTGCTATTTAAAGACGTTATCACAGGTATAGACACCCAGCAGGTACCATAGCAGTGATTTTAATGATGCTTAAATCTTAAAAAAATGAAAAATTCCTTTAAATATTGTACCTGCTGGGTGTCTATAGTTTTCAAATATAGTTTGATACTACTATTAATGGAAACATTTTTTTTTAAACGGTTGTTTTTTCAGGAGTCCTGCTCCTGAAAAAACGAGTTTTAAAACCTTTTTTCCATTGGGGCAAGACCCAGGTTCTGAAAGACGTTTTCCAACAATAACTTAAATATTGGTCTTTAAAATGATCGTTTTTTAATTCGAACGTTCGAGTCCCATAGACTTCAATGGGGTTCTAAATGTTTGTGCGAATGATCGGACTGTTCGACGGTTCTGGTGCGAACCGAACGCGGGGGTGTTCGGCTCATCCCTACTAGCCAGGTATGCCGTGAACCCAGAGACTTACAGGAAAACGTTTCGGGCATTACGGAAAGGGGACCGAGATTCCTACACTGAATGGGCTTTTAGGATGTATCGGGCGGCCCAAAACTGGATGCAAGGCTGCCAAGCCGCGACGCTAGAGGAGGTGCTACAACTGTTCTTGCTAGAACAATTTTTTGACCACACACCTGCAGACACCAAGGACTGGGTCAGAGACAGGAAGCCGGCCACAATCAAGGAAGCGGCCAAGCTGGCAGACGAGCATCACGTGGGAAGAAAAGGAGAGGCTAGTGGAAACCGCCCCCTGGTAAGGTCCAGCACCCCAACTCCTGGTCCTGTGACCCACCACCGACCAATCGTGGTACCACCCACTACACCACCTAATTTTAACCGGAGACCGCCATTGGTATGTCACCAATGCAATCGGCCAGGAAACTACAAGATACATAACCCTCAGCGGGGCAGCCGCCCATCACTATCAGCATGAGCCGCTGAAGACAACAGCCCTGAATCTGAGCAATGGACCGTACTTCATGAGGTGAACCTAGTACAAGCCGAGGGGGAAAAGGGTGCACCACAGACTCTAGGGCCACCCTCACTCTGGTGCAACCTCACACCGTATCTGCGAAGGCGTGCACCAATAGGACTGTTGCAGTAAGAGTGGCAGGAGGCGCCATTTACAAACTACCAACAGCCCAAGTGCAGCTAAATTGGGACACCGGAGCCAAACAGATGGAAGTAGGCATTATGTCGGGCCTACCTGTGGAAGTATTGTTGGGGAACGATTTGGGGTGCCTAACTTCACAGATGCTTATCCCATATCCCGCATGAACCTGCCCTGTGACTACCAGGGCGCAAGCACGCCGAGCTGGATAGACGCACTCTGAGGAATCACAGGTAGGAACCGAAAACCCTGTAGTATGCTCTGACCCTATCCTTCTGGGGCACTCCACAAGACTTTGGCCAAGCCCAGCAGTCAGATCCCACCTTAGCAGGTTACAGGAAGGGCATAGGTACCCCTAAGGAAGGTAATGGTCAAGATAACTTCCACTGGGACAAGGAACTGCTATATAGGGTCACAGGGGGAGGGGGAAGTGGGGCAGCCCAAGTTAGAAAAAGACAGCTAGTTGTACCCCGCAAATACAGGGCAGAGCTTCTAAAGCTCAGCCATGATATCCCGCTAGACGGACATCTGGGTATCAGGGTGTTCTCTGTCTGGAGATAATTGGTTTATTCCTTAAACTGATCTCAATATCTCAATGTGTCATGTAAATGATCTTTGGTCTGTCTCTCAAGAAGCATTCATTGTGTGAATTTCCATTGTTTAGCAGGTGAGAAGTTCTTACCTCTCAATCACCTTGTCTGGGCAAATGACCAGTAATTAACTTATGTGGATTCTAACGGAGACAGACGTCTGTCTCCTAAAAGAGGTCTATTGAAGGGGGGCTTTTTAGTAACACATTGTATGATATTGGGGGTGGAGGATGTCTTTGTCTATCTGATTACATCAAGTATCCTTTTTGCTGTATAAGTATAAGTAACCTGCCTCTATATAAAGCTATTTCTCTTACCTGGACACCCTTCATGAAGTCTTGGCTCATGCTTGGGGGGGGGGGTACTCTAACCATTTGGAAGAATCATCTTGGAAACTGCATTCATCTCCACTATCCCTCTACCTTCTATGGTAGTGATAATCCCTTATGCTCTGCGATTGGGAGATGGAAAGAAGGCCGCAGTACCCTAACCACTGCAGGTCTTAACAGAAAGTAATTCTGTCTTTTACAGGTAACCAATAAAGGGATCTCAGGGAAGGTTAGATTGATTCCCATGTTTTTTCCCAGTCACCAGTCTAGCGGACGTATTTTGAACGACTTGCAGGCTGGTGATTTGGTACTTTGGTAGTCCAAGATAGAGGGCATTTGCATAGTCCAGTCTGGAGTTGATAATTGTTCCCAACACGACTGCTTTGTCTTTTTTTGGAATAAAGGGGATGAGTCTGCATAGTAGGCGCAGCAGATGGTGAGATCCGCTGACTAATGACCCTATTTGTGCATCCATTGTCATGTAGGTGTCGAAGAAGACTCCCAGACTTTTGACTTTGGTGCTAGGGGTGATGGTTTTACCCAGAATGAGTAGGGGTGTCCATGTTATTGCGGTGTGATTTTTCCGATTGGCGTGAAACAGGAGAAGTTCTGTTTTTGAACCATTGGGTTTAAGATAACTCTTTGTCATCTAATTTTCTATCAAAGAAAGGCATTTCTCTAGTGCGAGATGTTGATCCTTTTTGTTGCAGATGCAAAAATACAATTGTGTGTCATCTGCATAAGAATGGTAAAGTAACTTCTGGCTACTAATGATTTTAAAAAAACGCAGAGATAGATATTGAACAGAACCGGCAAAAAAAGGGGATCCCTGAGGGACTCCGCATAACAGCGTGCGTTTTTCAGAAGTGAAAGGTCCCAATTTCACTATTTGTGATCGGTTTTCCAGGAAGGAGGAGAACCAAGATAGATCACATTCAGTGACTTTGGCTACTTCAGTTAGCCGAGTCAACAATAATTTGTGGTCTACTGTGTCAAAAGCTGCGCTTAGGTCTAGCAGTACTAGAAGACAAGATTCTCCTTCGCCTGTGGCCTCGAGAGCGTCGTCCCAGATTTTGAGAAGTGCTGTTTCTGTCCCGTGACCAGGATGGAAACCCAATTGGAATGGATCGAGCAGTTTATGGGTATCTAAATGATATTGTTGCTGTTGTACCACTTCTTTCTCAATTATCTTGGAGAGGACATTTAGGCCTGTTATGGTGGTTAGGGTCTTTGGGGTCAAGGGTGGGTTTCTTTAGGATAGGTTTGATTATTCCTTGTTTCAGCAGGGTAGGCACCATGCCCTCCTAGAATGATTGGTTTATCAGCTGTGTGAAAGCCAGTGCACATTCTTTCAGCAGTTTGGTGGGGATGATATCATTAGGCTCTGTGCTATTTCGCAAGGTACCAATGATATTTTTTGTGGCCTCAATGGAAATGGGTTTTAGGGTGAAATTCATTGATTGCGATGCATTTATGTGGATATTTGGTGTCCGATTGAGGGGGAGGTTGAGGGGGGGTTTATTTTGCTGAATACTGTCCCGGATTCTTTCAATTTTATTAATGAAATAATCCGATAATTTGTTGAAAAATTAATGAGAATCAGATTTAGGGGGTTCAAGACAGACTGGATTCTTGGTCTGGGTGACTAAATTGAAGAGTTCCCGAGGGCGGTTTAGGGCATTAGCGATGATATTGGAAACATTATTTTTTTTGGCTTTAAAGATTTCTTTGTGGTATTTTTTTGTTATTACCTTATAGATGGAGAGGTTTTCCTCTGAGGAGCTACCAAGCTGCTTCCGCTCTTCTGCGCTCTTGCTTTAGCAACGACAGCTGGTTGTTAAACCAGCTGGAGTTGTTCTTCCGAATGCATGTTTTGCGTTTTGGCACTACTAATTCGGCTGACTGTAGTAGAGCCTTGTTGATGGCGTCCAATGTTTCTGTGACTGTTTGATGTTGTTGGATTGTTTTTATTTTGTTCCCTAGTGTAGTTATGAAAAGCTCCAAGTGGAGCTTCTTTTGAGATCTAGTCCAGTGTGTTGTCACCGGTTTTATCGTTCTTTTTAAGGGGACGTTTTTGCTAATTATGAATTTAATTTCATGGTGATCTGTCCATGGTAACGGCTCATTTTCCAGAATGTTAATTTCCAAATTTTGTCTGAAAATGAGATCGAGGGTGTGGCCTGAAGCATGTGTGGGCCCACATACTAGTTGCTGCAGACCTAATCCTTCCAAATGGTAGATGCAGACATTGGCGACAGGATTCTGTGAGGAGTTAGCCCAGAGGTTGAAAGCAGCAGAAGATGTTTGCTGCTTAGGGTATAAGTGGAGACGAACTCTGTTAATGCAGTAAGGAGCTGCATTTTTGGACCAGGTGGTCTATAACAGAGTAGAATGTGAATTTATCTGCTGAAACTGGTCCGATGGACCCTTTCAGCAAACATCTCCGATCGTGTGTACGGGCTAGCAGACATGTTTTCCCAGCGGACAAATTTCAAAGCATGCTTTGAAATTTGTCTGCCGGAGACATGTCCGTCGGATATGTCCGCTGGTTAGTACACTAACCAGCAGACAGAAAACTCCACGCATGCGTCCAATGGATTCGACGCATGCGTGGAAGTATTTTACTTCCTGGAGTGGTGACGGCGTCAACGTCACCGCCACGTCACCGCATCCTCAGCCCGAGGGGATTTTCTTCCGATGGTGTGTACACACCATCGGACCAAAATCCGATGAGACATGTCTGCTGGAAACGGTCCGTCGGACATGTTTGAGCGGACATGTCTCATCGTGTGTACGCAGCCTAATGGATCACCGCCAGGCCGCTCCTCTTTGCCCCACTCTGTTTTCAGTTAGAATACGATAATTTTCTGGCACCAATTCTCCTAGAATGGTGTTACAGTCGGCTGTAAGCCACCTTTGTGTGATAAAGAGGCAGTCTAAGTCGCATTGTAGGATGAAATCATAGATTTCCTGTCTGTGTTTTACTGCCAGTCTTGTGTTGACCAAAGCATATGATATGTGCTTAGGCTGGGGTGAATACTTATCATTTTTGACTGTTGATCGTCAATCGCACCTTAACAGTTGCTCATTCCTTAGAGCTCTTTTGGTGACAACTGGTAATATTGAGGCAAATGGTTTTAGATGCCAGATGGTTTCTGCGGAGTATCTCAGATTAGCCATAGTTGCAGAAACCGCGGGGAAGGTAATATTGATTGGGGGGGTATTCAGGGGTAATGGGAAAGGAAGATTTTTCAAGTAGGGCCCCACTTGCTGCGTCTTCCCTCCCTGTTTGATCCAGAGGAAGGCGAAATAACCCTGTTCGTGCTGTGCCAATCTGCAACGACTGGGGTAAAATTCCTTCCTGATCCCTCATGGACAATCGGGCAGGCCCTGGATCAAATGCTAAAGGGTAGAAGTCCCTAAATTACTCTCTATTAGAGCCAAAGGAGGGGGGCCTTTGGGGGTGTATACGTACCCCTGAGTACACAGATGGGCAACCAATTACACAGATCGGGCTGTGGACGGGGAGTGAGTAGTAGGGTTGTCGCAATTGCTGGGGTGGCTGGAAGGAGAAACCAGGATTGCTGGGGTGTAGCAGGATGGGTGTAGTAAGATGGCCGCCGAACCGGGACTAGGCCTGAGGTTTAAGGGCAGAGACGGGCAGAGAGGGGGAGTGGGGGAGATGGTGGAGTTCCTCCTGGGGGGCTGGGGGGTAAAGTGAACTTTGAGGGGGGGTTTTAACCTGGTTTTTAAAGCGTGGCGCGCTCCGCTAGGCTGCGGCTGAGCTGCTGCCGCCGCTATCTATTAGCGCATTTGTGGGAGATGTTGGGAGTGGAAGAAGGGGAGCTGGTAGGGGGATGTATTACCATGGATTGGGTTTGGGGGGATACAGGTTGGCTGTTCTCTCTGGCCGATTTAAACAAGGCCATAGCCTCAGCCTGTCCTGAAAAGGACAGCCGCAGCACTGTCCCTGGGCAGGGGGATCTACCGGAGGCCTGAGAGAAGCGAGCCTTACCTGTCCATATCCGGGTGGCGGAAGAATAGGAGGCCAAAGGGGGAAGGAGACCCAGCGATCTTGGGTGTTGTAGCCGGTGCTGTTGCAGGGGGCTACAAGCAAAACCTGCCTGTCTATCTGTCTATCTGCCCTGAAGGTGAGCCAACTTGCAGGAGAGCATCCTGCTGCACCAGGACTGACTGACTGTGAGATTGAACCCAAATTGCCTATGTCTAGGCCTGAGGTTTTATTGTCACTATTGATGTTAGTGAGAGTCGGTTCACACATACTGTATGCGGCACGACTCCAGGGGCGGCTCTGCAAGTCCTGAGGACGACTTCAGAGGCGATTTGCAAGACGACTTCTGTATAGAAGTCAATGCAGGTCGCCTCGAGCCGCCCCCGAAGTCGTACAGGGAGTAAAAGTCGGAGCGGATTAGAACGCTCCCATTGCTTTACATGGGAAGCGACCTGTCAGGCGGCTGAGCCTGTGTGTGAACCGACTCTGACAGTTAGTGTACTCCCCAGCCAGAGTCATTTAGTGTCACATTGTTGCTATACACAGTGGTGAAGAGCTTGTATATATACAAGATCACTTGGGTTATCTTCTTGGTCTCTTTTTCACTTGGACTCTTGTTATAGCACTTTATTTGCATTTATTTTAATTTCTTAGTTGGACTTTATGAAATTAGGACTATTTAATTAATTAATTTATTGTGTATTCAGTATATTCATATTAAATGTCAGATTTTCCTCCACACTATCACAGTCCCACTATTATGCCGCGTACACACGATCACTTTTTGTGATGAAAAAAAACAACGTTTTCAAAAACGTCATTTAAAATGATCGTGTGTGGGCAAAACGTTGTTTTATGTCTTCAAAAAAACGACCAAAACAAAATTCGAACATGCTTGAATTTTTTGTGTCGTTTTTCAAAATGTCATTTTTTGTGTCATAAAAAGTGATCGTGTGTGGGCAAAACGATGTTGAAAACGAAGTTTTTATACCCGCGCATGCTCAGAAGCAAGTTATGAGACAGAGCTTCAATGGAACAGAGTGCCGTTGAACTTGGTGTACGTCACCACGCTTTGCTAGAGCATTTTGGAAAAACGATGGTGTGTAGGCAATGTCGTTTTGGAAAATGAAGTTTGAAAAACGTTGTTTTGTTTCGTCACATAAAACGTCGTTTTTTTTCATCACAAAAAGTGATCGTGTGTACGCGGCATAAGACACTGATCACTGCTATTATTGGTATATATAATATTAATTCAATTTTCATTTCTGCTTAGTTATTTTAGGTGTTTACAAACAACCACAACTGAAAAACCTTGTATGGTGTACAGGAGGTTTAATAATAAGGCACTTATTTTTCCACTATAGATGTGAAATCGTCAACCCTGGATTCCCTCTTGAACGTAAACGTGTGATTTTTTTAAACTTTCTGCATTCATTTGTTCACAGTGTTTTCAGGCTTGAGTGTTTTCATTTCAGTCTGTAAAGCAACTTATTAGAAGGAGAAAATGGTTATTAGTTGCAAAATCACACGTTTTTCAGGCACTCACATTAAAGTCCATTGGGGTCAAAAATGACCGCACATACCTTAAAGAGGCTTCATTACTTTTTCTGACTGATGAGCAAGAGCACATTGCTCAGATGTGAGTAGACACAATAGGATATACATCTAATGTCGGGGTGGAAGTGCTTCTGGAAACGTGCTTCAAATCACTTAGGTGTGAATGGTGGCTAAAAAGTAGTGTATAGATCTTAAAGGGGTTGTAAAGACAAAAATATTTTCCTCTTAGGCCTTGTACACACGATCGAACATATCCGATGAAAACGGTCCGCGGACCGTTTCCATCGGATATGTCCGATCTGGAGTTTGGTCCGATGGCGTGTACACACCATCGGATCAAATTCCCCGCCGGCGGACGGCGCGGTGACGTGGCGGTGACGTTGACGCCGCCACGTCACCGCTACGTCACCGCACCAGGAAGTAAAACACTTCCGCGCATGCGCCGAATCCATTCGGCGGCGGTGCGGGACGACATGTCTGCTGGTAAGTGTACTAACCAGCAGACATGTCGGGCGGACACATTCCCACCCGATAGATTTCAAAGCATGCTTTGAAATCTGGCGGGTGGACAAATCTGTCCGCTAGCCCATACACACGATCGGAGATGTCTGCTGAAACGGTCCATCGGACCGTTTTCAGCGGACATATCCGCTCGTGTGTACGAGGCCTTAAATAAAAAACTAACAGTAGCTGATAAAGTAAAAAGTAATGTTTTGCATTATAACTAGTTTGATACCTGTTGAAATCAAGCTGTTTAATTCACCTCCGTCACTCCTGAATCGTTATTCTCACTGACTTCCTGGTTTGCGGTGCGCATTCATTCTTGCTACATCACGGACTAATGGGAACTACAGTTCCCATAAGGCTTAGCCTCCATGCCTGTGAGATATAAGAGAGCATCTTCACGCAGGGCTTTAGTCATAGGGAGGGGGTGAGCACATTCTGCTTTCCACTGTGCAAAACGGCTCAGATGCTGGTGGAAAGCAAGAAGAGGAGAGACAGGAAATGGCATTTTCAAACCTGGATTAATATATTTTGGAGGTCAAAAGTGAAAACGAGGTAAGTGATATTTAAATGCTCTAGCTTACAGCAATCAATATCAATAATTAAAAAAAAAAACTTTAGTGTTCCTTTAAGGCCGGCTTCACACTGTCGCTGCATGCAGAGCAGGGGTTCGGTGCGTGCTGGTTCACCGGTTCAGGTCCGATTTCAGCCCGAATTTTGGGCTGAAATCAAACCTGAAACGCATTAAAAAAGGCATGCGTTTTTCCGGCACACTGCACCGGACTCACTGCGGAGATATATGAACCGGCTCCATAGAGAGCCAATCACATTCTCCTGCTATGCAAATTGAATGCGGGGAAATGCGCAATCAATTCGCATAGGTGTGACCCGGCCTCAAAGTGTCATGGTTTACAAATGATCTCATTATGTCCAAATAAACATGCACTGATTCCCAACAGTAGTTTCTGTACTACTTTTGTCAACTTCAGGTGTGATTTGTATAGACATATCATCATCATGTCTCTGAAATCTCCCCTGAGTTCAGCTGAACTTGCACAATTTCAATCCCGCTGTCAGTGTGAACCTGGGCTTAATCTGAGTATGGGGTTCTTTACTGTTAGACCCCTTTCACATTGAGGAGTTTTTCAGGTGGTACAGCACTAAAAATATCACTGCTATACCGCCTGAAAAACTCTTGCACTGCATACTCGAGGGCTTTCACACTGAGGCGATGCGCTGGCGGGAGAGAAAAAAATCTCCTGCTAGCAGCATCTTTGGAGCGGTGAGAGGAGCCTGCGTGTATACCGCTCTTTCCCATTTAAAACAATGGGAAACCGCTGCAATACCGCCCGCAATTGCGGGCAGTATTAACCCTTTATCGGCCGCTAGCGGGGGTTAATACCGCACCGCTATCGGCCGAATCCTGTGGCAAATCCGACAGTATAGAGCTGCTATTTATAGCGGCGCTATACCGCCACCGCGCCTCCCGCCCCAGTGTGAAAGGGGCCTTACGGACTTGGAACTCCCACCCACTGTTGTTGGTGTTGATAATTTCAAAAAACATTTATGGGCATTTTAGTGAACACAATATATAGGGATATGGGAGTGACATAAACACCCACCCACAGAGGTTGAACCGGATGGACTAGTGTCTTTATTTAGGAAACAAAAAAAGTGTAGCTCTAATCAAAATGTATAAATGAATAAATCAGGGATCCTCAAACTAAGGCCCTCCAGCTGTTGCGGAACTACACTTCTCATGAGGCATTGTAAAACTCTGACATTCACAGACATGACTAGGGATGATGGGATTTGTAGTTCCTGAACACCTGGAGGGCCATAGTTTGAAGACCCATGGAATAAATAAATAAATATGTGAAAACTAAAATGAATAAATACGTAAAAATGTAATAAATGTAATAAATAAAGTGCTCAAATATTGATAGTGCCCATAAGCACACTATGAAAGTCTATATGCAGGAAATTCAAAACAGATGCAAAAATGCAGACTATCTGTCCTTATTGGAGTGATCAAACTTCGGTGCTGACAAAGTTTAAAATATTGTGACGACATCGAACCTTGCAGATCTGTGCAAGTGAAGAAGTGATGTAGTGAAGGGAACCACCCCACAGGTAAAAGGCTTACCAGAATGTATGGACCCTAGAGAACCTACGTTCAATGGGTCAAAAAGGCTTTCGTGGTGGAACCACAATGTAATTTGGGCGATCCTTTAGACTTCAGGATGCTGTGTCAGAGATGACAAAACACCAGAGATGAGGAAAGCACACCGTGAAGAATCGAATCGTCCACACCGGACCGCAAACTACATTACCATAGTTCTGTGGGTTAGCGGTGACGTGCCCGAGTGAGAGTGACAAACAATAAGCGCCCGAGTGACGAGCGCAACCATAAAAGCTGTCTCATCCACACTTCAAATAACTGCTCTGCCCACCACCGCCTCTCAGCCAATCAGTATTACTGTAACCCGCCCTCCACCTGCAGCCCGCCACATTTGATAAGAAGATGCAGGCAGAGATGAAAGCGTGGCTGTGCTGTATTGAGGCGGGCGGGAGTGTGCTCTACTCGGCTGTTCCCTGCACTTACAATGTTCGAGAGCCTTCTTCTCCTCTGTCAGGACCGGAGCTGCTGTGACTCTGACAAGGAGTGAGGCAGAGCAGGCTTTCTGTGTTGTTCCCCCCCCCATGCCCCCCTTCTCCGGTCAGCAGCACGAGCAGGGAGATCAAAGACACACAGGGCTGTGTGCATTCTTCCACACCCTTCTGCCAGCAGCGGGGGTGGTGATTAATAAAGCAACGGCAGGACTGAGCAGTTTGCAGAAGAGGACTGAATTGCAGGTAATCATTGTGCAGTAACCTCTAGAAACTGAATGATGAGCAGTAATGTAATGTGTAGTAACCGAATGGTACTGGGTAGTAATGTTTATCAACCTCTAGTAACCGAATGGTGGGCAGTAATGTATGGTAACCGATAGCAACCAAATGGCGGGCAAAAATGTATAGTAACCAATAGCAACCGAATGGTGGGCAGTAATGTATAGTAACTAAATGTTGGGCAATAATGTATAGTAAACGATAGCAACCAAAAACATAATTTACAGAATCAGGCTTGGGGTGCACACCCTGACCGCATGCCGCCGGCTCAAAACTAGCCTGTCGAGAGTCTATAAGGGAAAAAACTATTGGAGGAGGGGGGTGAAATATGTTTTTTGACTTAATATCTACATTAAATCACTTTGCTGTATAGGTGTCAGGTAGGTCAGTGTATGTCGCACAGTGTATTCTGAGCACAACGCATTCCTGAACCCTGCATTCTGAGCAAATTTGGCTGAAACGTACATTTTTGGTTCTTTGGGGTTAATTAAGAGGGATGATCAGTCCCATCCTCTGTACAGAGACGCTGGCAGTTTTAATTCTGTGTTGGCACTTTGAAAGAGATAAGTTGGTTTTGCGTCTGGGTTTGGGCACTCTGGCTCAAAAAGGTTCGCCATCACTGGTCTAGACAGTGGTGGTTAATGGGCACATCAGAATCAGCAACCAAGATGTTTCAGAGGTCCAAAGCGGCTTCAATAAAGCGCAGTCTCATCACACTTGATGGCGCCAGTGGCTTCCGGTGTCTGAAAACTGATGTGGAGGGCGCAGGAGGAAATCGTCAGCAGGAGGTCTCGGGCCAGGTGGTTGTTGGTGGGCAGCTACAGAACCATACACGCATTCTTTATTTAACCTTACCAACTATGTAAAAAATAGCATGGCCGAGCGATGAGAGATAGATCATTGTAGTTTTATAAACCCAAGCCAGTCCGTGGTGGCAGAAAGAAATTGATTGTAAAGGGTCAATCGATGATGTTTTTTTGAGCCCTTGTGATTATTTATGACCAACCTACATGTAAATAAACATGTCCCACATGGCGCACAAAATTTACCCTGTACAATCAAGTTTTATTCCACGTTGTATGGCCACTATTAGACCAGTCCATGCAGCCATGTTTCCCTTATTCTTGGGTGGTCAGATGCCCTCTGATGTCGCCAACTACGATGCAGAGCCCATATCATAGGGGAGCATCGGCTAACAGGGAGGTTCCAAGGAGTGCTTTTCCATCCCCTTGACTAGGAGACTTTCTAAACAAAGAGCCAGTTTACTGCCCTTCAGACCTCATGGGGGGTTGGACTGTGCTCCAGAATCAGTGGGAGTAGATAATATCTCAGGATTGATGGTCAGTGGGAGTAAAAAATTAAACGTCTGTGGTCAGTAGGAGGGGGGATAGTGCTCTATTGTTGTTGTCAGTGGGAGGAATAATGCTCCACATTGGTATCAGTGGAAGGAATGGTGCCTCATTATTTGCATTAGTAGAAGGAAGAGTGCCCTATTGTTGGTGTCAGTGGAAGGAATCGTGCCTCATATCAGTGGAGGAAAAGGTGCCTCTGCGTAAGGGTCAGTGGAAGGTATGGTGCCCTATTGTTGTTGTCAGTGGAAAGAATAGTGCTTCATATCACTGAAAGGAATGGTGCCTCATTGTTGGTGTCAGTAAAAAGAATAGTGCTTCATATCAGTAAAAGGAATGGTGCCTCATTGTTGGTATCAATAGGAGGAATGGTGCCCTATTTGCGCTGTCAGTGGAAGGTAATAGTACCCCACTACTGGTATCAGTCTAAGGAATGTGTGTCTCATATTAATGGAGGAACAGTGCCCCATTGATGGTGTTAGTGGAAAGAATAATGACTTGTATCAGTTGAAGGAATGATGCCTCAATGTTGGTGTCAGTTGAAGGAATAGTGCCCCACCATTGGTGTCAGTGGAATAAATAGTGCCTCATCATTGGTGTCAGCGGGAGGAATAATGCCCCATTGTTGGTGTCAGCAAAAGGAATAGTCCCTCATCAGTGGAAGGAATGATGCCTCATTGCTGGTGTCAGTGGAAGAAACAGTGCTCCGTTGTTGATGTCAGTGGAAGGTAATTGTACCCCACCATTGGTATTAGTGGAAGAAATGGTGACTTATCATTGGTGTCAGTGGGAGAAATGGTGCCCAATTGTTGGTGTAAGTGGTAGGAATAGCACTTAATATTCGTGGAAGAAATGGTGCCTCATTGTTGGTGTCAATAGGAGGAATGGTTCTCAAATGTTGGTATCAGTGTAAAGAATAGTGCCCCGTTGGAAGGTAATAGTACCTCACCATTGGTATCAGTGGAAGAAATGGTGCCTCATTGTTGGTGTCAGTGGGAGAAATGGGGCCCAATTGTTGGTGTCAGTGGAAGGAATGGTGCCCCATTGTTGGTGCCAGTGGGAGAAAAAGTGTCCCGTATCAGTGGGAGAAAAAGTGGGGCCAGTTAAAGACAAGCAAATGGCCACATCTGACCCATGGGCTGCAGTTTGGAGACAACTGCCATAGGCACAGACCTTCACGAGCGTTTAACCCTTGCTGTTTGGAGACCACTGCCATAGACCTTGACAAGCTTTGAACCCTTGCAGTTTGGAGATCACTGCCATAGACCTTGACGAGCTTTGAACCCTTGCAGTTTGGAGACTACTACAATAGACCTTGACGAGCTAAAAAAAAATTGCAGTTTGGAGACCACTGCCATAGACCTTGATGAGATTCTAACCCTTGCAGTTTGGAGACCACTGCCATAGACCTTGACAAGCTTCGAACCCTCGCAATTTGGAGACTACTACCATAGACCTTGATGAGCTAAAAAAAAATGCAGTTTGGAGACCACTGCCATAGACCTTGATGAGATTCGAACCCTGGCAGTTTGGATACCATTGCCATAGACCTTGACAAGCTAAAAAACCCTTGCAGTTTGGAGACCACTGCCATAGACCTTGACGAGCTTCGAACCCTTGCAATTTGGAGACTACTACCATAGACCTTAATAAGCTAAAAAAAACTTGCAGTTTGGAGACCACTGCCATAGACCTTAATGAGCTTCGAAACCCTTGCAGTTTGGAGACCACTGCCATAGACCATGATGAGCTTCGAACCCTTGCAGTTTGGAGACCACTGCCATAGACCATGATGAGCTTTGAAGCGTTGCAGTTTGGAGACCACTGCCATAGACCTTGATAAGCTTTGAACCCTTGCAGTTTGGAGACCACTGCCATAGACCTTGATGAGCTTCGAACCCTTGCAGTTTGGAGACCACTGCCACAGACCTTGCCAAGCTTTAAACCCTTGCAGTTTGGAGACCACTGCCATAGACCTTGACAAGCTTCAAACCATGGCAGTTTGGAGACCACTGCCATAGACCATGATGAGCTTCGAACCCTTGAAGTTTGGAGACCACTGCCATAGACCTTGATGAGCTTTGAAGCGTTGCAGTTTGGAGACCACTGCCATAGACCTTGATAAGCTTTGAACCCTTGCAGTTTGGAGACCACTGCCATAGACCTCGATGAGCTTCGAACCCTTGCAGTTTGGAGACCACTGCCACAGACCTTGCCAAGCTTCAAACCCTTGCAGTTTGGAGACCACTGCCATAGACCTTGCCAAGCTTCAAACCCTTGCAGTTTGGAGACCACTGCCATAGACCTTGACAAGCTTCAAACTGTGGCAGTTTGGAGACCACTGCCATAGACCTTGATGGGCTTCGAGCCCTTGTAGTTTGGAGACCACTGCCATAGACCTTGATAAGCTTTGAACCCTTGCAGTTTGGAGATCACTGCCATAGACCTTGACGAGCTTTGAACCCTTGCAGTTTGGAGACTACTACCATAGACCTTGACGAGCTAAAAAAAAAATTGCAGTTTGGAGACCACTGCCATAGACCTTGATGAGATTCTAACCCTTGCAGTTTGGAGACCACTGCCATAGACCTTGACAAGCTAAAAAACCCTTGCAGTTTGGAGACCACTGCCATAGACCTTGACGAGCTTCGAACCCTTGCAATTTGGAGACTACTACCATAGACCTTGATGAGCTAAAAAAACTTGCAGTTTGGAGACCACTGCCATAGACCTTGATGAGATTCGAACCCTTGCAATTTGGATACCACTGCCATAGACCTTGACAAGCTAAAAAACCCTTGCGGTTTGGAGACCACTGCCATAGACCTTGACGAGCTTCGAACCCTCGCAATTTGAAGACTACTACCATAGACCTTGATGAGCTAAAAAAAACTTGCAGTTTGGAGACCACTGCCATAGACCTTGATGAGCTTCGAACCCTTGCAGTTTGGAGACCACTGCCATAGACCATGATGAGCTTCGAACCCTTGCAGTTTGGAGACCACTGCCATAGACCATGATGAGCTTCGAACCCTTGCTGTTTGGAGACCACTGCCATAGACCTTGATAAGCTTTGAACCCTTGCAGTTTGGAGACCACTGCCATAGACCTTGATGAGCTTCGAACCCTTGCAGTTTGGAGACCACTGCCACAGACCTTGCCAAGCTTCAAACCCTTGCAGTTTGGAGACCACTGCCATAGACCTTGACAAGCTTCAAACCATGGCAGTTTGGAGACCACTGCCATAGACCTTGATGGGCTTTGAACCCTTGCAGTTTGGTGACCACTTCCATAGACCTTGCCAAGCTAAAAAATAAACTTGCAGTTTGGAGACCACTGCCATAGACCTTGCCAAGCTTCAAACCCTTGCAGTTTGGAGACCACTGCCATAGACCTTGACAAGCTTCAAACCGTGGCAGTTTGGAGACCACTGCCATAGACCTTGATGAGCTTTGAACCCTTGCAGTTTGGAGACCACTGCCATAGACCTTGATGAGCTTTGAACCCTTGCAGTTTGGAGACCACTGCCATAGACCTTGCCAAGCTAAAAAACCCTTGCAGTTTGGAGACCACTGCCATAGACCTTGATGAGCTTTGAACCCTTGCAGTTTGGAGACCACTGCCATACCCTTGATGAGCTTTGAACCCTTGCAGTTTGGAGACCACTGCCATAGACCTTGCCAAGCTAAAAAACCCTTGCAGTTTGGAGACCACTGCCACAGACCTTGACAAGCTTCAAACCCTTGCAGTTTGGAGACCACTGCCATAGACTTTGACATCAGCCCACTACAAGGGAGGTTTTTTTTTACTCCCCCAAGACATTGGCATCAAAGTCTCTAGCAGTTGTGTTGAGTTATTTGAGGGCATTGTTCATGAAATAAAATGAAACTTTTGAAGTTGAGATGACTCCAGGGAAGGCAATGTGCACGGACAATGGACAGACTTTGTGGGCTGACCACCCGGCCAGGAGCTGTCCTAGTGCTAGCTGAGAAGTGTTTGAGGTAAGTTTGGTGATGGGGAAGGTCGCCCTGTGTGAGTCACGTCCTGGAACTTTCCATGTGCCCAGTGGGGTTGGCTAAGTAACCATGCAGGCGGACTCCTGCACCCCGGCGTTGTTGGAGGGGGGCGGTCTGTGTCAGTTGCTGAGAGGCGGGGGGGGGGGATTGGAAGGACAATGGGAGGGGGCAGGAGGAGGAGGGGAGTAAACGAACGACCTAGCGACTCCGAAGAAGAGAGAGAGAGAGGAAGGAGAGAAGGAGGGGTGTAATAATGGAGGTGGGCGGTTCGGTGCTTGGTGCTGAAGGATACACTGAAGAAGAAGATCCCTGAGCTCGGAACGCGCTTTCCCACCCGCCCTCACCCCCCTCCCGATCTGCGCTCGATTGTGGATCCTGTGGATTGCCGGGGAGCCGCCGCCGCTGAGTGTATACACAGCCATCCCTGCTCACACACATACACGGCTCGGTGTGCCCAGTGAGTGTGCCCGGGTTGAGTGTGTATGAGGGAGAGAGGCGGCTGCGCAGCTCCTGTGCGCACACACTGGCATTTCAGAGGAGGCCAGGCACACACAACTGAGAGAAAAGTAGTCTGCTCAGCCCGGCAACGGCTCCCAGACCCCCGGCCCCCTCCAGCATGGCTTCCGAAGAACTCTACGAGGTATTGTAACCCGGCCGGGCACGGACACCCCGTGAGGGGCGTTGGGTGGGGAAACAAGTGACCCTTCCAAGCAGCTCTTCTTCCCCTTTTCTCCCCCCCCCCCCTTCTCCTCCCCCGGTAGTTTTGTGTATGTGTAGAGTTGTGTACTTCTGTCCCTCCTTCCTCCTGCACCTTCATCTTCCTCCTCCTCTTCCTCGTCTACAGCACTCCTGTAAGAGCCCGTATGCTGCTCAGCACTCATCAGCAAGCAGTTTGCTGGACAGAAATCATGAGCAGAGCCAAGTGTTGGGCCGGCCTTCCTCCCCCTCCTCTGCAGCCGTGATGAGGAAGATGAGGGGGAGAGAGAGAGAGGACACAGCCAGCCCTCTCACTCACTTTGCCTGGCTTCGGAGAAAAGTGCTGTGGAAGGGAAGGCAGGGTGACCAGAGACTTTTCAGTAACTCCTCCGCCAACATATGGGTGCTGGAGCCGAGATTGGGAGGAAAAGTAATCTTTGTGAATGTGCTGAGGCAGCAAGGCACGTAACGTGTGGAGGGAGAGAGGGAGGGCAGACACGTGTGATTGGGGATAGATAGGGGGGGATCCCAACTATTGGTAAACTATTACTACTACTCTGTGCTTGGAGACTTCAACTTTCCACATGGCTACACAAAAAAAGTATCGAAATATGTGTTTGGGAATGTATCATTCAAGAAAGTAGCAACATAAACAAATGACACTTCTATATGTATTTGTATTTCTATCCATTTGTTTGAGATTTGCACAGTCGGTTTGAAGACCACACTCTTTGTCCATGGCAGTTGAGTTTTGAAACTAGGTCTTGTCCCTGCCCCCAGACTGCTGATTGGGCGGTGAAGGGAGAAGCAGCTAACTGATGAACTCATCTTCCTGCCACTCCGCTCTCTCCTACTTGTTTAGTGCCTTAGCACTACAGCGCAATGGAACCTTGAGCTGCTTACAGTCTTAACTTTTGGTGTTTTATAAAGTGTATTCATTTAGCAAGGCTGGTTATACATTATACACATTTCTTATTCAAGTTCCTTTAGATATACCTTCAACTATGCAGTGCAAAGGCTGTAAATGGACTCTGTAATATAGACAAAAACTCACCCAAGCTCTACCACATGTTTGTAGGATGATGAGCTGAATAACGGTGCTCAGGCCATTGTGTCCCATACATCAAAATTGCAAAAAGAATTCCGGCACCTCCATTGCTTCTTCTTAAATCTTTATTGAGCATCAAAATGCTAACATGTTTCGACAAAAGCCTTCCTCATATGAGGAAAACTTTTGTCGAAACATGTTAGTGTTTTGATGTCACACTGAAGGCCTTTGCCGAAACATGTTAGTGTTTTGATGTCACACTGAAGGCCTTTGCCGAAACATGTTAGTGTTTTGATGTCACACTGAAGGCCTTTGCCGAAACATGTTAGTGTTTTGATGGCGCACTGCTGTTTGTGCTCAATAAAGATTTAAGAAGAAGCAATCGAGTTGCCGGAATTCTTTTTGCAATTTTGATGTAAACGGACTCTGCTATCTATTTACACTGGACTGCCCTCGGCTCTGCCACAATGTAAAGGAAACAGACACCCCCCCCTTTTTTTTTTGCCTTCTTAGCGGATTATATTGCACCCACCAGTCATTAGAAGTGAATAGAGTCCAGTCAGATCTGCCTAAAAAAAATGCAATTCAGGGGCTCTCCGATCTGCCTAAATGAAGGGGGGAAGATACTCTTCCCTTTTTTTTTCTTAGCAGATTTTATTGGAGGTAGGTGGGTGTAAATGACTACAAGTCTGTTTGCACTCATCAGTCCATAGAAGTGAATAGAGTTTGGTCAGGTCTGCTAAAAAAAAATGCAATGCAAGGGCTGTAAAAGGGCTCCACTGCCTGTTTACACTGGGCAGCTTTTCAATCTGCCTAAACGAAGAGAGGCAAAAATCCCCTTTTTTTTTTCTTAGCAAAATTGAATAGGAGGTAGGTGGGTGTAAAATAAATACAAGTCTTGTTTGCACCCGCCAGTCCATAGAAGTGAATAGAGTCCAGTCAGGTCTGCCTAAAAAATGCAGTGCAAGGGTTGTAAACGGACTCCGCTGTCCATTTACACTGGACTGCCCTCTGATTTTGACTAAATGAAGAGGGAAAGATGCTGGTTCTAGCTAGTGTGATTTCAGATACAAATTAAGACTCCGTTCACACTGGTCCAACTTGTCATGAGACTGTGTCCAAAGTCACATAACAAGTTGCAGCCCATTGATTTCAACAGCACCATTCCATGCGACTTAGAAAAGGTTCCTGCACTGCTTTGATGCAACTTTCTAGTCTTTCTTAAGAGAATATAAAATCGCTCTAGTTTAAACAGAGCTTGAGTCAACCGGATTCGCATTAAAATTGGAAATCGCATTCTTTTCAGTGGTGTCTGTTCACATCAATGCGACTCGGCACAGCATGGTTTTGGAAAAGGTTCCTCTACTACTTCGGTCTGATTTTTGGGAAAAAAAACACATACCTCCTTGCTGATGATGCTGTAAGTGTCCCCCACTGGCTATAAGCCGAAGAACTGAGAGATCACACGACTGATGGTTGCTTAGAGTGGTGAATGTCAGCCACTGCTTCCTGCTCTTTCTCTAGCACTCACTGATCTCCAGGCTGGGGATGGGCCGGCAGTGGCTGATTCCGGCTCTCAGCGGCACACTAAGGGGCTGAGCTAGCTGCAGATCAGGCATCTGGGTGGATCCCAACAATATTATCAGGATCCATCCGGAGCCTGGAGCAGATGTGGGACGTCAGCTGACAGCAAGCTTTAGCCACTGTTGGTTGATTTTGGATCACAGAAGAGCACAAGTAAGTGCACTCCAGTGACCCAGAAGAGAAGTATGACCAAAAAATTAACAAAAAATCTTTAGCCATACTTTCCTTTAAAGAGGATGCTACAACTACCACCAGCTAGTCAGTGTATGACATGGTTAAGATATGTTTCCTGACCACGCAGGGAGACCTCATTAGGCCCACCGTTCATCAGTGTGCTAGCAACATATCTTATCCATCCCTTTTTGGTACTTCTAGTGGATTCTGGAGTTCCCGGCAGCCAGTAGTGGGAGCATTAATTTGTAGAGGGCTGTGATGACTGGACTGATCTCTAGCAGTCTCCTGTAACAAATCCCCACTCTAACATTCTTCTGCCACATATCTCCAGCCTTCAACATGCCAAGGATCGCCATCACTGATCTAGTGTGTCCGCATTCTCTAACAATCCCAATATAGCACTAAATAAACTGAATATTTTATGCTGCTCCCTATGGATATCAGAGGCCACAGTTGAGGCTCCTATGTCCACAAAGTTGACCACCACTGGTCTAAACTTGTACAGTAACATTGACTGCAAGAGGTGTCTGATACAAAGGTAAATTATTATTTCATCTATACCAAAGAACTGCCTATGTTGCCTGTTGATAAAAACAAACACTGCAACTTTAGACAAAGTTGAATAATGCCCATGCTATAGATGTATTCTGTTTAAGTATCTCTTCAAGCCTGGCTAAAAACCTTGCTATATGTATAGGTCATTTTACACATCTCCTGAAGCCTGATCAAGAGACTCCCAAAGATGGCATCATCACATCATGTCATGTTGCTAAGACATTCTTTGCTGATTCAAACCCCCTTGAATCTCATGTGTGCTCTCTCTCTCTCTCCTTGATATATTTTCTTTTCATTTATTTAGCTATTTCAGGTACTTGTATAGCGCTGTCATTTTATGCAGCGCTTTACATATACATTCACATCAGTCCCTACCCTCAAGAAGCTTACAACCTAGGGTGATATTGCAACAGAGGACATGGTGGACCACACATGTGGAGGGATTTGAGAACTTACTCCTGTGATGGTGTGGGTAAGCAGTTAGTGGCTGGGAGGGTCTTGGCAACGTCTTGGCAGCAAGGGAGGACATGATGATGCCATCTGTGGAAATTTTTTCAGCCTGGATTCAGGAGATACATAAATGGCCTACATCTAGGGCAATATTAAACTTTCGTCAAAGTTGCACAGTTTATAGATAAAAAAACAGGTTCCCCTTCTTGCAAAGGCAGTTTTATGGTAAAAGTAAACTAACCCTTTAACTTCAGATACTTTCAATACTGTTTTTAAAAAACAAATTTGTCTTAAACATACAGTACCTTTCAAAAGTATTCACACCCCTTGAAATTGTATTTTTGGGGGATTGTATGTGCCACAAAGTGGCACATAATTGTGAAGTGGAAGGAAAATGATAAATGTTGTATTTTTTATTTATTTTTTACAAACAAATATCTGAAAAGTGTGGCATGCATTTGTGTTCAGCCCCCCTAAGTCAGTACTTTGTAGAACGACCTTTCGCTGCAATTACAGCAAAGTCTTTTTGAGGATGTCTCTACCAGCTTTGCACATCTAGAGTGAAAGCTTTGCCCATTCTTCTACAAAATAGCTCAAGCTCTGTCTGATTGGATGGAGAACATCTGTGGACAGCAATTTTCAGTCTTGCCACAGATTCTCAATTGGATTTAAGTCTGGACCTTGACTGGGCCATTCTAACGCAAAATTATGCTTTGATCTAAAGTAGCTCTAGGTATGTTTTAGGGTCATTGTCTTGCTGAAAGGGAAACCTCCGCCCCAGTCTCGAGTCTTTTGCAGGCTCTAACAGGGCATCTTCCAAGATTGCCCTGTATTTGGCTCCATCCATCTTCCCATCAACTCTGACCAGGTTTCCTGTCCCTGCTAAAGAAAAGCATCCCCACAACATGATGCTGCCACCACCATATTTGGTGTGTTCAGGGGATTTAGGGTGATGTGCAGTGTCAGTTTTCCGCCACACATAGCATTTTGCTTTTAGGCCAAAAAGTAAAATTGTGGTCGCCTCTGATTAGACCACCTTCTTCCACATGTTTACTATGTCCCTCACATGGCTTCTTGCAAGCTGGACTTTTTATGCTGCTTTCTTGCCACTATCTTCCATAAAGGCAAGATTTGTGTAATGTATGCCTAATAGTTGCCCTGTAGACAGATTCTCTCACCTTAGCCGTGGATCTCTGCAGTTCCTTCAGTTACTATGGGCCTCTTGGCTGCTTCTCTGATTAATGCTCTCCTTGCCGGGCCTGTCAGTCTAGGTGGACGGCCATGTCTTGGTAGGTTTGAAGTTGTGCCATACTCCTTCTTTTTTTTTTTTTCATTTTTAAATGATGGATTGAACAGTGCTCCGTGAGATGTTCAAAGGTTTGGATATTCTTTTTGTAACCGAGCCCGGCACTAGTGTGAACCCAGGCTCTGAGTAAAGGGGACTGAATACAAATACATGCCACACTTTTTAGATATTTATTTGTAAATCGTTTTGAAAACTACTTATCGTTTTCCTTCCACTTCACAATTATGTGCCACTTTGTGTTGGTCTATCACATCAAATTCTAAAAAGCATTTAAGTTTTTGGTTGTAACGTGAACAATTTCAAGGGGTATGAATACTTTTTCAAGGCACTGTACCTGCATTAAATGTCTTTTGGTGTTCTAGAGCTCATCGTTAAAGAGAGAATATAGGTTGGAATAGCCTGCCCATTTGAGCACAGCAGCTAACTAGGCTCCCAAATTTAAAGTGTTAACCACCCAAAAAAATCAGATCCTGGTCCCTTAAAACAGATTAAACAGCACAGTGCTTGTGCTGTTTAATCTGCCCCCCTTTAAACCTGTTAAAAAAAAAAAAAAAACTCCCTGAACTTACCTTTTCCTGTACTTGCCACTTAAGTATGTGGTCAGAGTGCGTCGCTCTGTCATACACAGCTGCCCTCTCTGCTCTCCTCTCTCCCCCTCACCCCTTCCTCCTTGCCTGTTGGCTCCCTCTCTGTATCTCTGTCCCCCCCTGCCGCTATTATTAAAGTAAAAAACATGCAATGGTCACTGCCAGCCCCTCCTATGAGAGCCTGGTATACCACACTATAAGTCATTTCTAAAAATGAGCGTTGTAAATGCCTAATTAAAGCCATCTTCAGGCTGGTCACGTGACTTGCAGCCGCTTTACATCTCCGAAACAAGGCTTCTGTGGGAGGCCATGTGATCTCCCCAGCTGATGTCAGAAGGAGATCTCGGTCCCTCCCACAGAAGCCATGTATCGAAGCTGTAAAGTGGCTGCGAGTCACGTGACTGGCCAGAAGATGGCTCTAATTGGGTATTTGCAACGCTTTTTTTTAGAAATGACTTATAAAGGGTTATTTACTAAAGCTAGAGGGTGCAAAATCTGGTGCAACCCTACATAGAAACCAACCAGCTTCCAGGTTTTATTGTCAACGCCTAATTGATTGAACAAACTGAAGTTAGAAGCTGTTTAACTACTGTAAACATCTGCACCATATCCTGGGTGCTCCAGCTTTAGTAAATCTCCCCTAGAGTGTGGTATGCCAGTCTCTGAGAGGGGCTGACAGTGCGTTATATTTAGACTTAACCAACACTTTAAGCAAGAAGGTCTAAGTCAGGAGAAAATGGTATAATGACTTGCATTACAAGTACTAAATGAATTGTTAAAAGTATTGCTAAATTAAACATCTGTGCCATATCCATTATATGTTTTGTTTTTTATTTTGCTTTTGATTAGGTACCCAAAAGATCTATTTGTTCAATATCCATCTATGTACTGCTAATTGGATATTCTGGGAGTAGCCTGTTGAATGTCGTTCACAGTATCCACTTATTGAGTGTATTGAATCATGAACAGGCAATAATTTAAGTAATTCAATGAGAATCAAAATGTTGATTGTTGTTGGCGGTTTTAGTCATTTCGCTGCATGGTTGTTTGTGATTACGGTATAAAGACACCGTTATAATCCATTGGACAGTTTTTTGGTAACTCTGCTTGTTGAAAGTTAACAAATTATGTCATCTGGGTAAAGCTGTAGTTTTGTGTATTTGTTGCTGGTAATCTGATGGTGTGGAAATGCCAGTTATTTAGTTCTGGAAATATGTAGAACAAGTATCCTCGCCCTAGGCCTTTGGCCCAGCAAGCCTAGTCAATAGAATACTCTGCATATTGTACTGCACAGTTGAGTGTGCTTAAGCAATATAGACATTGAAAATATGCATGTTTTCATAATATCTCAGTTTTGAAGAATTTGCTTCATACATTATTCCAATAGTAATTAATGAAGTATGACTTTGTAATGTTGTATCACTGTTTTATTGAAAACAAATGTTGTCTTCAAATTTCATCTGTGGTTAAAGTCCTGACCAAGCAATTTTGTATGGTAGACCTTTTTAAGGATCATGACTTTTTTTACTTGGTCTGCTAAATTGAAAGACAATTAAATAGCCTCAAAATCGGTTTATTAATTTATTAGGTTGCATTATGACTATAAAAATGAAGGAACAAACCAATTACTTCCATTTGAATGTGGTTTTCATTCCTTTACAAAGAGGAACATATAGGAATAGTCACATTTTCTAATGGACATTAGCCACCATGACATCAGAAGTAGAATGCCTGAGAATGATTATCAGGTAATTCATTGTTTGCACTTTGTAATTGTACTTCAAATAATTAAGTACATTACTTGCTACTAATGCTGCTTGAATATCTTGTAAGTTGGCTTTAAGGGCGATCGTTATTCATTTAGTCTTGTTCTACTTAATCTGTGATTACATTTTTTACTCAGTTTATTTAATTCAAAACTTTTTTGCATCAGTTTACTGTTTCACTCATCTTCAAAAGTCTCCAGATTTTAATTTTTTTTTAGAAACCCTTCCGTGATCTTAATCTACTTTAGCCATTTTACTTATTGCCATTGAACTTGTGATTTATTTTTTTATTTTTTTTCTTGCTGTTGTATGCAGCTTTTGGGTCGATTCAGCATGATACCCGAAAAGTCAGCATCTTCTAAGCTGTTCATCTCGGTACACTCTTTCCTCTATTTAGCAGTTAAAATGTATCAAAACATGTTTGTACATGATGGTGATCTACCTTTCCTTTGTATTCATGTTCTTGAGTGGGTAGATGCCTATATCAGGGGTGGAAATATAAAATCTTAACTTTTTTCTTAAGTCGTCTTTCTAAATATTTTACTTATGCACACAGCTGGTTTAAATTCTAAATGGGACATTAATATGTTTACCTCTCATAGTGTAGTTTTTGTTTTTGTGTTTCTTGTTGCAAAACTGCATGTTTTTAAAGGGGTTGTAAAGGAAATTTCTATTTTATTTTTTTCATAATAAACATCCTTTACCTGCAGACATTCCTCTTTTCACTTCCTCATTGTTCGTTTTTGCTCAGAAGTTGCTCTATTTCTTCTCTGTTCTGTTCACTTCCTGCTTGTCTGATTGATTGTTACTCACCACCGTGAAGGGAGGCTTTACTGCGGTGGTCAGTGACATGCTCGCCCCTCCTGGGAACTACATCTGTGCGGCAGGATGCTCTCTACGTGTTAGAGACTTCAAGTAGGTGTAAATTACTGGGCGTGCTGCAATGCATACTGGGAAATGTAGTTCTTACATGAACGAGCGCCGCAAACCAGGAAGTGAATGAGAGAACAGAAACTAGAACGCCGGAGGTGATATAGATGAAGGAATTTAATAGGTATTTACTCGTTTTTTAACAGAATCTTTACACTATTCTGTCTGTCTACCTTGCAGACATTAATTTTAGGCAAAACATTTTCTTCCTTTACAACTCCTTTAACAATGAGAATTAGACAGCATTTTGGAAAATGTAATGGTTAAAAGAGAGGAATGAAAATATATATATATAATACACACAGGTCATTCTCAAAAAATTAGCATATTGTGATAAAGTTCATTATTTTTCTGTAATGTACTGATAAACATTAGACTTTCATATATTTTAGATTCATTACACACAACTGAAGTAGTTCAAGCCTTTTTTTTTTGTTTTAATATTGATGATTTTGGCATACAACTCATGAAAACACAACATTCCTATCTCAAAAAATTAGCATATTTCATCCGACCAATAAAATAAGTGTTTTTAATTTAAAAAAAAGTCAACCTTCAAATAATTATGTTCAGTTATGCACTCAATACTTGGTCGGGAATCCTTTTGCAGAAATGACTGCTTCAATGCGGCGTGGCATGGAGGCAATCAGCCTGTGGCACTGCTGAGGTGTTATGGAGGCCCAGGATGCTTCGGTAGCGGCCTTAAGCTCATCCAGAGTGTTGGGTCTTGCGTCTCTCAACTTTCTCTTCCCAATATCCCACAGATTCTCTATGGGGTTCAGGTCAGGAGAGTTGGCAGGCCAATTGAGCACAGTAATACCATGGTCAGTAAACCATTTACCAGTGGTTTTGGCACTGTGAGCAGGTGCCAGGTCGTGCTGAAAAATTAAATCTTCATCTCCATAAAGCTTTATAGCAGATGGAAGCATGAAGTGCTCCAAAATCTCCTGATAGCTAGCTGCATTCACCCTGCCCTTGATAAAACACAGTGGACCAACACCAACAGCTGACATGGCACCCCAGACCATCACTGACTGTGGATACTTGACACTGGACTTCAGGCATTTTGGCATTTCCCTCTCCCCAGTCTTCCTCCAGACTCTGGCACCTTGATTACTGAATGACATGCAAAATTAGCTTTTATCCGAAAAAAGTACTTTGGACCACTGAGCATTAGTTCAGTGTTGCTTCTCTGTAGCCCAGGTCAGGCGCTTCTGCCGCTGTTTCTGGTTCAAAAGTGGCTTGACCTGGGGAATGCGGCATCTGTAGCCCATTTCCTGTACACGGTGGCTCTGGATGTTTCTACTCCAGACTCAGTCCACTGCTTCCGCAGGTCCCCCAAGGTCTGGAATCGGTCCTTCTCCACAATCTTCCTCAGGGTCCGATCACCTCTTATCGTTGTGCAGCGTTTTCTGCCACACTTTTTCCTTCCGACAGACTTCCCACTGAGGTGCCTTGATACAGCACTCTGGGAACAGCCTATTCGTTTAGAAATTCCTTTCTGTGTCTTACCCTCTTGCTTGAGGGTGTCAATGATGGCCTTCTGGACAGCAGTCAGGTCGGCAGTCTTACCCATGATTGCGGTTTGGAGTAATGAACCAGGCTGGGAGTTTTTAAAAGACTCAGGAAACTTTTGCAGGTGTTTAGAGTTAATTATTTGATTCAGATGATTAGGTTAAGAGCTCGTTTAGAGAACCTTTTCATGATATGCTAATTTTTTGAGATAGGAATTTGGGGTTTTCATGAGCTGTATGCCAAAATCATCAATATTAAAACAATAAAAGGCTTGAACTACTTCAGTTGTATGTAATGAATCTAAAATATATGAAAGTCTAATGTTTATCAGTACATTACAGAAAATAATGAACTTTATCACAATATGCTATTTTTTTTAGAATGACCTGTGTATGTGTATGTATGGGTATGTGTGTGTGTGTGTATATATATATATATATATATATATATATATATATATATATATATATATATATATATATATATATATATATATATATATATATATATATATACACATACATACATACATACATACATACATACATACATACATACATACATACATACATACATACATACATAACTTGTTTAAATCTGGTGATGTGTTTTAATTATGATGTGCGTTTTTAAAAGACTGAAATACATTTGCCTGTGGGATATGATGATTAGCATATTGTATCTTGTGAGGTGCAAGGGCATCTTTCACTGGACTGAACAACCGGAACAGGCCCTTTTAAGTGGGCTGTAATGCTGGTAGGAAGGGCTCCTATTTTGTTTACTGTGATTGGTTGTGTGGTCATCTTACTGGCTCCTGATTGTCCATAGTTGGCTGTCACTGACAGCTTAGTCACAATTCTGGGGTCACTGATCGCTCAAGCCCTGGAAAAACCCTTTGATGGATATATGCAGCAGATGGTTGTTAAGTGGCGGCACAGTGAGTGGGCCTTATGTGAGATGTTGTTGTAAATGGGTTAAAGCATGAGGTAAGCTGATTATCCATTTTGTTAGTACTTGGCAGTGTAACTTCCTCCTGTAAATTTGGGCCTTCAAGACTTCTTCAGGTTCTTTAGTAGTTTATCTGTAAGGCTTTGGAAAAACTGTATTCAAGCATGTGTAATGATGTAAATACATTAATAGGCATGAAAGTGGCCCCTTCAACTGATAACTTAATTTCTCCTTCAGCAAACATTGGCTGAACCATGGAGAATACACCATTTAATACCATTCTTCATGATGAAGATGGAAAAAGAGCTGAAGCATATAGTTGCAAATCAGACATTTTCACTTAGGGGTGTACTCACTTTTGTTGCTAGCGGTTTATACATTAATGGCCGTGTGAGTTATTTTGAGGGGACAAATTTACCCTGTTATACAAGCTGTACACTCACTACTAGCATTGTAGCAAAGTGTAATTTCTTCAGTTTTGCCACATGAAAAGATATAAAATATTTTACAACAAATGTGAGGGGTGTACTCCCCTGTGTGAGAGATACTGTATATGTGCTCCCTTATGATGACAGGACACTCTGTACCCCTTTCTCCAAGCATCTGATGTCACCTGTACAGAAGCCCTGGAGTGGAAGTCCCGCCTCTATGCATTTTGACAATCGGACGTCTTTAGTAAGCTACAAATTGCTGGTGTGCCATGGTCATTGGCAGCTTCACTGGATAACATGAATAGCTACTGCAGCTATTGATTCTAAAACTATCTCAAAATGTTAAACACAAGTCAAATCACTCTACACAATGCAGACTGCAATCCATTTTTTTTCTTAGGAAAAAAAAATACTATTGAGAGCAATTTGTAGTGGCTCCAAAATTGTGAATGTGATATTATTGTATGGAGCTGCTGCATTACCACCATCCATGTTGGAGTATCGATTTTTGTATGTAAAAGTTAATTCACAAAGAACATACAGCAGGGCTCAAAATTTCAAGTACTGAGCTACTAGCTAGGCCTTAAGAGTTACTCGCCGCCAGTTGCCCCGCCCCTTGTAAATGATCATATTTTATTCAGATCATACATGGTATGCAGGATCGTATAATGTTAATTGGATCCTGGGCAAACATTTCCGTGCCCACTGTAGAAACACTACAGGAGAGGGTCAGAAAAACTGCAGACATACTACAGGAGAGGACCAGAGAGACTGCAGGCATGACAGAGAGACTGCAGGCATGACAGAGAGACTGCAGGCATGACAGAGAGAGGGTCAGAGGGACTGCAGGAATGACAGAGAGAGGGTGGACCATCTTATCCATATTGGAGGTTGATTCCAAGGCTCATGTTATGTACCTACGAGGTGAGAGTTCTGTGAGCACTGAGGTGTTGGTGGCAGCAGAAAGACTCTAAAGGACTATTCAACAATTTATATTTGAACACTTGAATTTTAAGTCTATTTTGGACACTTTTTTTTATTTTCACATTGATAACAATTATCGCGGTTTGATTTTTCTTACATTTTGGTACGATATTGTATTAATGTACGATGCTTTTGTGAATTCATCAGGTATTGCAGCAATTCTCCACAAGGCTATTTGCATATACATTTTCCCATAGTAGTGCAGAGTAGAGCTGAAACGATTAATCGATATTATCGATAATATTCGATAATGAAAATCGTTGTCAACGATTTTCATTATCGAATAATCGGTCCGCCCTTCCGCCCATTCAAAGCCGCGGCCTCAATTACCATTTGCCGCGGGCCCGCCGCGATCGAGCAGCGGGGGAGGTGGGGGTGCACGGAGGCACAGGATCGTGTGTCTCCATGCGCCCCCACCACCTCCACCGCGCGATCGCCGCGGGTCCGCGGCAAACGCTAATTGAGGCCGCGGCTTTGCGGCCTTGTGAAGTCCCAAGCTCTTCCTTCTGTGAGCTGGCGCCATCTGGTGGTGGCCGATTGACATTACAAGTTAAACAGCAACTGTAATGTAATTTTTCACTGCCATCTCCTTCCCTATAATTAGAACCCCCAAACATTATATATTTTTTTTATTCTAACACACTAGAGAATAAAATGGCGATCGTTGCAATACTTTGTGTCACGCCGTATTTGCGCAGCGGTCTTACAAGCGCACTTTTTTGGATTTTTTTTTTTTTTAATTAAAAAATAAAACAGTAAAGTTATCCCAATTTTTTTTAGATTGCGAAAGATAATGCTACGCCGAGTAAATTGATACCCAACATGTCACGCTTCAAAATTGCGCCCGTTCATGGAATGGCGTCAAACTTTTACCCTTTAAAATCTCCATAGGCGAAGTTTAAAAAAAATACAAGTTGCATGTTTTGAGTTACAGAGGAGGTCTAGAGCTAGAATTATTGCTCTCGCTCCAACAATCGCGGTGATACCTCATGCGTATGTGTTCGCTTCTGCGCGCAAGCTCGTCGGGACGGGGCGCATTTTCTGGAATAGTGCCCCAGCATTGGTGTTCCCGGGAGGAATAGTGCCCCAGCATTGGTGTTCCCGGGAGGAATAGTGCCCCAGCATTGGTGTTCCCGGGAGGAATAGTGCCCCAGCATTGGTGTTCCCGGGAGGAATAGTGCCCCAGCATTGGTGTTCCCGGGAGGAATAGTGCCCCAGCATTGGTGTTCCCGGGAGGAATAGTGCCCCAGCATTGGTGTTCCCGGGAGGAATAGTGCCCCAGCATTGGTGTTCCCGGGAGGAATAGTGCCCCAGCATTGGTGTTTCTGGGAGGAATAGTGCCCCAGCATTGGTGTTTCTGGGAGGAATAGTGCCCCAGCATTGGTGTTCCCGGGAGGAATAGTGCCCCAGCATTGGTGTTCCCGGGAGGAATAGTGCCCCAGCATTGGTGTTCCCGGGAGGAATAGTGCCCCAGCATTGGTGTTCCCGGGAGGAATAGTGCCCCAGCATTGGTGTTCCCGGAAGGAATAGTGCCCCAGCATTGGTGTTCCCGGGTAGGAATAGTACTGCTGCAAAGTTGTGTAATGTTAATGTTAAACGTTTTTTAATCTGCCGTTTGAGTGTAACATGTTTTTTCATTATTACTGTTAAATAAACGAAAAAATTCCACATTACGTTTTTTTAATGATTTTATCCGATTAATCGAAAAAATAATCGGCCGATTAATCGATTATGAAAATAATCGTTAGTTGCAGCTCTAGTGCAGAGTATCACTTATTACCTGTTTCCAGAGTAGTGTTCTTCAAAGAAGTGGGGATGCTACACCATGATAAACATTTTTGAGATGTATTGCTGCCTTCAATTTCAAAGTTACCTTATTTGTTTTCTTAAAATTTTATATTTTCTGCATTTTTAACCACTTGCCCACCAAGCCTGTTTTTCAGATTCGGTGTTTACGAGACGAAAACAGTTTTTTTTGCTAGAAAATTACTTAAACCCCCCAAACATTATATATATATTTTTTTCTAACACCCTAGAGAATAAAATGGCAGTCTTTGCAATACTTTTTGTCACATCGTATTTGCGCAGCGGTCTTGCAAGCGCACTTTTTTTGGAAAAAATTCACTTTTTTGAATAAAAAAATAAGACAACAATAAATTTGGCCCAATTTTTTTATATATTGTGAAAGATAATGTTACGCCGAGTAAAATGATACCCAACATGTCACGCTTAAAAATTGCGCCCGCTCGTGGCATGGCGTCAAACTTTTACCCTTAAAAATCTCGATAGGCGACGTTTAAAAAATTCTACAGGTTGCATTTTTTGAGATACAGAGGAGGTCTAGGGCTAGAATTATTGCTCTCGCTCTAACGATCGCAGCGATACCTCACTTGTGTGGTTTGAACACCGTTTTCATATGCAGGCGCTACTCGCGTATGCGTTCGCTTCTGTGCGCGAGCTCGTCGGGATGTGGGGCGTTTTTAAATTTTTTTTTTTAGTTTTCTTATTTATTTTAAATTAGTTTATAATTTTATACACCGAAATAAATAAAAAAAAAAAATTATCACTTTTATTCCTATTACAAGGAATGTAAACATCCCTTGTAATAGAAAAAAGCATGACAGGTCCTCTTAAATATGAGATCTGGGGTCAAAAAGACATCAGATCTCATATTTAGGCTTAAATGCAAAAAAAAAAAAAAAAAAAAAAAAAATGTAAAATGTCATTTTTTTCAAATAACATTAAAAAAAAAATTTCTCTTTAAGACGCTGGGCGGGACTGACGTTTTGACGTCACTTCCGCCAAGCAGAGCTCTGGGGACGGGTGGGGGCGATTTTTCCCTTACTCGTATCCCCGCTGAGGAGCCGAACGGACCCGATCGCCTCCGCCGCTACCGACGGTAAGCGGCGGAGGGCACAGGAGAGCGGCGGGAGGGGGGGGCCCTCTCCCGCCACTGATAACAGCGATCTTACGGCGAATCCGCTGCGGAGACCGCCGTTATCATTAACAGAACTGCCCACAGAAGAGATGGATATCTCGGTTGTGGCAGCAGCTGCTGCCGTTACCGAAATATCCATCTTTCAAAACATGACGTCTTTTTACAATGAGGGCAAGGGCAAGTGGTTAAACATTTGAATGATGTTTTCGCAAGGACCAACTTTTTTCTCTGAATTAGTTTATCTGGAGTTAAGGAAATCCTTCCTTCCTGCCAATCTCTAGGGTGGAGTCCTAGACACCATGTCTGTGCATGGAGCTTGGACGCTGAGGGTCACCTGATCAAGACCCATTTAAAAAATGCCACGGCAGTGGCACCCATCGATTTTAAGAAGGGACCAGAAGTCTTGTCAGGGCAAAAGATAGGATTTTCTTCACATTTCAGCCTTCCAAATGGTAGGCAGACTTTTCAGTCAGCATTGTCTAGATGCGGAGCAATAGGTCCTACACCCAGGGCTGTTCCAGGACCTGTCACAGGTGGAGGAAGCCGGGTAAGTACCATTTTTGTCTTCACGTTCAGGGATTGTCTGCCAAAATGGCCTAGGTGGATGTGTACTTCCACCTGACCAGACTCTGAGGCCTCGTACACACGATCGGACATATCCGATGAAAACGGTCCGCGGACCATTTCCATCGGATATGTCCGATCGGGAGTTTGATCCGATGGCGTGTACACACCATCGGATCAAATTCCCCGCCGCCGGACGGCGCGGTGACGCGGCGGTGACGTTGACGCCGCCACGTCACCGCACCAGGAAGTTAAACACTTCCGCGCATGCGCCGAATCCATTCGGCGGCGGCGCGGCGGTGGTGGGGGACGACATGTCTGCTGGTAAGTGTACTAACCAGCAGACATGTCGGGCGGACAGATTCCACCGGATGGATTTCAAAGCATGCTTTGAAATCTGCCGGGTGGAGAAATCTGTCCGCTAGCCCATACACACGAGCGGAGATGTCTGCTGAAACGGTCCATCGGACCGTTTTCAGCGGACATATCCCCTCGTGTGTACGAGGCCTGACAGTTGCTTTTCTAGATCATCTGGACTATCTGTTCCAAGGACTAATTTAACACCCTGGTTAAGTCCCTTCACTTGGTGCTAGAAAACAAACTTTCACCCAGAAATTTGATAGTGGGACAAAACTAGACCGTTTTACAAATGGGACTGGATCATCATTTAGGCCTTGGTAACATCAAGGGCGCAAATCTTCATGCTTGCAATATTGTTCCAAAGATCACTAGCTTAAGAATTTTTGTCTCGTGTGGCTCCCCCATGAATTAACAGTCACTCCATGGGATTTGAATTTCTTTCTCTCAGAACTTTAAAAACTGCTGTTTGTACATATCAGGGATATTCATTTCCCACTTACTCATAGGGTTTTGTGCCTTGTCACCATCACCTCTGTGTGCCTCTGCAGTGGGATTCAGGTTGTTTCAGCTTTTCTCCCTGCACCAATGTCTCTGTCTCTCTCTCTTTCTCTGTCCAGCTTCAGTACATCAGGAGGTTTTCACTTCATTGTCTGTCTGAATGTACTTTGAGCTGTCTACCTCAGTCTGCTTCTGGCTTCTGTTAGACTAATGCCTCGTTTCTACTGAGCGGATCGGTTCGGTACGGTTCGCTATTTTGGGTGTTTCCATTATGAAAGCGTGCCAAAAAAGCGAACCGTACCGCACCAGCAAGGGTCCTGCTTCAGATGAGGGTCCTGCTTCAGATGAGGGTCCAGAGAGAGTGGAACGGTTCCATTAGGGCGAACCTACAAATACATCTCACTGATTGGTGGACGCGCTAGGAATTTCTTCTAAAACCTGAATGGTCCCTGACGGTCCGATTTGCAGTGGAAACGCTCATAGGAATAGACCGGTCCCATCCTAACCACTCCGAGTTTACTGACCCGAACCGTTCCATGCAGTGGAAACAAGGCATAACACTTGCTCTCATACCAAATGGTCCCCACAAAGGGTAGCTAGCTCCTCGTTCCACAGTTTCTTGGTGACTCAGAGATCATCATTGAATCATATGGTCTTAATGATCTGGTTCCACTCTCATTAAAACAGCTAATGTTAGGGGTAGACAAAAATGGACTTTGTAGGCACCAATTATAAAAATATGAATACGTTTATTGACAAAAAACAGAAAAAATATCACAAAATTAATTAAAAACACTTTAATTTTATTATTTTTTTCTGTTGGTTTAACAACCCTTTTGGGTTTTGTGTCAATAAACGTATTCATATTTTTATAATTGGTGCCTACAAAGTAAATTTTTGTCTACCCCTAACATTTGCTGTTTCAATATATTTTAGGATGTGGAACTGTACTATTATAGATACCCACAGACTATCCTGTGTTTGGTGATCTCTTTCTCAATAATTCTCCACTCTCTCTCATTAAGGCAATCCGTACTAGATCTGTGAGTTCTTCTAGGTCTTTTTGACATCAGACAGGTTTTTCCCAGATTTGAAAGGCTAACACCTGGTCTTCTGTTCACACGCTCTCTATATTTTACATGTGTGAATGTTAAGGCCCAGTTTTATAAAGCTTATAGTGGGTCTGTTGCTGCTTTGGTTGCCATGTTGCCCACCCCCCCAGACTGACTGTTTTTAGATGTTTTTTATTGTCTTAATGAGGCAAAAATGTGGCCTTTTCTACTTTCCATACATCCTTTTCTTGGAGTCCATTGAGGGACAGAAGTTCCACCCCTTTGTTTATGGTCTTTATAGGCTTGCTCTCAGTACTGTTAAAAAAAACAAAAAAAAAACAGAGGCATGCCAGCACTGGGAGTGGTTTAACCAGGCGTTGTTTTTTTTTCTCTCCAATCCTGTTCCAGGAGGACAGCATATGGGGGAGAGGCTCTTCTACTTAAAACAGGTTAGCTATCAACCGCTATTACTTGCCTAGGTTTCTTCTCCATTTCAAGAATTAACCATCTCTGTTGCAGAGACCCTAGTTGGGCTCTGGTGCCAGTTCCACAAACTCCAGGAAAGGGGGCTTAAGCAGGCGGTTGGAAAAGCTAAATGCAGACTAGGACCAGGGAATCTTTTTAAACCAGAAGGATTCCAACAGACTTTCTAGTCAGCAGTGCAACACCAAGATGTCTTGGTCTGCTATGCCCAGTGTTTACAGATCCAGCTGATCTAGGCAACAGCAGCTCCAAGTAGGTTGTATTTTATTTTTTGTCATGGATTTCCTTTGTGTCACATGTACACTGTATGTAGGGTGTTCCACAATGTAAGATTCCCCATTGATTGCTGTTTGGGAGCTATCTACCACACCCTAGGACCTAATGAAGGGCCTCCAGAGCTATCAGTACATGATAGAATGTGTATAGAGACCTATAGGCCAATCGGTCTCATGTTTCCAGTACACCATACCTTCAAAAGAAGTCTTTGAAGGATATAAAAGTGGATTTCTTTTCAATGAAGAGGACTCTAGGTTATATTATGAAATAACTATCCTAAATTGGACTCCTAGTCCTTTTGAACTGACTGAAAATTTCAGTCAAGAGCTTCCCTGCACTAGTCGTTTTTTTTTTTTACTGATATTTTGATAAATATCTGTAGCTGAGTTCAAACTGCAGCCATTGACCCTCTCATTTCGTTTTTTCACCAAAAAAAAAAAAAACTGTGGGTAATCTGGCTACAATTGATGAACTAGAACTACGATTAAATTGAGGACCCCATTTGGATATCACAAGTTGCTGTCTTTCTTGTGCTGCCCGACTGCAGTACACATGGGCCAAATGTCGCCAGTTTTTATTGAACCAGCCAATGCTGCCCGACATTCAGCCTGTGTGTACCAGGCTTAAATGAGTCAGAAGAAGCCAATTACTACTATGTGCAGAACTATAGTGATAAGATGAAATTTTAAGGAAAAACATTGACTGGTCAGATGTATTGGCTGACACTAATGCCGCGTGCACACGACCAAAAAAACTGTTTTTTTTCAACGCGATTTTGTCAAGCCTGCCTTGCCTACACACGATCGTAAAAAAATGCTCGAGCAAAGCGCGGTGATGTTCAACGTGTACAACGGCACTATAAAGGGGAAGTTCCATTAGAATGGCGCCACCCTTGGGGCTGCTTTTGCTGATTTCATGTTAGTAAAAGTTTGAGGGACAATTCGCGCTTTTCAGTCTGTTACAGCCTGAGAAATGTGCCATCTCCATTACGAACACTAGTTTTACCAGAATGAGCGCTCCCGTCTCATAACTTGCTTCTGAGCATGCATGTTTTTTTCACATTGTTAAAGCTTACACACGACTGTTTCACGATGTGAAAAAACTATGCGAAAAAATAGAGCATGTTCTAAATTTTTAATGACCATTTTTCACGTCATGGAAAATGCTCTGAAGCCCACACACGATTAGTTTTTTAATGACATTTAAAAAAAATATATAAATTCATGTAATGAAAAATGGTCGTGTGTACGCGGCATTAGGATGACAGTCTGACAGTCAGTACAGTGAGGCAAAAAAGTATTTAGTCAGCCAACAATTGTGCAAGTTCTCCCACTTAAAAATATGAGAGAGGCCTGTAATTGTCATCATAGGTATACCTCAACTATGAGAGACAAAACGTGGAAACAAATCCAGACAATCACATTGTCTGATTTGGAAATAATTTATTTGCAAAGCCAGAAATCTTGCTTGTTTGTAGGTGACCAAATACTTATTTTCCACCATGATTTGCAAATACATTCTTTCCAAATCAGACTATGTGATTGTCTGGATTTGTTTCCACATTTTGTCTCTCATAGTTGAGTTATACCTATGATAATTACAGGCCTCATCTTTTTAAGTTTGAGAACTTGCACAGATGGTGGCTGACTAAATACTTTTTTGCTATACATCTTAAAGTGGTTCTAAAGGTTACATGATTTTTTTTTACCTTAATGCCTTATATGTATTAAGTTAAAAAACCTGTATGCATAAAGTTCCCCCCTCTCCCCCCTAGCACCCCATAAATACTTACCTGAGCTTGAAAAAGTCACATGATCAGTGACGATACGCATGAGGGAAACAGAGCCATGGTGATCCGTCGCACCCGCACTGGATGGAGGCACATGCACTTTGTATCTAATATTTGAGTCTATTTTGGATTCAATATTTGCACCTTGGAGTTTATGCACTTTATTGTGGACTGCTTCAGTTCTGGATATTCAGATATATTCAGATATTCAGCATAGAGATGACTTCAGCACACCTTTTTTGCTTGGAAAATTCAGAACTGTACTTTGCACATGTATAGCTTGAGAGAAATCCTTCACATATCTTGTTTGAAAATTTGGAACTACTACTTGCAGGTTTTTTTTTTTTGCACCGTTGTTACACATTCAGTGCTTATTTGCACAGTGGATTTTTTTTGCTATTTTGCACAGATTTATTACTTTGCACCATTATTGCTTTTTTTTTGCGCAGAATGGTTCACGTTCTTAATTATATTTAATCACTGTTTATTTATTCAGTAAGCGCCACATTCCCTTTTCCATCATATTTGTTATTAGTGTGTGGGCACTTCTTTTTGTTGACTGCTGCTTTTAGTATCAATATCAGTGTTTTTTAGACTACTTTTAATATTATTTTGGTTTGCGCATTAGTTATCCCTCGCTATCCTATTGGTAATTTGCTGATTTATTTGAGTTGTTGCCTTGAAAATTGTTTTAGTGTAACATTTTCTTGCCTGATCTAGTCCAATATTACATTTCATTCTTGAGCATAGAGATGTTCTCAGCATGCTATTGCTCTAATAATTAATGCATTTGTAACCATCTTTTTAAATTTGAAGAGCATACATTTGAGTTAATATTTTTTTAGAAAGTCTTCTGCCATGTCTTAATCCAGTAGAATTTCTAAAGAGCAAACGGATATATTTATGCATCGTTTTCCAGAACTGTCTTTGTGTGTGTGTATGTAATATTTAGAACCTCAATATTACTGACCAAAGGAACTGCATATTACTGACAGGGAATTGAGGTGGATTGGTGCACTACATCAATATTCTAAGAAAATAAAAAAGTAATTAGTAGTTAGCCTGCGTTGTATACTTATAATTATCAGATTTTGACTGTTTTAAAGCAGAGGTCCACCCGAAAAAAACTGCTGCAGCTGCTGACTTTAAAAAAAATGGACACTTGCCTATCCCGCGCGCCCGTGATGTTGGCAGCCGAGGCTGAGCAATCGCTCGTCTCTAGGCTTCCCCTGCCGCCATCCTAGTTGCGGCTTCACTGCCCGGTTCCCTACTGCGTGAGCGGCACGGCCCGTCCTCGCTGGTCCCCACTCTCTCCTGGAAACAGTGGCCCAGATTCATAAAGCAATTACGCCTGTCTAACTGGTGTTAGACAGGAGTAATTTCAAATTTTGCGCGCCGTATCACTAGTTTGAATCCTCAAACCATGATACGGCGGCTTCGGGCTTCGATCCGAGAGTCTTACGTCTTCGTAAGCCTTCGGATCTACGCTGCGATATTTTTGCGGCTGATAGGAGGCGTTCGCGTCGTTTTGATGCGTCGGGATATGCAAATGTGTTTTTACGGCGATCCACGAAGATACGAGCGGTCTTCGCAATCGCTTACGTCTGTTTTTTTGTTTACGTACTGTTAGACCAGCTTTTTGCTGGTCTAACGGTGCGTAGCCCATGTTAAGTATGGCCGTCGTTCCCGCGTCGAATTTAATTTTTTATTTTTTTTGCGTAACTCGTTCGGGAATAGAAATGTCCGTAAACGACGCTACTCAAACATCGAATGACGTAACGACGTGATTTTGCGCAATGCACGGCGGGAAATTTGCGAACGGAGCATGTGCAGTTCGATCGCCGCGGGAACGCGCCTATTTTAAATCCTTCACGCCCCCTACTCGTGTAGATGGATTGCGACGGGAGAAATACACTACGCCGCCGTCGTTTACTGGACAAAATCTACCTGGATTCCACGTAGAGCCAGGTAAAAAACGGCGGCGTAGTGTATTTCTGATACGCTACGAGAATCCAATTCTCTCTGAATCTGGGCCAGTGTGTTTCCCAGGAGACGGAAGGAGTGGAGGGGGGAGTCTATGCCCGGAAGTGGGTGCAAATCCCCACAGGTATCTGCGCACCCCCCCCCCCCATGAAAGGTGCCAAATGTGACACCGGAGGGGGAGAGTGTTCCGAAAAGCGTAAGTTCCATTTTTGGAACTCCGCTTTAAGAAGACCACCTACCCTTTTTTCGTTTAAATGTTTTTATATGGAAATTCTAAAAAAATAATTTGTCAGAACCATCTTTCTTGCCATCATTGAGTCAACTAACTTTTTTAGCAAGCCATTCAAATATCATACAGACCTGCTATTTCAATGTATTAAAGAAGTATGGATTTTTGTTTCTTTCCCCATTATACTTGGGTGGATGCAGCATCTGTCCCCCGGCATCTCTGCACTGAGAACTGAGCCATCGAACACCACTGATGGCTTGGTTCTCTCGCCTACCCGAGCACAGACCTGGAGCGATGCTGACTGATAGTATCGCTCTGCTTGGGGAGGAGTGAGAACCGAGCCACCGGCTGTGTTCGGTGTCTCGGTTCTCAGTGTAGAGACACTGGGGGACAGCTGCAGCATTGGTCTGATGCTCCATTCAAAAACCATACTTCTCTTTTAAAAAACATTTATATCAGTAGAGACACCATTTTGAAGATCTATTGAATGTTACCGTTGGTGGGAAGTTGTCATGTAGATTTTGCATACAAATAACTTGGAGACTTTCACAATGAAGTTGCAAAGAATCTGAGAACTGTTGATAACCAGATTTATCATAGAGGAAAAGTTATTTTAACATTTAAAAAAAAAAAGGGCTGAATATACCAACAAAAAGGCATAACATTTTGAAAGAGATTGAGCATCATGGGGCCGTAGTGGTGTTCTTACAAGAGACACACCTGTCCCGTGAAACAAATGTGAGGCTACATTCCCTCTAGCTTCCAACTTGGTACCATGGTGACTCAATGACAAATAAGGCAAAAGAGGTAGCAATTGGAATAGGTAGAGAAATTCAGTTCTTGCTGGAGTACAGGTTAACGGATCCAGAGAGAACATTTCTTTTAAAGGGGAAGCTGCAGGGAATGGATTGCACATTAGCAAATATATATTGTCCTAATACTGGTCTGACAGTATATTAGGGGGCAGCCCTGGAAATATTGTCTGAATTTAAGAGGGGGGAAAGTGGTCATAGTGGGGGACTTCTGTATGGATCCGAAACAAGATAGTATGTCCCATTTACAGGGGACGAGGAACGTTCAGTTAAAGGCAATACAACAGAAATTACACCACCATGGAGAATAAAACACCCCAGGATACAATATTTTATGCTCTAGTGAGTGAATAACTTGTTTAGTGCTACAAATGGGACTAAATCGCCTCAAGGCGCTTGGTATCCATTTCCATCCTCATCCTTCAGAAGAGGTGGGTCTTAAATTTTTTCCTGAAGGCCCTGATTTTCTTCCATTCGGATGTTAGTTGGTAGCGCGTTCCACAGCTGGGGTCCTTGGACTGCGAATCTTCGTTCTTCTTTAGACTTGTAGCAGGACTTGGGGGTTTTAAGTAGATTTTGGTTACTTGATCGAAGAACACGATTGGGGTTGTGGTGTTTTTATTTTCTCGCATAAATATTAGGCGATTCCTTGTGTACACTTGTGAGTGGGGCCTTGAATGTGACCCGATCCCTTACGGCTAGCCAATGAAGGGTCCTCAGTGACGGGGTGATTGCTTCCCAGGGTTTTTTTACCCCGTTCTCAGTCTGGCTGCCATGTTCTGGACAACTTGTAGACGAGAAATCTGGTATTTGGGGAGTCCGAGGTAGAGAGAGTTTGCATAGTCGAGCATGTAGTTGATAATTGTTCCCACTGCTACTGCTGTATCCTCTTCTGGGATGAAGGGGATGAGTCTTTGTAGCAGGCGGAGAAGATGGCACTATCCACTGACTACTGATCCTATTTGTGTATCCAGCGTCATGTCAAAGGTGACTCTTAGGGCCAGATTCAGGTAGAGTTAGGCTGGAGTATCAGTGATACGCCAGCATAACTCTCAGTTTGAGCTGGCGTTTCTGTTTTCTGTAAGCAGAAACAAGAAACGCTGGGTTGGAGTTCCTATACGAGCGGCGTAATTGTATTTTGCCGTCGTATCGGAACTGCAAATTTAACCACTTGCCCACGGCGTCATGTTAAAAAAACGTCATGACTTTAAAGATGGATATCTCGGTAACGACAGCTGCTGCCACAACCGAGATATCCATCTTTTCCGTGGGCAGTCCTGTACACGATAATAGCGGGCCCTGCGGCAAATTTGCCGCGAGATCGCCATTATCGGTGGCGGGAGAGGGCTCTCCCGCGCCCTCCGCCGCTTACCGGAGCCGTCGGTAGCGGCGGAGGGGATCGGGTCCTGTCGGCAGCTGTGTTGGGATACGAGTGAGGGAAAAATCGCCCCCACCTGTCCCCATAGCTCTGCTGGGCGGAAGTGACGTCAAAACGTCTGTCCCGCCCAGCGTCTTAAAGAAACTTATTTTTTATTTTTTCTGAGATTTGAAAAATGACTTTTTTTTTTTTTTTTTGCATTCAAGCCTAAATATGAGATCTGAGGTCTTTTTGACCCCAGATCTCATATTTAAGAGGACCTGTCATGCTTTTTTCTATTACAAGGGATGTTTACATTCCTTGTAATAGGAATAAAAGTGATAATTTTTTTTATTTTAATTTATTTCGGTGTATAAAATTATAAACTAATTTAAAATAAATAAGAAAACAAAAAACATTTTTTTAAAACGCCCCATCCCGACGAGCTCGCGCACAGAAGCGAACGCATACGCGAGTAGCACCCGCATATGAAAACGGTGTTCAAACCACACAAGTGAGGTATCGCCGCGATCGTTAGAGCGAGAGCAATAATTCTAGCCCTAGACCTCCTCTGTATCTCAAAAAATGCAACCTGTAGAATTTTTTAAACGTCGCCTATCGAGATTTTTAAGGGTAAAAGTTTGACGCCATGCCACGAGCGGGCGCAATTTTTAAGCGTGACATGTTGGGTATCATTTTACTCGGCGTAACATTATCTTTTACAATATATAAAAAAATTGGGCCAAATTTATTGTTGTCTTATTTTTTTTCTTCAAAAAAGTGATTTTTTTCAAAAAAAGTGCGCTTGTAAGACCGCTGCGCAAATACGGTGTGACAAAAAGTATTGCAATGACTGCCATTTTATTCTCTAGGGTGTTAGAAAAAAATATATATAATGTTTGGGGGGTTTAAGTAATTTTCTAGGAAAAAAAACAGTTTTCGTCTCGTAAACACCGAATCTGAAAAACAGGCTTGGTGGGCAAGTGGTTAAAAATGCAGAAAATATAAAATTTTAAGAAAACAAATAAGGTAACTTTGAAATTGAAGGCAGCAATACATCTCAAAAATGTTTATCATGGTGTAGCATCCCCACTTCTTTGAAGAACACTACTCTGGAAACAGGTAATAAGTGATACTCTGCACTACTATGGGAAAATGTATATGCAAATAGCCTTGTGGACAGGCCCGGTGGGCAAGTGGTTAAAAATGGCGTTTGGGATGTTCCCGCTGATTAACGCCGAGAATATGTTAATCAGCGAGAGACGGAAATTCACGATCGTACGTGGGCCCGACGCAGTGACTTTCCGACGTTTCCGTAAGCGATACGCGGCGTAAAGAAAAACATGCCCCCTAGGTGGAGTATCCTATGTTAAGTATGGCCGTCGTCATCGCGTCGAATTTAAATTTTTTAGCGTCGTTTGCGTAAAACGTCCGTGAATGGGGATTGACGTCATTGACGTTCACTGACAGAATTTGGAGCATGCGCACTGACAGTCGACGCATGCGCAGTACGTTCGCCGTGGGATCGCGCCTAGTTTAAATAATACACGCCCCCTACCCGCCCAATTTGAATTCCGCCGGCTCATTTTCGCTACGTGAATAACAGTACTTGCTCCTAAAGTTTCGGCGGAGTAACGTAAATGACTAACGTTACTCCGAAATAAAGAACCGCTGTCCTACCTGAATCTGGCCCCTAGACTTTTGACTTTGGTGCTTGGGATGATGGTTTGTCTCAGAATGGGGGGTGGTGTCCATGTCATCCTAGAGTTTCTTTCGGTTTGCGAGAAGCAGAAGAAGTTCTGTTTTGGATCCATTAAGTTTAAGGTGGCTCTCCGTCATCCAATTGTCTATCAATGTGAGGCATTGTTCCGGTCTGTGATGTTTTGGTCTTTTTTGTTGCTAATGCGAAAGTAAAGTTGCTGTTAGAGCAGAAATGGTAGAGTAGGTCCTGTTTACTGATGAGTTATCCTTGGGGGACTCCGCATAAAATGGTACATGCTTCAGAGGTGAAGGCTCCTAGTTTCACTGTCTGGGATCGATTCTTTAGGAACGATGCGAACCAGGGTAGATCCGAGTCTGCGACTCTGGCTACTTCTGTGAGGCGAGTTGGCAACATTTTGTGGTCTACTGTGTCAAGAGCAGCACTCCAGCACCAGTAGGCACGATTCTCCGTCGTCTGCTGCTTCGAGGGCGTCATCCCATATTTTGAGAAGTGCCGTTTCCGTCCCGTGACCTGGGTGGAAACCCAATTTTGTAGTGGGTCCAGTAGTTTGTTGGTGTCCAAATGGCGTTGTAGCTGTTGTACTACTGCTTTCTCAATGATCTTGGAAAAGACGTTAAGGCTGGATACAAGTCGGCGATGATTTGGGTCTTTGGGGTCGAGGTTGGGTTTCTTTAGAAGGGGTTTGATTATAACTTGTTTTTTTTGTTTTTTTTAAATAATTGATTTATGAGGTGGGTGCCAAGATGTTGGAACATTCTTTCAGATGTTTTGTGGGAATAATGTCGTTTGATATGCTGTCTCTGAGGCTTCCGATATTGCTTTTAGTGGTATCGGTGGTGATTGGGTCCAGTGTAAATTTCGTTGGTAGTACAATATTTATATTAATGTTTCCTTCTTGATTTATAGGAGTGAGGCTTATTGTTTTTTTCTGTTGAATAGTTTTTTCAATTTTGTCAATAAAAAAAAAAAAAATCAGATAATTCATTGCATAATTCTTGTGTTTCATTTTTTTGGAGCCTCTAGGCAGGCTGGGTTCATAGTCTGAGCGACTAAGTTAAAAAGCTCACAGGGACAGTTTAGGGCTTTTGAGATGGTGTTAGAAAAGTGTTCTTTTTTTGCTTTGAAGATTTATTTGTGGTATTTCTTAGTGAATAATTTGTAATCTGTGTGGTTTTCCTTTGTTGAGTTTCTTCTCCAGGCTCCTTCTGCTCTTCTATGTTCTTGCTTCAATAATGTGAGAGCATCATTAAAACAACTGTAATTATTTTTGCGGATTAGTGCTCTGCGTCTCGGAGCGATTATGTCTGCTGTCTGTAGTAATGCTTTGTTAATGGAGTTGAGTGTTTCTTCCGATGATTGATTGATTGATTTTGATTTAGCATTGTTATTTTGTTCAATAGTGTGGTTTTGAAGATTTCCGAGTGTAGTTTCTTCTGTGATCTTGTCCAGTGTCGTTTTTTTGAGGATGGTGTCGGTGGTTATTTTGAATTTGATGGCATGGTGATCCGTCCAGGGTGAAGGCGAATTCTCCAGTGTGTTGATGTCCATATTCTGTTTGAAGATAAGGTCAAGAGTGTGACCCAAAACGTGCATGCGTGTTCTACTCTCCTGTGCACAGGACGTACACTAGGATTGACTATTGGTTGATTGAACATAGGATGCTAGATTTGGTAATCTCCACCAATATAGAAATAACTACACTATCTGATCATGCACCAATGGCCATGAAGATAAAGATACCAGAAACCCAGACACGAGTATATTCACGTTTAAATGAAACCAGTGAGATCGCGGATGATAACCTGTGGGAGGCTCATGATGCCTACATAAGGGGAATCCTGATCTCACTGGGAGCTAGGAAAAAGAAGAAAAGAATAAAAGAGGGGAAAACAAATAGAATAAATGTACCTATTGGAGCAAAGACGTAAAAAAAGGGAGTGGGCAAGATCAGGAACTGTTACAAGAACTAGTAATAGAAAGAGATAAACTAAAGGAATTATTAGAACAGGAAATAAGAAAAACCTTTAATAAAATCTCAAAGGAGATATATTAATGGAGGAATAAAAATAGCAAATGCGTAGCAAGGATGTTGAGGAAAAAAAAAATCAAACTTTATAGAAAGGTTGGAGGAAAGACACAAAGCGAGATGTGAAGACCTCATCAAGTGGAGGCCAGGAGGGTTAGCAATGACACAGATTTGAAGCATGCATGCTCCTTCATCTGGCCATATTTGGCATGGTAATATAGAGACAGCAGTGAAGGCGGACCACAAAATCCAGCACAGCGGCCCTGCTCATTCCAAGGACACATCAAGCTTAACCAGCATTTTAATGCATATGCTAAAAAACAATAATATAATTGTAAATGTGGAAGAGAGAGACTATTAGGGTCCTGTTAAAATATATAATATTTTATTATTAATAAGAAGGGAATTTAAAAGCGTATATGCTGATTTAAAAAAAAAAAGGCATACCCATAAAAACAATAAAAGTTTGGTGTTTCATCAAAGGATCACGGTATACTTTAACATATTATGTGGGGCCAATTATATATAATATCGCTCACATAAGCAAGTATATAATATTAATAATGAGTGTGGAGCAATCATGTGGAACATAATGATAGTGTCATAATTTATAACAAAATTATGTTATATTTTATAATATTTATGGAGCTGAGTGTAAGGAAGGGACATTTGGAAAGATATTGCTCACATAACTGTTATTAATCGCTATGGCACACTAAAAGGAACATGATAAAGCCGGGACCTCATGGACTAAAAATAATGTTGGAGGTAATTCTAACACAGGAGTATCAAGGAAACTGTAAAGAATATACAAGTCACAAAATGGAATGAATTTCCAAGTCCTTATTCAGGCCACCTGGAGTCCAGGTGTCTGGAGTGTAAATCCAATAGGTCTCCCTCTCACAGAGACGCTTGTCCTATGTTCACACCTATGCGTTTTTACAGTAACGCACTACAGTACCATTTAACATAATTTCCTATGATACTATTTCACATCTATGCGTTTTGCGGCTGGTGTGTTTTTTGAAAGGGTCTGGTACTTTTTTCCTGCGTTTTGCGGCTAATAGACTGCAATGTAACTGCACCAGAAATGCAAGTGTATATGGCTGGTTCCGGGAAGCTGGCCGCTGCGTCCTTGGTAACCGATGAGTCATCAGCTGTCAGTGAGGTTCCCCGCTGAAAGCTGAATCTAAAAAAAGAACAATGCCGGCAAATAAAATGGCCCGGGGTTCCCCCCAGGTCCATAACAGGCCCCCATGCCAAAATGTAAAAAAAAATGTTTTTGATGGCCACGCCTATATAAGAGGCGCCGGACATCGGGGAACATAAAAATGGAGAAAGACGGCTTTGTGACGAGGCCAGGGTCTCTGGGAATGAGCAGGAGGAGGAAGAAGACGATGACACTGGGAGATAACAGCTCGGGGAGAAAATGGAAGCGGAAGAAGACGAGTCCCCCCCCAGAGACGGTGGCTCTGAGACATTTTACTAATAAAGGAATTGGAAAAATTGTATGGTTCAGGAGGGGGGGCACTTGCTCGTCCCCTACCTATCATGACCTGCCGGGCGTCGTGCATTTTGGCGTGAGGTGTCCCCTCTGTATCCATACTAGACCCGAAGGGCCTGGCATGGACCTGGGGGGGAAACCCCACGCCGTGTTCCTTTTTTCAGAAGACCGCTGATGACTCATTAGCTGTTAGGGATGCGATCGGCCGGCTTCCCGGCCCCCTTCTTGGCAACCAGCTTTATACAGTATGTTTTACAGTGCGTTTTTAAAGAGGAGGAAAAATATGTAAAGTGCAAAATGCATGAAAACTGCATGCAAAATGCACTGAAAAACGCAGTCGCATAGGTGTGAACCTAGACCAGTGATGGCTAACCTTGGCACTCCAGATGTTTTGGAACTACATTTCCCATGATGCTCATGCACTCTGCAGTGTTGTTGAGCATCATGGGAAATGTAGTTCCAAAACATCTGGAGTGCCAAGGTTTGCCATCACTGACCTAGACTAAATGCGCTCAGCTTTGAGGGAAATCACTGGAGATGGATTCCACCAGCCAGAGCTGGAGCCCTGCAGTGGATTTTTGATGAAACTCCACAAAATGCTTTGGGAACTCCAATTTGTCTTTTGCCCTCCTCCTTGTCCGAATATTTTTCTGGGGGTTCTACGGTCTATATAAAGTGGACTACGTGGACATGGCAAACTGCATATGACAAATTCTGTTGAGCAGTTGAACCGATTTTTTTTTTTTTTGTATATATGTTTGGCCTTTGTTGGTAAATTGTTTTTGCACGTATTTACATGTGGGACACTTTTTTTTTTGTCAGTTTCTGACATTAAAACATACCTTTTTTATGGTCGTTAAAGGGACGATTGGTGTTAATAGGTTTTAATTTTACTGGGAGCTATTTTACTAATTCTGTTGCATGCTGATTTTGGGTATGTTGGTTATTAAGGATTTCAAGTGGGAGTCTTTCAGTAGTGTCACCCAATGTTTACGTAAGATTTGTTACATTTTTCCTGTGATGTGTATGGATTTCCAGTACAACATACAGAATTCCAAGCTAAATACATTTTTAACTTGTAAAAGGCCCTTGCATGCAAAGTTTATACCAAATAGTGTATTCTGAGATCCTACCGATGTGCAACCAGTCTTTTACCAACTACCATATGTATTATCACCTTACACCAAAGAAAAACTAGCCCTTAATAACCTACTCAGCAATTCTAGTATTCGAATCAAGGCTGCTGACAAGGGTGGTGGGATTGTGGTTCAGGATAGGGATGAATATCTGAAAGAGGCCCACAGACTACTGTCTGACACTAACACATATCTGACTTTGATTGGAGTGAAGGTATCATCAACAAGGCTGAAGCCTCCTCCTTTAACCACTTAAGCCCCGGACCATTTTGTAGCTAAAGCAACAGGCCACTTTTTGTGATTCGGCACCGCGTCACTTAACTGACAATTGCGCGGTCGTGCGGCGTGGCTCCCAAACAAAATTGGCGCCTTTTCCCCCCCCCACAAATAGAGCTTTATTTTGGTGGTATTTGATCACCTCCTGCGGTTTTTATTTTTTGCGCTATAAACAAAAATAGAGCAAAATAAAAATAAATATCTCCAAAAAATATATTAAAAAATGTTTCCCTCAGTTTAGGCCGATACGTATTCTTCGACATATTTTTGGTAAAAAAAAAAAATCGCAATAAGCATTTATTGATTGCTTTTTTTTTTTTTTGTGATTGACATTATGGCGGACACATCGGACACTTTTTTGACACATTTTTGGGACCATTGTCATTTTAACAGCGATCAGTGCTATAAAAATGCACTGATTACTGTTAAAATGACACTGGCAGTGAAGGGGTTAACCACTAGATGGTGCTGTAGGGGTTAAGTGTGCCCTAGTGTGTTATTCTTGCTGTAGGGGGGCGTGCCCTGTCGTGACACGTCACTGATAGTCGTTCCCTATGACAGGGAACAGACGATTACTGAATTCTTTGTACACATCAATCCCTCAGTCGGTTCACACTGGGGCGACTTGGGATCCGACTTGAGGTCGCCTCAAGTCGTCCCAAGTCGCGCTGTAGCGAAAAGCAATGTAAGTGAATGGGAGCGGTATTAATACACACACTACTCAAGTCGCTCCGACTTCAGAAAAGGTTCCTGTACGACTTCAATCCGACTTCTAGGTGATTTGTACCCATTGATTTCAATGGAAGTCGCCTCCCAAGTCTGATCACTGTCTTAACTGAAGCTACTTTCCAGATAAGATAACATACATTTCTCAGGCAAACCCCTCTTTCTCCCAGAGCAAATTTTTGTTTTTTTGGCCACTGGAATGTCTCCTGTCCTGAGACGACTTCAAGTCCTGTTGTAAATCTCCCCAGATCGCCCTGTGGTTCATGCTCAAGTCGTGTCGGAGTCGCCTCTGAAAGTCGCGCTGGAAGTCATGTCGCCCCAGTGTGAACCGACTCTCATTGGCACTTTTGTCTTGCACACATTTACTTCTCATTTGATGGTGACTATCAATTACAAATACAGGGCACAGCCATGAAGGCAAATTTTGCCCCTAGCTACGCTAAGGTGACTGTGGGATCTGGCTAATCTGCCTGGAAACCTTAGTCAGTCTGGAACAATAACCCTAATGCCGCGTACACACGGTCGTTTTTTGTGATGAAATAAAACAACGTTTTAAAAAACGTCATTTAAAATGATCGTTTATGGGCAAAACGTCGTTTTATGTCTTCTGAAAAACGACCAAAAAAAAAAATTCGAACATGCTTCAATTTTGTTTGTCGTTTTTCAGAATGTCGTCTTTTGTTTCATAAAAAATGATCGTGTGTGGGCAAAACAACGTTTAAAACGATGTTTTTAAACCCGCGCATGCTCAGAAGCAAGTTATGAGACGGGAGCTTTATTGGAAGAGAGTGTCGTCGAACGTGGTGTACGTAACCGCGCTTTGCAAGAGCATTTTTAGAAAACAATGGTGTGTAGGCAACGTCGTTTTTTAAAATGAAGTTTGAAAAACGTTGTTTTGTTTTGTGAGATAAAACAATGTTTTTTAACATCACAAAAAGTGATCGTGTGTACGCGGCATTACTCTAGAAATGTTATTTATTTTAATCGTTGCATAGACAATATTATAGTAATTTAAGATGGTCCACGAACATTTGTAGACCAATTTTGTCATATATTGTAATATAAATACCTTGGGTTTATCTTTCACATTAGTTTGTGATTGGGACAATTTTGCATTTTTAGATTTGGAATTCTGTCACACGGAAAAATTACATAAAACCTACTGCAGGTAATTTTTCCAATATTCCACAATAAGACACGATTGTACATGTGATGAAGATTATGCCTCTCAAGGCAATATTCTTAAACAAAAATTCCATGAGAAAGTATATCCTCCCACTTGTGTACAACCTTTAACAAGTACAGTCCCCTAGAAATCTTCACTATACTCAACAATTTCAACCAGTAAGATTTACAACCCAATTCCATACTCGTCACAGTAAAATGGAACAAATCGTCCGTTAAAAATTGGGGGACACTACTGTAAGACCCTCTCCTACAGGACAGCACGCAACATAAAAATTAAAATGGCTCCCAGTAAAATTAAACCTATGGAGATCAACAAATGTCCCTCTAACTTTTATGACCATAAAAGGTATGTTTCAATGTCAGAAACTGAATGTGCAGCATGGGCAAAAACAATTTACCCCCAAAGGCAAAACATTCTAGATTACAATTGCTCATCAGAATTTGTCATATAAAGTTTCATGCCCATGCGGTTGTACTATGTGGGCCATGCAACTAGAACCCTCAGAAAAAGATTTGGAGAGCATAGACTCAGCTTAGTGGAGGAAGGCCAAGACAAATTGAGTGTCCCGAAGCATTTTGTGGCGTTTCATCAAAAATCCACTGCAGGGCTCCAGGTCTGGGTGGTGGAGTCCATCACCAGGGACCTCCCTCAAAGCTGAGCGCATTTAGGCCAGGTTCATACCTATGCAGCTGCGTTTGATGCGTTTTTCAGTACATTTTGCGTTTGTTTTTTTGCATGCCGTTTTCATGCATTTTGCCAAAATTTAAAAAAAAAATGGCGTGGGGGTCCCCCCCAAAATCCATACCAGGCCCTTATCCGAGAATTCCGCCTGGAAGCAGCCTTTAACAAGGGGACCCCGGCCCCTCACCCTATGTGGATGGGTATCGGTTACATCGTACCACTACCCATTCACCAAAAAAAGCAGTGAAAAGTAAAAAAAAAAAAAAACTAGCCCTTTTATTAGTAAAATGCCTCAGATCCGCCGTCTCACAGTGTCATCTCTCCCAGTGCCCTTGTCTTGTTCCGTCACCATTTTCTCCCCAAGCTGTCATCTCCCTGTGTTATCTTCTTCCTCCTCACATCGCCGTCTCCTTCCTCTTCCTTGCCACCCCTGGTTACCTGCTAAAAAAAAAACAATAAAAAGTTGGTCTTTTCGCAAAGCTGTCTTTCTCAGTTATGTTACCCGCTGTCTGGCACCTTTTATATAGGCATGGGGCATGGCCAGCCAATGACTTCGCCTGGAGAGCCCGCCCCTTGTGACGTCACATGCGGTATGGTTTAGGAGGGGGGGGGGCGCTTGTTCGTCCCCTCCCTTTCATGACCTTATCTATTAATAACCTTTTTTTTTAACCACTTGCCTACCAGCCACAATAGATATATTGCGGCAGGTCAGCTCTATTGCACAAAATGACATACTTTTGCGTTGTTTCATGTAATAGATACTGTGGAGGCGCGTGGGTCTGGCTGACTCTGTCCATCGGCCACCCACGATCGTTCCACAGAGAGGCAGAACAGGCATCTAACTATATAAACAAGGCAGATTACCGTTCTGATAGGACAATTTGGAGATTTGCTGTTTCTAGTGATCACGAACAGCGATCTGTGTTGTCCGAGTGAGCCTATCCCCCCCCCATACAGAACACACCCAGGGAACACAGTTAACCCCTTGATCACCCCAAATGTTAAGCCATTCCCTGCCATTTATACATTGATCAGTGCATTTTTTAGCATTGATCACTGTAATGTCACTTGGGGTCAGATTTGTCTTCCGCAATATCGCAGTCCCGCTAAAAAGTGCAGATCGCTGCCATTACCAGTAAAAAAAAACCACATAATCTATCCCCTATTTTGTAGACGCTATAACTTTTGCGCAAACCCATAAATTTTAGATCTTCTTTTTTTTTTTTTTTTTTACATTTTGTGTTTTATAGCACAAAAAATAAAAACCATAGAGGTTATCAAATACCACCAAAAGAAGGATCTATTTGTGGGTATAAAAGGACATTTTGTTTGGGTACAACGTTGCACGACCGCGCAATTGTTAAAGTGTATCACAAAAAATGGCCTGGTCATTAAGGAGGTAAATGCTTTCAGGGCTGAAGTGGTTAATAACTTCCATTTTATGTGAGCAATATCTTTACAAACTTCCCTTTACACTCGGCTCCATGAATATTATATAAATATAAAATATAACATGATTTACCGTAGTTATAAATTATGACACTACCATTATGACCCACGTGAGTGCTCCACATTCGTTATGAATATAGGCTTGCTTATGTGAGAGATATCATTATATATAGTTGGCCCCACATGGTCCTATCATGACACACAAAACTATCATATTGTTTTTATAGGTATGCCTCCATTTTTTTTTCTTTTACACCAGTATATACTGTATTCTTAATTCTTTTATTTTTTTAAAGCAGGACCCTTGTGGTCGCTTTTTTTTTTTTTTTTTTTCTACATAAGAATCGTCTTGTTTAAGTAAATTCGTGTTTATGTATAAATGTATTCTAATTTTTAGCATACGAATTAAATGCTGGTTCGGCTTAATGTGTCTTTGGGATGAACAACGATGGCGAGCTGGGTTTTTTTTGTCCACCCGCGCCACTGTCTGTACATAACCACACCAAATATGGCTGCCAGTAATGCCTGACAAAGGCGCAAGCATGCTCTGAACGTGCGCCATTGCTACTTCGTACATCATACAGCGATGTGCGTGATAATTGTTATCTTGTGAGTTATTTATCTTTTTTAATGCAATCTGTAGCATTTCAAATCTACACTCAGATTGGCGTTGCTATTTCTTTATATTTGCCTACAAATAGGGTTGTCCCGATACCGGTATCGGGACCGATACCGAGTATTTGCGGAAGTACTTGTACTCCCGGAAATACCCCAGATACCCAAATAGAATACTCCCCATGTGGAAGAATAGTTATCTCATCTTGCATTTTTATGCTGATGAAGTGGACAAATGCAGTTGAAATTTATGCAAGTGATTTTAGCTGTGTTTAGTTTTTTTTTCCCCCGTTTTTTGTTTTATTCCTGTTTTGCTATATGTACAGTGGATATAAAAAGTCTACACGCCCCTGTTAGAATTTCAGGTTTCTGTGATGTAAAATAATTAGGCAAAGATAAATAATTTCCGAAATGTTTCCACCTTTTTAACCTTTTCAGATTTGCGCTATAGCCGAATGACCTACTTTGCCAGTAGTCCGCCAATAGATGTCCTCCCATTTGCATGCCCCCTGCAGGGATCACAGAGTCAATGAGACTCGGGTGATCACAGATCCCAGCCTCTTACTACGTGATATGCTGTCAGCCAATGATAGCTGATCACGTGATGTAAACAGACGATCGGTATTTTTGTTTTCATCTCGGGGGCCAGGAGAAAAAGCTGATCACTGGCTTCTGTGCAAGGGGCATCGGCCCCCAAGAGGAAGATGCACAGCCATCTTGTCTGTGCCCACCAGTGCCGCCCCTGACAGTGCCACGATTTGTGCCCACCAGTGCATAAGTGGCAGAAATCTGTGCCACCTATGAGTGCCCTTCAGTGCCACCTATCGGTGACACCAGTGCAGCCTCACCAGCGTACATCAATGGAGAAAAATTACTTGTTTGCAAAAATTTTAACTTGTTTTTATTTTTTGTTAAAAAAAAAAAAAAATGCAGAAGTGATCATGATCAATACCACCAAAAGAAAGCTCTATTTGTGGGAAACAAATTTCATTTGGGTGCAGTGTTGTATGAAAGTAAATATGTAGCGCTAAATGTGAAAATAGTGAGATATGTATATGTTTGACTAGATGTATACCAAACTAGGTGCAACAGTGGAAAAAGTAATATAATAATAAGTCCACGTGAAGAACAAAAACAATACAAGTAAAAATGTCCATCACAATGGAAAGAAGAGTATCACGGTAAAGTTGTCATGTAGCCGTGTAGACCATCACATGGAAATTCTTTTTAAGTATACTATGACTAAATGGATCAATTAAGCATGGATATCCAGTTCTGCAAAGAAAAGTGGGCAAATATGGCAAAGTTAGTAGAGGCATACCCCCAACAGACTAAAGACTGTAATAAAGAGTTTCTAAAGGCTGTGCATGCATGTAAAAAAAAAAAACTGTATGCATGACCGCATCAGCTCTCCGCGGCCTCTTCCTGCTCATTGGCTGAGATAGCAGCGAGAGCCATTGGCTCCCACTGTTGTCAATTTCAGCTATGGCTCCTTGTCTGAATGGACATGCAGAACAGCTGTTCGGTAGCGCACCTGTTTGGATGCCCCCTATTGCAGGCAGGGGAACAGAGAAGAGGGGGATCAAAGTTGCTCTGTATGAAACCATTGCACAGAGAAGGTAAATTACATGTTTAAGAAATATTTGTCTTTTAATATCACTTTAATTTCAATGATTTTTATTAAGGTTTTAACAGGTGAGACAGACATAGTGTAAACAATTGAATATTCCACAACGCAGTGTGGTGGGCATCTGGTGTAAGATACCAACGTAGCAGGAACTTTTGAAACCATTCCCACAGATTGGCACTTCTAGTGGATGAGTACGTGACTCTAAGGCTGCGTACACACGACCGATTTTCTCGGCAGAATCCAGCAAGAACCTCGATGAGAGACGTATTCTGCCGAGAAAACCGGTCGTGTGTACACTTTTCGCCGAGAAACCCGTCCAAAAACTTGTCGAGCCAAAAAGAGAGCATGTTCTCTCTTTCCTCATTGTTCAATGGGAAAATTTGGCTCGACAAGCTTTTTGACTGCCGAACTAGGAACTCGACGGAGAGAACGATGAGTTTTGCCCGAGTTTCTCGGTCGTGTGTACGCGGCCTAAGGGCCGTTTGCCACTGTTTCTCCAAATGCACTCTATTGAAATCCCTTTCCCACGCTCTCATAGAGGGAGACTTCTGAAACACACATTTGTTTTGTAAGAGAGAGTAGAATAGCGAAATTCCCCTTACTTTATTCGACTTGGATAAGTAGTACTGGGAGATTTGCCACGGGAGAAAAATAGAAGTCTCTTTGAATTTTTTTTCAGGAGGTGACTAATTTGCATGTATTTGTAGTGGTCAGCCGGGGGTAAAGATAATTCTATTTGAAGGGTTCTAAAGGTCTTAAGAGCCGGTCCCACATATAAGTAGGGGTGCAACGGATCAAAAAACTCACGGATCGGATCGATCCTCGGATCAGGAGTCGGGGATCGGATCATTTTCCGATCAGTAAAAAAAAAAAAAACACGAGACAAACAAGTTTTTTGTCTTTTTACATTTTTATTAATATTTTTTTTTTTACTACCAATGGCGGCGATCCAGCGAATTTTTTTTTTTTTTTCGTGACCGCGACATTATGGAGGACACATCGGACAATTTTGACACATTTTTGGGACCATTACAGTGGGAAAAATGGCAATTACAGTGTTACTGTTTTACTAGTGTGGGGGCAATGTTGGCAATGGCTATTATTAATAATGGTGTGTTGCCTTGCGAAACCCATGGTAAATGTGATTAGGGAAGGGGGGAGAATGCCTTTTCCAGCCTCACCCAATTCTTTTGTTCCCCGTTGGCTACCCAGTGGACGATTCTAGTGAGGCCACAAGCCAGGTTGTATTTATGGATGTCCGGCAGACTCAGGCCGCCTTTTTAGTTTAGGGACCGTGAGCCTGTCATAGCTTAAGCGCGGGCGAGCATCGTGCCATACGAATTTTGTGCAGGCCGACCTGTAGGACGAAAAGAAAGCCGGGGGGAGCCTAATGGGGATCGCTTGCATGGTGTATAGCAGCCGGGGCAGGACGTTCATTTTGACCACTGCGATCCTCCCGAACCACGATAGGTGTTTAGGGGACCATCCCTTTAAGTCTCTAAGTATAGTCTGGAGCAATGAGGTGTAGTTAAGGGAGTACAGGTAGGAGAGGGAGGCATGGAGTTGGATCCCCAGATATGTGATAGCTCTAGCATTCCATTTGAAGGGGAAATTGGCCTGGCATAGGTTACATAAGGTCCGGGGTAGGGAAACGTTCAGGGCAGACAATTTGGAGAAGTTGATTTGAAAGTCGGACAACTTAAAATCTGAAAAGTCTTTCAGCAAGTTAGGGACGGTCGTGAGGGGGTCCCTGAGGAAAAGGAGAATATCGTCCGAACGCGGCAAGTTTGTACGTGTGGCTTTTAATGTCAATACCCTTGATCGTTGGGTTGGATCTGAGCCGTCTTAAGAAAGGCTCCAGGGTAAGGACAAATATTAGGGGGGAGAGGGGGCACCCTTGGCGGATCCCGTTCGCAATGGAGAAGGCGTCCGACAGGTGGTTGTTCACTCTAACCCTCGCTGTGGGGACCGTGTATAGTGCAGAGATGAAGCTTAACATGAGCGGTGGGAAGTCCGTGGCCTTGAGGGCAGCTTGCATGAAATCCCAGGCCACCCTGTCGAACGCCTTCTCCGCGTCGAGTGAAAGGAAAAAGCCTGGGGATCTGCTGGAGGTGAGCCAATGGTGTATGTTTAAGGCCGTGAGGGTATTATAGCGCGCCTCCCTACCAGGGATAAATCCGGATTGATCAGGGTCTATTAGAGTGGGCATGTACGGCAGCAGCCTGTTCGCGATCGTTTTGGCGAACCACTTAAGGTCCACGTTGAGGAGTGAGATGGGTCTGTAGTTGGATACAATATTCGGGTCTTTGTCGGGTTTGGGGAGTACTACAATGTGAGCAGTCAGAATGTCTCGAGGAGGGGTGGTGGCGTTGGCGAGAGAGTTGTAGGCCGAGAGGAAGAAAGGTGTAAGAACTTTAGCGTAGGTCTTGTAATACCCAGCAGTCAGACCGTCAGGGCCCGGACATTTGCCGGACTTTAGTTGTTTTAAGGCCAGTGCCACATCTGCGTCGTTGAGGGGTCTGTGTCCAGCTCCGTCCTAGCCATCTCTGACAGCTTGGTGGGGCCGTATTGGCATAGAAAGTCGTCAATTAAGCCCTGCCTCGTGATTTGCGCAGCTGGCGTGGTCGGAGAGGGTAGGTTGTACAAGTTGGTGTAGTATTTAACGAAGAGCTTGGCTATGTCTGGTGTAGATTGACAGACGAAAGAGGCGTCAAAATACAAATAGTGGATGGTCGCCTTGGCCTTTTTGGATTGCAGGGCTTTCGCTAGTGACTTGCTTACTTTGTCGCCGTGTTCGTAAAACGATTTTTTGGCTAGGGCGTAGAAACGTCTAATTTTTTTACCGATAACCTCTAGGAGCTCGGCTCTCGCCTGGTTTAAGTCCTGTAGCGTCGCGAGGGCTTGCGAGTGTTTGTGCGCGGATTCCAGCTGTTTGATGATGTTTGATGTAATGAAAAAAGTGTTTTTAAGGGTGGAACTCCGCTTTAAGATGACATATGTTAGCGGCAATAAGGCCGGGAAGCTGTTAGCCAATCGCCTTAGATATAAAACCAAAATACCTTACATTGTGCATCCTACTACTGGAGAAAAGCTATATCACCCACAGGCTATAGCCGATGCGTTTAGCTGCTATTATAATTGCCTATATAATTTGAAGGAGGATCACGCCACGACTCAGCCCACTTAGTCCATGATATTAAATTTCTTAGATAAAGTCAACCTCCCCCGGGTTTCTTCGACCCAGCTGGATGATCTCAACTCACCCTTTACGGTCCAGGAGATTGTTAAAGCTATCGATTCCCTTCCTATCAATAAATCTCCGGGACCGGATGGGTTTACCGGGGAGTACTTTAAGATCTTTAAATCTTAACTGGCCCCCTATCTGTCTGATGTGTATAACACCGCTGTCTCCTCCTCTTCCTTCCCTGCTGAGATGTTACGTGCTCTTGTTGTGGCGCTTCCGAAGCCAGGGAAAGACCCAATTACACCACAGAACTTCAGACCAATTTCTTTATTGAACAATGATCTGAAATTCTATGCCAGACTTATCGCAAACAGGTTGGTTGATCTGTTACCATCCCTAATTCACATGGATCAATCGGGGGTTCACGAAAGGTAGGCAAACGGCTGACGCAACGAGACGCCTTATAAATATCATCCATACAGCAAATGTGACTAAAACGCCTTCTCTGCTCCTTGCTTTGGACGCAGAGAAGGCGTTTGACAGGATACACTGGGAATACCTGGCTAAAGTCCTCACCAAATTTGGCTTTGCAGGTGGGATTCACTCTGCGATAATGGCGCTTTACACAAACCCCTCAGCTCAGATGTATGTATCTGGTATGTTATCTTCCCCCCTCAACATTACTAATGGGACACGCCAGGGGTGTCCACTATCCCCGCTTATATTTAACTAACTTATGGGGGTGTGGCCGAGCCAAGCTAGGAGATGGCTGCCTGATTGCTGAGCTCCTGCCACCTCAGAGCGTTTATCACAATTTGCGGTGATTTCTGACCCCTGCTCTTGCGCCAAACCATGGGCACTTCATCGAGGCAATCCTCGACCTCCCGATCCCGCTCCCCCAGGGAGCACAACGACGCTCTAGGGCAGCATATCCCGGAGATGTTCCGGACCGGCCGAGGAAATATGGCGGCTTCCCGCCAAGGAGCACACCAGGACCGTTCGCAAACCTTGTCTTCCCAGACACAAGATATCGTCCTATATGCGACCCCACCCGACCTCCCGCCGGTGTCCCAGGGGAGACCAGAGCATACGCTGACCCCCGCGTCAGTGGCACCACCGTTCACTATCCTGGACCTGAAGGCCATGGCGACCGACATTAAAGATGCGCTCACGGCGGCCATAGCGGAACTGCGCCTGGACTTCAAAGCCCTAGACGGGAGAGTTGCGGTGACCGAGAAGACGCTGAAGGACCACGACCTTGTCCTCCAGCGCTCCACCAGGAAAATAGACGACCATACCCTGCAAATGAGGGAAATAAATCGGCATTTGGAGGACCTCGAAAACCGGGGAAGATGCCATAACCTGCGCGTGAGGGGCCTACCAGAAGCCATCGAAGGGGGCCAGATCGCGCAGGAGGTGACAAAAATGTTCAGATCCTCCAATGACCCACGGATACAATGATCACCGTGGAAAGGATCCACAGGTTCGCTGCAACCCAGGGGCAGGGATGCGGACCCTCCTAGGGACATTGTCTGCTGTCTCACCGACTTCGGCCTGAAAGAGGAGATCCTGAAGCAAGCTAGGGGCCAGCGCCTCCAACATGCGGGATCCCCGATCCAGCTATTCCAGGACCTCTCGGATCACTTTGAAGCATCGCCGGGACCTTAAACTCCTACTGGATGTCCTGCGGGCCAAGAACATACGGTACAAGTGGAAGTTCCCGTTCTGCCTGGCGGCCTGGCGGCCTCTCACCAGGGCCGCACTGCACACTTGGAGGTTCCCCAGGACCTCCCGCACTTCTTTGAGACCCTGGGCATACCGCCCGTAGCTGTCCCGTAGTGGTACGCCATCTATCGCCGCTCTGTGGGCCGTTGGAATGGACCCCAGGCAGAAAATATGGAGACGCAACCCACGAGGTCCCGTAGGAGACGCTCCCCATAGGGCTCCCGCACCTCGACCACTGCCGTGGGGCCCAGGAGGGCCCGGAGGGATTACTGACTGGCTGGCCTGTTATCTGACGGAACTGCTGCACGTTGAACTGTTGGAAAGTTTATTCCCCTGTTGCCATGTTGTGTGTTAACTGTGTTTACTTTGACTCCTGGAAAACACTGTCTGGCTCCTTGCTCTCCCCTCCAGCCAGCGCCCTATGTGCTTCCATACACAGGCTGTTAACGCGACTTACACACGGTACACCTTACGCACCGCCGATGCTGAGGCCCTCGAGAGCCACGGGAAGTGTCCGCTACATTTACTGCTGGGCGACTCACCCGGTACTCCTGTTGCTGGACGGGGACTGCTCTTCTTGGGGTCCCGAACGATCAGCTGGCCGCCTGACTTTCTCCCGTAAGAGACACCGCTAGCGATCCAGACCCGGTCTCCCCCATCCTCGCCTTTCAAGGACTACCTGCCCGATCGCCGTACTTTGCCCCTTGCCTGCAGGTCACCCTGGAACGTTCCAACCCACCGCTACGTAATCATTGACAAATGGCCCCGGAGGGCCCCAAAATAGCACCCACCGGGCTGCCCCCCGCTGATGGCCTCAGATTCGACCTGCCCGGCCCTCGTTTCTGGGGACTGCGACACCTTTACTACACCACTGTCAGAGCCGCACACTGCTTGACATGTCCTCACACCCTCGGATGAGTATAAACATACATGCCTATCCTTGTTCGGACCTATTCATGAGCTGGAAACAGCGAGTATTGCAGGGCTACTATACTGACCAGGGGCTATTGTTTGATTGTTTAATGCTATACCTGTGGGCGGCGGGTTGGTGGCGCACGTGGGCGACGAGTATATCTTCCCCCCCCCCGGGCGTTTCCTGTGCGTCTCGGAGGGGTATCGTTCGTGGTAGCCATCCGGCGGGTGCCATCCGGCGGGTGGAATGTCATGCCCCGGTCCCTGTACTGCTACCAGTCCCTGGGTTTGTAGCTTTATAAAGGGGAGCTATAATCAGCAGGCTTTCCCTTTAGCAGCGGGGAATTTGGATTTTATTTACATTTTGAATTTGTGATCCAATTGACAGACCACTATGCCCTCCGCTGAATGTGCCCCATTGGGATCCCACCCCCGGCTAAAATACATAGCTGTATGCTCTGGGGTGGCATACCAATCACGCATATCCCTCTCATTACCCAGTCGTTTTTGGGCAAAGCTCAGGTCAACCCACGAGCGGTGTCGTGTGTCGATACCCGTGTCCCCTTCACGACGCGAGTGCCCCACACGGCCGCACCCTACCGATTGTCCTTCTAGAATCGGCGGAGGGACTGTGTCCCCCCCACCTAAATCGATTTAATTCCCTCTCCTCTCCCATAGAAGGGGAGAACTAAGAACCCTCCCTGGTACACCCACGGTGCCGTGACTCCGGTCGGGGCTCACCCAGGGCTCTTTGCTCCCAGTGTCGCTCCTGTACCACCCCCCGACACCTCCCCATACCGCCACAGCTTGGATGCCCGCGCCCACACCACACCTAGACTTACGACTGTGCTGACGCTCGCAATGAAAGGCTCACCTTCGGGTGCTGACAACCCCACGTTGAAGGCGATCTCCCTTAATGCACGGGGGCTAAATCTCCCTGAAATGCGATCCCAGTTGCTCTTGGCCTTACGCCGAGCTAGGGCGGATATCGCGTTTGTGCAGGAAACGCACTTTAAGTCAGATGCTGTGCCCAAACTACACAACTTTTACTACCCAGAAGCCCACCACGCCACGAATATGCACGCCAAAACGAAAGGGGTCTCCATATTGATAGCTAAACACTGCCCCTTCAAGCTTGTGGAGAAGTTGACTGACCCGGAGGAAAGGTATTTATTTCTGAAAGGCTCCTATCTGGACGGTACTATCACACTCGCTACTGTATACGCGCCTAACTCGCGACAGGCATCTTTTTTCAAAACCGTATCGGACCTACTGACACCCTTTCAGGCAGGGACACTGGTGTTGGGGGGGGGGGGGGGACTTTAATGTCCCCCTCAGCCCCGCGCAAGACACGTCCACGGGCACTTCGTCCACCCCATACTCGGCTCTGAGGAGAATTAAGATACTCCTCCAAGAACTTCTCCTACACGACACTTGGCGTACCCTGCACCCTACGGGAAAGGATTTTATGTTTTACTCGGCTCCCCATGACCGCTATTCCCGACTCGACTCGACTACCTATTTTTAAACCAGGAAGATCTGCCCCTGTTGGCCTCTACTTCTATAGTGCCCATATGGTTGTCGGATCATAACCCTGGTCTCGGCAACACTATCACTTCCCCTCTGCAGCCCTAGAATGCGGGTGTGGAGGCTGGACCCGTCCCTGCTTACGGATCCAATACTAGCCACAGACCTTGAATCGACTTTAGAAGCATTCTTTCGGGAAAACAGACCGGAAGACACGGCTCCCGTAGTTAATTGGGAGGCCCACAAGTGTGTAGTTAGAGGCCTTTTGATAGCTGCCGCTGCCAAACGCAATAAAGAACAGCGCAAAGCATTTTTTTTAATGCTCGTTCTTACTGTTTCTCCCAAATTTAATTTCCTGGCGCACCGCGGAGTGTCGCCGCTATAAGGCGCCACGCCTTCCGGAAACAGCCGATTAGCATTCGGATTTTACTCGGCGCCTGCGCACAGCCCCAGGAGCTGACTGCGCAGGCGCCGTATATAGCGCGTCACGCCCTCCGAAAAAACCCGAACTAGGACCGGCTATTTTCGGCGCCTGCGCAGTCAGCTCCTGGGTCTATGCGCAGGTTCCGAATGCTAATCGGCTGTTTCCGGAAGGCGTGACGCCTTATAGCGGCGACACTCCGCGGTGCGCCAGGAAATTAAATTTGGGAGAAACAGTAAGTACGAGCATTAAAAAAAAAAAAAAAAAAAAACAGCATACTGGCGCTGACGCCAGTATGCTGGATGTAATGAAAAAAGTGATTTTAAGGGTGGAACTCCGCTTTAAGGCGCTTAGTCGCTAGATAAAAATTATCGAGTAACACTAGTCGCAAGTCGTATCTGACTTGCGATAGCTGAGCAGATAGTGTCGGAGAAGTATCTCTTTTGTTTTGGATTTCTAAGGAGTGAATTTTGGTTAACAATTCTTGAATATGCTGTCTCCTCCTCCTCCTGACCCCAGCCCCCATTTTTATCAGAACTCCCCTCATATATGCCTTGTGGACATTCCAAAGAGTCATAGGGTTGGCAACAGAGTTGGCATTACTAGAAAAAAATTTAGACAGTTCTGCTTGTAGCTGGGCCCTAGAGTCACCATCCTGGATCGGCCTCGAATTGGACCGCCAGACGAAGCATGAGTTCACGCTTGGCGAGTCAGCAACCGACAGCGTCACTGAGGCATGGTCTGACCATTGCATGGTCTGATTTTGGATGCAGTAATTTTGGGCAATAGCCACTTGTCTGTGACGAAAAGATCCAGTCTTGTATACACTTGGTGGCTCGTCGAAAAAAAGGAAAAGTCCCTCTCCGACCCATTGAGACATCTCGTAAAGTTCCTGTGTATGAAGGAGTGGCTGTAGTGAGAGGCGGTGTCTGGCTGAGCGGGACGTTGAGTCCACTAGTGGGTCAGGAGGGAGATTGAAATCTCTGCATAATAGAAGATAGCCCTTCTGTATTTGCTTAACTTTCCTGAGGACGTGATGTAAAAAGCGGATCTGATGATTGTTGGGCGCATATATATTTACAATCGTATACGTAGTAGAGGCAATGTCACACACTAAAATGTGGTACCGGCCCAGGGGGTCGGCCAGTTCGCTATGTTTGGTAAACGCTACTGTGTCTCTAATTGCAGTAAGTACCCCACCGTTTTTAGCTGAGGCACTCACCGTGAAGACATGGGGGAACTTAGGATGAGTACAAGAGGGCATTTTCTGCTTGTGGAAATGAGTTTCTTGTGCACAAAGCACATCACCTCTATGATCGATAACCTCATTCCACAGGGATTTCCTCTTCACCGGGTGGTTTAAGCCCTTAGCATTTATCGTCAGAATTGTAACAGGCATGGTGGGCCGTAGACAAAAGTCAGTGCAGGATAAAGAATGGGTGCATCACTTAGTTTCCGGTGTTCGCTTGTGGTGAAGAGGTTCACCGATAAAGTGGTTAGGTCCTGTTATGAGTAACGGATCTCCGATGGCTGGGAGAGGTATGGCGGCTCCAACTGTGGTAGAAAAGCTCCAAACAAAAAAGGGAAAAAAAAGGTGAGATAAAACAAACAAGTAAAGCTGCAAAGGGGTGAAATAGGCCATGGTGACCCGGGTGTAGCGTACATAATCGCTAGCACAAAACAGGGGAAAAAGTCTAGCTTGGTAAACTTACTCCTCAACGGGGATTACAGCTGTAGGTAAAATAGTCAACTGCATAGCTCAGCGGGCATGTCAACGGTGTGAGCAGGCGTTTTATGTTAACTAGTTGCCAGTCATCTTTGATACGTGATAGATCCTCTTTATTTGAGCCCGGTGGATCTTCCTCAGGGATGATGAGCCAGGATTTGAGCAGGTCCAGTCCTTTGGAAAGGGAGTCTACAGTGAAGTCTTTTCCCTTGTTAGTAATAAGTTTAGTTGGGAACCCTCACTTGTAGGCGATGTTGTGGTTTCACAAGGCCTTAGATATGGTGTTCAAGTTGCGCCTCTTTTGCAATGTATACTGGGACAAGTCCGCAAAGAACTGCAGATCTTTATGTTGTTCCGGGACTAGATCCCTGTTGCGAGCTGCTCTCATCAAGCAATCTTTATTATGGTAGAAGTGGAGGCGTAAAATAACGTCTCGGGGCACATTATCAGGTAGATGAGAAGGCTTAGGCAGCCTATGGATCCTGTCTATAGTGACATCCAGTGCGGACACATCCGGCAAGATTGAGGTGATTATGTGGGTAACATGTTCTTGCAGATCCGACTGCTGAACTGTTTCAGGGACCCCCCTTATTTTAAGGTTATTCCTCCTTGCCCGGTCTTCAATATCTGCTATTTTGGCCCTAACCGCTTCCATCTCCTCATCTCTGGCATTGTGTGCATTAACCAGGCTGTTAATGGTGTCAGCGTACTCCCCCATTTTGGTCTCCACATTATCCACCCTGGCAGACACATTTTGTAGATCTTTACCAAATCTGCGTATACAGGACATCATGTCGCCGTGGAGCGAGGTTCTAAGGGATACTAACATGTCCTTAAATGTAGTGTCTAGCACTGGCTGGTTAGTGGTAGGGAAGCTGTCATTGGAGTCAGGAAGTTCCCTGGTGTCATTCTCAGAGTCTAGGCCCACACTAACCTCTGGAGTAGGATCCGTGCCATCCAGTTTAGGCCGTGTCTTTTCTGGACTCCCCGAGGCAGAGGAAGATGCAGGAGATTGTTTCCTGGCCGAAGGTGAGTTTCGTTTCGCTGGTTTGATCTTGGATTGAGCCGCCTGTGGAGTGCTGGCTGCGGATGGTCCGGGAGACTCGGCGCCATCTTGCCTCTGCTCCCATGCAAAGTACTCGGTCAGCTTCTGTCAGTCGCTGTATCCCCGTTGTAGCCGGAGCTCCGCTCTCATGCGGCCATTCAGGTTCTCGCCAAGCTCCGCCCCCCTTTTTAATATCACTTTAAAGCAAAAGGTGGTTAAACAAAATACTGATACAAGGGGGTGATCCTTTTTCCAGCTTGGTGATTTTTGTTTTTGACTTGTTTTATTTTGTTCTGACATGTTGGTGTTCTTATCTTTCACTTGGATGTTATAAGTTGAACAGAGTAAATACAGCTGAATAAAACAAACTGTCTCTACGTTTCAGGCTGCAAAGCAACAAAATTTGATTATTTTAAAGGGGGTGATTCTTTTCTATACCCACTGTACAACCAATACACTTGAATATAGTATTTCATTATAGTGATCTCTTCTTGCCTTCTCAAAAGTACAATTTGTTGGAAGCACAGGCACCAGGCTATATGACTCCAGCATTCACAGCCAAACACTGTGAAAGAGCTCATCCTAGAAGATTAAGCACTTTAGACCTGCGCTATAGCCGAAAAGAGACGGCTACAGTGCAGCTCTGTTTCAGTAGGATCTCCATGAAAGTCCTCCCAGAACCATGTACCCCCTGGAGCGCTCTCTGTGTTCCCTGTGTCCTGCAGACAATTTTATATCTTAATCATGTAGTACATGATACAGGCAACATATTCATACACCATAGGTTTGGTGTCTTTTTTGCATAATTGTGTGGAATATATATGTGGAGCTCTGTGATCATAAAAACAGAAAGGTGGGTTTAAGGGCCCTTTCACACGTCCGCTCCGTCTGTCCGTTCATTACAAGTCCGTTTACGGACTTGTAATGAACCCCTATGGGAGCGGATCCGTTAGTGGATGATGCATCCGCTAACGTCCGCCAGATCCGCATCCGTTTTTTCGGACAGAAGAATGTCCTATTTTTCTTCCGTCCGGCCGAACGGATCGGATGCAAACGGACAGACGGTCCGTTTCCATCCGATTCCCCATAGGGGATAGCGGAGGAGAGACAGGGCGGTCCCTGCACAGGGCGGTCCCTGTAATTCTGATTACCTGCTATACACAACACAGTTCTGCTGTAGAGTAATCTGTCCCAAACAAAAATGATTCAAAGTTTATATTTAATTCCTTTTTCCTGTCACTTTCGCAGCCAAATTGGGATAATGCCTACTTTATATTTGTTATGTGTTCTTATTAACATAGGGTAACTTTAAAAAAAATGATCTGCAGTTTACCTTTTTTGGGTGTTCTTTACGGGATCTTCAACACTGTAAAATCCATCTAGTTTTCTTTGGGGAGCTGGACAGCTGTATTTGCCATATTTAGCACTGTCTTTACTGTAAGCAAAGCCTAATTATCACTTGTAAACTAGATTTGAGCATTGTTTATCCTAACAAGGGGTTAAAGGTTTAGAAGCTAGACTTGCATTGCATGTTAATGAGAAGAGACTCAGTCTGTACTTGGGTCATACTCCCAATGAAACATCTAAAGGCAAGAAGGGAAAAAAAAACATTGGTGAATAGGAACACACAAATCTAGTGGGATTTCCTCAAATTGACTGCAAAAGTGGAACTACTTTAAATGACTGGAATGGGTTTTCAAAATCTCCATTAGGCCCTCAATATTCTGTGGGCAAATATATTTTAGATGGAAAAATATTTAAACACTACTGCTATTCTTCCCAGGAGCGAGCATAAAGATCAGTACAAGAGAATGTCCTACAACTTCAAAGAGGTGATGAGAGTTCTAGGTTGGAATCCTAGAATTGTCTGGAAATCTGTTTTATTGAAGTGCCATAAGAAAAGTTAGAAGGAATCTACCTAAAAATATGAAAATCTCTTGAAGCTTGCATTCCTAAAAATTCATTTTGGCACCAGCAACCCAAAGCGTGAAGGGGCTCTCAAATGTTAAGTTTCTAGAAGTGAGTATATGGATAAAAAAATTAGTCTTTTTACTTTTTTTTTTTTAAAGCCAAATATAAAAAAAAAAAAGTTTAATTCTAGCCTGGACCAGAAGTAATGTCATGACATTGCTCCTGTCCTCCTAGGCCTTAGAGGCAATCAAAAACGATCTACTTTTTTATCACCTCTGAGATTAGCTGGCAGCACTGCTGGATCATTCCTCGTGCTAAGCTATTTGAACTGTAAGCCCGAAAAACACTGGCAAGCGGCTCAAGAGCTGCTCGGAACACTTTAATGAGAGAGCCAGCTGCCGGCTAAAGAAAAAGTTACGGGGGTTATGACTGATGGCTTCTGCCATAACCCTGGTAAACCACTTCAATGCTGCAATGTTTGCTTATATACGTATTGCGATCTTGAAGTGGTTAATGTTTTCAATTGCCACGAAGAATTGAATTAATAAATTAAACAATCCAAATTAATTTTGAAGTGCAGATATTCAGCTTTTAATTCAAGGGGTTGAACATAAATATCAAGTACACATTTTAAGAACCGCAACCATGTTTATACACAGTCCCCCCATTTTAAGGGGCTCTAATGTAATTGGACAAATTTATATAATCAGAAATAAAATGTTTAATATTTTGTTGAGAATTCTTTACTGGCAATGGTTGACTGAAGTCTGGAAACCCATGGACATTACCAAGGACTGGGTTTCCTCCTTTCTGATGCTTTGCCAGGCTCTAACTTCAGCTGTCTTCAGTTGTTTTGTTTGTGGGTCTTTCTGCCTTTTAGTGTTGCCTTCAGCAAGTGAAATCCATGCTCAATTGGGTATAGGTCAGGTAAATGACTTAGCCATTGCAGAATATTCCACTTATTCTTTTCCTTCAAAAGCTCCTGGGTTGCTTTTGCAGCGTGTTTTTGGTTCATTGACAGTTTGTACTGTGAAGCGCCATCCAATCAACTTTGCTGCTTTTGCTGAATCTGGGCTATACAGTATCTCTAAACACTGCAGAATTCATCCGGCTGCTTCTATCTTCTGTCACATCATCAATAAACAGCAATGACCCAGTGCCACCAGAAGCCATGCATGCCCATGCCATCACACTGCCTCCACCATGTTTTACAGATGACGTTGTGTGCTTTGGATCATGAGCTGTTCCAAGCCTTTTCCCAATTTTTTATTTATTTTTTGTTGCCATGCTAGTACAGATAAATCTGTCAGGATCAGCGTTTAAGGTGACCAGACATGTAGGCTACACAAGGGAACTGAGACCAAACAAAGGATATATATATTAACTGCTTAAGGGCCGCCTCCTGCACATATACGTCGGCAGAATGGCACGGCTGGGCACATCCACGTATATTTACGTTGGTAAATAGTACCCAGCCGTGGGTCACGGGCGCGCACCCGCGGCGATCGGTCCCCGTGCGTCACTGTGGCCGCAGCATCGATCGCGTCATCCCTGATATAGGGGGACGTGATCGATGACGTCACACCTACAGCCACACCCCCTACAGTTGTAAACACACACAAGGAACACATAACCCATACAGTGCCCCCTTGTGGTTAACTCCCAAACTGCAACTGTCATTTTCACAGTAAACAATGCAATTTAAATGTCCCAAAAATTTGTCAAAATTGTCCGAAGTGTCCGCCATAATGTCGCAGTCGCGAAAAAAAACGCTGATCGCCATTAGTAGTAAAAAAATTTTTTTTTTTTTTACCAAAAATAGGTAGAAGAATACGTATCGGCCTAAACTGAGGAAAAAAAATATTTTTATATATTTTGGGGGGATATTTATTATAGCAAAAAGTAAAAAATATTGCATTTTTTTTTCAAAATTGTCGCTCGATTTTTGTTTATAGCGCAAAAAATAAAAACCGCAGAGGTGATCAAATACCACCAAAGGAAAGCTCTAGTTGTGGGGAAAAAAGGACGCCAATTTTGTTTGGGAGCCACATCGCACGACCACGCAATTGTCATTTAAAACGACGCAGTGCCGAATCGCAAAAAGGGGCAAGGTCCTTTACCTGCATTTTGGTCCGGGTCTTAAGTGGTTATAGTGAGATTTATTTACAGTGTGAAATAGCAAACACAGCACACAGTGAACATGAAATACCCCAAACAGAACCAAAAAACACACTAACAAGAACTGTTGAACCTGAACAACTAAATATATCGGGGTTTGACAAATTTGCTTGGAATCTAGGAGCCAGCTAAAAAAGTTAAAAGCCAGAAACACCCCCAGTCCCGCCGAGCTCACGCGCAGAAGCGAACACATACTTGAGTAGCTCTGGCATATGAAAGCGGAGTTCAAACTACACATGTGAGGTATTGCAGTGATCAGTAGAGCAAGGGCAATAATTCTAGCCATATACCTCCTCTGTAACTCAAAATATGAAACCTGTATATTTTTTTTTAAACTTAGTCTATGGAGATTTTAAAGGGTAAAAGTTTGTCGCCATTCGACGAGCGGACACAATTTTGAAGCGTCACCTGTTGGGTATCAATTTACTCGGCGTAACATTATCTTTCACAAAAAAAAAAAAATGGGCTGTCTTTACTGTTGTCTTATTTTTTTTAATTAAAAACCGTGTATTTTTTCCCAAAAAAGTGTGCTTGTAAGACCGCTGCGCAAATACTGTGACAAAGTATTGCCATGGCCCCCATTTTATTCTCTAGGGTGTTAGAATAAAAAATATATATAATGTTTAGGGGTTCTAATTGGAGGGAAGGAGATGGCAGTGAAAACACAGAGGAAGCTCTTTTAGGCCTCGTACACACGATCAAATCTGTCCGCTGGAAACGGTCTGCTGGACCGTTTCAGCAGACAGATTCGATCGTGTGTACGGCCGAGCTGACGGATTTGGACATGCTTTGAAATCTATCTGGTGGGAATCCGTCCGCCCGACATGTCTGCTGGTTAGTACACTTACCAGCAGACATGTCGTCCCGCACCGCCGCCGAATGGATTCGGCGCATGCGCGGAAGTGTTTTACTTCCTGGTGCGTGACGTGGCGGCGTCAACGTCACCGACACGTCAGCGCGCCGTCTGCTGGCGGGGATTTTGGTTTGCTCGTGTGTACATGCGAGCAAACCAAAATCCCAGCAGACAGATTTGTTCAAATCTGTCGGACAGACAGATTTGAACAAATCTGTCTGCTCGTGTGTACGAGGCCTTAGTCTTGTCATGACAACGGCCACCACAAGATGGTGCCAGATCACAGAAGAAAGCACAGGCCTGCAGAAGGCCGCAAAGGCGCGGCCTCAATTACCGCCTGCGCGGCCCAACGCGATCGCGGTGGGGGTGCAAGGAGACACAGGATGGCTTTGCGGCCTTCTGCAGGCCAATGCTTTCTTCCCTAGGCACCAGGTCGCTAATTTTAGTCCCAATTGCGACCTGGTGCCTGGATTTTGTCGAGCTTTGAATTTTTTTTATATATATATATATATATAATAATATATATATATATAATATATATATATAATAATATATATATATATAATATATATATATAATATACATAGACAAGGATTGCAAGGAAGGGGGATCACGGCTGGTAACAGAAGCAGGGGCCAAAATTGTGACGTGCCGGGGGAAGGGAGGAGAAGCCTTAAGTAGCCACCAGGCAACTGAACACTAATTAGCCTGCTGGGACCTGAGAGACACCTGCTGGTGGACAATGGAACTGCAGAAAACAGCCCAAAGCAGGATAGTGCCACCAGCAGGTGAACTTAATCCTAACATAATCTTGGTTTTATCCGTCCAAAGAATGCTTTTCCAGAACTGGCCTGGCTTTTTTAGATGTTTTTTTGCCAATGTTTAATCTGGCTTTTTTATTCTTTAGGCTTCTGAATGGTTTCCACCTTGATATGCCCACCTCCCTGGAGAGTGTCCTTCACTTGTCTGGATGTTGTGAATGGGTTTTACTTTACCATAGAGAGGGTCATTTACCACTGTTGTCGTCTGTGGACGTCCAGGTCTTTTTATGTTGCTGAGCTCACCAGTGCGTTCTTTCCTCAGAATGTACCAAACTGTTGATTTGGCCACTCCTTGTTTTTGAAGCCTTACAATCGCCTGTTTCACTGGCATGGGCAGCTCCTTTGAACGCATGATGTAGGTTCACAGCAATAGATTCCAATTGCTAATACCATACTAAGATACCAAGACCCCATACACCCTATTAGATTTTCTGCACATTTTTGTCTTCAGATTTCCCAAAACCATGTAATGCAAGGGCCTGCTTGATTGCATACAAATTGAAACTCTTAGACCCCTTTCACACTGAGGCGTTTTTCAGGTGCTTTTGGACTAAAAATAGTGCCTGTAAAGCACCTGAAAAACGGCTCCCATGCAGTCTCAGTGTAAATTTCAATAGTTTTTTTATTGAAAAGTTTTGTACATACAAATTAAAGACCTATAAAAACAAAAGGGTAAAAAATTTAACACGTCCTAATATGTAATCAGACAGGTACCCAAAGGTTGCATTTACAAACTAACACATGTCTGCCTTAATTATGACCATTAAATGTGACTTAACTCATGATGTGGGCACTGCCTCCCTCTCCCACACACCCTGACTGGGAGCAAACTGTGTTGCAGGGTGGGAGGCAGTGTGGCCCACCATACTTTCTTTTCTTTACATCTTTATGGATTTTCAACACTTGTTAATACAGAAGCAAAGTATAAAAGACACTCAACATTTAGGTTTGGTTATCTCCATAGGCAATGATAGAGGTTCAAAATTGAATGTTCAGCATTGATGTCACCAGAGACAATTGCTGGTCTATTTATGTTGTCTATAGTCAGTCCTAAGGACTAAGGTAAATTAAGAAAAAGAAAAAAAGAAGGAAATTGAAAGTAAAGGAACTTAACTGAGTTAAACAAATGTAATACAGAGAATTTTAATGTGGTTTGGATTAAAAGTCGTATTTAGTTCCTAGGCGTTTTCGTACAATTCTGTCCATCTCTTCCACAGATCATTGGCCTTTTGGTGTCTTATTTTGTGCTAGGGCGAACATCATTTCGTATGTGGTGTGAGTGTTGGTTGTTAATATAACTTCTTGGATTGGTGGGGTTAGCTGATCTCTCCAGTGGCGCATTATCACTAGTCTTGCGCTCAAAAGAATGTGGGCGGCTGAAGTCCTGGTTTCCGGCAGTAGTGATTCTATCTCTAGTGACAAAAGTGTGAGGCCTGGTGACAGGTATTTTTAAATTCAGCACTTGTGTGCGTAAACAGAATACCCCCGTCCAGAAAGTGGCGATAGTGGGGCAAGACCACAATATGTGGTATAGTGTACCCACTGCTCCGCAATATTATATGCGTTTTTAAAATGCGGTCCTGATAAATATATATAATTTATTTTTCTTTTTTTAACCAGGTTGAAAGAATTGTCGACAAAAGGAAAAATAAAAAGGGTAAAACTGAATATCTGGTGCACTGGAAGGGATATGATAGTGGTGATGACACATGGGAACCAGAGCAACATTTAGTGAACTGTGAACAATATATCCATGAATTTAACAGGAGACACAATGAAAAGATGAAAGACAGTAGCACAATTACAAAAGCAAACAGGACATCTCCAAACAATGCCAGAAAACAAATCTCTAGATCAACTAATAGTTCTGTTGCAAAAACTTCTCCAAAATCATTAACTCTTAGTAAGGACAGTGAAACAAGAAATGGACCACTTTCTACTAGTCCAAAATTAAGGAAAAGTCCCTCTCAAGTAATTACTCTCCGGAAAAATATGGACCTCTCTCGGTCATCTATTAAAATACTTGTACCTAAAAGTCCAATGAAGAGCAGGAACTCAGTAGATGGATTTGAGAATGAGTCGGTAGAAAAGTTAAATCGCATTGAACACGAACAGGATTCTGTTGCACCTGAAGTAACTGCTGAAAAACCAGTCGGTGCTTTACTGGGACCTGGTGCAGAAAGAGCTCGAATGGGAAGCCGACCAAGGCCACCATCGCTAGTGCCTCAAATTCAACTGCCATTGACTCTTACAGCACCATCTGCTTTAGCAGTGAATGGAAAAGGCAAGTGTTTTTGTTTTTTTACTCATGTCGAACTGTTATGCTTTTATTTTGTTTTAAACTTATGTTTTTAATTTTGATATATATTTTTTTCAAATATAATTTTATTTTATTTTGTAGAAACATGCATACAATAAAAACAATACTATACGATTAAATCGTAACACACACAAAGTTCACACATCTACATCTCGGACACAGCTGGACGTTGAGACTGGAGTAAATAACCCAACTTAGAAGGGTCACCCAGTCATCTGTTCGTTGGCCCCCTTCGGTGTTTTCCGCATTACAGTAGAGTCTTCAAGTGGGGGGTGACACCCTGTCGTGTCTATCAGCTGTCCAATACTAATAACACCTTAAGTAAAAAAAAATATAGAAAGACAAACAGGAGGGAAAGAAACAGAGAATGGGAGGTGGGGGAGAGAGAAGAAGGGGTGGGGAGGGAGGGGGTAAGAGGGTTGACCCAGGGTCGTAGACGTGTCTCTAGTCGCAATAGCCATCATGGCTGTATCTCCTTGCCAGATTAAGAAATGAGTAGGGCCGATCCTTCATCTGAAAAGATGAACATGTTCCAGAGCCTCCACGACTCATTGTGCTTCTCCTTTTTGTTTTGGGCCGTGAGAACCAAGTCTTCCAATTTTTCTTATATCCTCCACCCTGCGCTTCCTTAATCCCACTGTCGGGGGAGAAATTTTCTTCCATCTGAGGGGGATACAGGATTTGGCTGCATTCAGTAGGTGTCTAATGATTGACTTTTTGTAGCTCTGTGCCGGTATTGAGGTAGCGTGAAGCAGAATAAAGACGGGGTCGTCACTGATTACATGGTCAGTGAACTTCTGGGTGACCGTTCTAACTGTCGTCCAAAATTGTTGTAAGCGGGGACAGGACCAGAAGATATGGAGAAATGTTCCTACCTCTGACTGACCTCTCCAACATTTGTTCGTGTCCGTTGGGGAAGAATCTGTGCAATACCTGAGGCGTGTAGTACCACCTGGTCAAAATCTTGTAGTTTAGTTCCTGAATTTTTGTGCAAATTTACCTTTTTTAATGAGAATCGAATCATCGTCTGTTTTTGGGCGTCTGTGAATGAGCGCTGTAAGTCTGTCTCCCATTTCTGCAGAAAGGGTTAGTCAGGTTGTGTGAGGGGAGAGTTAAGTAGTGCATACGTTTTAGAGAGGACCTGGGGCAATGTCCCCTCCTCCCTGCAATATTCTTCAAATGTAAGTTCTCGCTGATAATGTGCCGGGTTCGCTATTGAATGTAGAAAGTGGTGAAGACGGATCGCCTTCCAAAACGGGAGCCGGAAACTTCTCTCATCGTTCGTCAGGACTTGGACAGAGAGCCACTGAGTTCCAACTAAAAAGTGAGAAGCCTGGTTCCACCCTGATAAAGCCAGCGATTTGTATTTCGTTAAATCCAGCCCTGGGGGGAATGCTGGATTCCCCAATATAGGATAAAGTGGGGATCCACCCATAAAAAGGTGAGGGGAACATAAATTCGTCGCCCCCATCCGAAGGGTGGTGCCAATAACCGAGTGGGAGGTCTGGGTTGGAGGTTATCGGTCAAAGCACCAGATGGCCCCCTTCAATGGCACCACGTTTGGGCCTGTTCCAATTGGACCCAGAGTTTAGCCGTGCTGTGACGGTTCCAATCTATGATTCTGCCAAGATGCACCGCCTCGTAGTAATTACGCATATCCGGTAGGGCCAACCCTCCTTGATGCTTCTGCAAAGTCAAAAGGCGTCTGTGTAACCTGGGTTTGGAGTTAGCCCATATGAAGTTAACAAAAAGAGAATTGACCTGTTTAAAAAACAGGGGTGCAATCCTAATTGGCAGCGCCTGGAACAAATACAAAAATTTGGGGAGGATCGACATCTTAATAAGGTTGCACCTACCAAACCAGGAGTGCAACCCCCTAGTCCACTCCTGTAACATCAGGCGAACCTTGGTCTGATATTTATTTTTTAAATACTATTTATATAAAATCTTTATTTTACAAAAACATTTAATACTGGATGTCATCGGCAGTAGCAGGGCCTCAGCATGCACTGTGCACAGTTTTAATAGTCTGAAAGCAAGGTCTCTACAGAGCCATAGCCCCCTTTTACACTGAGGCAGTTTTCGGGCGTTTTAGCGCTAGAAATGGTGCCAGAAAACTGCCTCCCATTCATTTCAGTGTGACTTTTCACAGTGGGGTGGTGCGCTTGGAGGACTTTCGGAAAAATCTTGTAAGCAGCATCTTTGGGGTGGTTCGGGAGCTCTGTATACAACATTCCTTACCCATTGACACGTGCACTTTTAACCCCTTCGGTCACTAGCGGGGGATAAAAGCGTCCTGCTAGCGCCCAAAAAGCGCCTCTGAAACAGTGCTAAAGCGCAGCTTAAATGAGCAGCTCTAACACATGGGCAGTCCCCAGTGTGAAAGGGGACTTGCAGAGCATGTGTATAGAAAGGAAAGAATGAGTGGCTTATTTAACAGTGTGTATAAATTGCAATTGAACTCTGTTAACACTTAGGCCTCATGCACACAAGACATTTGCAAACTCTCCTAGAAGCTTTTCCTCCTGGCAGCAGTGTTTGGGCCCTTTCACACAGGGGGGAACCGTGTGCGGGCTCCGCTTTGCTCAGCGAGGATAGCTCCGTCGATCCCCACTGAGCAGGCAGACGACAGGTCTGTCTCTGAACACTGTGCACTGACCGATCTGTCGGAGCTCCGCTCTCCTCTATGGGGGATCGGATGACTACAGACCGTAGAGTCCGTCGTCGCCCGATCTGATCCTCCAGACGGAAGGAAAAGTAGGGTTTTCCGCCTTCACACTTTGGCAAGTCGGATGTTACCGCTGACATCCGTGGCTCCATAGAGGAGCACGGAGCGCCCTTTCAGGTCCACCTAAAAAAACTGGCAGGTGGATCTGGACGGTCCACCTGTGTAAAAGGGCCCTTTTGGCAGAAAAAGGGGGAGTTAATTCATTGCCCAGAATAATAATTAATACTGCCCATTCAAATTAATTAATGCTCAAGCGCTAAATGCGCCTAGCATTTAGATGTGTTTAGCAGCATTTTGATGTGTCAAGTATTTTTTTCCGACTCCTGGATGCACTGGCCAGTGTGTTTATTTTTTTTATTTTTTTCCTGCATTTAAAAGCCCCTGCCACTAAATTCTGCTAAACGCCTATGTGTGCATTGACACAGGCTAAAATGCAGGGGTGTGAAGAGGCAGGAAAAAAAAGCTGGACACCCCCAGCTGCAAAAATGTCCAGTTGTGCATCAAACCTTAAGATTAGCATAGTAAACATGTGGAACGGAGAGTAGAACTTTACCTGCTGGTTGCATCTTTTTGAAAATTTGAATTTGAATGGTTGCATCTGAAATTTGAAAATGCAATCATTTTATATTCACTCCACTAAAAAATGGTATTCTCAAAAAGAAAAAAGAAAAATTCAAATGTATTCTATAAAGTCATCCATATAAAAAACGTAGTATATTTAAAGCAATACACATTGGGGCAGATTCACAAAGACGTAATATTCCGCTGCGTAATCGAAATACGGTACGCTGCCGTATTTCACCAGACTCTACACCGAATTCAGGTAGTTTTTTTGCGCGTACGCTATTGTGTCGTATTTTTTTTCCGCCGCGCAATCGAAATACGTGATTAGGGGGCGTGAAGCATTTAAATTAAGCGCGTCCCCGCGACGATCGAACTGCGCATGCTCTGTTCAGGAATTTCCCGCCGTGCATTGCGCGAAATCACGTCGTGACGTCATTCGTTGTTTGAGTAGCGGCGTTTACGAACATTCCTATTCCCGGACGACTTACGTTAAAAATAATAAAAGACATCGGAAAACGTTGAAATTCGACGCGGGAACGACGGCCATACTTAACATGGGCTGTCTAATATTAGACCAGCAAAAAGCAGGTATAGTGAAACGGAAAAAAAAGATGACTAAAGGTGCCGTAAGAGATTGCGTTGAAAGAGCGAAATTTTGTGGATTGCAGGCAAAAGCTCATTAGCATACCCTGACGGCGAAAAACAACAGGAAGTCCGCCCAGTGGCCGCAATTTTCTGGCAGCGTAGATCTGAAGGCGTACTAACACGTAATACAGTCGAAATGAAGCCCGCAGGTGTCTTTTCATGGTTTGAGGATTTCGACTAGCGTAAAAACGCCCGTAAGTCGAAATTACTCCAGTCTAACAACATTTACACAGGCGTAATCGCTTTGTGAATCTAGGCCATTCCATTTAAGTGTATTTTGTGCAATGTAGATTGTAGACGAATGTCACAGTAGGGTGAAGGGTATTTTGGTGATTTGCGTTCTTTTTGTTTGTTGCTTTGATTACTGGACAATTGAATGATGTATGAGCGAGATCATTCTATGGATACTAAGGTAGGCGTAACACTTTCTTTTAGGACTGGCTTGGTATTTTAGGAGTTTATGGTTATTTGATATCATATTTTGTAAAGCACTAAGTTTCCTTATCTATCAGCCACATTGACATACCCCTCAATTGTCATGCATCTTGGCAACACTTTAATCCGCACATTACTAAAACACTGCTGTCTGAATGGGCCATAAACGTTTAAAGGGTCACTAAAGGAATTTTTTTTTTTTTTTGCTAAATCGCTTCCTTTACCTTAATGCAGTGCTGTTTCATGTCCTCGTTCGTTTTTGCTTTGATGTTGCTGTAATTCTGCTCTGATCTCCACACTTCCTGGTTGTCGGTTTCCTTATAACCACAGTGCTGGGAGCTTTCTCACTGTGGTCACTAATCAAGGAGGTGTAATCACTGTGTGTAAACTGAAACTGGGTTGGTGCTAAGGGGTTTTAGACAAACCATCACTGCCCTCTATTGGCTCTCTTGCTCTGTACATCAGAGACGGGAAATAACAGCAAAAACGAAACTAGAACTGTAGGTTGATTATATGATTGATTTTTAACTATTTTTAATCATTTTTAAAAGGAATCGGTTAACTTTTATGTCTCTATACCCTGTAAACAGTCATTTCAGCCCAATTTTTTTTTTTCCTTTAGTGACCCTTTAACTTTTTTTTTTGCTGAATAACCTGTATATGAGAGTGCATTTTGTAACCTCTTTTTTAGCCAGATGTCCCCTTGTGCTGCTCTGACTTGGGCTCCATGCAGACTAGCGTTTTTTTTAAGCTAAAAAAAAATCTGGATAAAAAACGCTGGTAATAGCTTTTTGTAGTAGCATTTATAGAGCATGAGCGTTTTTGAAGTAAAAAGGGGGAAAAAAAAAGCTCAAACGCTATTGGTAGTATGTAGGAGCGTTTCTGCTGGAAAAAATGCTCCAAGGAACTCCTACAAAAAACTTTTTTTCTTTTTTTTCTGCTCCTAGACACCGAAGCTCAAAAAAATGCGAATAGCCTAAAGTGGTGTGCATGGATAAATAGGATAACACTATTTAGCATCTAGGAGCAGACACAAATGCGAATAACAGCTTCTAGGAGCTTAAAGTGCTAGTGTGCGTGTAATGCCCTCTTCCTGTCAAAGTTGCATGCAACGGTTTCCTGACTATTGAGGTGTTGGTCTTGCCTGCTCTTAGGGAAAAAAAATGCATGACTGGTTTACTTTAAAGTGTGTTTTCAGTTTTACAGCAACATTTGAAGAACACTTACTTTTTATTTGTTACATTTTTCCATTCACATTAAGGGTTAATCAGTGGGTTGTAATCCGTTGATCAGAGTTATAGAATGAACAAAGCAGACTCTGCTGAACAATTCTATAAATCTGATCAGCGAATTACAACCCACTGATCAGTTATTAACTCCTAATGTGGCCTCCCCCTGCCCATGCCACAGCGTCCCCCCCCGTTGCTCCCTTCCATCGAAACCTGCCCCCCAGTCTCCTCTCCTATCTTTTTCACCTCACCCCCCTGTAGTAAAGTGGCTATAGGCAGCGATCGCTCATATATCCACTGACAGCTGATACATTGTAACACTCGCAGTTACTATGTATCAGACTGTAATTTTCTGAATTAATGAGAAATCTCCATGCAGATTCATTCTAGGTAAGTGCTGGAAAGAAAAGGTACTATTTTCAGTTCCTTTCTTTCGGGGTGTAATGCTCTGTGCCCCGAGCACAACCTTTTTCAAGCCAATTATAGCCTCGTACACAAATCCAGTCATGCCCGTTCGCCAGGACCACGTACGTGCATGAGCACGCACATAACGTTCCGTCGCACACCCAACTTATTTAAGCTGTGTAGGCCAAGCATACAGTGCTTTGTGAATTGTCAGTTAAAGCGACGCAGTGCCCAATCGCAAAAAGTGGCCTTGTCTTTTGCCAGCAAAATGGTCCAGGGCTAAGTGGTTAAACAAGAACTTAACTTAAGATAATGTGCTTGGTGTACTGTGTGGGGGTGGCTGCAATCTGTGTAGCTAAATGGTAAAATCACATGCAATTCTGGCGGGCTGTATCATTCCCCCACTCCCCCCTCACACTGAGCTTAGCTCACATGCTCCGGGTGGCTAATCAAAGTGCCCATGTCCTGATCTGTGATGTGCTGTGTCAGATCATAGGATGTTCTGTTGGGATGTACAGGTAGGTCCAGTCAGAATGGCAAAGCTCCCACCTAGCGGCCAAGAGGAAGCGGTTAAATAATAGAAGTTGCTAAGAGTCCAAGGTATAAATACGCATCAAAGAAACCACTTTAAAGGTAAAAAAATGTTTTAACCTCTTGCCACTGCAGCCTTCCAATTTTGTTGCTGTGTACCTAACACTTATTGGGGTCAATTCACAAAGCTTTATTTTCAGATTGCGAGTGTTATTTTAACGATTTTGCACGTTATTGAAGCTAGTTCAATTCACTAAACGATTTAACGCTCTGAAAAATCATCAAATAACGTTTCCCTACACAGAAACGATATTTTAAGGTGTGGATCCTTATTAAAGAGTCAAATCGTTATTTTAAAGATTCAAATCGTTATTTTAAAGATTCAAATCGTTATTTTAAAGATTCAAATCGTTATTTTAAAGATTCAAATCGTTAAATATGTACAGAAGTGCAATTCACAAAGATTTTTTGGACAGTTATCAATCGTTAAGCAATCGTTAAATTAACACCTCCCTCAGGGTGGCGTTATGACATTTCCCAGGCGATATTTTGTTGTTAGAGGAAGCTTTTGGCGATTTTTGTAGTGTAGTGTAGTGTTGGGCAAGCTAGAACCGTGCTCTATTTGAACTTAAAATTATCCAGAGGCGAAGAAGAACATGTTAGAATGTTGTTCAGATTTATAAACGTGTATTCCGTTCACATACTATTTTGGATGACTTTTCTGAAACCCAGGTGATAGCTAAATTCCGATTATCATCTCCCATGATTTATTCTCTGTATGAGGAAATACACATGGCTTTAGAAAAACACACACTAGAAGTTTTGCACATCACATGCTCAATCTCCATGTGTATTGCTTGTGTCTCTCTCTCTCTGTATCTGCTCTTTTCCACATGCAGCTGTTCTCCTCCTTCTGCTCCCAGAATGCATCTCTCCAGCATTATTTAACAATCTTAAGAGTTATTTTAACGTCCCGAATCTTAATAATAACGTCTGAGTAGTTAGAATAACGTTTGGATAAAGAGTCAGTTGAAAACCATAACGACTGTGTTAAATAACAATTATAGCTTTCGTGAATACCATGTTTGCTAGCGTTAAATAAGGAGTGCTAATTTAACACCTGAAGAAAACCAATAACGTTTCTCTTTGTGAATTGACCCCATTGTGTTATGCCAGAACTTTACTTTTATTGCCACGGTTTAAAAATTTCAATTTAGGTAAAGACAAGTAATAGGCCTATATAATTCTTAAAAGCTTCCATACTTGTAGTAAATTCAAATCGATACTAAGATTCCTCCAAATCTGTGATTTAATAAAATGATAAAAGCTGTAAGATCAGAAATGATCAAGCTGCCATTTAGAATTTGTTTCTAAAGATGTACCTTTTGGGGATGTTATGCTGATTCTAGTTTTAGTAGTTCATGAGCCATGAATCTGGAGAAAGTGTGCTGGATGGTAATTAAGCTTCTCACAGGGACCTGTGTCCAGTACTGTTGGTGAGGACTCAGAGCTCAGAACAATGGATTACAGCCCTTCCGCCCAGGCACAGATAATTTAGCAGCTTGGGAATGTATGAAATCACTTGTGGTTTTTGCTGCTCTTTTGTTGCACTCGTTTGGCCAAGCACCAGACTATTAGGAAGAAGTGCCATTCTGTTTCGGGGCTCTGCTAAGTAGTAGAGCTTTCTACTTTAGGGCTGGGTAGAAGTGGGTACTGCTGCATAGACAGGAAATAAACATACACAAAAGATGGAAAGTCTTAACATTACTTCTATAAAGAAAAATCCTTGACTTTTGCCAAGGAAACATTACAATGTTAAAAAGGTAGGTCTGTCTGACTCCCTGTTTATATCTCATTTATCTGTGGTTCCTGTGGCTTCCATTGATGGCTGAAGAATTATTTAAAGTGACCTTAGATTGAATTAACCACCTCAGCACCAGTATGCAAAATATTAGATCACCTTGGTGTTATCTACTTTTCCTAAAAATATATGTAGTGCTCATCCCCAAGGGGCCGCTGGTTAGTTTTTGATCTACTCACTTTGGCTCGGCTCACCCCTGTTTAATTAGCTTGAACCCACCCTTGACACATCAGAAAACTGGTAGTAGGGTATTGTGACCCCTGCTGGACTGGAGTCGCAATAGCAGACATAACAGTATGCAATGGCAGTATGACAATAAATTACCTGCTGTGGTGGTACGGCCCCTCCAGGCGAGAAAAATTATACTCCACACAGTGAATATGATTGAATATAAAGGAGTAGGTTTACTGTAGGCACTTAGAAGAGACTGGCATAGGGTTTAAATACAAACACAATAAATAAACAGTAACTCAAACTGATTCGCAAGGGCCCTTGCAAGAATCAGCAATTGATGTGAATTAACCACTTGCCGACCGCGCTATAGCAAAAATACTGCTACAGCGCGGTCGAGTTACTGTGACACGACGTCGTCTTTCACTTCCGCGATTGCGCGTCTCCTGGGACGCGCTCGCGGAAGTGTCCGTGCTCGCCGGGTCTAATAGATCTCGCTCATACATCATAGCCGCCGGGCACCCGCGATTGCTCTTTACAGAGCGGGGAAACGGGAGGTATGTGTGTAAACACATACCTTTCGTTCCTGTCAGCGGGGGAAACGCTGATCTTCCGTTCATACAATGTATGAACAGAAGATCAGTGATTTCCCCTAGTGAGTCCACCCCCCCATACAGTTAGAACACAAATAGGAACACACTTAACCCCTTCACTGCCAATGGCATTTTTATAGTAATCCAATGCAATTTTTTTAGCATTGATCGCTATAAAAATGCCAATGGTCCCAAAAATTTGTCAAAAGTGTCCGATGTGTCCGCCATAATATCGCAGTACCGAAAAAAAACGCTGATCGCCGCCATTACTAGTAAAAAAAAAATATTAATAAAAATGCCATAAAACTACCCCCTTTTTTGTAAACGCTATAAATTTTGCGCTAACCAATCAAACGCTAATTGCGATTTTTTTTTTATTTTTATTTTTTTTTTACGAAAAATATGTAGAATACGTATCGGCCTAAACTGAGGAAAAAAAAGTTTTTTTATGTCTTTTTTGGGGATATTTATTATAGCAAAATGTAAAAAATATTGAATTTTTTTCAAAATAGTCGCTCTATTTTTGTTTATAGCGCAAAAAAATTAAAACTGCAGAGATGATCAAATACCACCAAAAGAAAGCTCTCTTTGTGGGAAAAAAAGGACGCCAATTTTCTTTGGGAGCCACGTCGCACAACCGCGCAATTGTCAGTTAAAACGACGCAGTGCCGAATCGCAAAAAGTGCTCTGGTCTTTGGACAGCAATGTTGTCCGGGGCTAAAGTGGTTAAAACAAGCCCTGATTCTCCTCTGTATCAATCAGCACTGTAGAGAAATACATTTTCAAAAGTCTCAAATGCGAGACATTCAAAGAGAGGACATTTCTGTATGGCAATAAAATTTGCCAGTGTGTGAGTTGCCTGTGGAGTGGTGCCAAGGCATGCTGGTGGCAGTGATCCCTATTTAAACAAGAAGTGCATACTGTTTCCCCTGGCAAAGCTGGTGCGAGTAGACCAGCAATCAATGTGCAGTATGTCAATGCGGACAGGTTGTGATGTCGGTTGCCTACAGTGAGAAGGAGGTCTCTGTAAAGGTTTCTGCCTCTCAAGCCTCAGGAAATGAGCACCTCCATGTCCCTAATAAAGGAAGAGTCCCTAGGAAAGTCTTGTGCTTACACGTGGGATGTATAGAGATGGCGGCTACATTGCTGGAAATAATGCATTCGCTGTATACTTGGGTGTCTCCACCACTGGCGTAGCGGGGGGGGCAGGGGGGGGCTGTCGCACCGGGCGAAAAATGGGGGGCGAAATCCTGGCGTCCGTGTCACAGATTGCGATCCGCGGAACGCACCGCGGCTTTGGCCTAGCTCCGAAGCGGTTGGCCATCTTGGTACACCCGGCGGCGGCGGTGCGCGATGGCGTCATCACTACTCAGCTTGTGGATCTCTTCCTACCAGAGCGCGCGCTGATGTATTCTCAATGCTTCTGCAAGACTGCAACAAGTAAAGTGAGTTGAATCATGTTGGGCAATGCTAAAACTACTGGCTATTATTACTAATATTTGGGGGCATTGTTATACTACTGGCTATTACTAATGTCATGTGGGGGCAATGTTATACTACTGGCTTTTACGAATGTCATGTGGGGGCAATGTTATACTACTGGCTATTACTAATGTCATGTGGGGGCAATGTTATACTACTGGCTATTACTAATGTCATGTGGGGGCAATGTTATACTACTGGCTATTACTAATGTCATGTGGGGGCAATGTTATACTACTGGCTATTACTAATGTCATGTGGGGACAATGTTATACTACTGGCTATTACTAATGTCATGTGGGGACAATGTTATACTACTGGCTATTACTAATGTCATGTGGGGGCAATGTTATACTACTTGCTTTTACTAATGTCAATGTTAGACTACTGGCTAGCCTGTTATTACTAATGTCATAAACCAAAAGACAAACCACATTTTTGTCTTGTTTTTTTTTTTTTTTTGCTGATCTGATCCGTGACTCCTGATCCGAGGATCGATCCGATCCGTGAGTTTTTTGATCCGTTGCACCCCTACTGTACTGTGTCCCGAGCGAGTACGGTACGCGGCCACCATTTTGCGGCAGATGGCGCCTTGTGATTTGGCATATGTGGTCATGTGCTGGCGCCGGATCTGGCCAATCCATGAACGTGGGCGGGCTCATGCACAAAGGCTGCCCTGGCCTGGAGAAGTCCCGCCCGCGCTTCTCCGGATTCCGCCGCCAGGCATCTTCTCCTGAGTGAGAATCTACACCCTGACACTGACAGCGCCGGTCCGGATGTGCAGTGGACTTCGTCTGGGAGCCGGAGGAGTCGAGAGTCTTGAAGTTGCAGGTGAGCCTGCCTGTGTGTGAACTTTTACTTGAAGTGACAATACATACAAGTACTCTGACTGTAGTACAGTAGTAGGACTCTGACTCGGCAGTCGGCACCGCACCGCCACCACACCAAATTATACAGGGGGGGGCAAAAAAAAAATTCTGCCCCGGGCGCCCATAACTCTGGTTACGCGACTGGTCTCCACTGCAGACAGGTACTCCACAGTACCAGCTTGTCTCAGTGGAGCCAGGTAGTACAGGTGGTCCTAAGCAGTGTTGGTCAAAAATGGAATTGGTTAGTACAGTGCTGTTCAACTGTATGTAAAATTATCTCACTGTTCCCTGCGAAAGTGCTTCCAGATACTGGTTTGTATGGAATGTATTCAGGTGGGAACCGTCCAAGAAATCAAACGTGACAGACACGTTGGAAGTCTCTTTGCCAAATGTGGTGATGAGTAGCATTTCCGCTGGTGTGATCCGACGTGTGACTGAGCAGTAGTTGGTAAATGCCTCGTTCATTAGAACTCATAAGAAGGAAAGGACCAAAATAGATGTGGCAACAGCCAAGATTGTGAACCTAAGGCTGCATTCACACTATAACGCGCGTATTTTGGCGTGACAAATTGCGGTGTATTGTACCACGATTTGCCGTGACAAATTTTAACATAACATTGTTGTCTACGCCGAAAGCCGCCTGAAAAAAAAGTCCGGGACTTGTTTTGAGCTTTAGGCGTTCGGCGTGGAGATGTGAACCATCTCCATAGACAACAATGTAAAATCACCCCTCCAGCGGCATGAGCGTAGGTGTGAATGCATCCTAAAAAGCTCATTGGTAATTGTGACATTAAAATGTGTCAACCATTATTAAATGTTGTTGTAAATTAGGTTTTGGTTGTCGAGGATAACCACTAAAAGGGTTGATGAAACCCAAAGAACACAAAGGGGGATATTACTAAAGGAAAATCCACTTTGCACTACAAGTGTAAAGTGCAATTGGAAGTGCAGTCGCTGTAAATCTGAGGGGGTAGATCTGAAATGAGGGGAAGCTCTGCTGATTTTATTATCCGATCACGTGCAAGCTAAAATGCTGTTTATTTCCCTTGCATGTCCCCCTCGGGGCTACAGCAAGTGCAATTTCAAGTGTTTCACTTTGCACTTGTAGTTTGCACTTGTAGTGCAAAAATGGATTTGCCTTTCGTAAATAACCCCCAGTGAGTGGTTGAGGCTGGTAACCAAAATAAGGTCGGTCCTTTTCAGACGGTTGCACAATTGCACCATATTGCTGGTCAAAGACCAGAGCACTTTTTGTGATTCAGCACTGCATCGCTTTAACTGACAATTGCGCGGTCGTGCGATGTGGCTCCCAAACAAAATTTGCGTCCTTTTTTTCCCACAAATAGAGCTTTTTTTTTTGGTGGTATTTGATCATCTCTGCGGTTTTTATTTTTTGCGCTATAAACAAAAATAGAGCAACTATTTTGAAAAAAAATCAACATGTTTTACATTTTGCTATAATAAATATCCCCAAAAATATCTAAAAAAAATTGTTATCCTCAGTTTAGGCCGATACGTATTCTTCTACATATTTTTCGTAAAAAAAAAAAATTGCAATTAGCGTTTATTGATTGGTTTGCGCAAAATTTATAGCGTTTACAAAAAAGGGGGTAGTTTTATGTCATTTTTATTATTTTTTTTTACTAGTAATGGCGGCGATCAGCGTTTTTTTTCGGTACTGCGATATTATGGCGGACACATCGGACAATTTTGACAAATTTTTGGGACCATTGGCATTTTTATAGCGATCAATGCTATAAAAATGCATTGGATTACTATAAAAATGCCATTGGCAGTGAAGGGGTTAACACTAGGGGGCAGGGAAGGGGTTAAGTGTGTTCCTGGGTGTGTTCTAACTGTATGGGGGGGTTGACTTACTAGGGGAAATCACTGATCTTCCGTTCATACATTGTATGAACAAGAGATCAGCGTTTCCCCCACTGACAGGACCGAGAGCTTTGTGTTTGCACACAAAGCTCCCGGCCCCCGCTCTGTAACGAACGAGCGCCGTGTGCCCGGCGGCGATCGCGCCCACCGGGCGCGGGACTCGGGGGACGAGCAGGGGCGCGCGCGCCCCTTAGCGGCTGCTAAAGGGAGGACGTAATGCTACGTGCTCTCGCCCAGCAGTGCCACAGTCCCGCCGTATAACGACAGTGGGCGGACGGCATGTGGTTAAAGGAGTTGTAAAGGAATTTTTTATTTTTTTTGCTGAAATGACTGTTTACAGGGTATAGAGACATAATAGTTCACTGATTCCTTTTAAAATCAATCATATAATGTACCTACAGTTTTTTAGTTTCGTTTTTGCATGCTGTTTCCTGCCTGTGCTGTACAGAGCCACAGAGCCAATACAGGGCAGTGATGGTTTGGAAAACAAAACTCATTGACGCTGAGTGGTTTTAGACACACAGTAATCACACCTCCTTGATTAGTGACCACAGAGAGAAAGCTCCCAGTACTGTGGTTATAAGGAAACAGACAACCAGGAAGTGTGGAGATCAGAGAAGAATTACAGCAACTTGAGAGCAAAAACGAACAATGAGGACGTGAAAACGGCACTGCATTAAAGGGTCACTAAAGGATTTTTTTTTAGGCTAAATAGCTGCCTTTACATTAATGCAGTCCTGATTTCATGTCCTCATTGTTAGTTTTCACTATCTTGTTGCTGTAATTCTTCTCTGTTCTGGACACTTCCTGGTTGTCTGTTTCTTGATGAAAAAAGTCATGGGAGCTATCTATCTGTGGTCACTAATCAAGGAGGAGGTGTGATTACTGTGTGTCTAACATCCCCTTTAGAACCAATCAGTTTTGTTTTACAAACCATCACTGCCCTGTATTGGCTCTGTGTCTCTGTACATCACAGAAGCAGGAAACGGCTTTCAAAAACTAAACTAAAACTGTAGGTGCATTATATGATTATTTTTTATCTATTTTTAATAATTTTTAAAAGGAATCAGTTAAAGGGGAGTTCCACCCACAATTTCACTTTTTAACCACTTAAGGACCGCCGCATGTACATTTACGTCGGCAGAATGGTACCGACAGGCACATCAACGTATATATACGTTGGTGCCTTGCGGGGGATCGGGGGTCCGATCGGACCCCCCCCCGTACATGCGGCGGTCCGCGTGGCTGCAGGAGCGATCCGACAAGAGGGGGGCGGCTATTCGTTTTTGTCCGCCCCCTCCGGATCGCTCCCAGCCAATGTGCGCGCCCGCCCGCCCTGTCACTTCCTCCTCCTGTGTAAACACAGGAAGGAGGAAGCAATGTGATCTCTCCCTTGGTGGGTTTTTTTCAACCACCGCTGAGGAGAGATCACAACACAAGTAAGTCCTGCACCAACACTACACTTACACACAGACACATAAACACATTTAACCCCCGCGATCGCCCCCCCCCCCCCCCCCCCTGTCACAGTGTCACTGAATGCAGTAATCATACATGTATGATTACTGCATTTAGTGTCAGTGTGACAGGCAGTGTGAAAGTCAGTTAGTGTTAGGTCCAGGGTAGCCCCCCCCCCCCCAATAACGTTTTAACCCCTTGATCACCACCCTAGTTAACCCTTTCACTCCCTATTGCCAGCATCACTAAGCGATCATTTTTCTTATCGCTGTATTAGTGTCGCTGTTCCCGCTAGGTAGCTAATTTTTTTATTGCGATTTTTTTTTTTTTTTTTTTTTTTTTTTACTAGTGGCTAAATAAATTTTGGCCTAAATGTTTGACTAAAATTTAGTTTATTGATTTTTTCTTATAACAAAAAGTAAAAAATATTGATTTTTTTTTTTTTTAAATGTCGCTCCTATTTTTTGTATATAGCGCAAAAAATTAAAATCGCAGAGGCGATCAAATACCACCAAAAGAAAGCTCTATTTGTGGGAAGAAAAGGACGCAAATTTTGTTTGGGAGCCACGTCGCACGACCGCGCAATTGTCTGTTAAAGCGACGCAGTGCCGAATCGCAAAAAACCCTTGGGTCATTTGGCAGCATATTGGTCTGGGTCTTAAGTGGTTAAATATAAATACCCCTGTAATACACAATCTTAATGTAAGTAAAGTTAGTCTGTAAACTAAGGTCTGTTTTGTTAGGTTGTTACAGCATTTAGATTTATAGTTTATAATTAGGGTTGTCCCGATACCACTTTAAGACCGAGTACAAGTACCGATACTTTTTGTTAATCTCATGTGACAGCGGCACATGTGTCAGTATGTTTTTTTTATTTATTTTTTTATCACAATTTGTTTTTAATTTTAAATATTTTTATTTTATTTATAATGCTTTCTTTTTTTTTTAAGGAGGGGGGGGGGTGGACCGTGTCAGTGTGTGTTTTTGTTTAATTTTGTTATCTTCTACAATAATTTTTTTATTCTTTTTTTTTTATTATTCTTTATTTTTATTTATTTTTCAGCCCTGTTGGGGGGGCTTTGGTGAGATATCAGGGGTCTTAACAGACCTCTGACATCTTTCCTTTGAGACAGGGAAAGGGACTAGGGACACATGTTCCTCTGTCCTTTTCTCAGCAGCATCAGCTGCATTGAAAATGAATGAATGAAGACCGCGTCTTCTCTTCATTCATAAACTGAAACATTTGTAAACACAGGTTACAATGTTTGTTATGTGAATGGACAGTCAGTGATCACTGACTCTGTCCATTCAGAGCAGTAAGGAGCCGGATTTACTGGCTCCTACTCCGCTCTCCATCCTGATAATTCCAGGGGGTGGAGGAGAGGCACGGAAGGGGAGAGAAACACGGCGGCATGCACGGGATACACGGCGGCATACATGGGATACACAGCGGCTTTCAGCTGCTTTAAAATCAGCGGTGATCGGTGCTTTGAACTTCCCCATGCACTGATCACCGCAGACAGTACAAGTATCGGGTGAAGCATCGGGAGCATTTGCCCGAGTACAAGTACTCAAGCAAATGCTTGGTATCTGTACCGATACCGATACTAGTATCGGTATCGGGACAACCCTATTTATAATCTAGAAATAGATCATGGCCATCTTAAGTGTGGGCATCATGAAGCCAGACTGTATGACTTCCTGGATTTCAGCTTTGCATATCTCGCTCATGCTCAGTGCTGCACAAGCAATGTAATAGGTTTCAGTCAGGTTTCCATAGCAACGGGAGTGTCGGAGGTTGCCGCCCCTTATCTATGCAAATCTCTTCTCCCTCCAGGAACCAGTAAATATACTAAATCATTTGTTTATATGCAGATATATCTACATAACAAGATTTTTTATATATATATATATATATATATATATATATATATATATATATATATATATATATATATATAATATATATATATATATAATATATATATATATATATCTCTTGTTATATATGTATCTTGTGGTGTGTGTGTGTATACATACTAAACATGTGCGCCGTCAATAAATAAATTTTGTTTAGTTTCGCATTAGCCGTTATTTCGTGCCTGAAACTAAATTTTCGTTGGATTCGTTCACTTTTCATAAAAAGTTACCAACATTCGTTATGCTGGACGCTTAAAAAGAACTAATAGTATCTGCTGTGCTCATTATGAGGGGTTCCCACCATCCCTGTTCTGAGTTCCCGGGTTTGTACCCCTGCTGTGCTCATTATGTTGGGGGGTTCCAACCATCCCTGTGCTGTGCTGACTTCCCGGGTTTGTACCCCTGCTGTGCTCATTATGAGGGGTTCCCACGATTCCTGTGCTGTGCAGAGCAGTGTGAGAGGCAGAGATGGATGTGTCTGTGAGGATGAAAGAAAAACAAGATAAGATAGTGGCTGAGAGAGGGAGGGAGATGCCGGAAGGAAGAGACATTAGGAAGCTGGACACAAGGTAGTTACATGGCAGAACTGACCTGTATGAAAAGAGCCAGTGAGGGGAACTTCTTAGATCCCTTCTCTGCTGGATTGGCCTTTGGACCTTCATAAAAAAAAGTACCTTGCAGCAGCCTAATGAGAGTGGGGACCGCAGTATGTGCTGCCCCCCTCCTCCCCCAGCTCACAGAGCCTTACATCCACATGTCACTCAGCCACAGACAGAGGTGTCCAGGAGCCCAGCCAAACATGAGACTTGATATGTCTGCTTCAGTGTCTCCAGGGAGGAGGGGGGCAGCAGGAGAGATTACACCATGCCTGCAGTTCTGCTTCCTCCCACCTGATGCACTAACTCCTCCCATTGTCATCTCCTATCTTCAAAATAACGCGAGATTTCGGCAATAGGCTGAGAGTTTGTGAGAAGACTGTCTGGAGGACACAGACAGAAAAGAGGCCTAAAGGGTAAGACTAGAGCAGTTGTGCTGAATGTGTAATCCAGGAGGCTGAATGTCATTTGTTTTTTGATGAAAACCACTGCAAGAGAAACTTGTTGATTTTGATTTCTGGAATTGTGTTGAGCTTTGTTTTATTAAAATTGGGCTACGAGTAAGCATCACATGATGTGAAACATGTCAGCCACCTTTTTCCTGTTGTTCACTTCATTTTGACTGCATCTTTTGATTGTTCCTGTGATCTAGGATCAACCACCGACTGGGTGACAAGCTGAATCCCAGATCCTTGTAGTCCCCCTAGTTTCGGCCATCGAGCGTGTGCCGACCAAAGCTATGCGCTGGGTCGTCCACAACATGCCCGTCACTCTACTGGGTGGCCGGTGAGCTACATGCTCCAGGGCTAGCGTATGTCTGGTCTATAGGGCCGAGATGCAGTGGCCGGGCCGGCAGTCTCCTCCGTAACCATGTGGAAGGTGGTCTGTCTGGGATGCTTCTAGCAGAATCCATGCAGGAAGGGTAAGTAGCAATCCCCTGCTTCGGCAGGAGGACATACCTGGACGTTCCAGGGGAGGTCGAGTAGGGGGTCTTGCCCTTTTCTCCCTTCCCTCCTCCCTGGGCTCTCTGAGCTAGGCTGACTGCTGGGGGTTCACTTGGGGGGCTTCACCTGTGAGGGAACTGCGCTGTACATCCGCTTACAAATGCTATAAGCTGTCATGAAAAGTTTGCTTACCTGTGTGTTCCCCTCCATGCTGTCGGTGGCCATTTTGCCCGGGTTCCACACTGTGTTTGGCTTTTATCTGTTAATTGGTGGCCATTTTTCCTGTGGTCCATGCTGGGTTTGGCCTCTATTTGTCCGGCAGCCATGTTTTTGTGGTCCGTGCCTTGTTTGGCCTCTATCTGCTAATCGGTGGCCATTTTGCCTGTGATCCACGTTGTGCTTTGGTCCACGCTGTTTTTTTGCCTCTACCTGCCGCTCGGCAGCCATTTTCTCGCGGTCCACGTCAGATCATATCATTTAAACGCCACAAGCTTGCAGACACACACTGCGCAGTGGTCAGACTGACGCAGACAACTGACAAGGAAGCAGCTTAAGCAGGAAGCGGACGGCAGCCGTACTATACTGTTCCAAGGGTGGTGAGTCCTCTGGGGGGGAACCCCTCGCCTCTCTCACAGCTAGGAGGGTGGGTTGTTGTACCTTGCCTTGGAGTCCCTGTGGATGTCAGGCGCGTGTGTCAGCATGGCGTCAGAAGCAGACGCCTTTTCCCCTGAAACACCTGAGCTAGCAATTGATGCCCCTGCACCCGATGTATCAGACGCTATGTCGGCAATCCTAGATGCTTTTGTTGCCATGGCGGCGCATGGGAACACGGGGGGGGGGGGTTAAGACATGCCCCCTCCCCCACCATCTTCTGGGTACAACTCTGATGCAGAGCCGGGTCCAGCTACGGCTAATGACCCTGGCTCTGATGTATTGACCGGACAGTGAGGATGAATCCGGGTCAGCACGCGGAAAGGCTCTGGTCGGTTATCTTATCACCACCGTGCGAGATACTCTAAAAATAGAGACGTCTGCGGAAGCAACATAAGCTTCAGTCCCTTTGGGATTCCATAAGCCAACCGCACTGCTAAGGCGTTTTCTTGTGTGCCTTATCTATACAAACTTCTTTACAAAGGAATGGCACAAATCGCAGAAGGTTTTTTCTGTCCCTAAAAATTTGGCGGTGCGTTACCCTCTTGAGGATGGTTTCCTAAAAAAATGGACCTCTCCTCTGATAGTGGACCCTCCTGTGTCCAGACTAAACGAGGTAACCATGATTCCGGTGGAAGGGACTCCTGCTTTCAAGGACTCTGCGCACAAGAAGGCTGAGGTGGTCTCCCGCAACCTATACACGTGGTGGGCTCGGCTGTGCGCCCAACGATAGTTGGGGCCCTGGTGTCTCGGACACTTACTGAATGGGCAAAGATGCTGCACAATGGGTTAAAAGCACGTCGGGCTCCCTCGGACGAGGTGGCACTGGCCGACCAGTTGGTACAGGGCCTAAAATTTGTCTGCGATTCAGCCTTGGACACTCTTCCTCTGCTGACCAGAGCCTCAAGCTATGCGGTGGTGTGACGCCGTCTGCTCTGGCTAAAGTGTTGGTGTGCGGACCAATCCAAGAAGGCCATGATGGATTTGCCCTTTAAGGGCGACAGACTCTTTGGAGCATCCCTGGATGACATTATTGATGCCACAGGGGGTAAGAGTACGCTGCTCCCACAATCTAAAAAGGGTAAGGAGCCACGCTGAGGGACAGAAGCGTCCCTGGTTTCACAAGCCCGACATGTCTGCAAACAAATCCACGTCTGCATGAAGGTTTTCCCCCACCCATCTCTCAGGTGGGGGGGAAGTCTTCGCAAATTCCTGAACCGGTGGACATCGCAGATCTCCGACCGGTGGGTTTTTTGCGAAGTAGTTTCCTCAGGGAACAAGAGTTTCTCTCTTGCCCACCGAACAGATTTTTTTCCCTCTAACCTCCAGCTTCAGCCGACCCCCCTGGACAGCCCTGTTTGGCACAGTTCAGGATCTGCTGGTACGTGGGGTAATCATTCCTGTCCCAGTACAGGAACCATTTCAAAGCTGTTTGTAGTACCAAAGAAGGAGGGCGTTCACCCAATCCTAGATCTCAGGGCTCTCAATTGCTTTGTGAACGTACAAGGTTTCCGGATGGAGTCGGTTCGCTCTGTTGTCGCTGCTCTCCATCCGGAGGATTTTATGGCATTCTTAGACATCAAGGACGCATACTTGCATGTCCTCATATGCACCAGGCGTGGAAAACTGGCAAGCGGACTACCTGAGTCGCCAGATGCTGTACCAAGAAGAATGGTCTCTGCACCCGTAGGTGTTTCAGCTTCTTTGCCAAAGATGGGGGCACGCCAGACATGGATCTCCTGGCGTCTCAACTCAATCGGAAGGTATTGAGGTTTGTGGCCAGGTCAAGAGCCCCATGGGCAGACAGGACAGATGCATTGGTGGCACCATGGAGTCAGTACCGGCTAATCTATGCCTTCCCTCCTCTGAAGCTCCTTCCTCATCTGCTTCGCAGAGTGGAGGCAGAGGGGATACCAATAATTTGAATTGCTCCGGATTGGCCTTGGTGTCCTTGGTACACGACCTAGTGCATCTAGTAGTAGACGTCCTTTGGCATCTACCGCTGAGAGAGGACCTTCTGTCGCAAGGTCCCATACTTCATCCTGCTTCAATCGCTGGCTTTAACAGCATGGCTGTTGAAAGCCAGGTGCTAAGAGACCGGGGCCTGTCGGATTCAGTGATTTCTACCATGAGGATGGCTCGGAAGCTATCCTCTAGGAAGCTTTACCATCGCCATTTGTGAGGAAATTAGGTGGCATCTGTGTATTTATTCGGTTTCCAGAGTCCTGCTGTTCTTACAGCGGGGGGTGGACCAAAAGCTTGCCTTAAGTACAATCAAGGGGCAGATTTCTGCCCTGATGGTCTTTTTTTCAATGACCTCTGGCGACTCACTCTCTAGTGAGTACGTTTGTGCAGGGGTTTCGGCATGTGGCCCCTCCGGTCCGTCCTCCTCTACCTCCGTGGGACCTGAACCTGGTCCTCTCGGTGCTTCAGAAACCACGGTTTGAAAACATTAGGGAGATTCCCTTGTTGACACTTCCTCAGAAGGTGGTCTTTTTGGTGGCTGTTACGTCAGTTAGATGGGTTTCTGAGCTGGCAGCCTTGTAATGCAGGGCCCCCTATCTGATCTTCCACAAGGATAAGGTGGTGCTGTATCCACAGCCTTCTTTTCTTCCTAGGGTCGTTTCGGCCTTCCATCTCAATGGGGACATTGTACTTCCATCGTTGCATTCCTTGGATGTTATCCGAGCTCTGAGAGTATTTGTCTGCTACTGCTCCGTTCCGGAGGTCAGACTCTGTATTTTTTTTCGGTGGTTGGTCCTAAGAAGGGCCTAGCGGTCTCCTCGGCCACCATCTCTAGGTGGATCCGACAGATCGTGATTCAGGCTTACGCCATAAGGGGTCGGGCACCTCCCTTTCCTGTCACGGCGCATTCGACCAGGGCAATAGGGGCCTCTTGGGCTTTCCGACATCAAGTGTCTGTTTCTCAGGTGTGTAAGGTTGATGTGAGTGAGTCTTCAGATGCTTCTGGGCTGTACTGTATGGTGTGTGTGTGATGTGTTTAACACTTTCTATAAGTTTCTGCCTAGTCACTCCTGAATGAAGGCTAATACCCACTGTCAAGATTAAGGCTGTGTCCGTCCATGAACTCGGAGAAAAGGATTTTATGGTGTGTACAAAAATCCTATTTCTTTACTACTTTTTGCGAGTTCAGCTGAACTTGTACGGCTTCATTCCAGCAGCCCAGTGTGAACCTGGGTTAAAGTGGTTGTAAACCATCTATGCCCAGTGAAGTGAACAGCCTCATATGATACCCAGAGATTAAACAAATCCTCCTACCCAAGTTTTTTTTTTTTTTCCCTTTGGAAAGTGCAGCTTGTGTTAGAAATCTTGTTTCCTCATTCAGCAGTGGGTGTGGAGTCTGGGCTTACACTGTGTAAGGGCTGTTTGGAGAAAGGGAAACACCCCCCCCCCCTTTTCCATATAGGGAGAGGAAGAAAGAAACACGCAGAGCTGCAGTCTGAATAGAAAAGCTCTCTGCTTATCTGTCTACCTCAAGCTACCTCCCCAACACAAATTTTCAGCTGCTGTTATCTTGTTTGTCAAAGAATTTGTCATTCGTGACCCTGTTGATAAGAGGAACTGAGCAGCATAAAGACATGGCACTTAGAGCTTTAGTGGGAGATAAGTAAACCCTACAGTTATATGTGCCTAGGTCAAATTTCCTGAATGGAGTTTTCAACAACTTTAATGTTCTTAACTGTTGGTACATGGTACTGTCTAGATTAGCATGCCTCCACCCTGTGCAATTCAATAAATGGTTCTGAGGCTGTAACGTCAACATGGATGTAATGCATATATGATGGACCTGCCCAATTTGCCTGGCAGATTTTGGCTAATTTGTTTAAGTTACTGTACAGCTTAATCCATGTCCTCAAGGACCATTGGTTCATGTTCTCTCACCTTCAGGCTCCACCTCACTAAATATCAACATAAATTAATCACACTCTGTTAGTGGCATATGCCTGGAAGACCAGGTTTTTATTTATTTTTTTGCTAAAGTAAGGCATAGGGTTGATTTTTCCTTTATCGATGAAAAACAAATGAGTATACTTGCTGATTCACGTAAATGTTTTGTGAATTCAATATGCTCACCCTCTACTCTTTGCAAACAGGTTAACTCTAGCTATGGATTTTAGTGAACGAACACTTCGGTGGACTCCAATGCTATATGATGTGTTAGGGTCCCTCCGATATTTTGTTTTTAACGACTTTATTTTTTCACCCAGGGTTTTTTAACTAAATGTTCTTGTCTGATCTGTTGCTTATGCATTACATTTTCTCAGACCCAAGCCTATCGTTGGTTCCTTTTTTAAACATCTTCATAACTTAAAGAAAAATTGACACTGAAAAAGGTTCAAATTGAATTTTTTTTAAATGCTAATTGTTATGCACAATGCTTTGGCAAACTAAATGTCATTCACTTAGCATTTACATCTTCAACAGAGAGCTGCTGGGATTCCTGCAGGGAGATGTCCTTGCCAAAGTGAGACCAGCTCCACCCCATTCTTATTGTTAATTTGATTTTATCAGCCAGTATAATTTTTTGTTGGAAACAAAGTGGCATGGATTGTCTGCCAGTGAATCACATGTAGTTTTATTTGAATTATTTTTCTTTCTAAATGCCTGCACAGATTTTGACATATTTGACGGTTTAAAAAAAATGTTGATGCTTGCAAAATATATAGTGTACATTTGTTACGTTGGGGTATTAAAAAGATGATGAAATGTGAAAATTTGTATGTATTAAAAAAACAAATAAAAATAGATCATGCATCTTTTTGTTTTCAATCTATCTCCCTTCTGATTAGGTAAAATGTATATCAAGCTTTGATTTTAATGTGGTTTTTTTTCCCCCTCCAACAGGCTCTCAACTACAATAAAGTAAAGGTCCAGGCAAAACCTAACCAACGCTAAACCTGCTCTGTGCCACATTCTAAACCTAATCTATCTAACCCTGTAAGGCAAAATTATTGTACATGCCGATGCGGTCCGGTCTCGGCATCTGTCAGTGGCTGCTTCACTGTGTAGAGGGGTGCAGGAGAGGCATACGTCAAGGAAAGTCCCATAGTAAGTCTTTGGGTGACATCACTTCCCATTCATTTCACGGCCGATGTTGGTCCTCTTTTGCACACAGCATCCGCCGCTGGAGACTGGCCTGAATTGGGTGCAAAAAAAAGGGAAGTACAGGAAGATAGATTAGGCTTAGAATGTGGCACAGAGCAGGTTTAGGGTTAGTTAGGTTTTGCCTGCACTTCTCCTTTCAAAAGAGAAGTATGTTTGTTTGTTTTTTGATTCATACTTCCCTAGGTGGATGGCATCAGACCGATGCTGCAGCTGTCCCCCGGGGTCTCTGCACTGAGAACCAAGCCACCAAACACTGCAGATGGCTCGGTTCTCTCAGCTTCCCGAGAGGAGAGCTGGTGACAGTCAGTCAGCATCTTTCCTGCTCTTTCCAAACTCCACTGGAGCGCTGAGCTGTGGAAGGGCGGGGAGCGACCTTCTCAGCAGCCGGTGGATTCAGACTTCTGAAGTCGCGATGAGGCGCTGCCTCGACTGATTTCAGTGGTGAGCGGACTTCAGACCGCTCTGCACTGAAAAATGGTTACAGGAGTGCAAAACTAATTGCACTCATGTGACCCTTGGAAGACCAGCCTAAAAAGCTCAGGCTGGACTTCTCCTTTAATTTGTAACAAGTGTAAATTCTGAGTGGGCTGTACCTATCATTTTAGTAATATTTATATATTTGGATGTGGAAATTCCTATTGACAAATGATTTCTTCTATTATTTGTTTACTTTACACCAACATACCACTCTAAGAGCCGGTTTACATGACTTCCAGCGTGACGTTCACAGGCATTTTGGAGGCGACTTAAGCGTGAACAGCAGCGCGACTTACGAGACTCAAGTCGCCTTCAGGACAGGCGACAAAGCCAGTGACCAATCAAATAATAATCTGCTCTGTGGGAGGAAGGGGTTTGCCCTTAAAAACTATTTTCGCTTCCTTGAAAGTCGCTTCAGTCAAGACAGTGATCTGACTTTAGAGGCGACTTCCCTTGAAATCAAAGGATACAAGTCGCCTAGAATTCGGATTGAAGTAGTACAGGAACCTTTTCGGAAGTCGGAGTGACTTAAGTAGTGTACATTAAGACGACTCCCATTCACTTCCATTGAATTTCTAATGTCGGGCGACTTCAAGTCGGATTCCAAGTCGCCCCTGTGTGAACCGGCTCTAATGCATATTAGATTAAATTATCCTAAATTTTTAGTCCAAATTACTTCAAACCTATTAATGCTGGTTTAGCATTTTTAAAGTGGTAAATAAGTATTTTAGTTAAATGCCAAGAAGTCATCATTTTCTTTATCGTACATCACGGGACACAGAGCTGCATTTTAATAACTATGTGGGTTATAGAGCCTACCTTCAGGTGATGGACACTGGCAATCAAGACAGGAAGTTCCCTCCCTATATAACCCCTCCCATACTGGGAGCTCCTCAGTTTTTTCGCCAGTGTCTTAGGTGTTGGTCACGTTTGCAAAGCTCTTGCTTAGGTGGTCCTGTCTGGACTAAAGCAGGCTTGAATTCCGGATCCGTTCAAAATGCTTCATAGCCAAAGTGGACGGTACCCGGGCCTCGGTGGAAGAACAAGGTTTAGCCTATAACGCCTCTCTCATTGAGGGCTGGACTCTGGGCTCCAGAGCTCTGGTCTATTCCATGGCTAAGTGCTTCTGATGCCAGGGTGCTCTATAGGTCCAGGGGAGTGGTGTTCCTACTGATGGTCCCCGGTCCCTGAAGGTCTTTGGCAATACCCACGGTGAGGGGTGAAGATTGGGCCTCTTGCTTAGGCAATACCCTGCAGCGTGGAGAGGTAAGTGGGGGGCCTACGGGACTTGGTCCGACAGTAGGTCCTCCAGTTTATTCGGGGTCTATGGGTGGCCTGTTATGCTGATCGCAGAGGCAATGTTGACCACTATGTCTATACTAGACAGGATGGCTTCTATTCCCCATATGGTTATCCCCTGGCCAATCCTACATTTCTACTTCAATGGTTGATTGTTAAGTGTAAACTGTTACCTGTCGGTTCTCTTCTTCAGCCTGGGTTAGATTGCTGAGTCCCGGATTGTTTTTTCCTGCCTGGGCAGTCACCCCCTTCCTCCTCGCTGTCCTCCGTTCGGCGTGCGTGCGCGTGCCTGCGCGGGTGCGTGTGCTCATCTGTGCGCGCGGGTACGTGCGTATGTGCGTCTGTGTGCGCGCGTCTGGGTGCGTGCGCGTCTGTAGCGGCATAGTGTGTGGCGCGCGCGCTTTTGGGGGGGAGGGGCGGGTGTGACGCCCGGATACAGACAGCAGTGAGTTCAGAAGCTCAGTTGTGTCAGTCTGCAGGCAGGACACAGAGCGGAGGTTTATCCTGTGGCTCTGAGAACCTTTGGTGGTGTGGACTCAGCAGAGAGAGCAGTCTCCTTCAGCGAAGTCTCCCCTTAACCCTGAACACTCGGTTCCTCAGTAGGGTGTGTTGGATTGGCCTGGTAGCCCAGCAACAGTGTTTGGTAACTGTTCAGACAAGAAGGACTCAGAGTTTATCCTTAGAGTGATCCTTTTCTTGTCTGACTGGTGGGTGTCCTGATAAGCAGTCCTCCAGACAGGGACATGTCTCCTAAAGGGTCTGGGACAGCAAAGACCGCCAAAAATGCAAAGAAGCAAAAGGGCTCCCCATCGGGATCTGAGGATCAAGGACAAGCCTCTATAACACCCTATTCCCCTGAGGCACCAGAGTTGGGCCCTCCGGTGAGCATTCGGGAAGGAATATTGCCGGCCTAGCCAAAGCACCCCCTGTCTAGGTTACAGAGGAGGTGTTGGCCACCAGCCTTGGGAAAAGATGCAGCCACGCTGCATATGTTTTTTTTTTTTGTGCATCGCATGTGTGGGTCTATAAGAGGTTAACTGCTATACTCTCAGCAGCCTCACAGTAAGCAGGAAAAACAGGGTGTGCCCCCTTTCCCTGCTCCAATTCCTTAATTAAAGGGATTAAAAGACCTAGGACAGGCTACAGCTGCAGCTAACAAGGAACCTATCACAGGTTCTGGCTGTATATAACTTTGAGTCCCCCATAGGGTTCTCTCTTGGTGTTGGCTTCAGGTTACCCAGATGCAGGGGGATGCACAGTTGACGAACATTGCATGTTTATGGAAACACACATCTGCAGAGGATAACTTCCTGTTTACCAATCCGTATGTTTGCATAAGATACATGAGTTTGGTATGTTTTTAAAATGTGGGGTAAAAACAAGTAACAGAACATGTTTTATGGTTAATCGCATAAAGTTACAGGTTCTGTCTGTATGGTTTTACATGTTTTTTACAAAGCCACATATGGATGCTTGGTTTCATTAAAGTGCCTAAGATCGCATATAAATGCATGTTGGGTAAAAACAGGTAACAAAACATGTTTTTTGTGTTTCCACAGGAATGCATAAGATCGCTTTAAGTGGCTGGAATGCATAAAGATGTTGGATCACACAGGGTTGCCTGATCACCAGAATCCTGATTTACCCAAGGATATGGGGGCACACAGAAAGGCTTGTTTCCATAGAAATGCCTAAAGTCGCATAAAGACGCTCAAATGCACAAAGATGCTGGGTCACACATGGTTGCCTGATCACCCGAGTCCTTGATTACCTAAGGATATTTGGTCACACAGAGAGGCTTGTTCCCCCAGAAATGTGGAAAGTCGCATAAAGATGCTTGAATGCATAAAGAAGCTGGATCTCAGATTCCTGGATTACCCAGGGATATTTGGGAACACAGAGAGGCTTGTTTCCTCAGTAATGCCTAAAGGTCGCATGAAGTTGCTTGAAGGCATAAAAATGCTGGATCGCACATGGTTGTTTGATCGACCGAGTCCTTGAGTACCCACGGATACTTGATCACGTAGAGAGGCTTAAATGCCTGAAGTCGCATTAAGATGCTTGTTTGCATAAAAATGCTGGATCACACAGGGGTGTTTGATCACACGAGAGTCCTTGGTTCCACAAGGGTACTTGTCTGCACAGTAGTGCTTGCGATGCATAAGATGTTGATCGCATGAAAGATGCTGGATCGCATAAGTATGCATGTTCGCTTTAAAGGTTGCTGGTTGGCCTAGATTTTGCAGGTTTGCTTAATGGGCCATGATAATTTAAGTCGCCTTAATTATACAGGTGCCATGGGCTTGCATAGTAATACGTATCTGCATGGGTACATGCGGCACAATGTTGCATAACACTTTCCTAGCGCGTGCTGGCTTGCTAGATGCTTGTTCCATTCTTGTATGAATATATGCTTCCTTTGGTAAGGCCTATCTGAAGCGGCTGCTCGGATACGGAAGACTGATGTTTGCGCTACCAGGAGGCCCCAGGATAGGGCAAAGGCAGCGTCTAATTCAACTGTGTTCAATGTTGATTCATCAGGTTTTTATTCAGGCTTGTGGTTTAAAGAGTGGGATTCCCCCTGCTTCTTGTTGGGGTACTCCCTACCAGGATAGTAAGCGCTTTATGCGTGATGCATTACCAAGCCTTTATGACTCAGATTTGCAAGGCCGCAACTTGGTCGTCTGTGCTTACGTTCACTAATTCCTATCAGGTGAACAAAGGATGGCAAAGGATGCAGCCTCTTGGCGCAGTATGCTGAAAGCAGCGTTATAGCTCCTCATGTAGGAGGGCGGTCTGCGTTGTTTGTCTCCCTCCCCTCAGTAGGCATTGCTATGGGACATCCCACATAGTTATTAATATGCAGCTCTGTGTCCCGTGATGTACGATAAATAAAATAGGATTTTTTATAACAGCTTACCTGTAAAATCCTTTTCTTGGAGTACATCACGGGACACAGAGCTCCCACCCCTCTTGTTTGGGGATATTGGGACACTTATTTCTTTGCTACAAAAACTGAGGAGCTCCCAGTATGGGAGGGGTTATATAGGGAGGGAACTTCCTGTCTTGATTGCCAGTGTCCATCACCTGAAGGTAGGCTCTATAACCCACATAGTTATTAATATGCAGCTCTGTGTCCCGTGATGTACTCCAAGAAAAGGATTTTACAGGTAAGCTGTTATAAAAAATCCTATTTTTGTAGTGCAATAGTGTTTGACTTTCAGTACCATTTGGTTCATTTGGAGTAATAATTGGCCAAAGTGTATTTTACTCTCAAGAACATTGTAACCTGGCTACAGTTCTTAATTGCAAGTTCATATTATTCCTAATATAATGTCAGGAGTGACATGACCTCTGAAATATGTGGGAGGATTTGCAATCACTATTCTGAAATCTAACCAAAGTACAACATTTTAACTATTTGCAGGCACATCTACTTTCATGCAGGCATTGACTGCAAATGGTACCAGCAATATACAGACTTCAGTGGCAGCAGTAACAGGAAAGAGGAGGTTTATTGATGAACGAAGAGAACAGTCGTTTGATAAAAGGCTGCGTTTCAGTGTAAGACAAACTGAGAGTGCTTACCGATACAGAGACATTGTTGTGCGAAAACAGGATGGATTCACACATATATTACTTTCTACTAAGTCATCTGAGAATAATTCCCTGAATCCAGAGGTTAGTTTGCAAAAATGTAAAATAAAGTGGAATAGTTGAACATAATTTACTCTTGTTTTTTTAATTATTTTATCAAGAATATCAATTAAAAATTTACCTAGTTTTCCCAAGCATGACAAGGCAATATGGTTTCAGTACTTCCTCCTCCTCAACACTATATACTGTTTATTTTCACTGCCCCATTTAGCCATTGGGAGTGAAGTGACATACCAACACTTCTTAGCATGGATGAGCTTGTGCTTTCACACTGCAGCCACGCAAGCATTGGCGGTAAAGCGCCGCTTGTAAAAGTAATGATTTACTGCTGTTATAGCTGTTTGGCTTTGCTATTTGGGCAAGAAGGGGTTAAAATCACCCATGTTGCGGCGCTTCCGAACTGGTTTTCAGCTGCTTCAGAAGCACTGCCCATTCATTCCAATGGTCAGGGGCGGTCTGGGGCAGTGTATATAGGGCTCCTAAACAGCCCCAAAGATGCTGCTTGCAGGACTATCCAGAGGTTGTCTTTGGGGAAATAGACGTATGAGTGCTGCCAGCATTGCTGCAAAGGTTGAAGGAGTGGGGGGGTCAGCCTTTCAGTGCTCAGACCATATGCTGCACACTGCATCAAATTGGTCTGCATGGCTGTCGTCCCGGAAAGACGTTGCACAAGAAAGCCTGTAAACAGTTTGTTGAGGACCAGCGGACTAAGGACATGGATTACTGGAACCATGTCCTGTGGTCTGATGCGACCAATATAAACGTATTTGGTTCAGATGGTGTAAAGCGTGTTTTCGCGGCAACCAGGTGAGAAGTATAAAGACAAGTGTGTTTTGCCTACAGTCAAGCATGGTGGTGGGAATGTCAGTCTGGGGCTGCATGAATGCTGCCGGTACAAGGGGTCTACAATTCATTGAGGGAACCATGAATGCCAACATGTACTGTGACATACTGAAGCAGAGCATGATCCCCTCCCTTCGGAGACTGGGCCGCAGGGCAGCATTCCAACATAATGATCCCAAACACACCTCCAAGATTACCCTGAGCTTCTTTAGCAAGGCAATGGTCAAGGTGATGGACTGGCCAAGCAATTCTCCAGACCTAAACCCTATTGAGTATCTGTGGGGCATCCTCAAATGGAAGGTGGAAGAGCGCAAGGTCTCTAACATCCACCAGCTCCTTGATTACACGGAGGAGTGGAAGAGGACTCCAGTGGCAAACTGTGAAGCTCTGGTGAACTCCATGCCCAAGAGGTTTAAGGCAGTGATGGAAAATAATTGTGGCCACACAAAATATTGACACTTTGGCCTCAAATTGGACATTTTCACCTAGGAGTGTACTCGCTTTTGTTGCCAACGGTTTAGACATTAATGGCTGTGTGTTGAGGGGACAGCAAATTTACGCTGTTATACAAGCTGTACAACCAGTACTTTGCTACTATGTAAAGTGTAATTTCTGTGTTGTCACATAAAAAGATATAATAAAATATTTACAAAAATGTGAGGGGTGTACTTTTGTGAGATACTGTATATACACACAGGCTAATATGTGTGTGGTTAAAGCGGAGTTCCACCCAAAAATGGAACTTCCGCTTATCCCACTCCTCACCCCCTTACATGCCACATTTGGCATGTAATTTTTTTGGGGGGGGAGTGGGGGCTTCAGGAGGAGTGGAACTTCCTGTCCCACTTCCTCCTTCCACCGAGGGGCTGCTAAGGCGATTAAGTTTAATCGCCTTACTGCAGCCCCTCCCTGTGGGCGATCGCCTAGGACACATAACAGGTCTTAGGCGATCGCCTGTCCAATCGGACGGCGCCGGGCTGCGCGCATGTGCAGTGGGTGCCCGGCCATGAAGCCGAAAGCTGTCACGGCCGGGTGCCCACAGTGACAATGAAGACACCGGCCGGGAGGGGGGAAGAGGAGCGGACCCCCGGCCAGGGCGCGTCGCTGGAACGCTGGAGCAGGTAAGTGTCTGTTTATTAAAGGCCAGCAGCTACACTTTTTGTAGCTGCTGACTTTTAATAAACATAAATATTGGCTGGAACACCCCTTTAAATAAGGCCGGTTCCACCTATATATTCCCTAAAGAGATTCTAACCACTGGCACCTAATACCTGGCTTAAATGTCATGGAATAAAGTCGTGATAATTGTTGGAAGGTTCTAACTTTTTTTTCATGTGATAATTGTATGTGGCTTTTATTCTGTAGGCACCATAACATGGAGAATATATTTTTGCGTTTTCAGATATTTGAGAGAAGACAACAGTTTCCATGTGGTGTACTTCTTCACATGACTTTTGTGGTTGCTGTATATCCATCCGTAAATTTGTGAATACATCTTTGTTTATCCTTAACATTACTTACATTACATTTATTTTCTTTAGGTAATGAAGGAAGTCCAGGGAGCCCTAGCAACAGCAGCTGCAGATGACAGCAAGCTAGTGCTTTTCAGTGCAGTTGGGAGTGTTTTTTGTTGCGGTATTGATTTTATTTATTTTATTAGACGCTTGACAGATGATCGAAAAAAAGAGAGCACTAAAATGGCTGATGCAATTAGGTATGTTTTATTTTTTCACACCTGTTTATTTGTACAAAAAATATTTGTTAACCACTGACACCTGTAAACCACCTTTAAACCAGAGCAATTTTTACATTTCTGTTATGGGCAATTGGATTCTGCAATATCCTTGTCATGCTTTGACCAACTATGTAACACATATATGTGGCGGCAAGGAGGGTGGTCTTTTTAATCTCACACCACACAGATCCATCGCGGAAAAGGTTTCTGTGCTAAGAACACAGTGATTGAGTTGTTGGGCGGGTGGGACTATTCCTCCCACTGATATGAGTTACTCTTCTCCCAATGACGCCCAACAATGCGGCGGTATTACTCCGACACCAATGTTGGCACACTGTTCCTCCCCTTTTGGGAGTTTACAGACCTTTTTTTTTTTTTTTTTCCCATGTATTGGGAGTGGGATAGTGTCCATCTCTTGTGAAGTATCAATCCCATAGTATTGTCTGTCCTGTGATCATTTTAATTCTTCACTCAGTAAAATGGTAGTGGGCGATGAAATTATGTTTTTTCTTCATTGAATTCAGAACTTGCATGCCTGTTATGACTAAAAAATGAGGCTATACACAGTATAAAAGTTAAACAATTGCTTGTGTGAATTCCCTTGCTATTCCATTCTTAAAGTCACGGGCACAGGTCCCCATTGAAAAAACTTTATCTGCTGAAGAAAACTGCATATTTTTTTTTGGCTTTCCCATCACTTTTTCTGTTGATGAAAATGGAAATCAGGACAAATAGTACAAATAGTATGGTAAATTTCCCCATTGGGGACACAGACATAGGATGTGTTATAACCAAACTATATCCAAAATTGAAAATAAAAGTTTTGGATTTAGATACTTTCAATACATACATATTCAATACATAGCATTTTCACCCCCTTCCTGCCCAGACCAATTTTTCGTTTTCAGCGCTGTTGCACTTTGAATGACAATTGCATGTTCATGCATCCCTGTACCCAAATAAAATCTGTTTTATTTTTTCCCCACAAATAGAGCTTTCGTTTGGTATTTGAAAACACCAAATTTTTTTACTTTTTGATTTAATAAATTTCATTTTTTTTCTTCTCAGTTTAGGCCGATACGTATTCTACATATTTTTGGTAAAAAAAATCGCATTAAGCGTATATTGGTTTACGCAAAAGCTATAGCATCTACAAAATAGGGGATAGTTCTATTGCATTTTTTTTCCTTACTAGTAATGGCGGCAATCTTCGATTTTTTTTTTTTTTTTTTTTTATTGCGACTGTCACATTACGACGAACACTTTTGACACATTTTTGGAACCATTCACATTTATACAGCGATTAGTGCTATAAAACTGCACTGATTACTGGGTAAATGTGACTGGCAGGGAAGGGGTTAACACAAGGGGCGCTGAAGGGGTTAAATATGTTCCCTGGGAGTGATTCTTACTGTAGGGGGAAGGGACTCGCATGGGGAGGAGATGGATGTGTGTTCCTCTGTACTGGGAACACACATCGGTCTCCTCACCTCTGACAGGAGGTGGATCTGTGTGTTTACACACATAGATCCACACTCTTGCCGTGATTACGGACAATCCCTGGTGCCCAGCAGCTCGGTAGGGAACTGGTTAAATGGACTATAAATTTGCATATTTGAATGTAACTGTTGCCTTTTTTCTTTAGCTTACTGTTTAGTCAATCTAATAGTGATCACATGCATTTTTTTTTTATATAGGATGTTTGTGAGTACATTTATTCAGTTTAAGAAACCCATAATTGTTGCTGTAAATGGGCCTGCCATTGGACTTGGTGCATCTATATTACCTCTTTGTGATGTTATCTGGGCAAATGAGAAAGCTTGGTTTCAGACACCTTATACTACTTTTGGACAAAGTCCAGATGGCTGTTCTTCACTTCTGTTCCCTAAAATAATGGGTATTGCATCTGTAAGTATATCAGTTCATATTTTAAATATAGTAGCCAAATTCGCCTTTTTGATAAATAATGCTTATCATTTTGCAGGTAAAATATTGGCATTTATTATCCTTTTATCGGTGGATTGCAGGTGCAATGCCAGATTCTTGCAAACACTTCGTACAGCTGTCTGCCTGTACATCTTTATGGGCAGACAGTTTACTGCAGTTTAGGAAGAATTGATGGACTCGGCGCCCACTCACCAGCGCCCCCTCAGTTTATTTGACTACTACAAGCCATCTGCCACGGCTGAAGACAGGACTTGTGGTTCAATAATTCACAGAACTCTGTGCCTAAATGATGCGGCTGTGTGGGTGGAGCTCCATAAAGCCGCGCTGTTTCTAAATTGTGACAGTAGGAGAGGATCACATCTGCTGTCAGTCGGTGATTGGGAAGGAGGGGGTTTTGTGGGGCTGCTGCATTAGTTACATGTCTGACCCTAAATATGGATGGGGGCATGTTACTAAAGGTGAACTTATCGTTAATAATAGTATAATAGTTTTCACCAAACCTGTCCCACCATCGATTTTATATTTTTCAGGTAATACACAGACCATCAACAGTGGGATGAGTTTGGAAAACACATTGCTGTTTTGAAGCGCGAAGTGCAGTGTATACCTCCCCTTATCCATTGCTATACCATTGTTTGTTACTGATTTTTTTTTATTATGTTCATTTTTTTTACATATATAATTGACTGAAACACGTTTTTTGATAATTAACATTCTTTAGTAAAAGACTGTAGTAACATCTTAAAAAGCTTTTTGAAAAAAAAAAAACCATCTATACAGGACACAGGCAGATTACTCATACTCCATAGGTTATAGGCATGTACCTTCAAGTGATTAGGCACTGGTAAAGTGGGGCCCCCTGGGCTCCTCCCCTGTAATCCTACAGAACTCTGAATTCTCAGTTTAGTGCTAGTGCCTGAAGTAAACTTTCACTGAGTAAATAGCCCTTGGCTTAACCACTTCAATACAGGGCACTTATACACCTTCCTACCCAGACCAATTTTCATGCTTCAAATCAGTCAGTGCAGAACCCCCCTGTCAGGAGAGCAGCCGATCGTCTCTCCTCTACTCTTGCCTGTCAGCGCGAGTGGAGTAAAAGCCGATTTACAGTGACTTGTCATACACTGCTCCCTATAACAGAATGCTGCGGAAGTGCTGTGGCGGCCAACTGCGCATGCGCGATGCGTTCCAAATGCATCTGCGATGCGTTCCAATGGATTTACGAAACCTCGTTCGACATCCAGGCTCTTTCCTTAACATTCCTGTGGATTGGAGGATGTTAAAAAAAGAGACAGGAGGGCGAGTGAGCGGAGCGAGCCGTCCGAGCGAAGCGAGCCGTCCGAGTGAAGCGAGGCCGACTGGCCACTTTCCCCTAAGTCCACGTCGCCCTGAATGACGGCTTCGCTGGTGTGTACTGTCGTAAATCTATTGGAACGCATCACAATTGCGTTTGGAACACATCGCGCATGCGCAGTTGACCGCTACGTCACTTCTGGAGCATTGTATGATAGGGAGCCGAATATGACGCGTCAACGGCTCTTCCTGTTTACACTGTACCTAGAGACAGCTGATCACGTGGTAAAGGGCCTACGTCAGCGGCTCTTTACTGGAATCATAGATGCAGTGTGTCAGACTGACACACCACACCACCGATCGCCGCTCTTCACGCCCCCATGGACGCGTGCTAGTGGCTTATCCTGCTGGACGTCATATGACTTTCAGTCAGGATAACTTAACCACTTTGTGCACGTCATATTGCTATATGGCGGGCGGGAAGTGGTTAAATTGTTTATTTTTCTTATTTTGTCTTCTGATTCTTCAGTCAAGCCCTCACTGTGCTGTACAGGTCTAGGTCACTATGGAACCCAGTCCCTGAAGACCACTTTGGGGTAATGCCCAAATGTAATGGGCAAAGGCTGGACTTTACATACAGTCCAGCGTCGTAAACGGGTTCATCCTGTACATCATTACTGACCATTACAGCAAAAACAGAGCTATGTTGGGATTCTATTCACCCCAAACTTCGCACTAAAATTCAACCACTCATCGATTAGACTGGATACAGGTGTTACATCACACCATTAGTTGCACACTTTAGCGTTATTTCCAGGCTAGAACCCTTAGGTACTCAAACAATTCCACCTGTCTTTTCATCAAAAAGAATTTGTTACAGGATGATCTACACCTGGGTTATCCTGTACGGTTTATGGACACGCTTACCTTATGCTCTGCACGATGTTCCGTGAGTACCCCACGGGGAATACCCTCACTTATAGCATTGGCGGAAACCAGGCTAAAGGGAGTCAAATTAAAAATCGCATTGAACATGCTGTGCTGAAGGCTCGCATAACATTCAACCGTAGAGTGACACGAGTTCTAGAGGATGCAGACAAAGAAAGGAAATAACGAGGTTACGCAGGCCGTATTGGAGGAAGCTGCAAAGGTTTTTTGTTCACCAGATTATTACTATATTGAAGGAGGAGATTCATGCAGCATACTTGCTAACATATAAAAAGCTCATTACCTCTGTTTGCAAAAGCCATGGCATTTTTCAGCCTGACTCTCATCTATCTTGCCATGCCCCTTTGGGTTTTTTGACGATTGGGTCACTCCTGAAAAATTCATTCCACCCAAAATCTTTTGCTGAACTATATTCTGTGGAAATAGTTTGCAAATAGTTTGACTAGACTAGAACAACGAACAACCAACGAGACCCTGTATTTCAGTATCGTGCCGTTACAGATTAATTTCAAGGTTAGCTCTAATCTCCATTCCCATGCGAAAAATCGTATAACTCAAAAGCTTGGACAGTTGAAGCTGTCGGCAGAAGGTGCCTCACCTGTGTGAGTTTCCATGGAAAACCTCTATTTGGGGAGCCATCTACAATTCATCAAAGAGGAAACAGATGGGAAGGTTTTACTTCCACAGCAGCAAGCCCTAATTCCTCCTAAATGCAAAGCACCGGTTTGCTCTAACCAGGCTTCAAACTCTAGGTTCTAGTGAATAAAATATACGATCAAAGGATTCTACTCAAACCTGTTCATGGTTCTGAAGCCCAGCAGGCTATTTGTCCTATTCCTTCAAATTCACAAACTTTGCATGAAATTCTCAAGTGCAGTAATTGCCATTCTGAAACACAGGGGAATACATGGCATCTGTGGACATCCAAGATGCATAGCTGCATGTTCCCATTTACCCATCCAATCAGCGATTTTCTGTGCTTCACATCGGAGTCGCTGTCAGCGTCTCCCTGCAGGGATGCAGTCCCAAGGGAAGGGGCGGGCACGTTGTCTATAACCCCAAGCCAGAACGGCTCAGATGATGGGGGGGAAGGTTACTGAGGAGAAACGGGAAGTGAGAAATTCAGACAAAGGAAAAAAAACATTTAGAAAGGAAATCGAAAGAAAAGGTAAGTGAACCAACAATGCACTAGGAACCTATGTAGAAAATAAAAACGAACCTTTACCTTGCCTTCCTCTGGATCAACTGTGGGTATGGAGTTGGGTGTATGGGATGTACTGTGTTTTATTTTGTTTATTTTTTATTTTTTTATGGTTGAACTGGATGGACTTGTGTCTTTTTTCAACCTGACTAACTATGTAACCCCTTTGAGCTCTGCAGAGTATAATTTCAGCTCTCTGCCCCCATTTTTCTGACAGCTCAGACAAGCTTTATAAATTCTGAACTTTGAATGGATAAAGGGATGACCTCAGATAAACTGGTACAACTTGCCTAGTAGGATTTGTTTTATCTCTGTGTATCACCTGAGGTCAGTCACTTCACTGGGTATATCTAAGGGTTTACAATCCCTTTTTTATTGTAGAATACCGTATTTATCGGCGTATAATGCCCCTCTCCCTATTTTTAAATAAACAGCTTTGAAGCAATCTAAGGGTCTCACACACATACCTCGGAGGGGAAGGAGGGGGAATAATTTCTAATAACAATAAATTACACAATGGCTTGTGCCACAATGGAATATGCTATATTTTTTTCCCAAGAAAGTGGAATTATGCTTTACATTTTATGAATATATTTTCTTAAATATCTTTTTGTTCTTGCTAGACACAGTCAATTGAGCCCTCCACTAGAATTTTCCTTGCGATCTTAGTATAACCTAGCATCAGTCATTGCCTCACAATTAAATGTGCTCTCTTGCACAGTCTGGTCTGGCGGGTGGTCGGTGCTGGTGGTGGCTCGGCTCTCACACACATGGTACCTCACATACCTCAGAGGGGGACAAGCACCCGCCGGAAAAATCACTGAGCCGTCCGTCATTTCCTCTCACTCGGCTGTCACGTCACACATGCACAGTCCCGCCTCCACCATCGGCATTGGACCATCTCCTGTGACGGACAGAACACTGGTCCAATGCTGGTGGCGGAGGCGAGACTGTGCGTGTGTGACGTGACAGCCGAGAGAGCCGAGAGGAGATAACGGCTCGGTGATTTCCGGCGGGCGCTCTTCCCCCTCCTTCCCCTCCGAGGTATGCTATCGGCATATATCGCGCACCCACGATTTTCCCCTGATTTTATGGGGAAAAAAGTGCGCGGTATACAGTGATAAATACGGTACTTCTCAACTTTAAATTATGGATTGTATGGGTGGGTATAGATCTTTTACTCATGCTTATGCCTGAAGTTTGTTTTGCAGTGGCTTACTAAGTGAGTACTTTTAAACGACTTTAAAAACTGCCACTAGTCATGTAATCTGAGAGATTCCTGAAACCGTGGGTCCAATGTATGCTTGTCCCGTTATCTAGTTGATTGGCACCTGTCACCTGTCTTCTGTGCTGTGCTGTTTGTGGATGACCGGTCCATTACATATTTCCACTCTCTTGTGTTTATCTATCTTTCTTTGATCTGCTTTCTCTTTTTAAAGTGGTTATAAACACTGTTACACTACTTTTACCTACATGTAAGCCTATAACAAGGCTTTCCTGTAGGTTCCGTGAATATCTCCTAAATTCACAGTTTAGGAGATATTCAGTATATGTGCTGCTGCTGACGTTATCGGTGCATGCGCACTGAAGGAACGGGTCGTTGGTATCGTTTTTTCAGTAGCCGTTCTGTGATGGGGGTGACGTCATCACGGCTCCAGCCAATCGGAGCCGTGAACCCAGAAGTAACTCCAGAGAAAGATGTCGGCCGTCTATTCAGATTGCCGACGCAGATTCAGTGCATCGTTCTGAGGTAAGTATTTCATAATGAGCTAGTATGCGATGCATACTAGCTCATTATGCCTTTGTTTGCAGACTTTTTTATTTTTTTTCGAGGTTTACAACCTCTTTAATTGCTTGATTATTGGGACTCATTGTGCAGGCTTATGTCTATTCTGTGGAGCTACACCGATTATGATTGATTACTTTGCTGTGTTTTTTTTTGTATGCATTTAGATTAGATTAGATCACATTTTGGAGTGTTTGATCCTGAGGCTCTGGTTTTTGTTTTCTGCGATTTTTCCCTGCAATTTTGTACAGGTAAAAGGTCACCAATTTAAAAAGCAGAAAATGCCTGTAACCTGCCAAAAAAGAAGCTCCTGTTTGTTTTTTTACTTCAGATGACAAAACGCTCATATGTGAACAGGGGCCATTGAAATGAATGGGATTTGTTTTGTTGAATGTTTTTAGAGCTGAGGCTTACAGCAGAAAAACACCCAAAAACGCCTAGGTGTGAACAGAGCCTAAGACTTTGCCACAAAGTTTCTATTATACTCATTATAACTCCCAAATCAATTTTTATTTTTATTTTTTGTACACACTCTCGAGGCCGCAGACGAAGGAGAATCTTGTCTCCTGGTTCTGTTGGACCTAAGCGCAGCTTTCGACACTGTAGACCACAAGCTTCTATTGACTCGGCTAGCTGAAGTAGCCAGAGTCGCAGAAGGCGATTTTATCTTGGTTCTCCTCTTTCTTGGAAAACCGTTCGCAAATAGTGAAGTTAGGACCTTTCACCTCTGGAAAACGCACAGTATCATGCGGAGTCCCTCAAGGATCCCCTCTATCGCCTGTGTTATTCAACATCTATCTTCGTCCTCTTTTTGAAATCATCAGCAGTCAAAAACTGCTCTATCACTCATATGCAGATGACACGCAACTGTATTTCCGCATTTGCAATAAAAAGGATCACCACCTCAATCTAGAGACATGTCTCTCTTTGATAGAGGACTGGATGACCAAGAGTTATCTTAAACTCAATGGAGCGAAAACAGAACTTCTCCTGTTTCACGCCAAGCGTAGGAACCAACCAGCAACAACGTGGACACCCCCGCCCATTCTGGGCAAAATCATCACCCCTAGCGCCAAAGTCAAAAGTCTTGGTGTCATCTTCGACTCCCACATGACAATGGATGCACAAATAGGGTCAGTAGTCAGCGGATCTCACCATCTGCTGCGCCTACTACGCAGACTTATTCCTTTCATTCCTAAAGAAGACGTAGCAGTCGTGGTGGGAACAATTGTTAACTCCAGACTGGACTATGCAAATGCCCTTTACCTCGGACTCCCGAAGTACCAAATCGCTCGTCTGCAAGTCGTTCAAAATACGGCCGCCAGACTTGTGACTGGGAAAAAACCCTGGGAATCCATCTCATCTTCACTGAGAGCCCTTCACTGGTTGCCAGTGAAAGACAGAATTGCTTTTAAAGCACTCTGTCTAACGCATAGATGTATCCATGGGAATGCTCCCCGATATCTGTGCGAAAAAATAAAAATTCATAATCCCAATCGCATCTTGCGATCCACCAACCAAAATCTACTCCAGATACCGAAAGCCAGCTACAAGTCCAAAGGAGATAGAAGATTCGCGGTCCAAGGTCCCAGACTATGGAACGCTTTACCAACCAGCATTCGGTTGGAGGAGAACCACCTAGCATTCAGGAGAAAGATCAAGACTCATCTCTTTTTGATTCCAAAGGAGACAGGAACAACAAGCGCCCAGAGGCGATTTAATTTGCATGTGCCGCGCTATATAAGTTTTTCATTCATTCATTCATTCATTCACAATATATTTTCTGCTGCTGGGTATTTCACATCGTTATGAAGAAAAATACAATTGAAGAGTATCAATTTTAATATACCACCGCTTTAACTTGTTAGTCAAGTTCATCTTAATCTGTTGGAGGCTCGAACACTTCCCTCTCCACAGATTGGCAGTGCTGCTGTTCAAAGGTGTCTTTGTTGCTCTAGTACAGGAAGTGTGTTAGTGGCCAGATCACCAGATGAAAATATGGGGGGGGACTAAAAAAAAGATTATGCAGCCACCACATGTAAGCTGCATTATACCGTTACACATTTGTTATTTGTGGGTTTAATAAACCTATAAAGTAATGTCTTGAAATTGGTGCTGTGTGGATATATAACTGGGAGAAGTGGGAAAAGGGGTGCAGAAAAGGTAAGAGATGTATGAGTAGGGAGAAGGCAAACAATGAGGACCACACTTCTTTCAGTGTTCGACCTTGGTAGTAGATGGGTGCTTGTATTGACTGTATCAGATTGTTGCTACCTAAATCAAAGTAAAATCAGACTTCACCAGTACTCCACTGCAAACTTGGTCACTATGTCACTTAAAGGAGTCGATCCTGTGTGGCTTTGAAACGTTGGCTTATTTGACATTGCACCAATAAATGAGAGCATCTGTTTGTGACAGTGTGCTGGTGATGTCTCATCCTTTTACTGTGAGTCAGGGGAAGTGTGAACAAAGCAGAATGCTGTTGTGGTGGAGTAAATGTATAGTAGGGGTGGGATAGTCTGTCTGTGGATATGTTTCTTTATTTCAGCAATTCTGTTTATTCTGGCAAACTATTTGTTTAGGCAGGGCAGGAGTTGTAATAGCCAATTTAGGGTTCTGCACATTGTCATAGACTCGCTGATTTTAATCAACCCTTTATGTCAAACCACACTTTTCATATCCTAAAACTCTTGGTCTACTTTTTCCTTTTAAGATTGAAACTCCACATCAGAAAAATCCCTATAGCTTCACTCCATTTATAAAAATAAATACAATTATAAAACTCACAACAGGTGAGTGCTCAGTCCAGAACTAATGTATGTTCAGCAGTCTCCTTGGTTTGCAGAAAACCTTCTTTTTTTTTTTTTGGACACGGACATTTTTGTACACAAATCTTATATGGGCTGATGAATTGACAAAATGTATGGAAACTGAAGTTTAATGGATATTTGTTACTTTTCACTTTGATATAAGCACACCATTGATATACACACCTGATAACTGCAAAACCGGAATAAAACTTTTGACCATCCCATAATGAGTGCATGCATTAGCTTAGGTTCACACACATGCGGGTTGAGGAATGCAAGTTAATCACATGCGGTCTCCAACCCACAGGCAAAGCGTGCTGCTCTTTTGCAAACAGGTGGGGTACCATTGATTCTTCATTGCACCCTCATGCTTCAAAAAATTGTGGCACATTTTTGGGAGTGGGATAACCACATAGTGTTGCCATTCCATGCAGGTACAGCACCCATTCAAATGAATGGGCTGCTGTTCCTTCACAGATGTGAACCTAGGGGAAACAGCTAGATGTTGTAAATTTCTGTTTTGCTACCATCACTGTGCTGGTAACCTTTTGGAATATGCTTGAAACAGAACTTTAATCAGGCTATCAGTCGGTGTCCATAATAAATCCTCAAAACTCTTGTGATTAAGATTGAAGAATATCTCCGATGCACCACCTTATTGCACAAACTGTTTTGCACCACCAGCATGCTGCTCGTGAACACAAAAGGCCTCATGTTCCCTGATGCATTTCTTCCCGAACGGACAGGCCACTTCTCCGCCGAAGTTCTGTTTAGGCGGAAATGGGTCAGAGTACGTGTCAACAAGGTGGTACATGGACAGATGGCTTTCTGCCCAGATAGGAGGAGGAGAGTACATACCCTTTAACAAAGGGTTTAAAAGGCAGTTGCACTGGGACATGTGGATGACTTTGGGTCTTTAATATATGGCAAGAACTTTGAGTGCGACTACATAATGGAGAAAATCCTAAGGATTTTTACAGCTGTCATAATATACAGTACCTCACAAAAGTGAGTACACTCCTTACATTTTTTTTTAAATATTTTATTCCATCTTTTCATGTGATAACACTGAAGAAATTACACTTTGCTACAATATAAAGTAGTGAGTGTACAGCTTGTATAACAGTGTAAATTTGTTGTCCCCTCAAAATAACTCGCAGCCATTAATGTCTAAACCGCTGGCAAGTGAAAATGTCCAGATTGGGCACAGAGTGTCATTGTTTTGTGTGGTCACATTACAGAGCCTCTTCCCCCACAACCCTGGCCGGTGGTTGTGGGGGTCTGTGGGCAGGTGGCTTATCGGAATCTGGAAGCCCCCTTTGACATGGCAGCCCCCAGATCCTTGCTCTTTATTAACTAATCGGCGGGGGCCACCCAGTGATGGCACCTGGTAAACCCACCCCTTGTGACGACATTGACTAAAGGCATGCTGGGTCATTGATGTCACAAGGGATGGTGTCACCAATTTAGTCACTGGTTTTTAGGTAAGCTGGCGGCCCCGCTCCTGAGTCGGGGCTCATAACGCTGCCTGAGCACAGCAGCGTTGAGGTTCCCTGTCCCTCAAAACTGGGGTAATGCATTGGGCAAGTTAGGTGGCCGCAAGGCCCCTGTAAAAGTGAGGCCTTAGGCGACCAGCTAATTTGCCTAATTAAAAAGCCGCCTCTGGAGAGCGGAAATGATGTTATGCCTTTTATGGATTTTTTTCTTTTGGTATGCCAGTGTCCAGTTTCTCCTGTAGATAGTGTAACTCAATTGTCTCCAATTTACTTTTGATCCTGTGTCCCTGAATGAACTCCAAGAAGCTGATATTACAGTAAGGACAAAAATCATGTTTTACACCTTCCATATGCAGGCCACCTATAATGAAGATTTTACTACCGCAACATGGGAGGTGCAAGTTCCTCTAATAACTTGTGCCTGGTTCATATGAAGAATTTACCATTCCTAGATTGGACTATGGTGTCCAGGTTATTTTGTATTGCAATTTATTATATTGTATAGCAGGTACTATACAAGTTTTGCTATCTGGACAGCCTTTGGATCTTCGAGCACAGCATTGAACACCTGTTTGCTTGCATTCATTTAAAGCAATTTCTTGTGTTTGAACTTGATCTGCATTAACTAGTTTTGCATTCCCCGCAGGGAGTGTTTTAAATGTTTGTTAGATATTTCTATGTGCTACAATATATAAGATGAAGGGTTATTATTTTGTGTGCGTGTATGTAGTAATATCAACAGACAATTCAGGATTGCTGCACTTAAAAATTTATTGAAAAAAGTCATGATATGTTTCAAATACAGCATCAGTTTCAGGTGTAATTATACTCAAAATTTGCTAAACTTGAAACGCATTCTCAGGAATTCATAAAGACTGGTGTGTTTTAAAAGTGGTACAGCATGTCCCTGTCTAAACTTGTACTATGCTTGTGGATGCTGCGTGACTTTTAAAATGTATGCAAGCCACTTTTGCAGAATCTGTTTGCGCCAGTTCTTCTCTGTATGTGAAAAAAAGTTGGTTTTAATTAGCTCTACTGTTTTTTGTTTTGAATTTGCAGCTAAAAGTAGCACATTTTAGAACTACCTGAATTTGGTGCATGAGTCACTGTCAGAACCAAAACATTTTCAGTGCTTCTTGAATTTGGCATACATACAGTACAGTATTTTTATATATTTTTTTTATCAAAGAGTACATTTCTTTATGAATGATTGTTTTTTTTTTTTGTATCCTAGGCAAATGAAATGTTACTTAGTGGAAGAAAATTAACTGCACAAGAAGCATGTGCAAAAGGACTAGTTTCACAGGTATTTTGGCCTGGGACTTTCACACAAGAAGTCATGGTTCGCATTCGAGAACTTGCTGCCTGCAATCCAATGGTATGTAGCATTTAAATTATTTAATATTATGGTCTACTTATTAAAGTGGAGGTTCACCCAAAAATCAACTTTCTGACATTAGATCCAGCATACTGCTAACATCTGCAGTATGCTGTTTTTTTTTTTTTTTTTTTTGGACTTATCGTTTTATGAGCCGTTGTTATCCGGCTCCGAGCGGGGAATCCTGTGGGGAATGGGCGTTCCTTAGCCAAGAGGAGTTGATTGACGGGCTGCTAAGGCGTGTCACGCCTTCCGAAAATACCCAAGTGTCACTTTGGGTATTTTCGGAAGGCGTGACACGCCTTAGCAGCCTGTCAATCAACTCCTCTTGGCTTAGGAACGCCCATTCCCAGCAGGATTCCCCGCTCGGAGCCGGATAACAACGGCTCATAAAACAAAAGTACAAAAAAAAACAGCATACTGCAGATGTTAGCAGTATGCTGGATCTAATGTCAGAAAGTTGATTTTTGGGTGAACCTCTGCTTTAAGTACATTTTTGATCAAGTGTAATTTTGTTTTCACCCAATGTAGGTACTTGAAGAATCCAAAGGTTTAGTACGTAATGTCATGCGCGGAGAATTAGAACAGACTAATGAAAGAGAATGTGAAGTGCTAAAGAAGATATGGGGATCTGCTCAAGGAATGGACTCCATGTTAAAATATTTGCAAAGGAAAATTGATGAATTCTAAAAATAAAAAAATATAATTATTGCTTGTTTTACAAAGAATCCTTGGAACACTTTCAGGAATTTTTTTTTGATGCCCTGAATTTATTTAAAACTTTTTCTCTTATTTTTGAACAAATATCTAAAGCCTGCCATCGACTTCACAGGCTGAAGCTGGAGACATGAGGTTGCTGTTAAGAAGCTTGACATTCCATGTCTTGAACCATTGTCAGTACAAAGAGAGGAAGACTATGAAAACTGAACAGGGAGGACTGGAAATGCATATTTTTGTTCATAAAAAAATAATCTATATATATATATATATATATAATTATATATTTAAATATAAAACGGGTAGCAGCAAGCCCTAACTTTCATTGCCCTCTGAGGAGGTAGGACCGAGGCAATGCTTTATTTCAAAAGAAGGTTACATACCTCAGAATTATTTTTTCTTCTAATTTTAAATGGACTTAAACAAAACCCACAGGACGATAACCGTATACTGATGCATTTTAATAAACCCAAAAAAGTGTGTGTGTGTGGGTGTGTGTGTGTTCTCAGGACATATGCTAATAAATCAAGAACAAAAATATTGACATACTGTCAGAAAAATATCTAGTTAATATCAAGATAGCATGAAGAAACCACTGTCAAGATGTTTTTCTTAGTGTGATGCAGTATTAACAGGTCATTGAGTTATCGTGTAAAGTTTGAGGTCCATTCATTTGCTGAAGGCTATTTTATATATTTGTTTTATATATTTTAGTTCTTGGGTGAGTCTTCATAGTTTGCAGGTTATGTATAAACCAAAAATAATTTTATGTTCACACTTGTATAAATTTTAGGTTTCACTAGAATATATTTTATTTAATAAGTTAATTTTGGTACACTATATTAAATTACAAAATACCCCACCCAAAAACTACCTTTTTGTTAGGAGTGTACTATTTTATTGCCTTTTTAATCAATACACTATATAAAACATATATAAATATATTTTACTTTTTATGTATAGTGTAGACAAGTGTTTTTGTAAATATATAAGGTGCCATTCCTTTGGGAGTGTTTTTTAATGATTTGTGACTGCAGATATATTACTATTAATACTAGGATATCTGTGCTTGCAATTTGCTGAATGTATGAAGAAAAGTAATCAATCTTATTTTTGTACAGTTTTTACATTTTTACTTCCAGCTGACCATCTCCCATTATGGTTGGAGAGTTGCACCCCCTGTAAATCTCCCTGTAGCTTGGGTTGGTACAGTATTTTTTCATTCATTGGAACTACACCTTCTACAGCATAAATACATAAACTGTACAGTCTGTAAAGTTTTCTAAAAACACAGCTGTGAAATTGGCTAAAATAAAACTAATTTTTTTTTAACATATCTAGCACAGCAGACTTTGTTTATAAAATGTGCCTTTTAAAAGCAAATATGTTATTTAAAATATGTGCCTTTTTTTAAAAGCGAACATAAGGGATGTTCTGTGAGTTTTAAGTAATTTTAGATGAGATTGAAAATACACTACAAAGCTGTAACGTGTAATTTTTTTTTGTAAAACTTCTAAACAATAAATTGCCATTTTCTGATGCATAGCAATTTATAAATGTAAATTTTGGTTCACAATAAGGGAGCGCTTAACATAGAAACCTGCAGAAAGTAGGAGTAACCATGTAGCTCTACTTTTGCCTGGATGTTTGAACAGCATTACAAACCATCTCATGCATGGTAGATGAAGAACCTTGCATTGGTTGGTACCCAGATTTCAAGGATGCGTCAGGAGTTGCAACACAGAAATTGTAGGCTCATAAATTGGTATAATAAAGATTCAGGCTAAAGCCACCATAAAGAATGGGTAAACATTGATTGAACAGAAAAATTAAGAGTCTGGTGTCTGTTATCTTCCAAGATTCTGAATGACGGGCAAATTTCAGCTTTTATTTATGCCATTCTCCTGCATGAAGATTTGTGCAGTCTGCAGAGAGAATTACCATTTATAAATCACTATTGCCTGGAGTCCCAAATTGGGTGATTCTGGCTAGAATAGTCAACTCTGCATGCAGATATATAGGAGAGAATCCTAGTCCTGAATTAACAATTTTTCAGATTTGATAATCCCTAATCGAGACTGTAAAATTGCATGCAGCTTCTCTTTACTGTGGTGTTTAATTAAATAGAGGTGCAAAGGACTCTGTAGGCCTTACACTTCTACTTCCAAATTGCATTAAAAGTTCATCACCTAGAAGAAAGCATATATTTCTTAATTTTGCATCACAGGATACTCGGCTCTTCATAGTCATGGCCAAAAATATTGCCACCCCTGCATTTCCATCAGATAATGCACCAATTTGCCCAGAACATTCCCCTAAAGAAGTCACGTGGCGTGACGAGATGCGTAGGGACCCAGGAGCACTAGAGCCTACACGTCAGACGCAGGGAGACAAGCGTGCTGCTTGTTTTTTTTTTTTTATGGCCCAGTGACATCCATGTTCATATGAGTTTAATATTTTATCTATTAAATACCTATTTTATTGCGTTGCTGTGCTATGGTTTGCCTTTCTTTCCTGCATACCTGCATTTTCTGAGGGTTCATCCAATCTGAGTGTCAGCCCATCAGGTATTAGAAGGATGGCAAGAAGAACATCCAGGACCACTCACGAACTCGCTGTTCGTCGGAGATAGGCCCACCTTTCATAGCCTCCATGTGAGTGCATGTCTGTGTGATCTATTATGTGGCATTAGTGTCCTTACCATCCTGTGCCATGATTCTTCCTGTTTGATGTATTTTCCATATGTATGTGATGCTGAGGTTGTAGCCACCCTATATACGTTGCTGTCATTGGAATCCATAATTTTGGAGCTTATTTGGCTATCCGTGCTATAGCCGGGAGGTGAGCAGCTAGAGACCACCAGAGGTGTTTCACTGAAGTTTTGTTTTGGCACCATACTTCTGGATTTCAGTTCTTTGAGAGCACTTATCAGAGAGACTTTTTCCTATATTGACTTTTCTGTTCACTTTGTATTTATACATTCTATATGCAATTTGTGGTATATTTATGCTTATTTATTTTGTATATCCACTATTTGGGTTGGTACACTCATAGTTTAGATTGTTATGTTTAGGGTTGTCCCGATACCACTTTTTTAGGACCGAGTACAAGTACCGATACTTTTTTTCATGTACTTGCCGATACCGATACTTTTTTTAAATGTCATGTGACAGTTTTCAAACCACAATACAGACTAAGGACATTTTCTTTAGAATTATGAAGAACTCTAACTCAAGACATTATAAAAGAATAAAAATGAAAAAAGTTTTATTTTCTTGTCACGCAGTAGTAAAAAACTCAAAGAATTTTCACAGAACATGTTGATAAATACAAAAAAAGTATTCTATTTAGGTATCGGGAGCATTTGCGCGAGTACAAGTACTCCCGAAAATACTCGGTATCGATACCGATACTAGTATCGGTATCTGGACAACCCTAGTTATGTTCTGCACTTAGTATAATCTGTGTTCACACGCCCATTCACCCACGTCTATTGGTTCAGTTAATCACTCCCTGAGTTTTCTGCACCCCTTCCATCCTTACCCTACCACAGCGCAGATACCACCCACTCCCTACTTTTGATATATTTTCTGTTAAAGCGGTTGTAAACTGCATATACATTTTTTTTTTTTTAAACCTGCAAGGCAAAAGCCATAATGAGCTATTATGCACCGCATAATAGCTCATTATGAAATACTTACCTGGTCCACGCCGAGCAAGATGTCATCTTGACTCGGCGTGTCTTCCGGGTATCGCCGCTCCAGCGATGTGATTGGCTGGAGCGGCGATGACGTCACTCCCGCGCGCGGGAGATTTCAAATCGGCAGGGTCTGGCAGATGCCGGTCCTTTCGCCGTGGATTCCCCCCTGCGCATGCGCCGCTGCAATCAGCGGCGCATTGCGAGGGGAATATCTCCTAAACCGTACAAGTTTAGGAGATATTTGTTATACATACAGGTAAGCCTGATTATAGGCTTACCTGTAGGTAAAAGTGAAAAAGTGGGTTTACAACCACTTTAAGGACAGATCAATAGGTGTTTGCAGCAGTGTCTCTTCACCACCACCCTCGGTAGCGCAGGAGCCCTTCCATATATATTGTTTAGTTAATTACACAGTAGGTGAGGTTAAAGAAAGGCACAAGTCCATCAAGTCCAACCTATGTGTGTGATTATATGTCAGTATTACATTGTATATCCCTGTATGTTGTGGTTGTTCAGGTGCTTATCTAATATATATATTATTTTTTAAACTATACCCGCTGAGAACTACCGCCTGTGGAAGGGGATTTCACATCCTTGCCACTCTTAAGGCCCATACACACACGATCGGATATTCCGTCAACACTTGTGTTATGGAAGGATTTTGTCAGATAATCCGACCGTCTGTATGCTCAATCGGACAATTGTTGGAATTTCGGACAACAAATGTTGGATAGCCATGCTCTCAAATTGTCCTACAACAAATGTGTTCTGTCAAATTATCCGACCGTGTGTACACAAGTCCGTTGGACTAAAAGCCAAAGTACAAACACGCATGATCCGAACCAATGCTAACCACAAAACAACATTAGCAGAAGATCCCTAAAGAGCTGAAAAACGTTGTTTTGTGTATGTTGGCTGAAAAAGTTCCACCGTCTGTATGCAGAACAAGTTCACGGCCAAGGGAATCCAATGATTTGTCCGATGTAAAGCTGATTGCGTGTGCGAGGCCTTACAGTAAAGAACCCTCTATGCAGTTTGAGGTTAAACCTCTTTTCTTCTAAATTTAATGAGTGGAGTCTCTTCTCCAGAGAGAATAAGTTGAGTGCTCTCAATTTTTCATCATAACTAATATCCTCCAGACCCTTTTTTTTATTATTATTTTTTTAGCTTTGTTGCCCTCCATTTCCAGTACATACTTCCTGAGGACTAGTACCCAGAATTGCAAAGCATACTCTGTGTGGCCAGACCAGAATCTTGTAGAGAGGGAGAATTAGTTTTATCTCCTGGAGTTGATCCCCCTTTTTAAATGCATGCCAATATTCTGTTTGCTTTATTAGCAGCAGCTTGGTTGGCATTGCATGTCATTGCTGAGCCTATCATCTACTAGGTCCCCCAGGTCCTTTTTCTCCCTAGATTCCCCCAGAGGTATATATGTGGAGCATCCACTTTTCTCACGCAATTTGGAAACATTTTGACATTCTTCCAGTTGCAAACTCTACATGTTTTGCGGTTGCCAGCTTCTTCAGGAGTATATTAGGTCAGAAAATGATCATTGATCATGCTCCACATATAGTAGCATCTGGTGTCTAGTATCTACTTATTTATGTTTTTTATGTATATTTTTGTAACCTTACTGTGCAAGTCTACACCGTACCATGAAAGTCCATATTGCCTCCACAATGTCCAAATTCTCTATCTAGTAATGGGACAAAAGTACATTATTATTTTCTTATCAAGTCGTTTTTTCATATATCGAGTTCTGTAAGGCAACCACACCATTTTATTCAGGCTACACCGACATACTACGTACAAAGGGAGGCAACACCATGTTTTACATTTGCTCGAAAATGCTTTTATTAAGGGCTCCAGATTTTTTGAAATACATAGCTTAGGATTTACCGCTATGTCTTTTTTCAAGTATTTAAAACTCTCTACTACCTGCAAGTGTCTGACCCAGCAGCTCCCATTCCAATTCATCAACTGGAAGAAGAACTGATTTCTTCCAGTTGGACAGCCCAGAAAACACGTCAAATCTTTCTATGATATCCATTACTGACGTTCGTGACTGATTCACGTCCCCTAAAAACAAAAGGACATTGTATATATCAAACGTTTCTTTGTCTACTCTCCTAAAGCCTTTTTACCTCTCCTGTTGCTCTTATAGCTATGGCCAAAGGTTCTACCGCTAGAGCAAAAAGCAGGGATGACTGTGGGCACCCCTGCCTCGTGCCCCAGAAAAACGGAAAGTATTCTGACCATCCTTCACTGGTTTTTACTTCTGCCCTTCAGTATATAACAATTTCACCCATTTTGTAAAAACTAGGCCAATATTAAAGGCTGAAAGCACAGATACTGCCACTCAATGCTGTCAAATGCTTTAACAGCATAGAGGGACAATATAGCTCTTGACCCCATCTCATCTGATATTTGCAGATTCAGAAACAATCTTATATTCAACGATGCTGATCGACCGGGAATAAAACCACACTGGTCACATTTTACTTGGTCTACTGCCCAAAATTTTGGCCAGGAGTTTGACATCTGCACAAGCAAAGAGATTCTTCTATAAGAAGGGGCCTTTCCCTTCTTTTGGGATCATTCTAATTGTTACTTCTGTCATACATACTGGTAGCTTTCCCCTTTCCATTGCTTCATTCAATTCATTCAAATCCTGTATTAACTCTGGTAACATTATTTCCCGATATTGCTTAAAGATTTCATTTGACAACCCATCTGGCCCTGGTGTTTTGTGATTAGGTGACTTCGCTACTGCCTGCTGTAGTTCTTTGATGGAAATGGACAATTCCATTAATGCCCTATCTTCCTCAGAAAGTTGTGGGGTGACTAAACCCTGGAAGAATTCTCCCATTTTTTCTATCTGCTTCATCAATCTTAGATCTATATAGGTCTGAATAATACTCTTTTAAATTCCTTTTTCTATTTCAAACAGACCCATGGTAATCCTTCCAGCACAAGTCTGAATAGACATTAAAGCAGTTGTATTATTTTTTTTGAGATTTTGCCAGAAGGGCCAGGCCAGCATGTGTCCGGTGCTCTCCTGCTCTTCATAATGGGCCTGCTTCAAAAAGGACCTTTTTGTTCTCGGCTCTCTTTAGAGTTACTGTACGATATACAGTGCCTTGCGAAAGTATTCGGCCCCCTTGAACTTTGCGACCTTTTGCCACATTTCAGGCTTCAAACATAAAGATATATAACAAATTTATTGTGAAGAATCAACAACAAGTGTGCTCATTAGACCAAAAAAAGAAAAACATTTTTTTTTTTTTTACTCATCTGGAAATGCCTGTTGCTATGCGGTCCCACGAAATCTGCCCTTGGAATCACCTAGGATTCTGACATCATCTCCCTCTAATGCTCCTGGGAAATGTGTGTCATCACTTCCCAGGATGCAGTGCGCTACCCCATCCAAGACTTCCAGGAAGTAAGTGCTTGTAGGCTTCGCAATGCCCACAAGCAAAATGACAACCGTGTGGACCTAGTTTTTTAAACTCTTTTTTGAATAACTATGCGGAGCGGCGGCGGATTGTAAAATAGTAAGTGACTGGATTTATATTGTAAAAACCCAAGACGAAAGGACATACATTTAAAAAATGTTAATTGTGGTTGGAACTCCGCTTTAACAAATAAAAAACTGAAAAATTGGGCGTGCAAAATTATTCAGCCCCCTTAAGTTAATACTTTGTAGCGCCACCTTTTGCTGCGATTACAGCTGTAAGTCACTTGGGGTATGTCTCTATCAGTTTTGCACATCGAGAGACTGAAATTTTTGCCCATTACTCCTTGCAAAACAGCTTGAGCTCAGTGAGGTTGGATTGAGAGCGTTTGTGAACAGCAGTTTTCAGTTCTTTCCACAGATTCTTGATTGGCTTCAGGTCTGGACTTTGACTTGGTCATTTTAACACCTTGATATGTTTATTTGTGAACCATTCCATTGTAGATTTTGCTTTTGTTTTGGATCATTGTCTTGTTGGAAGACAAATCTCCGTCCCAGTCTCAGGTCTTTTGCAGACTCCATCAGGTATTCTTCCAGAATGGTCCTGTATTTGGCTCCATCCATCTTCCCATCAATTTTAACCATCTTCCCTGTCCCTGCTGAAGAAAAGTAGGCCCAAACCATGATGCTGCCACCACCATGTTTGACAGTGGGGATGGTGTGTTCAGGGTGATGAGCTGTGTTGCTTTTACGCCAAACAACGTTTTGCATTGTTGCCAAAAAGTTAGATTTTGGTTTCATCTGACCAGAGCACCTTCTTCCACATGTTTGGTGTGTCTTCCAGGTGGCTTCTGGCAGACTTTAAACTACACTTTTTATGGATATCTTTAAGAAATGGCTTTCTTCTTGCCACTCTTCCATAAAGGCCAGATTTGTGCAGTATACGACTGATTGTTGTCCTATGGACAGAGTCTCCCACCTCAGCTGTAGATCTCTGCAGTTCATCCAGAGTGATCATGGGCCTCTTGGCTGCATCTCTGATCAGTCTTCGTAGATTTGCAGTGGTCTGATACTCCTATTTTAATACTATCGCTTGCACAGTGCTCCTTGGGATGTTTAAAGATTGGGAAAACTTTTTGTATCCAAATCCAGCTTTAAACTTCCCCAGAAAACAGTATCTCGGACCTGCCTGGTGTGTACTTTGTTCTTCATGATGCTCTCTGCGCTTTAAACGGACCTCTGAGACTATCACAGTGCAGGTGCATTTATACAGAGACTTGATTACACACAGGTGGATTCTATTTATCATCATTAGTCATTTAGGTCAACATTGGATCATTCAGAGATCCTTACTCAACTTCTGGAGAGAGTTTGCTGCACTGAAAGTAAAGGGGCTGAATAATTTTGCACGCCCAATTATTCAGTTTTTTTTTATTTGTTGAAAAAGTTTGAAATATCTAATAAATTTCGTTCCTCTTCATGATTGTGTCCCACTTGTTGATTCTTCACAAAAAATTACAGTTTTATATCTTTATGTTTTGAAGCCTGAAATGTGGCAAAAGGTCGCAAAGTTCGATGGGGGGCGAATACTTTTGCAAGGCACTGTACATGTTGCACTTCCAACCATTTAGCTAGATTGGTGGATCTTCTACATATATTTTTTCATATTACTTCCATCTCCCAATCCCTTGTAGTTTTTTTTTCCTCTTGGAGATTTGTTGGATTAGGATTTCTGTTAAATAAGACTTATCCACTTAAGGACCGCCTAATGCCTATATAAAAGTCGGCAGCCCAGCCGTGGGTCCAAAGCTCAGTGACCGCACCATTGGACCCAATCGCCGCTGGTGTCCCGCGATCGGTCACAGGAGCTGAAGAATGGGGAGAGGTGAATGTAAACACACCTTCCCTGTTCTTCTCTGTGGCAGTGTCACTGATCATCTGTTCCCTGATCAGTGACATCACACGTCCAGCCACGCCCCCCTACAGTAAGAATCCCTCCCTTAGGACACAACCCCTTAGCGCCCCCTAGTGGTTAACCCCCTTCACTGCCATTGTCATTTTTATAGCACTTTTCGCTGTGAAAAGGACAATGGTCCCAAAAATGTGTCCGCCGTAATGTTGCAGTCACGAAAAAAATCGTTGCTCGCCACCATTACTAGTAAAATAAAAATGCCATAAAACTACCCCCTATTTTGTAGACGCTATAACTTTTGCACAAACCAATCAATAAACGCTTATTGCGATTTTTTTTTTTTTTTTTTTTTTTTTTTACCAAAACGAAGTAGAAAAATACGTATTGGCCTAAACTGAGGAAAAATGTTTATTTATTTTTTTATCTTTGGGGGATATTTATTATAGCAAAAAGTAAAAAATATTGTTTTTTTTTTTTTTTTTTTTACCAAAACGAAGTAGAAAAATACGTATTGGCCTAAACTGAGGAAAAATGTTTATTTATTTTTTTATCTTTGGGGGATATTTATTATAGCAAAAAGTAAAAAATATTATTTTTTTTTTTTTTTTTTTTTTTTTTTTTAACCACTTAAGGACCCCCGCACGCACATATACGGCCACAACATGGCTCGTACAGGCACAAGGGCGTAAATTTACGTCCCCGCCTGAGTGCGGTTCGGGGGTCCCATCGGGACCCCCTCCGCGGCGTGCGGGGGTCTCCCTACCTCTGGGAGCGATCCGGGATCTGCGGGCGGATGTCCGTGTTTTCCGCCCCCCCCGCGATCGCTCCCAGCCAATGGGAGCGCGCTCCCAGCCTGTCACTTCCTCCTCCTGTGTTTACACAGGAAGGAGGAAATGATGTATTCTCTCATCGCAGCGCTGTTTCCCAGCACTGCTGATGAGAGAAGACATGACAAGTAAGTGTGCACCAACACAACACTGACACACACTCACATAGGCATATTAACCCCTTGTGATCGCCCCCCCCACCCCCCTGTCACAGTGTTACTGAATGCAGTGATTTAATCACTGCATTTAGTGTCAGTGTGACAGGCACTGTAAAAAACAGTTAGTGTTAGGTTCAGGATAGCCCCCCCACCCCCCCTAATAAAGTTTTAACCCCCTGATCACCGCCCTAGTTAACCCTTTCACTCCCTATTGCCAGCGTCACTAAGCGATCATTTTTCTGATCGCTGTATTAGTGTCGCTGTTCCTGCTAGGTAGCTATTTTTTTTTATTGCGATTTTTTTTTTTTTACTAAAGACATGTGGCTAAATAAATTTTGGCCTAAATGTTTGACTAAAATTTAGTTTATTTGATTTTTTTTTAACAAAAAGTAAAAAATAGTGTTTTTTTTTCAAAAATGTCGCTCTATTTTTGTATATAGCGCAGAAAATAAAAATCGCAGAGGTGATCAAATACCACCAAAAGAAAGCTCTATTTGTGGGAAGAAAAGGACACAAATTTTGTTTGGGAGCCACGTCGCACGACCGCGCAATTGTCTGTTAAAGCGACGCAGTGCCGAATCGCAAAAACACCTTGGGTCATTTACCAGCGTATTGGTCCGGGTCTTAAGTGGTTAAATTGTCGCTCTATTTTTCTTTTTTTATAGCGCAAAAAAAACCCGCAGAGGTGATCAAATACCACCAAAAGAAAGCTCTATTTGTGGGGAAAAAAAAAGGACACCAATATTGTTTGGGAGCCACGGTTAATTTTTATTTTATTTTTTAAATAAACAGGTTATACTTGCCTCCACTGTCCAGTTCGTTTTGCACAGAGTGGCCCCAATCCTCCTATTCTGGGTTACCACAGCAGCTCCTCCCTGCAATAGATAACCCCCCCTCTTGGAAGCTCTCTCCCGAGGGGGTTACTTTGCGGGCCTCGCTCCTGTATCATACACTCGGGGTCCATTGCTGCCAAGTGTATGACATGGCCCCGCCCCCGGCGGCCACATCATTGGGTTTGACAGCAGTGGGAGCAATTGATTGCGCTGCTATCAATCTATCCAATGAAGATTTTCAAAAAGTTGCTTAAGTGTGCATCTACCACAGAGTGACACTGGATGCACCAATGTATGTGTGCCAACGTCCCAATATATTGAAAATGCAAATTTAGACTACGAGTAATAAATTGTAAACATCTATAGATATTTATTGTAAGAATTTATATCAAAAATTCATAAATCATAATACAGTATCCCTCGGCATATGGGCCCAACAGGTACTACAATAATGCTTCCAAAAATTATAATGATATAAATACACTCAGTAAAAGAGAAAATACATAACCAGTAAACAATAGAAGTGGTATATGAAGTATATGGCCTTGAACATGGGTCCAATATGCACTATTTTAGATCTTGTTCTGCTTGAAATGTTTCGTGTAAAAACGCTTCTTCAGGAGCATGTTGGTATATCGGTCGTAATAACTATAAACACAAGCCTGGATACCAACAGTCTGACTCTGTATATAAATCTAACCCAGAAAGCCAGCTGGGTTTATATTAAATTTTCATTATAAGACAGCAAAAAAGTTAAAAATAAGAGTAGAACTAAACAGTCTGCTGGTAAGCAGAGAGAGAGGGTGTCCTCAGGATCTATTAAGCCTTATTTGTCACAGATAAAACGTCTGATATCCATCTGGTGCATATAATGGGCAGGAAAGTGTGTCTGCCTGGCAAGTTAGCCCAGGGAATGATAATTGAGGCCATGTTCTTGGCTTCAGAATGTGAACAAAAAACAAGAGATCCTGGGAAGAGCCTTTCCTTTGTGCAGCACTTTCCTGCTTCATAGGTGCCATTACGTCCTCGACTCCACTGACCCTACCCTCCATCTCCATAGTGTGCTCCCTCACTTTTTGTAAGTCGCGTCTGACAAATGAAATTTCTTCTTCAATAGATTTAAACTGGTCTGTCATTTTCGACAGAGCAGACTTGCATCCATTAAGGGCTGCAGGAGTTGGTGAAGACATTTTAGATGGTTGTATTTTCCCAATATTTTGAGGAAGATTATGCACAAACGCTCCAATTTGGCTGTCGTTTCTTTGCCCTTGTCTTTATCCTTATCTTTTACTGTCCATTGTGAGCTAGAGGAGTCCTGTAATACTGATGTATCTAAATTTTTTTCTTTTTTTTTTGTCATGGTTCTTAGTCGTGTTTCTGTCACAAACTACGGTGAACGGGAGTGAACCACAACTGCGGTTAGGGAAGGATTTCAACGCAGGTCTCTATGTAATGTGAATATCAGTACTGGACCCCAGGCGTCACTCCAGTCAGAGTTTGGGGGTTCACTACATCACCTCTCTCACATATAAAATGCATTGAGCTACTAAGGGTAAAAGGTATTACAACATACCTTCAATCCCTAGCCTTAAAAGTTTATGATAAACGTGAGTGAAGCACAACTGCATTAAAGATTCCAATGCACTTCTCTATGCAAGTGATTATCAGTACCGGACCCCAGGTGTCACTCCAATCAGAGAAAAACAGTTAGGGGTTCTCTACATAATATCGCTCACAGGTATAACATACCTTCAACCCTTAGCATAAAAAAGTTAGAGTGAACATGTTCAATCCCCTAGGGCGCAAGCCCGTATACTGTTAACAAATGTCAAGCACGTAGCACATGAGAATACTGTATGCAACTAGCATTTGCGTGAGCGAGGCAACTATAGCTCAGATGGTTTGAGAGTGTATGTCCCTTTTAAGATATTACACGGCTGTCAGCTGAAGACACACTAAGTAATCCCAAGCAGCAGGATAGTATAAATAAAGCCAGATTCAAATACAGCTCTTTGTAAGGAGTATATGTGAAGTGAGTAATTCTAGAGCAGTAATTATCCATTTGCAGGGATGAGTGTTCTCCAGTAAGCAAGTATCGTAGCAGCCTTGGGATTCTGTCGTGCAGGGTCTCCTGGTGGAAGATATCTTTGGGTGTCCCCATCCACTGTAATGGGAAAGGCAGCGTAGATATGGGTAGTGGATCCGTTAGGGATGGCAAGGATCCGGCCTGCTGTGACATCCAGGTTGAGGGGATAGTGCCTGTAGTGTGGTCCGGCTACAGCTGACAATAGTAGAACAGCGCGTACTATGCACGCTGTTCTGTTTATAACAGAGAGACGTGTGCCGAGTAGAGCGCTAATTACGCTCGGCACTTCCGCGTTCCACGCTGGAACACACGTGGCGCCGGGCGATGACGTCATTGCGCGGTCGCTGTATGCGCTCCAACATGGAAAGCAATACGGCGACCAAAGGCGCCGGTTACAGTCTCCAGTAATAAAACTAGTGCAGACACAGGTACAAATTGCTGAGCCTATGAAGTTGGAAATACGTAAAAGACACCCCAATATGAATGGAGGTTGGAGGTAAATTGAGGACTTAGACAAAGTGGAAGTTTCTGTATTACCGCCCACCAAAAAAAAGTTGTCAAACTAGTAAACGTTGTGATCTTCACTAGAGTTGAGTGGACACCTGAAGGGAAAGGGCTGGAGGGCTGCAAATGGCAGAAAAATGTCGAGAGGAGCATGGCAAGTACTCTGAAAATAAATGTGGATAGGGAAATAACTTAACTTAAAACAACATACAAATAAAATCATTTTGACCTAGGAGGACGAGGTCCATATGTATTAGGAGGTTGAGGTGGATGTGGTGGTGTAGGTGGAAGCGGCGGTGGAGGAGGAGGTAGCCAACACAGCAGGTTTTGGTTTTTAATATATGTATTTTTTTAAATTAGGGTAAACCCCAAAAGAGTGAGAAAGATCTAGGGTTGCTACCTCATCCCTTTAAACCTGAACACAGAGTAATTACACAGGTTCTGGGGCTAATTTAGTGTAGATAAGGCACCAAGTGAGTTTAATTAGCAGCACCTTAATAAGCCAGAGAACCTGTATAATTAATATGTTTTTGCTTTTAAAGGGATGAGATGGCAACCCTAGAAAGATCAGAAAAAAAACAATGGCTGGGTAAGGCTGGCCCAGTGTCTATTCTGCACAAGATACGAACAAGTCCTCTGGAATCCATGCCTCGTTCATTTTAATGAACGTGAGCTTGTCCACATTGGCTCTGGACAGGCGGCTGCGCTTGTCTGTGATGACGCCCCCTGCCGTGCTAAATACACGTTCAGACAATACACTGGCCGCAGGGCAGGCCAGCACCTCCAAGGCGTAAAGGGCAAGCTCAGGCCATGTGCCCAATTTGGAGACCCAGAAGTTTAAGGGGGCATAACCGTCATTCAGTATATGTAGGCGTGTGCACACATACTGCTCCACCATGTTGCTGAAATGCTGCCTCCTGCTAAAACATTCCATATCAGCTGGTGGTGCTGTTTGTTGTGGCGTGCTGACAAAGCTTTTCCACATTTCGGCCATGCTAACCCTGCCTTCTGAGGTGCTGGCGGTGCCCTTGCGGCGTTGGTGACCTCTTCCTCCTCCTCTGCCTTCGCCTTGTGCTTCCACTGTGCCCCCGCTGCCAGGTGGGAATTGCACCAGCAGCGCGTCTACTAGCGTGCGCTTGTACTCGCGCATCTTGCGTGCACGCTCCAGTGAGGGAATTAAGGATGGTACATTGTTCTTGTAACGAGGATACAGCAGCGTGGCCACCCAGTAATCAGCACCTCTCAAAATGTGCGAAACACACCGGTCGTTGCGGAGACACTGCAGCATGAAATCGCTCATGTGTGCCAGGCTGCCCAGAGGCAACGAAAAGCTGTCCTCTGTGGGAGATGTATCATCTGTGTCCTCTGTATCCCCCCAGCCACGCACCAGTGATGGCCATGAGCTGGTCTGCCTACCATCCTCCTCCTCCTCCATGTCTTCCTCCTCCTCATCCTCCACCGTGTCATCCTCCAGAACTGTGCCCTTGCTGGACAATTGTGTAACTGGCCTTTGTTGGTGCATGAACCCACCCTCGGAGCCACTTGTGAATGACTGCCCTGAAAGACTTGGAAATGATCCCGATTCCTCCTCCTCCTGTGCCACATCCTGTTCCATCATCGCCCGTAGCGTTTTTTCAAGGAGGCATAGAACTGGGATAGTCACGCTGAGAGCGGCGTCATCAGCACTGGCCATGTTGGTGAAGTACTTGAAACAAGGCACACAGGTCTCGCATGGAGGCCTAGTTATTGGTGGTGAAGTGGTTCTGTTCCGCAGAGCGACTCACGTGTGCATGCTGCAGCTGAAACTCCACTATTGCCTGCTGCTGCTCGCACAGTCTGACCAGCATGTGCAAGGTGGAGTTCCACCTTGTGGGCACATCACATATGAGGCCGTGAGCGGGAAGGCCAAAGTTATGCTGCAGCACTGACAGGCGAGCAGCAGCAGGGTGAGAATGCCGAAAGTGCGCACAGACGGCCCGCACTTTCTGCAGCAGCTGTGGCAGGTCGGGGTACGTTTTCAGGAACCTCTGCACCACCAAATTCAGCACATGCGCCAGGCAAGGGATGTGCGTCAAACCGGCTGGGCCCAGAGCTGCTACAAGATTTTGCCCGTTATCGCACACCACCAGGCCCGGCTTGAGGCTCACTGATGCCAACCACTCATCGGTCTGTTGTTCCATGTCCCTCAACAACTCGTGCGCGGTGTGTGGTTTTCCCCCAAACAGGAAAGATTAAAACTGCCTGCTGGCGTTTACCCATGGCTGTGCTGAAGTTGGTGGTGAATTTGTTATGCTGACTGGATGAGGAAGCGGAGTAGGAGGAGTTAGGAACAGGAGGCAAACTGAAGCGCCCTGCAATCCTCGGTGGTGGAAGGACATGTGCCATACTGCTATCCGCCTCAGGCTCAACCGCCACTGCATTTACCCAGTGCGCTGTTAGGGAGATATAACGTCCCTGACCGTGCTTACTGGTCCACGTATCCGTAGTTAGGTGGACCTTGGCACAGATGGCGTTGCGCAGTGCACACCTGATTTTGTCCCCCACTTGGTTGTGCAGGGAAGGGATGGCTCGCCTGGAAAAGTAGTGGCGGCTAGGCACGACGTACTGTGGGACAGCCAATGCCATTAGGCTTTTAAAACAATGCGTCTCCACCAGACGGAATGCCAGCATTTCAAAGGCCAGTAATTTTGAAATGCTGGCATTCAGGGCCAGGGATCGCAGGTGGGTAGGGGGGTACTTCTTCTTCCGCTCCAGTGTTTGAGAGATAGAGAGCTGAATGCTTCCATGGGACATTGTGGAGATGTTTGGTGACCCAGGTGGTAGTGTTGCTTGCCGGTCCTTTAATTGAGGGGTGGCAGGTGGCACTGTCACTACAGAGGTGGATGAAGCGGCCGAGAGGCCCGAGACTGATGCAGAAGAGGAAGCAGGGGGAGCCAGAGACCTTTCTTGGTTTTTGAGGTGTCTACTCCACTGCAGCTCGTGCTTTGCACTTAGATGCCTGATCATGCACGTTGTGCTCAGGTTGAGAACGTTTATGCCTCCCTTCAGCCTCTGATTGCACAACGTGCAAACCACTCGTGTCTTGTCATCAGCACACTGTGTGAAGAACTGCCACGCTATAGAAATCCTTGGACCTGGCTTTGGTGTGCTCGGTCCCTTGCTGCCTTGGGCAGTAGCAGGCGTACTGTCTAGGGGACGGACGCTCTGCTTTGGCACCCTGCCCTCTCTTCTGCTGTGCTGGTGGCTCTGTGCGACCACCGCCTCTTCCTCCGAACTACATGGGTCACCTGCATGAGGTTGATTCCATGTCGGGTCGAGAACCTCACCGTCCTCCACATCACCTTCCACCCAGTCTTCACCACTGCCCTCCTTGTCGGTCTGCACAATTGCAAAAGCACCAGCAGTTGGCAACTGTGGTTCATCATCATCCAAGACGTGCTGTGATGGTCCCCCCATGTACTCATCTTGAAATATAAGTGGTTGGGCATCGGTGCACTCAATCTCTTCCACTTCTGGGGCTGGGCTAGGTGGATGGCCCTGGGAACACATGCTAACAGACTCATCAAAAAGCAGAAGAGACTGCTGCATGATTTGGGGCTCAGACTGCTTGGCTGATTTGCAAGGTGGTGAGGTGAAAGACTGATGGTTGACATCGGCTGCAGGCGCCAGCTCTGAACTTTCAGCACAAGACTGGTTGGGAGACAATGTGAAGGAACTGGAGGCATTGTCAGCAACCCAATCTACTACTGCCTGTTCTGCTCCTGGCCTCAACATTCGTAAAGCTGGATTAGGCCCGACCAAATACCGCTGCAGGCTCTGTCGCCTACTCACACCTGAGAAAGGGGTTTCACTTGTGCCTGTAGCTGGCACAGATCGACCACGTCCTCTCCCTGTAACACCAGCAGCACCACGACCGCGGCCACGTCTCTTACGTTTTCCTCATATTTCTCAAATGTAGAATCTTGCCCTAAATGGGTGTTTTTTTAAATACAACAATAGTGTAATATGCAGAGATTCACCTATATAATTCTTTCCCTATAGCAAGAAGCATGAACCTAGCCCTAAACAATGTACTGCACAGACAGTATACCACAGGGGACAGGTGGAGTGCTGGTGAAATAGGCAGAGTCACCTATATATTACTGTCCCTATAGAAAATAGCTGGAACCTCTCCCTGAACTATGTACTGTATACACACAGTAGATCACAGGTAACAGGTGGAGTGCTGGTGAATTAGGCAGAGTCACCTATATATTGCTGTGCCTATAGAAGATAGCTGGAACCTCTCCCTGAACTATGTACTGGACACACACAGTAGATAACAGGTAGAGTGCTGGTGAAATAGGCAGAGTCACTTATATATTGCTGTCCCTATAGAAAATAGCTGGAACCTCTCCCTAAACTAGAACATGCAGATCTCGCAGAAATAAACAGTGCTGGTGAAGATTTCTGAAGCAGCATACACCTATCTGACACTGTCCCTCAATCATCATCATCCTCTCCCTACACTAGCTAATTCAGAGTGACCAGCCCTAAATGATGTAATGCACAGTCCCTAAACGAAAAGAAGCAGATCTCACAGAAATAAATAGTGCAGTTGTAGATTGCTGAAGCTGTCCCTCAATCATCAGCATCCTACACTAGCTAAAGCAAAGTGACGAGCTGTGCTGTGTGCCTCTATCTGATATAGAGGCCGGTCACATGCTGCACTGGCCAATCACAGCCATGCCATTAGTAGGCATGGCTGTGATCACTTCCTAGTCACAGTTGTAAAACGAATGGCGATTGGCTGCCGTGCAGCGCGCCATAACATAGCCGAACTCCGAACCCGAACTTTTTCCAATTATTCGGATTCGGGTACAAAAAAAACCCCAAAGTCCGTACCGAACCCAATCTTTACAGTTCAACCCTAATGTTCACCCATTCCATAGCTCTCAATACACTAGAAATATAACAGGTATAAATGAAAGTTGGAGTTGGATGGAGGCCACACAAATATATATGGATGTTTTTGTATTACCACTACCCTCTTAGCAAAGCACTGGCAAATGTTCTCCTCTTTACTAGGGATGAGCTTCGAATTCGAGTCGAACATGAGTTTGACTCGAACAATTAGGGGTGTTCGCTGGAAATTCGAAAAGCCGCGGAACACCCTGTTAAAGTCTATGGGAGAAATCTAAAGTGCTAATTTTAAAGGGTAATATGCAAGTTATTGTCAAAAAAAGTGTTTGGAGACCCGGGTCCTGTCCCAGGGGACATGTATTAATGCAAAAAAAAGTTTTAAAAACTGACGTTTTTTCGGGAGCAGTGAATTTAATAATGCTAAAAGTGAAACAATAAAGTGAAATATTACTTTAAATTTCGTACCTGGGGGGGGGGGGTGTAAAGTCAGCATGTGAAAAAGCGCATGTTTCCCGTACATAGAACTGTCCCTGCACAAAGTGTCATTTCTGAAAGAAAAAAAGTCATTTAAAACCGGCTTTGTGGCTTTAATGAATTGTCGGCTCTGGCAATTCAGAGAGGATTCATTCATAAAAAATAAAATTCCATTTCCAGGCCCTTCAGGTCTGGTATGGATATTAAGGGGAACCCCGCCGTCAATTAAAAAAAAAATTACGTGGGGTTCCCCCCAAATATCCATTCCAGACCCTTCAGGTCTGGTGTGGATTTTAAGAGGAACTCCACCCCAAATTTAAAAAAAAAATGGCGTGGCGTTCCCCCAAAAATCCACACCAGACCCCTTATCCGAGCACGTTAACCTGGCCAGCCGCACCAGGCCACATGCCCTCAATATGGGAAGGATGTCCCCATGTTGATGGGGACAAGGGCCTCATCCCCACATCCCTTTCCCGGGGGTTGTGGGGGTCTGCGGACATCCTCCCCATGTTGAGGGCATGTGGCCTGGTGCGGTTCAGGAGAGGGGGGGCCGCACTCTGTCCCCCCCCCCCCTTTTTCTTCAGCCGGCCAGGTTAACGTGCTCAGATAAGGGTCTGGTGTGGATATTTGGGGGAAACCCCACATCATTTTTTTTTTTAAATTGACGGCGGGGTTCCCCTTAATATCCATACCAGACCTGAAGGGCCTGGAAATGGAATTTGGGGGGACCCCACTTTTTTTTTTTTTTTAATGAATGAATTCCCTATGAATTGTCAGAGCCGGCAATTCATTATAGCCACACAGCCGGTTTTAAATGCCTTTTTTTCCTTTCAGAAATGACACTTTGTGCAGGGACAGTTCTATGTACTGGAAACATGTGCTTTTTCACATGCTGACTTTACACTCCCCCAGGTACGACATTTAAAGTAATATTACACTTTTATTGTTTCACTTTTAGCATTATTAAATTCACTGCTCCTGAAAAAACATCTGTTTTTAAAACTTTTTTTTGCATTGATACATGTGGACAGGACCCAGGTCCCCAAACACCTTTTAGGACAATAACTTGCATATTAGCCTTTAAAATTAGCAAAAAAATTGGCGAAAGTTTCAAATGTTCAAGTCCCATAGACTTTAACGGGGTTCTAAAGTTCACACGAATCTTTGGTGTGTTCGCAAGTTCTGGTGCGAACCGAACAGGGGGGTGTTCGGCTCACCCTTACTCTACCCATTCAGTAGCTCACAGTATAACATTTGATTTTGTGGTTAGAGAGCAAAGGTCAAATAGAACATTTCCCTTCACTTATTTTGAGTGCCCCCCCAGATTTTAAAAGGCAGGAATGAATAGCCAAATTTAATTTCTCCAGCAGAGACCTTAAACTTTGCTTGTGACCAGGAAAAATAAAATTAGCAGCCACTTGAGGGTATAGGACTAATGAAAAACAGCTCTTCTTACCGAAAGATTCGGAGTAAGACAGAAGGGACCCACCAGGGGGCAGCTGGAGACGTCTCTTGCTCTCCCTCCATGAGATAACGCAGAGCCTTCCTGAGTCTCTCTGTCTGGAGCCAGTGCTGGAAGTCACTCCCCCTTCGACGTCCACAGCCACAGAGCTCCGAGGGTTCACGGAGGTTGCTGAAGTTGTCCCTTTGACCAGAAGTTGCATGTGATGCAGCGGTTAGTCTGGCCACCCTCCTCCTCCTCCAAGAGGTTGAGGCTCCAGTGAGTTCCCTCTGTTAGCTTAGCCCAAACCACATTCTTAGACTCAATATCTTTTTGTCAGAATGGAAAACTTTAAAAACGAATGCACAGCTTTGGTATTTTTGGTGGGGGCCAGGGTGCCGAATATGCACACTGATGAGCAAGCCCATTGTTAAGATCCGTGGGTTCCTTTGGAAAAACATGGTTACTTTTGGGGGTTCAGACATCACCCTCCAGGACATTTCTTCAGCCTAACCACATTAACACATTCCACTCGGAAGGTACGACTGCAAAGGGCAATGATTTCAGGTCCTCCCTCTGGGAGATTACCAGGCTTAATGCCGCGTACACACGGTCGTTTTTTGCGATGAAAAAAACGACGTTTTTTGTGAAGTAAAAAACGACGTTTTTGAAACGTCACTTTCAAAGACGATGTTGCATACACACCATCGTTTTTTTCACAAAAAACGAGGTTACGTTCACCACACTTTTCCATTGAAGCTCGCTTCATAACTAGCTTCTGGGCATGCGCGGGTTGAAAAACGTCGTTTTGAAAGACGTTTTTGCTACACACGGTGACTTTTTGTGAAACAAAAAACGACGTTTTGAAAAACGACACAAAAAATTCAAGCATGTTGGAATTTTTTTTTGGTCGTTTTTTTTAAGACAAAAAACGACGTTTTGCCCACACACAATCAATTTAAATGACGTTTTAAAAAACGTCGTTTTTTTTCATCGCAAAAAACGACCGTGTGTACGCGGCATTACTCTCCTTGGTTTCTCGTACAAGAAAAACCGGACACTGGAGACTAGTGTTCAATTTAATGAAATGTTATGGTGGGAGAGGGACATTTCCAGTTCCTGTACCTTTCTTTTCAGGGCTCTCCAGCTCACCGATGGCCTTTACAAAGTTCTTAGTCTCTATTAGGGATGGACCGAAAACCCTCCTCAGTTCGTACCAGAACATGCAAACAGACAAAAAAATTGTTGCGAATATGCAAACCAGTTTAAAGTCTATGGGACACGGACATGAAAAATTAAAAGTGCTCATTTTAAAGGCTTATATGCAAGTTATCGGTAAAGTGCAGCGCTGAAAATTATGATTTTGATGTGATCAAAAAATATGTAAATAGGTGAATAAGAGGGTGCTGTCTATATGAATTGAACCATTAGACTGCACTAATGTGCTAATTTCAATATACACACAGACGATAATAAATGAGTATTAATAAAACAACCAACATTAATGGTGCATAAAACATAATAAACACAAAGTGTATAGATGTAAAAAGAGATAGATAAATATCTATATTGAACATCAAGGTGATTGTGTTAATAAACACCAAAGGGACAATAAACCAAATGTGTTGGTAAACAAGTGAGTATAAAGTCCAAAAAATTCCACTGAAATGAAAATAACTATATAATCAGTTGTCTGTAGGTAATCCACCACCGTGAAGATTGAACGCTTACCAAACGAGTTGGACCCAGCGAGGCTTACGCTTGATGAGTCAAACGGGCTTGTTGGTGTATCTCACTCAGGAAAAATTAAACAAGTGCGACTTCCAATAGAACCAGGCAGAGATATATCACAGAGCTGACATCAAATGAATGTAGACCATGGATGGAGCAGCCGTACTTCACATATAAATCCTCCCAATGTAGCATATAGTAGAATGAAAAACATTGGGCCACATATGCGTGTAATTCCATTTAAAAATGAGAACATTTATGACGGCCCTTATGCGGACCACAGTTAAGGTTTGGCAGGAGGCCCGAACCATATATAGGAGGCCAGCCCACATGACACCGCATATGCCCCTATGGGGTAACCCTATGTTGCCCCACCTGAATAACATTCCAGACCCCTCCCTGTGGGCAAAGAAGGGCATCGTTACTTTGCGCCAAATAGTCCTCGAGGGTAGACTTGTGCCCTTCCAGACGATGCGTCGGACGTACTCCCTGCCTGTTTCTTTTCAATTCCGGTACTGGCAGCTCAAACATGCTTTTGAGGCCCAATTTCCCGAACCCCTAACTCTGGAGTCTGACTCCATAGAGCGACTCTTGGCCTCTAGTGTAATGGAACGCCCTCTCTCGTCCCTATACCTATATCTCACTGTTGCGTATGACACCAAACTTACCAAATCCTGGGATAAATGGAGGGCCGATATACCGTCCTTGGACGAAGAGGGGTGGGAGGACTGCATCTCCTCGTACATTCCCTCTCTGATTGCTGCGAAAGACAGGTTTATACAGTTCAAATTTCTCCACAGGGCCTACTATACCCCGGAGAGGCTGGCCCGTATATACCCGCTACGGGATCCTAACTGCCAAAGGTGTAAACAGGACATAGGTACGTTCTGGCACATGGTCTGGTCGTGTCCGAAGCTCCGACCCTATTGGACGGCGGTTGCCTCCAGGCTGTCTGATGTGAGCAGGACAATTGTCCCGGTCGACCCGACAGTTCTGTTACTGAGCCATCTGGAGGATGTGGAGGGAGACAGGTACGATAAGCTATGCCTGACCTTTTCCCTATTTTATGCTAGGCGAGAGATTCTGCTGAAATAGAAATCTGAGGACCCCCCCGCCTGTGCTTCTTGGCAGCGCTCGGTAGACTCGGTCCTGCCCCTGTACAGGTTGACTTATGAGAATAGACAATGCCCGGGGAAGTTTGACAAAATCTGGTCAGCCTGGACGGAGACCCGCGATGCTTATAACACTGTGTTACTTTGATTAACTATACAGTGGTGTTACGCCGTCTGCTTTGGTTACAAAATTGGTCTGTGGACCAATCTTCCAAGAAAGCCCTGATGGATTTGCTCCCACAATCCAAAAAGGAAGAGCCACGCCGTAGGCAAGGGCCTTCGTCCCCCCAGTGCGGCAGGTAAAAGACCTCAGGCCGATAAAACGCCTGCTCAGGGACAGAGACGTCCCTGGTTTCGCAAACCCAACAATCCTGCAAACAAATCTACGTCTGCATGAAGGTCTGCCCCCACCTATCTCTTGGTTGGGGGGACGCCTTTGCGAATTTACAACCCGGTGGACATCTCGGGTTCCCGACCGGTGGGTTTGCGAAGTAGTTTCTTCAGGATACAAGATAGAATTCCTATCTTGCCCACCAAACAGATTTTTTCCCTCCAGCTACAACCGACTCGTCGGAAGCCCTACTTGGGGCAGTTCAGGACCTGTTGAAACGAGGGGTGGTTATCCCTGTCCCAGTACAGGAACGGTTTCAAGGGTTTTACTCGAATCTGTTCAAAGTACCAAAGAAGGAGGGTGTTCGTCCAATCCTGGACCTCAGGGCACTCAATTACTTTGTGAAGGTACAAAGATTCCGGATGGAATCGGCTTGCTCTGTCGTCACTGCTAGTGATGAGCGGAATACGCCATATTCGATTTCGCAATATTTCGCGAATATATAGAAGAATATTTGCGAATATTCGTTAATATTGAATATTCGTGATATTTTATCAAAAAAAAAAAAAATTGCGAAATTTCGCTAGTGCGAATGCGAAATTGATTGCGAAATTCTCGTCAACACGCGAAAACGGAGATCATTTCCTGGATTACTAAACTAATATGCACTAAACACTAACTCTACTTACACAAACTTATATGACTAAACTAAAACTAATTTATTTATTTTTTTTATACACAAAACACAGAAGGGCAGAGAACGCATTCGCGAATATTCGTAATACGAATATTCGCATTGCGAATATTCGGCAACATAAAAGGATCGCCTCAGCTAGTCGGCCCAGGGTCTCTAATCATACCAGCAATGCTTTTAGACGTCGATGGAGATCACTAGGATGTGATCTGTTTTAAAAATAAATTTGAAAAAATATGAATATTCGCAATAGCGAATATTCACCGCGATATTCAAGTTATTCGCGAATACTCGAATATGCAATATTCGTAACGAATATTCGCAATGCGAATATTCATGAGCAACACTAGTCACTGCTCTCAAGCCGGGGGACTTTCTGGCATCGTTGGACATCAGGGACGCCTATTTGCATGCCCCCATATGCACTAAGCATCAGAGATATCTGCGTTTTGCGGTCGGGGAAGACCACTATAAATTTGTGGCTCTCCCCTTTGGCTTGGCATTGGCACCAAAGGTGTTTACCAAGGTGCTGGTCCCAATTTTGGCCCTACTAAGACGACGTGGCATCGCTAGCGTGGGCTACTTGGATGATATTTTTCTGAGGGCCACTTCAAGCTCAGAATTAGAGGCAGATATCTGCCCTGACTGTCTTTTTTCAGTGACCCCTGGCGGCTCACTCTCTAGTGCGAAATTTTGTACAGGGGGTTTGGCATGTGGCCCCTCCAGTCCGTCCCCACTACCCCCATGAGACTTGAATCTGGTTTTCTCGGGGTGCTTCAGAAGCCACCGTTTGAGAACATTAGGGAAATTCCCTTGTTGATCGCTGTTACATCAGTTGGACGGGTTTCTGAGCTTAACAACAAAAAATGTTGGTGCCAAGTGACAGGAATGTATATAGTGAATAGAGAATGGACTCCAAAGTGTAGAAAGTCCTGCCCGACCACAATCAGCAGCTATATGGTAAACACATTAGGAGTGATGTGATGAAAACATGCAAACAGAGAGACCATATATAGAGCGCTGAAATAAATATGGGCATCATTACAAAAAGGCAATGGATAATCGGTGAAATGTCAATTAAAATAAATGCCAATAAGATTGACATTTCACCGATTATCCATTGCCTTTTTATATTGATGCCCATATTTATTTCAGCGCTCTATATATGGTCTCTCTGTTTGCACATGGTTTCTGAGCTTGCAGCCTTGTCATGCAAGGCTCCTTATCTGATCTTCCAAAAGGATAAGGTGGTGCTGCGCCTGCAGCCTTCTTTTCTACCTAAGGTCGTTTCGGCCTTTCATCTCAATGAAGACATTGTACTTCCATCCTTGTGTACTCGTCCGTCACATCCTTGGACGTTCCGGAGGTCAGACTCACAGTTCATTTATGCGGCTGGTCCCAAGAAGGGCCTAGCTGTCTCGACGGCCACCATCTTGAGGTGGATCCGACAGATCATGATTAAGGCTTATGCCATAAAGGGTCGGGCGGTCCCCCTTTCCTGTCACGGTGCATTCGACCAGGGCAAGAGGTGCCTCTTGGTTTTCCGACATCAATTGTCAGTTTCCCAGTTGTGTAAGGCGGAGACCTGGTCGTCCATTCACACTTTCACAAAATTCTACAAGGTTGATGCGAGTGCATCTTCGGATGCTTCTTTCGGCCAAAAAGTGAAGCAATAAAAATGAAATATTCCTTTAACCACTTGCCAACCGGCTAACGCTGATATACGTCGGCAGAATGGCACGGCTGCGAAATGCAATGGACAGGTACAGGAATTTTCAGCCGTACATGCTCCGTGACCATGCCCATGGGGCCCCGGACTCAATGTCTGCCGGTGTCCCGTGTTCGTGTCACGGAGCTGTAGAATGGGTAGATGCCTATATAAACAAGGAATTTCCCTGTTCTGCCTAGTGACTGGACAGTGATTTACTGCTCCCTGTCATCGGAAGCAGTGATCACTGTTGTGTCACTTGTAGCCCAGCCCCCAGTTAGAATCACTCCCTAGGACACACTTAACCTCTTCATCGTCTCCTAGTGTCTAACCCCTTCCCTGCCAGTGTCATTTAAACAGTAATCAGTGCATTTTTATTAGGCCGGGTTCACACTTGTCCGACAAACGCTCCGACATTGGGAGCTCATGTCGCATGACGTGTAAAAATGAATGTTTCCCTATGGGAGCCGTCTTAACTGGTCCAACACATGTCGGAGCGACTTTGAAAATGCTCCCTGTACTACTTTGGTCCGACTTTAATCCTACTTCACTCCATTGAATATCATTGAAGTTGGATCAAAGTCGGAACACTGTCTTGCATGCTCCGACTTTGGCATGCGACTTGTACTCTGCTGATCTTGAGGGGGAACTCCACGCCAAATTTTAACTAAAAAAACGGCATGGGTTCCCCCTCCAAGAGCATACCAGGCCCATTGGTCTGGTGTGGATTTAAAGAGAAACCCAATGCCAAAAAAACGGCGTGCCCCCAAAATCCATACCAGACCCATATCCGAGCAGCAGCCCGGCCGGTAAGGAAAGGTGGTGGGGACGAGCGAGCTGCCCCCCCCCCTCCTTAACCGTGCCAGGCCGCATGCCCTCAACATGGGGAGGTAGGGGCAGGGGGTCGCCCCCGCACCCCAAAGCACCCTGTCCCCATGTTGATGAGGACAGGGCCTCTTCCCAACAACCCTGGCCATTGGTTGTCAAGGTCTGCGGGTGGGGGAAAAGTATCAAAAAAATAAACACACTACACAGGTTTTTAAAATCATTTATTAGTCAGCTCTGGGTGTCCGACTTCTCCGCTCTCCGGGGGTCTTCTGCCGGGCTGCACCGCCGCTTTCTTCTTTGTAGCTCCTTTACTAGCGGCAGCGGCCAGCCCAGTCTTCCTTGTCGCCTTCTTCCTCCTCGCCTTCTTCTTTTCCTCCGATGTTGACTCGATGCTCCCTCCCGCTGTAATGCCGGGTGTGCGGCTCGCACCAATTTACATAGGCCTCTTATGACGTCACAATCCCAGTATGCCACCAGTAAATATGATGTAAGTCTGCTGGACGGCACCCCAGTTATGATAAAAATTAAACCAGGAGCCCATCTCCCACAGATTAAACAGTACCCACTGAGTATTGCTCAGACTGAGGGGATAAAGGATCAGATCGCTCAACTGGAAGCAACAGGGTTCTTGTACCAATTAAGTCCCAAGCCAATACACCCCTGTTCCCAATTGCAAAAAAGCCAGGCATGATTTAAGAAAAAAATAACAATATAATTGAGGCAGATACCCCGATTGTGCCCAACCCCCGCACTTGGTGGAATATCTTCCTCCAGCATATGCTTTACAGTGAATGATCTTGCAAATCCTCTCTTTTCTGTGCCCCTTCACCCAAATTGCTGACACCTTTTTTCATTTACCCATGATGCCCAAAAGTTAGCATGGACAATATTGCTCCAAGGTTGTGTGAGTTTCACGCCAAGCGTAGGAATCAACTTTCAACAGCGTGGACCCCCCCCCGCCTATTTTGGGCAAGCTCATCACCCCCAGCGCCAAAGTCAAAAGCCTAGGGGTCATTTTTGACTCCTTTATGACAATGGACGCACAAATAGGGTCAGTAGTCAGCGGATCTCACCATCTACTGCGCCTACTACGCAGACTCACTCCGTTCATCCCTAAAGAAGATCTATCGGTCGTGGTGGGAGCAATTGTAAACTCCAGGCTGGATTATGCAAATGCCCTTTACCTCGGACTCCCCAAGTACCAAATCGCTCGTCTGCAAGTCGTTCAGAATACGGCCGCCAGACTTGTGACAGGGAAAAAACCCTGGGAATCTATCTCACCTTCACTGCGAGCCCTTCATTGGCTGCCAGTTAAAGACAGAATTGCTTTTAAAGCTCTCTGTCTTACGCATAGATGTGTCCATGGGAATGCCCCCTTCTATCTATGCGAAATAATAAAAGCGCATAACCCCAATCGCGTTTTGCGATCCACGAATCAGAACTTGCTCCAGGTTCCGAAAGCCAACTTCAAGTCCAAAGGAGAAAGAAGATTCGCGATCCAAGGTCCCAGACTTTGGAACGCTTTACCAACCAGCATTCAGTTGGAGGAGAACCACCTAGCATTTAGGAAAAAGGTCAAGACTTTTCTCTTTTGATATCAAAGGAGACAGGAACAACAAGCGCCCAGAGGCGATTCAGTTCGCATGTGCAAGTTTTCATTCATTCATTCATTCATTCATGTGAGTAGCCCTTTTGAATATAATACTGCATTAAAGCAAGTATTGGACCAATGGTCCCTCTCACACCCAAACACAGTTTTTCTTCAGTACATAGACGATTTGCTTATTTGTTCTGCTACAAAGGACATTTGTAACAGAGAATCAGTAAGCCTTCTCATGTTTCTCTATAACAGTGACAACAAAGTTAGCAAAGATAAGCTACAATACTGCCAAGAGAAAGTGATCTTCCTGGGTCACTGCATTTCACATAGAATTCGTCACCTAACCCCTGATCGAGCTTTTGAAAAGCCAAGAAATGTACGGCAATGTATGGCAAATGTCACTGCCTTCCTGGGGTTAGTAGGATTTCTTGCTCATACATCACGAGACACAGAGCCTTAATTAATTAATGGGTTATGTAGTCACCACAGGGGATTGGACACTGGTAAACCCAATTCAAATTAAGTTCCTCCCCTATATAACCCCTCCCAAATGGAGAGTACCTAATTTTTTTCGCCAGTGTCTAAGGTGGTCACGTTGAACCTGTGCTAAGAAGAAAAAGCTCTTTTGATGGTCTTCTGCTTGGAGCTATAACCGGATCCATACCTTGGGCCAATATCAAAAGCCTAAGATGGGTGGTACCCGGGCCTCGTGTAAAGAAGAAACAAGGTCTGCCTGTAATGTCTCTCTGCGGAGGTCTGGGCTCTGGGATCCAGGCTTTGGTGTACTGATGCAATTGTGGCACGAAAAGTTACTGACAGAGCCTTCTACAGGTCCAGGTATGAGGTTTCTCTAAGTAGGAACCCTTGGTAAACCTGAAAGTTGGCACAACATACTCGCAGAGATGGGTGAAAGCTATATCTACTTTTTAGTAGCTTTCCTCTGGATGTGGATAAGGTAAGAGAGGAGAGGATCATTTTTAAAATGAATGTTATCTTCTGTGAGTAGGATGTCTTTCCTGGTTTTCACCACTAGAGGTAGTAAGTGCATACCTGATGTATTCTTACATAGCCATCCAGGACACGCTCAGTGAAGTCGGTCAGTTAAACACCACTTACCTTCTCCACTGCAGGCTCTGCCACAAGCACATACAGGGGTCCCGTAAGAATCCCCAGTGATCTGCTCTACCTCCCTCTTCGCCTTAGGCGCCGCCATGACGGTCAGCACAGGCCTACCCCATAATGTACTGTCTATAGGCAGATGGAGGGGGAGGGCTGTGGTTGTTTGTGCCCCTGCACAGGCACGGCGCACCTGTGTGCAGGCGCCAAGAGGCTGGTTTAAAGCCCAGCACGCCAGAAGCCTTCTGTAAAGTGTCATGGACACAGAGCTGTGGGCTGTAAGCATCCCTGTAGATTGAACCAGGCAAACCTAAGACTTCTACTCGGCTTCAGGTTGTGCAATGAGCTGATATTTTGTGTATTGTAAGACTATAGCACAACAGTGATTGCATTTTTTGGATAGTACATTTGCTTTGCAGTAAGGACTATGTCCCCCAGAAGAGGTACAAGGGCTAGTAAGTGAGTGAGAATTTTTTTTATAGCACGACACATGCGAACTGAATCGCCTCAGGGCGCTTGGTATCCATTTCCTACTATATTTTGACTTCAGAATAGATAGGTTTGGAGTATTTTCCTGAAGGCCTGGTGATTCACCTCCATTTGGATGCTGGTCGGTAGAGCGTTCTACAGTCTAGGTCCTTGCACTGCAAATCTTCATTCTCCTTTGGACTTATGAATAACTAAAGATCAATAACCCTCTCAAGGGATAATGCCAATGTACCACACAAGATCCAAAATAATTAATAAATGAATGTCCAAAACATGATAATAAAGTTTAAGGGTCCAATTCGAAAAGTGACATCAAAAAGATTATAATAAAGTGAAAGAAAGTCCACCACCAATTGGATTAAAAGTTGATTGGACGTAACTGCTACTCACGGTCACACCAGAAAAAGTGGTAAGTGAGTACCCTTACCAGAATACTTGGACCCCCTGTTAGATGACGTCATGAAGGCATGAACATCCACCCTGGTAGGTGATAAATGATCCCAACGATTATGCGTTGCTCAACTCTCAGCCGATCCTCACTTGGCTCCAAGCTGTATATATCCCATCCAGATAGAAACTCTCAGGTAGGTGATTCCCCCTTCACAAAGCAATCAGCTCCTTGACTCAGTGTCACAGTGTGAAAGCACAGACTCAGGATTAGCTACAGGAGCACAATACGGCGCACGTCTCCCTAGGAATAGGGCGTGTACGCTTTGGCTCCAGGCAGGCAGGCAGGTCTCTGTCCCAGCCCAGCCCAGCCTCACAGCAGCTCACCCAGGAACAGCAACCCTCCTCTCCCCTCTGCACTGTCCCTACAGTGTCACCTTAAGGTAAGCTCTTGCCTGGTCGGTTTGGTCTACCCCCCTGGGACTGGATACGGCCGTCCTTCTCAGGATAGCCGCGGTTCTCTAAGTCCCAGGGAGCGGACGACCAGACAACCGGGACCCCCCCGGCATCCCACACACCATCCCGCCACCTCCATCGCCCCTCTGCCATCTCCCAATCAGCACCTCACCACCGCAACCCTCGGGGTTCCTTTGGATACCACCACAACCAGGATCGCGGCCACAAGTGCGGGAAGGCATCCCAGGAAAGTCCGTGGCTTCGCCCGCAGCACCCCTCCCTCACGCCGTGGATAGCAATAATAGATAAAAAAAACACCATCTGCCTCGGGCCCCCCCGATGACCCCCCCACGCTGTACCCTTACAGGCCCCTTCTCTCCCCCCGTGGTCCCCCCGGCTCGGGCCTAGTCTCGGTCGGCGGCCATCTTGGTACTCCCACTGCATAACAACACACCACCCACACTCTCCCCTCACCCTCCCTTGCACAGGCCTGCTCAATCTAAAAACTGGTCACTGCAGCCAACCCCTTATTCACAAAGCAATTGATCCAGGGTCGCGACCGATCGCCTATTGGGATCAGGAAGGAATTTTTTCCCCAGTCAAGGCAGATTGGCACAGCATGCCTGGGGTTTTTCGCCTTCCTCTGGACCAATTGCAGGGAGGGAGGACATGGAGAAGTGACAAGTTTGCTTGTTTATTCCTCCTCCCCTAGCATCGCCAAAACCCCCCCATAATTATCAATACTTCCCGGTGTTTTTTTCTGCAACCATGGGTTATCTGAAATACTCTGCAGAAGCCATCTGGGAATTAAAGCCATTTGCCTCAACACTTCCAACGATCACCGAAAAAGCTCTAAAGAGCGAACAACTGTTAAGAATCAATAGACGATTAACAGAAAAAAATCGCATCAGAACACATCAGCCCAAACGCATATCCTGCGCTTTGGTCAACACAAGATCGGCATATATCACAGAAAGCTGGCTCACAGGCGATTGCAACATCATTCTGGAAGAATTGGTGCCTGCAAATTATCGCATCCAAATGCAGAAAAGAGGGGAAGGTCTGGCGGTGATCCACAAGATTCACCTCTCGATCACCAAACCAGTCCTCCAATACTCGCTTCCATTCATGGAAACCCTCACTCTACAGCTGCAAACAAATCCCCAAGACACGGTCCATATTTTACTGTGCTATAGACCCCCAGGTCCAAAAACGCACCTTTTCACGTCATTAACAGAATTCATCTCCTCTTACACCCTAAGCATCAAACACTTTTTGGTGCTTGGGGATTTCAACCTTTGGGCCAACTCATCGCTGGAACCCATCGCTGACACCTGCATCGACCATCTGCAAGGACTAGGTCTGCAGCAATTAATTCGAGGCCCCACTCATGCCTCAGGCCATACCCTCGACCTCATTTTCAAACAGGATTTGGAAATTGAGATCGGGGAAAATGAGCCACACTATGCCATTAAATTTAAACTCGCCAACCACCTCAGGCCAAATAAAACAAGAAAACCGGTGATAACTCACTGGACTAGATCTCAGAAGAAGCTCCATTCTGAACTCTTCAAAACGACCCTAGGAAATAAAATAAACACAATACAACATACACAAACAGCAGTAGAATCACTTGACGCCATCAACAAGGCGCTACTTCAGTCTGCCGACTGGGTGGCACCAAAACGCAAAACTTGCATCCGGAAAAACAACTCCGGCTGGTTTAACGACCAGCTGACGTTGCTAAAGCAAGAGCGTAGAAGAGCAGAAGTTGCATGAAAAAGGAGCTCTTCAGATAGAAACAACACCATTTATAAGACAATAACAAAGAAATATCATAAAGAAATCTTTATGGCAAAAAAAAAATCACTTCGCCAACATCATCACCAAGGCCCTAAACTGCCCCCGCAAACTCTTCAAGCTGGTTTCACAATTGATGAATCCAGCCTGTTTAGAGCCCCCCAATGCTGATTCACAAGAATTTTGCAACGAATTATCGGATTATTTCATTAATAAAATTGAAAAAATCTGGGAAAGCATTGAGCAAAATGGAATCTGCATGAATCCCGCCCCGCATCCCAACCCCGATACCGTTATATACCCGCCTCAAGCACCGAAATTCACCTTAAAACCCATCTCCATTGCTGCCACTAAAAATATCATTCGGTCTTTGCGCAACAGCACAGCACCCAATGACATCATTCCCACTAAACTGCTGAAAGAAAGTGCCGATATACTGGCAACAGCTATCACGCAGCTTATAAATCAATCATTCAAGGAGGGCATGGTGCCCTCCTTGTTGAAACAAGGTACCATAAAACCGATCCTAAAAAAAAAACACCCTTGACCCTAAAGACCCAAACAATAGGAGGCCCATTACGGGTCTAAATGTATTCTCCAAGATAATGGAGAAAGACGTTGTACAACAGTTACAACAGCATTTAGAAACCCAAAAATTACTTGATACGTTTCAATCAGGCTTCCGGCCAGGGCACGGAACTGAAACTGCTCTGGTTAAAATATGGGATGACGTCCTAGAGGCCGCAGATGAAGGAGAATCCTCTCTCCTGATCCTGCTGGACCTAAATGCTGCCTTTGACACGGTAGACCACGGACTACTACTTGCTAGGCTAGCTGAAGTGGCCAAAGTCACGGAAGAGGATCTACCCTGGTTCTCTTCCTTCTTGGAAAACAGATCACAAACAGTGAAATTGGGATCTTTCCCAATGTATACAGGAATCATGCGGAATCCCCCAGGGATCTCCCTTGTCACCGGTACTGGTCAATATCTATCTCCGTCCCCTCTTTGAAATAATCAACAACCAGAAGCTTCTTTACCATTCCTACGCAGACGACACTCAACTGTATCTTCGCGTCAGCAACGGAAAGGATCACTCTCTCGGATTAGAGAGAACCCTCACCCTAATAGATAACTGGATGACATCCAGTTATCTAAAACTCAATGGTTCAAAAACAGAGCTTCTCCTGTTTCACGCAAACAGGAAAAGTCACCCGACCTCAACTTGGACCCCACCGCCCATTCTGGGAAAAATTATCGCCCCGAGCGCCAAAGTCAAAAGTGTCTGAGTCATTTTCGACTCCTACATGACAATGGATGCACAAATAGGGTCGGTAGTCAGCGGATCCCATCATTTGCTGCGCCTGCTACGGCGACTCATCCCTTTAGTTCCTAAAGAGGATATTGCAGTCGTGGTGGGAACAATCATCATTTCCAGACTCGACTATGCAAATGCCCTCTATTTAGGACTTCCCAAATACCAAATAACTCGTCTGCAAGTCGTTCAAAATACGGCTGTTCGATTAGTGACTGGTAAAAAATCATGGGAGTCTATCTCCCTTTCGCTTAGATCCCTTCACTGGTTACCAGTGAAAGACAGAATCACTTTTAAGGCACTCTGCCTTACACACAAGTGTATTCAAGGAAACGCTCCCCAATATCTATGCGAAAAAATAAAAGCCCATAACCCCAATCGTACTCTGCGATCCACAAATCAAAACCTACTGCACATTCCCAAGGCAAGATACAAATCCAAAGGAGATCGGAGATTTGCTGTCCAAGGACCGCGACTGTGGAATGCACTACCTACCACCATCCGACTGGAGTCGGACCACTTGGCCTTCAGGAGAATGATTAAAACTCATCTCTTCTAAAGGCAAAGCCTTTCCTTTACCGAAGGAATGGAAACAGCGCCCAGAGGCGATTCAGTTCGCAAGTGTTTTTCACTCACTCACAAAAGGGACCGTGAAAAAATGGGAGACTCACAACAGTGAAATACCGTACTGGCGGATTTATTAAATAATATCAAAATACATAAATAGAAAACGATTTAAAATTGCCATCATAAAAATTAAAACAAACGTACATCCGTTTTTTTCTGGGTCACGTTAACACGTTGACGTCATTGCGTGGCTCCGACGTTAACGTACGGGTGCACGTTTGTTTTAATTCTTTTGCCAGCAATTTTAAATCATTTTCTATTTATGTTTTTTAAAATTGAAGATTAAAATGCTGTTCTATTAGGTGGGGAAGTTGTCCCACATAGCTAAGTCTGCTACTGATGCTTGGTCTAGTTTGAGAACTTGGACTGGATCTTGCATGAGAAAATCAAGACAATGAACAGGTGCTCAACAAGACGATATACATGCATTCACTGACCGACGTGCACTCGCAGACTAACGTGCGCTCGCAGACCAACGTGTGCTCGAAGTCTAACGTGCGCTCGCAGACCAACGTGCGCCCGCAGACCAACGGGTACCCGCAGACCAACGCGCGCCCGCAGACCAACACGCGCCCGCAGACCAACATGCACCCACAGACCAATGTGCACTCGCAGACCAACGCACTCGCTGACCAACATGCACTCGCTGGTGCTGATGGAAACCTGAACTAACCTCAGGGAAAAAGACAGAGAAAAGATGAGTGGCCCACGTGCCAGTGAAGATGAACGGTCAACTGGGTGCCACTGTATGTTTGTGTGGATGTTTGTCACTGAGGTGTGTTTGCAAGTTTAGTTTGTATTCGGGTTTGCACGTAGGTGCGTGCCGCAAAGTGTTTTATACTACTTCAGACAATATTGTGTGGTTGCAAGGGTGTCAGTGAGTGTCAGGTTGCTGGGACGATATTGTGTGGTTGCAGGGGCCTTGATGAGTATGAAGGTTTGTTTTGAGACGGCATTGCATTGTTGCAAGGGTCTCAGTCTGGTTTGCTGAGACGGTATTGCGTGGTTGCAAAGGTCTCGGTGATTATGAGGTTTGTTTTGAGATGGCATTGTGTGGTTGCAAGGGTCTTAACAAGTGAGGGGTTTCTGAGACGATGTTGCATTTTGCAATGGTCTCAAATGAGTGTCAGGCTGCTGAGACGACTTTGTATGGCTGCAAGGGTCTGAACGGGTGTCAGATTGCTGAGACGATATTGCATTTGCAATGGTCTCAAATGAGTGTCAGGTTGCTAAGACGACTCTGTATGGCTGCAAAGGTCTGAACGGGTGTCAGGTTGCTAAGACGAGATTGTGTGGTTGCAAAGGTCTAGACGAGTGTGAGGTAGCTGAGATGATATTACATTTTGCAAGAGTCTCAAATGACTGTCAAGTTGCTGAGACAATATTTCCTGACCTTTTTTTTTCTTTTTCTTTTTTTTTAAACGACTGTGAATGAAACGCTGGTAAACATGAGTTACCGCATCTGGCAGTGTTTACAAGCTGTTACAAGCATTGGGGTTTCGAATGCCTCTGAACATCCGTCTGAACCCATTTTTATTTTATTTTTTTCAGGAAGGTTTCTAAACTCAACTGCCTAGAAACAATTATAAATGACCCTGTGTACATGTACTGATAAGATAACAGAGGAGAGATTGGGGATCCTGTGTACATGTATGGATAAGACAACAGATGAGAGATCAGGGGCGGCTGAAAAACACCCAACTGTTCCTAAACGTCCGTTTACCAAAAGCAGTGTACCTGAGGCCTAAGATGATTTGTCTGCCTGCAAGGGTCTCAATAAATTCCAGGTTGCTGGGACGAGACTGTGTGGTCACAAAGGTCTTTGACGAGTGGGAGGTTGCTCGAGATGGTATTGCGTAGTTGCAAGGGTCTCAATGAGTGTGGGGCTGCTAAGACGGTATTGCATTTTCAAGGGTCTCAACAGGTGTCAGGTTGCTGGCCCGGGATTGCGTGGCGGAAACATTTTTTATTTATTTTTTGCGTTTTTATATTTTTTCTTTTTGCGTTATATATATATATATATTTGCGTTTTGTAAGGGTCATGTGTTTCAAGGGTCTTAACAAGGGTGTCAGGCTGCTGAGATGATTTGCATGGTTGCAAGGTCTCAATCAATAAGAATTGGGTTACTGATAGAAACACCTGGTTTGTTTGTACCTTTAAGCGAGCAGTATAAGGTAGAAGGACAACATCCGTTTGATTTGTAGGTTCCGTAGGGGCCACTGATGAACGATATGGGAGACAACGAATGCTAGCAAATTGATAGGACATAAAGAATGTAATAACAAAGACAGTGGGCCATGCGAGTGAGTTCGCAGTGGACTGTGGCTGGAGTAAAACATATCGGGAAGGTGTAGCGTGATGCCAAGCATGAGGCAAAACAACGAGGTTTGGTGTAGAAAATAGAACGCCAGAAGTGCGTACGAATAATTTGTAAGCTCCACTACGGGAACCAAACATATGGTACGGATGACACCACGAGTGGCCAAAAATTTGACATGACAAACAAGCTAACTAATCCTACCTACCTGGGACAGTGAACGTGAGACTGGGTTTGCTTTGGACTGGAGTGGGTGTGCAACACATCCGAAGAGTGTGGTGTGGCGCCATGCATGACGCACAGGCAATAACTTTGGTAAATAAATGAGAAAGAAGAACCGTGTACAAACAATTCGTAAGTTCTGCTGCTAGAACTAAAACACACGGCATGGGGGAGACAACGAATGGCAACAGTGGAATGTATCTGATACAAATCGGTTATAAAGAGAAATGACTGATGCATGAAATGAATCCGATACGAATCGGTAGTAAGGAGTAGACATGTGCATTTGTTTTCGTTAGAATGCATTTTCATCCGAAAATCTGATATTTTCGTTATTGTTTTAACAAACGATAATGAAAGTGCAAAAAACGAAAACCGAAAGATCCGACATAAAAAATTAGATATAGAGAGATTTGACGGCTAATCGGCTATGTAGCTTTGTGGCTATAATGATTTGTCGGCTTCGGCAATTTAGAGATGATTCATTCATAAAAAAAATGCGCGGGGGTCCCCCCAAATTCAATAACCAGACCCTTTAGGTCTGGTATGGATATTAAGGGGAACCCCGCCGTCAATTTAAAAAAAAATGACGTGGGGTTCCCCCCAAATATCCATAACCAGACCCTTCAGCTCTCGTGTGGAATTTAAGGGGAACTCCACCCCAAATTTAAAAAAAAAAATGTGCCTAGTGGAGGGAGGATGTCGGCGGCACTGCTCTCTCTGGATGGATGGATTTGTCATTGCTGGACCGATCACCCGTCGCTGGAGAGATTACCCGTCGCTGGACCAATCACCCGTCGCTGGATAGAAGACAACGTTGGATCAGGGAGCAGCATCGTTCGTCTATTTTCACCGCTGGATTTTTATTTGGTTTAATGAATAAAATATTTTGTTCTACGGTGTGTTTTTTTTCCAAACAACTATTTACACTTCTTTCGTGAAATGGTAGGGGTACAGCGTACCCCATTACCATTTCACACAGGGGGGGCCAGGATCTGGGGGTCCCCTTTGTTAAAGGGGTCTTCCAGATTCGGATAAGCCTCCTGCCCGCATACCCCCACAACCACGGGCAAGGGTTGTGGGGAAGAGACCCTTGTCCCCATCAACATGGGGACAAGGTGCTTTGGGGTGCCAATGCATCCCAATGTTGAGGGCATGTGGCCTGGTGCGGTTCAGGAGAGGGGGGGGTCGCACTCTGTCCCCCCCTCTTTTCTGCGGCCGGCCAGGTCAACGTGCTCGGATAAGAGGTCTGGTGTGGATTTTAGGGGGAACTCCACGTCATTTTTATTTTATTTGGGGTGGAGTTCCCCTTAAAATCCACACCAGACCTGAAGGGTCTGGTATGGATATTTGGGGGGGACCCCACGTAATTTTTTTTTAAATTGACGGCGGGGTTCCCCTTAATATCCATACCAGACCTAAAGGGTCTGGTTATTAAATTTGGGTGGACCCCTACGCTTTTTTTTTGTAGTCATACAACATTAGAATTGATGTAGGCACAATATTCGACCGGAAATGGACAATTTTCGACGTTCCGTCGAATATTCTTTGACCATTCGACAGTATTATTGGATTTTCGGACGAAAGCTATTCCCCAACGAAAAACAAAAAAAATTAAAAAGATTTTCGGCAGCAACTAAACACAATTATTTTCGAGACGAAAACGAAAAAACTAAACAAAATATTCCAGTTTGCACATGTCTAGTAAGGAGTATTAAACAAATCTGATACGAATTGGTTGTAGAGTGTAGGCTACCCAGGGCCGGCGCTACCACTAGGTGGATTAGGCAACCGCCTAGAGCGCACGGCCGCCTAAGGTGCTCGGCCGCTGGTTATTCTGCTCTCCCGCACTGTACAGAGCTTGCAACTATCTAGCAGGCAGCTTTGACATGTGTCAAGCAGAGCCGCTCGCGCCCGCCGCCGTCGCCGCAACCCCCGCGCTGTGCTCTCCTCTCTGACATGCTGGACACAAACATGCAGTTCTCCCAGCAGGGTGCCCTCTGCTCTGGTGTGTCCAGAAATTCCTCCCCCTCCACTTTGAGATCATGATGTTGATGTCACATGATCTCCAAACTTCTCCCGAGTCCTGCCCCTCCTGCGTGCTCTGTCCAATCCACCCTGTCTGCCCGGAGCAGCTACAGACTTTTCCTGCATCCCGTCCCTCCTGTGCACTCCGTCTGTGAAGGGGAGGTGGGCGGGAAGATTGAAAACAACAAGCAGCCACACGAAAAACTGCTGAATGAACCAAGTGAGCTCTTTCATTTACCAGACTATGCTTCCGTCTCTCTCTCTCTGATAGCCCCACCTCGCTCTCTGATAGCCCCACCTCGCTCTCTGATAGCCCCACCTCGCTCTCTGATAGCCCCACCTCGCTCTCTGATAGCCCCACCTCGCTCTCTCTCTCTCTCTCTCTCTCTCTCTCTCTCTCTCTCTGATAGCCCCTCTCTCTCTGATAGCCCCAGTGGCGGCTGGTGAAGTTTTAGGATGGGGGGTGCAAGACCCCGTCCCTCTACATTTGGCCCCTCCCACATCTCATAAGCCACCCCCCTTATAGAATCCACCACCCATTCCGTCCCCTGTATTCCACTTGCTTCCACTCATAGTGTCAGGAGTATATAGCTCAGCATCACAGGACAGAGTTTACAGGCCCCGCATCACAAATTATGGTATATAGCACAGCCTTACAGATCGGCGCAAACAAACTAAAAAATTACACTGTTAGTAATAAAGGACTCTAAATGGGCACAAGATTACCAGAGACTGCGGACATACGGCACAAGATTACCAGAGACTGTGGACATACTGCACAAGATGACCAGAGACTGCGGACATACTGCACGAGATTACCAGAGACTGCGGACATACTGCACGAGATTACCAGAGACTGCGGACATACTGCACGAGATTACCAGATACTGCAGACATACTGCACGAGATAACTAGATACTGCGGACACACTGCACAATATTACCAGAGACTGTGGACATACTGCACAAGATTACCAGAGACTGCGGACATACTGCACGAGATTACCAGATGCTGCAGACTTACTGCACAAGATGACCAGGGACTGTGGAAATACTGCACAAGATTACCAGAGACTGCAGACATATTGCACAAGATTACCAGAGACTGCGGACATACTGCACAAGATTACCAGAGACTGCGGACATACTGCACAAGATTACCAGATACTGCGGACATACTGCACGAGACTGCGGACATACTACACGAGATTACCAGAGACTGCGGACATACTGTACGAGATTACCAGAGACTGCAGACATACTGCACAAGATTACCAGAGACTGCAGACATACTGCATTACTTGTCTTGCGACTTGGGACTTCAACGTTGCATGACACAGCGACTTCAAAGTAGTTCCTGCACTACTTTGGTCCCTCTTTGATGCAACTTGAGGTCCCTAGACCTCCAGAATAGTGCAACTTTCAGACTGTGTTAGCCTGAAAGTCGCAAGATTCTGCCACAATTTTTTGCTGCGATTTTGCAGCGACTTGAAACAATGCCTATGTATTCTGGAGGTCTATGGACTCAAGTCACATCAAAGTGGGACAAAAGTAATGCAGGGACTACTTTGAAGTCGCTGTGACTTGAAGTAGCACAGATATGAACTGTTCTCATCGGGTCCGACTTATCCTGCAACTTTCCAGTCCCAAGTCGCAGGGCAATTTTCAATTTTTTTTAATAAGCGGGGGGGGGGGGATTGGTGTTGACGGCAGCTATTTTCCCCGCACATTAAGTGTAAAAAAAATGTTTTTAATAACTGGGGGGGGGTGGGGTAGTGTTGACGCCTGCTATCTGTGCTGTAATTAATTTTTACATATAAAAAAAATGTTAATAAGTGGGTAAGCAGGGGGGGGGGTGTTGACGCCCGCTAATTTTGTCGCAAATGAAGTATAAAAAAAGTTTTTTTAATAACCGTGGGGGGGTTGACACCCGCTACTATCGTCGCAAATGTAGTAGAAAAAATTCTTACGTATTACAGATATTTTTGTTAATAGGCTAATAAGTGTGGGGGGTGCTTGTGTTCCCTGCCTTTTGTGCCGAATATTAAATATAAAAAAAAAAACTTCACTTTAAAAAAACCTTTGGAGCATTGGAATAAGGGGGGGGGGTGGTTTTGCCGCGATTTCGGGGGGCGCCACTGGATAGCCCCCCTCGCTCTCTGATAGCCCCCCCTCTCTCTGATAGCCCCCTCTCTCTTTCTGATAGCCCCCCTCTCTCTCTAATAGCCCCCCTCGCTCTCTGATAGCTCCCCTCTCTTTCTCTGATAGCCCCCCTCTCTTTCTCTGATAGCCCCCCTCTCTTTCTCTGATAGCCCCCCCTCTCTCTCTCTCTCTCTCTGATAGCCCTCTCTCTCTGATAGCCCCCCCCCTCTCTCTCTCTCTCTCTCTCTCTGATAGCCTCCCATCTCTCTCTCTGACAATCCCCCCCCATCTCTCTCTCTGACAGCTCCTTTGGCTCTCTCTTTCCTTGTCAGAACTGTAAGTAGGTTTACTCCAGTCTGTTTATCTCTTGTTTTAACTTCTGTCCTTACCATCATCTGCCTATATATTGATGTATAACAGAATTACTTGATTAACTTTATCCTCTTAAAGTGGTATTAAAGCAAAGATAAATATATATTATATTGCAGATTACCAATTTATAGATGGGTGGCTGCATTAGTTTTGTTTTTTGTTTTTAGGTTTTCTCTTGTATATTCACCTGGTGATGCTGCTAGTAAGTCTTATGTTTTTCAAAAGAACAAGCTGTCTTGCAGATGTAGCAGTAAGAGGGTTGAATCAAACCATTTAACACTGCCAAAGGGGGTGGAGTCTGGGCGGACCCAGTGGGGGCGGCAAAATAAGGTTTTCGCCTAGGGTGTCAAAAACCCTTGCTCCGGCCCTGATGCTACCCCTTGCTTTGAAACCGAACACCTATCAACCACCCATCCCCCCAGGCTAATCAAGTGCAGACAAGGCACCAGGTGGGTCCAATTAACACCTCAATCTGCAAAGAACCCATACAAACAATACATGCTAATCTCCAAATGGATGAGACAGCAACCATGAACAGTGAATTTTATAACCAGTGAAGCCTGTGGCGAGTGATATCAGACAATGACTGACAGTGGCTCGGAGGCTTGGGTTTATAAATTAATTGTATCTTTGGCAGGAGGAAGTTACAAATGTACGAAGCCTGTGCCTAATGATGTTGGAACATGAGCAACAATAACTCAGAGGCAGTTTTTTTTTACAAAAGAAATGCAGGAAAGGAAGCATAACGAATTGCAAGATTGCACATGATTCGAAAAGGTTTGAATACTACCTGCGACAGTAAGCGGGAACCGCCGCCGAAGACCATGAACGGAGAAGCCGCAATGCTATGTTGAATGCGATTGAATGGGCAGACTCACGGACATGAGGTGAGCTGGGAAGAGTCGGCCCAGTGATGTGTAGTACCGCACACTGAACCAACAAAGAGCATGTGTGAGTGGGCTGCTTAATTACCCTCCGGGCTCCTCCCATAAAGGAGTCTGCGTAGCAGGCGCAGCAGATGGTGGGATTCGCTGACTACTGAGCTTTTTTGTGCATCCAATGACATGTCGGTGTCAAAAATGACTTTTGACTTTGGTGCTGGGGGTGATGGTTTGTCCCAAATTGGGCGGGGGTGTCCATGTTGTCGTGGCAGTAGTAATAGAGGCACCAGAAAATCCCTGCTTATGGCTAAGGATTCTGAGCTTGCTTGCAGTTTACCATCCCCCTCTGTCTGTCTGGTAGCACGCTCACAGGATGATCATGTGCCCCTGTCTGGTTTTGCAACTTCTCCTATGGAAGCTCATGTATATGTCACTGAGGATGCTTTAAAAGTTGCTCCTCCTTGAAAGATAGCAGAAAACAGGGTAGAGCCCCTTCATCTGCTCTGGCTCTCTCATCAGATGAGCATTCTGAGGTGAGAAATCCCTCTCTAGAGATGAGGATCATGTGCAGTCTGAAGATTCAGAGGATCAGAGGATTCCTTCTACCTCTTAGTCGCTAAAGATGCAGGTGCAATATTATGCAGAGATGGTGCATGCCACTTACAAATTGCCTCCTGTTGAAGCTTCTATGTCTTCTGGTTCTTCTTTGGGATCCCAGAAATCCCCATAGGCTGCATGCTCCTTTCCAGTTCATCCTTTGCTGTATAAACTGTTGTATGATGACTGGGTTCAACCAGATAAACTGTTTTCTCCTCCTAAGCAGTTTCCCCCTCCTTTATCCTATGGGGGAAGGTTTCACTAAAAAATGGGGGTACCTGCCATAGATTTCTTGTGCAAACAAAAGCCTGACTTGTCCTATAGACCAGGGCTCAAAATTTCAAGTCCTGAGCCACTAGCCAGGCCTTAAAAGTTACTCGCCACCTGTTGCCCCACCCAACCTCTCCCCTGCTCCACCCCTAAGTCCGCTCCTAAACACGCCCTTGTAAATCATCTCATGAAATTACACTATTAAATGTTTAAAGCAAAATTAAGTTCCAAAAATAAATAACAACTTTAATAATATTAACATAAAGCATATCAGTGCCCACCAAATGCAGCCTCACTGTGCCCATGAATGCAACCTCACTGTGCCCATGAATGCAACCTCACTGTGCCCATGAATGCAACCTCACAGTGCCCATGAATGCAGCCTCACTGGGCCCATGAATGCAGCCTCACTGTGCCCACGAAATGCAGCTTTATGGGGCCCATCAATGCACTCTCACTGTGCCCATCATTGCTGCCCCACTGTGTCCATGAACACAGCCTCTTCGTGCCTGTGAACGTAGCCTCTTAAAGCCTGTGAATGCAGCCTCTCAGTGCCTGTGAACGCAGCCTCTCTGTGCCTGTGAACAGCCTCTCCATGCCTGTGAACGCAGCCTTACTGTGCCTGCAGCCTCCCTGTGCCCCATCAAAGCAGCTTGACTGTGACCCATTAATCCAGCTTTATTGTGCCTTATCAATGCAGACTTATTTTTTTATTTTTTTTATGAGGGGGTGTGAGTTGTTACTTGTCTACACAGAGATCACGCTCTATATATCCCCCGGACTCCGCCCCCTTCTGTGTATGCAGAATCACCTGGCTGAATCGCCCCCCTCCCTCTCTCTCTCCCCCGCTTAGCTTGTCTTCTGTATTCACACACACATCGGGGATGTCCAGCTGTGTGGCACGGAGCTGCATGGGTCTGTGTTGAGCGCGGTGCAACAAGGTCCTGCCCCCCTAGATGGCTCATTTCTTAGGCATAACACTGATACTATCACACGAGCCACCTAGGGGGGCGGGATCTTGTTACACTGAGTGCCGAACACAGACCCATGCAGCTCCGTGCCACACAGTGTGGATCACAGCGGGATATCCCCGCTGTGTGTGTGAATACAAAAGACAAGCGAAGCGGGGGAGAGAGAGGGAGGGGAGCGATCCAGGGGGGCGGGATCTTGTTACACGAGCGGCGAACACAGACCCCAGAAGCTCCGTGGTACACAGCGGGGATCACAGCGGAACATCCCCGCTGTGTGTGTGAATAGACATGACAAGTGAAGCATAGAGAGAGAGAGAGAGAGGAGGGGAGCGCCGCAGCCTCACCTCAGCTAAAGGTGACACCTCTGTGTCCTCGGCTGACAGTTTCCTGGCTGATCGCTTATGCCAGGAAACTGTCAGCCTGGTCCACCCCGCTCCTCACTCGCCCTGCATTAAATTTCACTCGCAAATTGCGAGCAGGCGAGTGGAATTTTTGAGGGCTGCTATAGACAGAGCTCAGGGCTTTAAGGATCCAACTGATAATCTTTATTGAAAGCCTCCTCCTCTATGGCTGGTACTGCAGTACAACATTTGTCAGTTCCTCAAGGAACAAATAAAGCAGATCGTTAACCTCCTCCCTACAGAGGAGATTGAGGTTAATGAGTACCTTCCTAAAGCCCTGTGTTTTGCGATTAATGCGATTATGGACTCATCTTGCTTGGATCTCCTGCTGGTACACATGCGCAAGTCCCTTTGGTTGAAACATTGGGAAGCCAAGGTTTTTTGCAAAAGATACTGGGCAGCGTTCCCCTTTGGGGGGATGCCTGTTTGGGGATGACTTGGATAAATACATCCAAAAGATTGCCAGAGGAAAGGCTACTCTGTTGTCGGTTAAAAAAAAAAGAGTAAACGTCCTTCATTTAAGCATTCTTTTTCCCCAGCCCCTGGAACCTCATTTTCCAGGCAGTGGCGATGGCCTCCTCAGTCTAGCACTAGGGGTAAGGCCCAGAGCCAAGCCGATGGGCAGAAAAGAACTTGGTCGAGTGGGTGGAAGGCTGCTGCAATTTGCAAACGCCTGGCGGGATGAAGTTTAGGACAACTGTGTCATCTCCACGGTGTCCTCAGGCTACAAGCTGGGATTCAGAGAACTTCCCCACACCTCGGTTTCTGAGATCAAGAATTGCCAAAGATCCAGAAAAAGAAGGCCTTTGTTTTTGGCCTTGGAACACCTGTTGTCCCAAGGGGTAATCATAGAGTTAGCCCCAGAGGATCAGGGTTTTACTCAAACCTTTTCACGGTTCCAAAACCAAACAAGGATGTCAGACCTATCCTAGATCTGAAAAGCCTGAATCAGTTTCTGAACATCCGCTCCTTTCGCATGGAGTCTGTCCGTTCCGTTGTCTCCACCCTCCAGGGAGGAGAATTCCTGCATCAATAGACATCAGAGATGCATATCTACATATGGCAATAATCCCCACTCACCAAAGATTTCTATGGTTTGCGGTGGATCAGTGACGCTTTCAGTTTGTGGCCCTTCCTTTCGGGCTGGCTACGGCACCTCAAGTGTTCACGAAAATACTGGCCACGGCCCTGGCAAGGCTGAGGGCATGGGGCATAGCAGTAACAGCCTATTTGGAGGATCTGTTGCTCATAGATCAGTAGGCTGCACGCTTGGGCCACAATGTCCATAGCATGTTGGAATATTTAGAGTACCTAGGCTGGGTCCTCAATCTGGAAAAATCCTCCTTACAGCCTCAAAAAAGGCTGGAACATTTGTGCATAATTATAGACACGTCCCAAAGCAAGGTATTGCTTCCCAAGCCAAAGGCAAAAGCCATAGGAGACTTGGTCTGAGTGATGAAGGCAAAGAGAAGGCCTTCCATCCGTCTATGCATGAAATTATTAGGAAAGATGGTAGCCTCATTCGAGGCTGTCCCTTACGCCCAGTTTCACTCAAGGCCGTTGCAGGATTCTGTCCGCTTGGAACAAGGATGTTCAGGTCCTGGACTTTTCTATGATCTTATCTCCAAAGGTTCGTTGGAGCCTCATTTGTTGGTTGCTCCCCCAAAATCTATCAAAAGGAAGATCCTTTACTCCGGTTACCTGGAAAATAGTAACCACAGACACCAGCCTTCTAGGCTGACGTCTTGGCAGAAAGGCACAGTCCTCGCCTATCTGCGGTCTGCATTCCAACCACACAGGTTGTGACCCTGGGGCACACACAGACGAGTCATCTTGATACATTGTGTTGCTGGTGCAGGTCACACTGTTGGCGCAAAGTGATTTCTCTAACTAAGGTTTGGATGCTTTCCCTGCTTGGCTGCTTGACTCTGAATATGAACTGGCCCCAGTTGTAACGCCACTTTAGGATTGTCCAGAAATAGAGGCTGATTTCCAACTGCTGTCATTGTGGCAGAGCCCCTGGAACCTACCTTGGTGGCTGATGCACTATATAGTCCCTGGCACTCCAGGACTATCGCCATTGATGGTACCATATGGATTACTGATCCTTCCACTACGTCATACTAAGTCACTCTGTTCATACTTGAATACTCTGGCACTCTACTGATGTCCGAAACCTTGTGGATGAGTACAGTAACTGTGATGCAATAGATTTTACAACAATATCTGTATTCTTCTCAAAAATCCTATTAGTCTCGCCCTGAAGAAGCCCAACGGCGAAACGCGTAGGCGACTTCAAAGGATTTGTTCGAAAACCTATGAATCTATAATCCATATGGTTATACTCTGTCAATAATATTTGTTTTCTATATTGTAAAATTGTATGTTTTAGTTCTATATTAAAGTATATATTTTTAACGTACTTCCGCACTGCCTCAAAGTCCGCCATTCTTTTCACTTCGGTGATTAGGTGTTTTTCCCATATAGACTTACATGACTATTTCAAGGCTTCGCTTCTTATGCAGCTCAAAAACTGGTTTGGTTTTTCCCAGATGACCCCGTGGTGTAGTATAGAACAAGATTTATGCCCTACTAAAGACTCATACTCTCTCTTACTTTTAGGCCTCGTACACACGAGGCAATCTATCTGTTCAAATCGGTCGGACCGACCGATTTGAACAGATCTGTCTGCTGGGATTTTGGTTTGCTCGCGTGTACACACGAGCAAACCAAAATCCCCACCAGCAGACAGCGCGCTGACGTGGCGGTGACGTGGCGGTGACGTTGACGTCGCCACGTCACCGCACCAGGAAGTAAAACACTTCCGTGCATGCGTCGAAATCATTCGGCACGTGTGCGAGAAGACATGTCTGCTGGTTAGCATACTAACCAGCAGACATTTCGGGCGGACGGGTTCCCAGCCGACAGATTTCAAAGCATGCTTTGAAATCTGTCGGCTTGCCAAATCCGTCGGCTAGCCCGTACACACGGTCGAATCTGTTTGCTGGGACGGTCTAGCAGACCGTTTCCAGCAGACAGATTTGATCGTGTGTACAAGGCCTTAGACACCTGGCAACCGCTTACTGTTCAACATCTTCCACCTACCCTTCAAGCTTCTTTACTGGCATGGAGAGAGCTTAGTAAGCTTCCGACCCTCCCCTCCAGTAGTGTTGAGGTCCCTATACCTATTACTCTTCTGGATGTTCTGATTCCAAATCTTACTGTGGTTGATTGGAAAAATAGAGGCATTACATGTATTTCGGATCTATATCAGGAAGACGCTCTTAAGACCTTTTCCTCTCTCCAAGCACAGTATCATTTACCATATAGGGACTGTTACAAATACAACCAAATTTCCCACCTTTTGAAGTCAGTGAAATCTCACCGCATATTCCTTCCCTCTGAAATTTGGCGTTATTATACCGCAACCCCAGCATTGACAAAAGGTATATCCTTTTTCTATAATCTCCTGCAGAGTAAGCTTGATTTCATTAAATCCCACCCTTTCTTAAAGTGGGAATCCGATTTAGGTGTTTCCATTACAGATTCCCAATGGACTACTGCATTTAAAACGACATACAAGGCCTCGAAATGTATCAGCCATTGGGAAATTTCACAAAAAATAGCTCTGAGATGGTATCTTACACCATACAGAATGTCCAAATTTTCTCTCACAAACTCATAACTTTGCTGGAGAAACTGTGGATCTGTGGGTAATCTGTTCCATATGTTTTGGAAATGTAAGCATTTGACCAGCTTCTGGAATAGTATATTTCGTATTATCTCCACTATTACAGGGATTTTAACACCCCTCAACCCGGGCCTGGCTGTGCTAAACGTGGGAATAGAGTCCTTTCCTCCTGACTTGCGAGTTGTGGTTACTCACATTTTGTTGGTGGCCAGAACACTGATAGCGAAGTATTGGAAGTCTCATGCCACGTACACACGATCACTTTTTGTGATGAAAAAAAACGTCATTTTATCTGACGAAACAAAACGACGTTTTACAAACTTCATTTTCAAAAACGACATTGCATACACACCATCCTTTTTCCACAATGCTCTTGCAAAGCGCGGTTATGTAAGACACTTTCGACGGCACTCTGTTCCATTGAAGCTCCCATCTCATAACTTGCTTCTAAGCATGCGCGGGTTTAAAAATGTCATTTTAAACGACGTTTTGCCCACACACGGTCACTTTTTATGACACAAAAAACGACATTTTGAAAAACGACACAAAAAATTCAAGCATGTTGGAATTTTTTTTTGGTCGTTTTTTTGAAGACATAAAACAACGTTTTGCCCACACACGATCATTTTAAATGACGTTTTTTAAAACGTCGTTTTTTTTTTATCACAAAAAGTGATCGTGTGTACGCGGCATCAGGCCTTGTACACACGATGGGATTTATCCGCTGTAAACGGTCCCCGGACCGTTTACAGCGCATATTTACGCCGGGATGTTTTGATCCGATGGCTGTACACACCATCAGATCAAATTCCCCGCCGGCGGACAGCGCGGTGACGCGGCGGTGACGTTGACGCAGCCACGTCACCGCACCAGGAAGTAAACACTTCCGCGCGCATGCGTCGGATCCATTCACAGGATACGACGCATGTGCGGGCAGATATGTCCGCTGGTTTGCCATACTAACCAGCGGACATATCTGACGGGCAGCTATCTGGCGGAAAAATTTCAAAGCATGGTTTGAAATTTTTCCGCCGGAGGAATCCGGCCAGAACGGTCCCGTTTGCCCCTACACACGAGCGGATTTTTTGGCTGAAATGGTCCGTCGGACCATGTTTAGCGGATTTATTTCCTTGTGTGTACAAGGCCTAACAGTGCTCCCAATGCCTCGGAAGTTTCAGAGACTACCCAATCTCATTATGTTTATGAGTTATTGTTGGCTAATAGAATGAATAATAGAAAACAATTTGATCGCTATTGGAAACCATGGAAAGATTGGATTAATGTGATTTGAATTGTTTCCCCCTACTTCCTTCATTCCCTTCAGGTCTTACGGAGGTCTGATCGAGGAGAGACTGTACCCTATACCCTCTATTACTCTCTTCTTCCTTTTCTTTCTCTTCCTTTTTTTTTTCTCTACCTTTTACCTACACTCTACCCTCCTTAGGTTTATACCTATGTTCATGTCTGTATTATTATTTTTTTTTGTTTATAAATAATTGTTGTTTTTTTATTGCCTGCACTTTTTCTAAAGTAAGACAAGATGATATACATTTACAGGCATGTACACCTCACATGGTGCCTTAATTCGAATGGTTATGTAACTTGGCTGTATGCATGTTCGTATTCTCTATTACGGTTTTTGTAAGGCAATTGTATTTTGTTCTTTGAAAATTTCAATAAAAAACATTTAAATTAAAAATTGTAATTACACGCCCCTGTAAAACAGGGGCAGAAAAATTGGGCCTCAGGCACTGGTGCCACACCACTGCAACCCCTCACACATACTCTAGTTGGAGCGCAGGAATGAAAATTTTAATTACATGCAAGGGGCAGAAAAATTGGGCCGTAGGCACTGGTGCTGGTGCCACAACACTGCAACCCCTCACAGATACTCTAGTTGGAGCGCAGGAATGAGCCTGCTGCAAAGTATTGCATAAAAAATTGTAATTACACGCCCCTGTTAAACAGGGGCAGAAAAATTGGGCCTTAGGCACTGGTCCTGGTGCCACAACACTGCAACTCCTCACAGATACTCTAGTTGGAGCGCAGGAATGAGTCCGCTGCAAAGTATTGCATCAAAAATTATAATTACACACCCCTGTTAAACAGGGGCAGAAAAATTGGGCCTTAGACACTGGTGCTGGTGCCACAACACTGCAACCCCTCACAGATACTCTAGTTGGAGCGCAGGAATGAGCCTGCTGCAAAGTATTGCATCAAAAATTATAATTACATGCCCCTGGTAACCACTTAACCCCCGGAACATATTGCTGCCCAATGACCAGAGCACATTTTGTGATTCGGCACTGCGTCGCTTTAACAGACAATTGCGCGGTCGTGCGACGTGCCTCCCAAACAAAATTGGAGTCCTATTTTTCCCATAAATAGAGCGTTCTTTTGGTGGTATTTGATCACCTCTGCAGTTTTTATTTTTTGCGCTATAAACAAAAATAGAGCGACAATTTTGAAAAAAATTCAATATTTTTTACATTTTGCTATAAAAATATCCCCCAAAAAAATATATAAAAAAAAAACTTTTTTTTTCCCTCAGTTTAGGCCGATACGTATTCTTCTACATATTTTTCGTAAAAAAAAAATCGCAATTAGCGTTTATTGATTGGTTTGCGCAAAAGTTATAGCGTTTACAAAATAGAGGGTAGTTTTATGGCATTTTTATTAATATTTTTTTTTACTAGTAATGGAGGCGATCAGCGTTTTTTTTCAGTACTGCGACATTATGGCGGACACTTTGGACACTTTTGGCACATTTTTGGGACCATTGGATTACTATAAAAATGCCATTGGCAGTGAAGGGGTTAACACTAGGGGGCAGGGAAGGGGTTAAGTATGTTCCTGGGTGTGTTCTAACTGTATGGGGGGGTGGACTAACTAGGGGAAACACTGATCTTCTGTTCATACATTGTATGAACAGAAGATCAGCATTTCCCCCGCTGACAGGACTGGGAGCTGTGTGTTTACACACATAGCTCCCGGTCCTCGCTCTGTACCGAGTGATCGCGTGTGCCCGGCGGCGATGGTACCCGCCGGGCACGCGCGCGGGACTCGGGGGCGAGCGGGAACGCGCGCGCCCCCTAGTGGCCGCAAAAGTAGCCGACATCGAGCTACGTGCTCTCGCCCAGGAGAGCCGACCTGCCGCAGTAAAATGACGGTGGCAGGTCGCCAAGCAGTTAAACAGGGGCAGAAAAATTGGGCCTTAGGCACTGGTGCTGGTGCCACAACACTGCAACCACTCACAGATACTCTAGTTGGAGCGCAGGAATGAGCCTGCTGCAAAGTATTGCATCAAAAATTGTAATTACATGCCCCTGTTAAACAGGGGCAGACAAATTGGGCCTCAGGCACTGGTGCAACAACATTGCAACCCCTCACACATACTCTAGTTGGAGCGCAGGTATGAGCCTGCTGCAAAATATTCCAACAAAAATTTTCATTACATGCCAGGGGCAGAAAAATTGGGCCATAGGCACTGGTACAGGTGCCACAACACTGCAATCCCTCACAGATACTCTAGTTGGAGCGCAGGAATGAGCCCGCTGCAAAAAAGTATTGCATCAAAAATTATAATTACACACCCCTGTTAAACAGGGGCAGAAAATTGGGCCTTAGGCACTGGTGCTGGTGCCACAACACTGCAACCTCTCACAGATACTCTAGTTGGAGTGCAGGAATGAGCCCACTGCAAAGTATTGCATCAAAAATTGTAATTACACGCTCCTGCTAAACAGGGGCAGAAAAATTGGGCCGTAGGCACTGGTGCTGGTGCCACAACACTGCAACCCATCACAGATACTCATCACTGCACTGCAACCCCTCACAAATGAGTCAGCTGGAAAGTATTCCATCAAAAATTGTATATAATGCGCCCCTGTTAAACAGGGGCAGAAAAATTGGGCCTTAGCCACTGGTGGCGGTGCCCAGAACCAAACATTTTCTTACAAGCTATCAGCATGATCATTGAGGAGGAAAAGGATAGTCACTCAGCATAACAGGATAGTCACTCAACATCAGCATAGGCAGTCTTGAAGGGATCTGACATTTAAAAAAAATATATTCAGTTACATCAGCATGAGGTGCTTGGTATCTGGTGGTAATCCAAGCCTGATTCATTTTTATGAAGGTCAGTTGATCGACCGAGTCGGTGGATAGGCGCACCCTGTGATCGGTTACAAAGCCTCCAGCAGCACTGAATGTGCGTTCTGAAAGAATGCTAGATGCAGGACAAGCCAGTAGCTCAATTGTGTACTGTGCAAGCTCTGGCCAGTGATCCATCCTCAAGTTAGTAAGCCAGTAAGCCAGAGGATTTTCGGTGGGAAATGTGTCCAAGTCTGATCTTGCCCCTAGGTATTGTAAATGTAATGTAAAACAGATGCTGGCGATGGTTGCTGGAATCGGTCATACCTTGGGGTTGTGGACTAAAAAATTGTCTGAACGCATCGGTCAGACGTCCACCTTCTCCACCGCTCCTTCTGTGACTGACTGAAGCCTCAGCAACACGTTGTGCAGGAACACAATTTTGTAACCTCCCAGTATCTGGGAACGCATTGCACAGACCTTTCTGCAAGGCCTCCCGAAGATGTTTCATCTTCTGCTCCCTCTGTGCCAGCAAGATAAGGTCTGCAACCTTACTCTTGTAATGTGGATCAAGGAGGGTTGCCAGCCAGTAATGATCCCTCTCCTTGATAGCACGAATACGAGGATCCTTCCGCAGGCTTTGCAGGATCAGGAAGGGCATACAACGTAGGTTTGCTGAGGCATTCGGTGCGGAGTCCTCTGGGTCACTGAGGACGACATGATCCGCAGCCACCTCGTCCCAGCCACGTGCAAGTCCATGGGTTCCTTGGGACTGTAATTGATCCCTTGAAGACTGCTGCTGATGCTGAGTGCTAGGATTGACCTCCATGCTGACACAATCCTCCTCCTCCTCTTCCTGTGTGATAGGCGGGCAAGCAGGAACACTGTCTAGATAAAGGGGGCCTTGAGAGGTAAGGAAGTCCTCCTCTTCCTCCCTCTGTTCTGCCTTAAGGGCCCTGTCCATTATTCCACGCAGCGTGTGCTCTAACAGGTGAATAAGAGGGACAGTCTCACTGATGCATGCACTGTCACTGCTCACTAGGGATGAACCAAACATACCCGTGTTCGGTTCGCACCAGAACGTTCGAACAGACCGCTGGTTCGCGCGAACACTTAGAACCCCATGGGACTCGAATGTTCAAATTCAAAAACGATCATTTTAAAGACCAATATTCAATTTAATGTTGGAAAACGTCTTTCAGAACCCGGGTCTTGCCCCAGGGAACATGTATCAATGGAAAAAAAAGTTTTAAAAACGGCCGTTTTTTCCGGAGCAGCCATTTTAATGATGCTTAAAGTGAAAAAAAATAAAAAATTCCTTTAAATATCGTACCTGCTGGGTGTCTATAGTAGTGACACGAACACTTTAGCCGCGCGTGGCAATTTAAATTTTTTTTTTTTTTATAGGCGAATGCTGTGGACTGTGTTTTAAGGGAGAACACTGATGTAAGGGTGTTTCTGCTCACCAAAGCTCCCACTTACTTTAGAGTTCCCAGCATTCCCCCTTAAATCAAGGTTCCAAAAGCCCCCCTTACATCAGAGTCCACAGGGCACCCCTTACATCTGAGTCCCCCTTACCTTAGTGTACTCAGAGACATTGAATGGTAAGCTCACTCACCTGAGGATGGTGGCTCAGGCATCGACACCTTTCATCCACAATGTATCTGCTGGCTGCTGAGCTTCAAATTTCTATCCCGCCCACCCCTTTCCTGAGGCACAGAATACAGGGGATTGTAGTGTTGGTGGGCAGACAGAGGGGAAAGGGTGGGAGGAGGAGGAGGAGTAGATTGAGCCATCTCTCCTCTCCTGTCCATGTGCGCACACCTATGTACTTTATGGTTGTGGTACTCGGTTACTTGGGGAGCTGCAGTCCATTCTGAATAACGTGTCCGAGTTTCAGGCGGTCTGGAGCCCGGACACGTGGTTCAAAATCCGGACTGTCCGGGTCAATCCTGGACAGTTGGCAACCCTAATGTCTTATCCTTATTTACAGATAACTGTAAGGTAACTGACAGTGATCACATCACGCTAAATAAATATAGACACATTTCTGAACATGGCATATTTTCTTATATATAAATTTTGTTATATATATACTTGTGCCTCTATGTCAATGGCTCATTGAGTATTGTGCTGTATCTAGATTTAAGATCATTACAGGCTTGGAAGTAACCTAATAACCAGTAGTCTATATGCTAAAGCTATTCATTTCTCATTTGTATAGAAATTGTTACCGTATTTATCGGCGTATAACACGCACAGGCGTATAACACGCACCCTAACTTTAACCACTTAAAGGGGTTGTAAAGGAAAACATTTTTTTTCATAATAAGCATCCTTTACCTGCAGACATTCCTCTTTCCTGGTGCCTTCATGGCAGCATACATATGGTTGGTGGCTCCACCCTCTTCCAACCCACAGGACCAATTATAACTGTTTAACCACTTCCCTACCGCCTTACGTCTTTTTACGGCGGCACTTTAAAGATGCATATGTCGGTAACGGCAGCAGCTGCTGCCACAACTGAGGTATCCATCTTTAGTGTGAGCGGTCCTGTAAAAGATAACGGCGGTCTCCACGGCGGATTCGCTGCGAGATTGCCGTTATCGGCGGCGGGAGAGGGTCGCTTACCGGAGCCGTCGGTAGCGGCGGAGGCGATCGGGTCCACTAGTCTGCTCAGTGGGGATGCGAGTGAGGGAAAAATTTCCCTCGCCGTCCCCATACCTCTGCTGGGCGGAAGTGACGTCAAAACGTCAGTCCCGCCCAGCGTCTTAAAGAAACATTTTTTTTTTCTGTCATTTGAAAAAATGACTTTTTTTTTTTGTTCTTTTTTTTTCTTTTAAGTCTAAATATGAGATCTGAGGTCTTTTTGACCCCAGATCTCATATTCAAGAGGACCTGTCATGCTTTTTTCTATTACAAGGGATGTTTACATTCCTTGTAATAGGAATAAAAGTGATATTTTTTTTTTATTATTTCAGTGTAAAAAATAAAAAAATAAATAAGAAAACAAATTTTTTTTTTTTAAAGTGCCCCGTCCCGACGAGCTCGCGCGCAGAAGCGAACGCATACGTGAGTAGTGCCTGCATATGAAAACGGTGTCCAAACCACACAAGTGAGGTATCGCCGCGATCGTTAGAGCAAGAGCAATAATTCTAGCCCTAGACCTCCTCTGTATCTCAAAAAATGCAACCTGTAGAATTTTTTAAACGTCGCCTATCGAGATTTTTAAGGGTAAAAATTTGTCGCCATGCCACGAGCGGGCGCAATTTGTGAGCGTGACATGTTGGGTATCATTTTACTCGGCGTAATATTATCTCTCACAATAAACAAAAAAATTGGGCCAAATTTATTGCTGTCTTATTTTTTAATTCAAAAAAGTGTTTTTTTTCCAAAAAAAGTGCGCTTGTAGGACCGCTGCGCAAATATGGTGTGACAAAAAGTATTGCAATGATCGCCATTTTATTCTCTAGGGTGTTAGAAAAAAATATATATAATGTTTGGGGGTTTTAGGTAATTTTCTAGCAAAAAAAATGTTTTAGTTTTGTAAACACCAAATCTGAAAAACACCCACGGTAGAGAAGTGGTTAAAAGAGAGCGACAGCCTCCCATCTGACATTCTTTTTTCTGTCCTCAAACCTGCAGGATCGTGGATCACCTGGATACAGCCATTATATGCCACTGTGTTGGCTCAACCAGTTCAGGTTCATGCTCCCCTGTATATGGAGTCCCATTTAACTTAGGCTGCTAAAGGCGCTAGAAAAGTTGGGGAACCCGTTTTTCTTTGGGAGTCTTTTTGGGGGTCTGGAGTTCAGGTATCATTTTCCTCTTATACATTTGGGAAACAGGTACTGCTCCATGAATAAAGGCACACTCTCACCTGCTAAAATTTGCGGTGAGTAATCCGTGGGAGGCTGGCAGCATGCATCAGGTTGTTTTCCCCCTCACCGTTCAGGGCATGGCGGCGCTTCGCGCAAGGCGCTTGAGTCTGATTTATATTTCCACTGTCGCACAGTGATGATGTCATCGGCAGCGGCCATCTTGGTAAACCCAAATCACTGTTTGTGTATATAACAAGGCGGCTCACACATTATGGCAGTTGTCCTGCCCAGGGAAGCACCTCCACGCCGCCTGAGCTCACACAGACTCATGCATTCTCAACATGGAGCCAGCCCAGAGTGAGAAGCGCAGCTTTCACTTCGTCTTTGAGATAGTTATGCAGCATACATATGTATATGTGATGATCTGAGGGATCTTTTTTTGTAGGCATGTTTGTGCCTGCATGTGTGTATGTATGTGTATATATATATATATATATATATATATATATATATATATATATATATATATATATATATATGTGTTTATATGTGTGTAGGTATGTATATGTATGTGTATAGGCATCTGCGTATGACAGTTCTTATGATCGTCAAATGTAGTGCAGGTAGTTAAATAGCGTTATTATAGTTCCTTGAATCTAAGGTTAACCCTTTTTTTCTGGGGTTTTCCTTTTAAATAGCCACCTCCCACAGTGCAGTAACACAAAAAGACTCTCACCATACTACTAGGTAAGTGGCTGCAGCTACCGGGTAAGTTATATATAAAAAAAAAAAAGAGCATTCGGGTGTTCAGTAAATGAAGAACAGAATCTTTTTGTTTCTTTTTTTCAGCCCGCAACGCCATTCATCCCATAGGGAGTCACGGAATAAGGCCTAAAAACTCTTTGAGAGGGGAACACTCTTCATCAAGACATACATCTTACAGCCACATATGGCTAAAAAACCTCCCTCTCCACATTATTTCACCTGTCCCAGGGATAAAGACTGCTGGGTGTGCGGAAGAGAAGCACTTCCAGGCAAACTAGTCTGTAACGAATGTTTTATGGAAGCAGTTGGAGATAAGGACAAGGAGAAACAGGAGTCCATAGCTACTATGAAAAAATTGATTAAAGAATCAATTCAGGAGCTAGCCTCGTCACAGGATTTAACAGCCCTTCATCAAGCGAGGTTGCTACAGAGGCGCCCAAGCAGCATATAAATGCAGGATTCAGTTCAGATGAGGACCGGGATGCCTCAGAAAAACAATGCTCCTCCTTCGATTTTGCTTTAGTCGAACTGTTCATAGCTGCGGTAAAAGACGCGATCCAATGGGAAGAGGCTCCTGAGCCACCCGCCAAATCGAGGAAGTATTTTCCCCATCTGAGGAAAAAATCACCAACCTTCCCGCTTATGGAGGAAATTAAAGAGGTAGTGACAGAGGAATGGCGGAAGCTGGAGAAAAGGCCGGTCGTCTATAACCGCTCTCACAAGCTATATTCCCTAGCTGACTCAGATGCACAGCTCTTTGACTCCTTCGGTAGATGCCTCTATTATAAGGCTAGCAAGAAACACCACACTGCCACTTGAAGATGCAGTTTCCTTCAAAGACGTGTTAGATCGTAAAATCGAGACAGAGCTCAGAAAAGCTTATCAAGCAGCGGCCGGAGCATGTTAACCCGCAGTGGCGTTAACATCAGTATCCAGAGCTACTAAGGCGTGGACTGATAATATCGAACTAGCCCTGAGGCAAGGTATCGAAGTGGAAGAAATTATCAAAGCTCTGGATGAGCTGAGGCTAGCCTCAGACTTTGTGGCAGAGGCCGCTATTGATACCTTGAGATGCTCGGCGCGTGCCATGCTATACTCAGTAACTGCTAGAAGGGCTCTCTGGTTGAAGCCATGGTCGGCGGACTCCTCTTCCAAACGGACGTGGTGCCGCATTCCCTATGACGGTAAAGCCCTCTTTGGTGAACAGCTAGAGACAGCAATTAACCGAGTAACAGGGGGAAAGAGTGGCCTAATTCCCCAAGATAAGAGCAGAAGGGAGAGATTTATAAACCGCCCTTCCTTTCAGCCAAAAAACAAGGACACCCGTTCATATAGACCAGGAAGAGAATATGGCAGAGGCTGGAGAGGTTCTCAGGCTACCTTTCTGAGAATGGGAAAGCAGAAGGCCACACCCACTGCTCCAGAAGGTCAGAAGTCTTTTTGACTGCATGCCCACCCAAGCAGGTCCTGTGGGGGCCCGTCACAGGGCTTTCGCTCAAGTTTGGGTGAATTCTTGCACAGACCATTGGGTCACTTCCCCATTTTTTTATGGCCACTTCTGGAAATTCAAACACAAACCACCCAGTGTTTCGATCCTGCCCACCAGAATTCCGAGTTCCAACGAGAAACTAGAAATTCCTTTCCAATATATACAGACATTAATACTTGAGCAAGCAGTAACATCAGTCCCGGACTCAGAAAATTTTTCGGGGTTTTACTCCCCAATCTTTTTGGTCCCCAAAAAGACAGGAGGCTGGAGGCCGATCCTAGATTTAAAGCGACTAAACAAGTTTATCAGTATAGAACGCTTCAAGATGGAATCTCTCCACACAGTAATCTTAGCAGTACAACCAGAGGATTGGATGGTCTCTATAGACCTCAAGGACGCATATCTTCATATTCCAATCCATCAAGATTTTCAGCCCTTCCTACGATTCAAGGTCGGGGACCTTCATCTGCAGTTTTGCTGCCTACCTTTCGGCATATCGTCAGCCCCCAGAACTTTTACAAAGGTGTTGGTGGCAGTTCTGGCTCCTCTTCGGGAGAAGGGGATACGTATCCTCCATTACTTAGACGACATATTAATCCTGTCTTAGCACAAAGAAACGCTCAAGTCTCATTTACATGAAGTGCTCGATACCTTGATGAGATATGGCTGGCTAATAAACTTCCCCAAGAGTCAGCTTCTACCGACACAGAAAATGGTGTATCTTGGGGCATTATTTGATACCCCGAGGAGGGCGGTGTCTATCCCTCAAAGGGAAAATTCCATTGCTCATAGCCAAGGTAGGGAAGGCCATGGCAAGCAAGTCTATGTCGGCAGCGGAATGTCTGAGTCTTCTGGGGACGTTCTCCTCTTGCATCCTGATGGTGAAGTGGGCCCGATGGCATCTCCGTGTCTTCCAACGGGGGTTTCTCTCCCAGTGGAGGAGGCAATCCTTATCTCAGAGGATCATGATTTCATCTACAATGAAATCCAGTCTGTGGTGGTGGACAAGAGCCCAAAATCTTTTGAACCATTGTCATCTTGGCCCCATCTCCTGGATCACTCTTACAACAGACGAAAGCCGTCTGGGTTGGGGCGCCCACTTCGAAGATCAGTGGGTCCAGGGGAGATGGCGGTTTAATACAGAGAACATAGTATCCAATATTCTAGAAGTGAGGGCAGCCTGGATGGCGATATCTCATCTGGCATCTTCCCTGAAAGGCAAATCTATCCTATTACAAATGGACAACATGGCAGTGGTAGCCTACATCCAGAATCAAGGAGGAACACACAGCAGGTCGCTGTCCAGTGAGGTAGCCCCGATATTACTCTGGGCCGAGAAAAACCTTACCAACCTCAGAGCTTCCTATATTCCAGCTCCGCAGAATCAGCTGGCGGATCGACTATCGAGGGACTTCGTCAGCAACAACGAGTGGTCCTTAGACCAAGAGGTCTTCCATTGGATCTGTAACCATTTGGGGAACACTCAAATAGACCTTTTTGCGACCCCCCTCAATGCCAAGGTTCCCCATTTCTTTACGAGACTCCCATCTCGCAAGTCGACAGGGGTGGATGCCCTCGTCCAGCCATGGACATTCCATTTGGGCTACGCATTTCCACCAGCTCCTCTGATTTTGAGGTTTCTCCAGCGCCTAACGGAAGAACAAGTAGTCATTCTAGCGATTATTCCTTACTGGCCGAAAAGACCATGGTTCACTCTACTAACCAAGCTTTCTCTCTGCGTACCCTTGACACTCCCAGCCACGCACAACCTGCTATCGCAGGGGGACATCTTCTATCCACATCCAGAAATTCTGGATTTGAGGGCCTGGAGGTTGAGCGGGAGAGGCTGGAAGAATTAGGATGCTCAAAGGACGTAATCCAAACATTACTTCAAGCCAGGAAGGCCTCTACCAATAGCACCTATTACAGAATCTGGCGAAAGTTCTCAGAGTTCTCAGAAGCTAACATGTTTAACCCATTGAAACCAAAAGTTCAAGAAGTCCTTTTGTTTCTCCAGAAAGGTCTAGATTTAGGTCTGGGACTTAACTCTCTAAAAGTCCAGGTCTCAGCCTTGTCAGCCTTAACGGACACCAGATGGGCCTTAAATCCCCTAGTAGAACGTTTTCTGAAAGCCGTCCTGAGACTGAAACCACCAAGGAAGTCTCTATATCCAAAATGGGATCTGCCTTTGGTACTCAGCGCACTCGCGGCTCATCCGTTTGCGCCTACGGAGGACTGTTCCCTGGAAGATATTACCCTCAAAACAGCATTTCTAATCGCGGTCACTTCTGGTCGGAGAGTCTCTGAAATCCAAGCCTTAGGAGCAGAAAAGCCTTAAATTACTTTCTTTCCAGACAGAGTGGTCCTCCAACCAATCCACCAGTTTGTTCCTAAAGTCCCTTCCATATACCACCTTAACCAGAAATGGGTTCTCCCAGCTTTCGAAGAAGATTCATCTTCCTCAAAACTGCATGAACTGGATGTAGCAAGGTCTCTCAGGCACTATATTAAACTGACACAACCCTTCCGGAAAGACCAACGTCTCTTTGTAATCCCTAAGGGGGCAAGGAAAGGATTAGCCGCATCAAAGACAACTTAAGCAAGTTGGATTGTACAACTCATTCATAAAACGTATCGGGCTAGTGGTCTGCCAGTCCCCAAATCACTAAATGCTCACTCTACTCGAGGAGTGGCATCTTCCTGGGCGGCTTTAGCACGAGTCTCTCCAGAAACTATCTGTCGAGCAGCGAGTTGGTCGTCCTTCACCACATTCATGACCCACTACAGTCTAGACCCGACTGTGCTTACTTCCCGCGACTTTGGAAAAAAAACTTTACAGCTGTCCACTCTGTAATTAAAAAAATTAAACTAGTTTTGCAGCACCCTCCCTGTAAGCGAGTTATTTACCATATGTATGCTGCCATGAAGGCACCAGGAAAACGGAAAATTGAATACCTACCTTTCTGTAATTTTCCTTTCCTGGTGCCTTTTCATGGCAGCATACGCCCTCCCTTTCTTAAAATCCTTAATTGTTTGAGTCTAGTTACAAGAATGTCAGATGGGAGGCTGTCACTCTCTTTTAAAGAGTTAGAATTGGTCCTGTGGGTTGGATAAGGGCGGAGCCACCAACCATATGTATGCTGCCATGAATAGGCACCAGGAAAGGAAAATTACAGAAAGGCAGGTATTCAATTTTCCGTTTTTGTACTCCCTCATTGTTCGTTTTTGCTCAGAAGTTGCTCTATTTCTTCTCTGTTCTGTTCATTTCCTGCTTGTCTGATTTTACTGACCACTGTAATGGGAGACTTTACTGCGGTGGTCAGTAACGTGCTCGCCCCCTCCTGGGAACTACATCTGTGCGGCAGGACGCTCTCTACGTATTAGAGACTTCAAGGAGGTGTGAATTACTGGGTGTGCTGCAATTCATACTGGGAAATGTAGTTTTAACATGAACAAGTGATGGAAACCAGGAAGTGAATGAGAGAACAGAAACTAGAATGCCGGAGGTGATATAGATGAAGGAATTTAATAGGTATTTACTCATTTGTTAACAGAATCATTACACTATTCTGTCTGTCTACCGTGCAGACATTAATTTTAGGCAAAACATTTTTTTCCGTTACAACTCCTTTAAGACCCGGACCTTTAGTCAGCTAAAGGACCCGGCCAGGTTTTGCGATTCGGCACTGCGTCGCTTTAACAGACAATTGCGCGGTCATGCGACGTGCCTCCCAAACAAAATTGGCGTCCTTTTTTTCCCATAAATAGAGCGTTCTTTTGGTGGTATTTGATCACCTCTGCGGTTTTTATTTTTTGCGCTATAAAAAAAAATAGAGCGACAATTTAAAAAAAAATTCAATATTTTTTACTTTTTGCTATAATAAATATCCCCCAAAAATATATATATAAAAAAATACTTTTTTTCCTGATTTGAGGCCGATACGTATTCTTCTACATATTTTTGGTAAAAAAAATTGCAATAAGCGTTTATCGGTTGGTTTGCGCAAAATTTATAGCGTTTACAAAATAGAGGATAGTTTTATTGCATTTTTAATTTTTTTTTTTACTAGTAATGGCGGCGATCATCGATTTTTTTCATGACTGCGACATTATGGCGGACACTTCGAACAATTTTGACACATTTATGGGACAATTGTCATTTTCACAGCAAAAAATGCATTTAAAATGCATTGTTTAACTCCTAGCTCGGTGGTGCTCTGGATGGAGGGGGGGGAATGGTTCAGTGTCAGTTCGTGCAGCCAGGAGACGGGTGGTGGAGGCAGAGATGTACTCTACGGTGCGGTCAAGTCACTAGGCGTAGAGATGGGATCTCGCTGTTGGACTGTGGGGAATCAACTGCATAAATGGACTGTATCCCCCTCTGGATGTCATTGTGATCTATGTACTGTGCACGTTCTCCTATGTTAATGACTTGGGGGGGGGGGTGGAGGTCTGTTTGGTTGGGGGATATCTCCCGTGTTGACTACTGGGATTGAGGGACTCGAGGTAGGGGGTTGCTGTTGGTATTTGGGCTCGAAGCGGTAACCACACTGTTGATTGATAGGCGTCTAGATAAAGTTCTAAATATATCCACGTGTGCTTTCCCTTCCCATGTTATTTTTCCTTAGGAATGTCTGGTCATGTTATATGAGGGGGGCTGGGCTGGACTGGAGTAGCTCTCCTCGGTCCTTTCTAACCTCCTCCCCAATAGGCTGAAGCACCACCCCTGGTGTGAATCGGGGCATGCTTTCTTTTGCGCAAGCGCATATTGCTTGCACCTCTTAGTAGGATAGACGCTACGTGCTGTCCACTGTTTAGGGATTTGTTTGTCTAGTAGCTCTACAAGTGCTACATCTGTGTTTTTTTGTGATACTTCCCTCCCCGTTGTGTTTTTTTTTTTGTGTGTGTTCTATCCTTTTTTTCTCTCCCCTTTTTTTTTTCTCTTTCTTTTTTCCTTTCTTCCTCCTCTTTCTCCCTCCCCCATCTCCCTTCCCTGCCCCCCTATCTCCCCACCATCATTAGTTGATTAGTCCCCCCCTCTACTCCTCCCTCTTGCCCACGCGCGCACCCTCCTGCACCTGACTGTGCTCTCTACCCCCCCTACCTTCCCTAACTACTCCCTTCCTTGCTAGCTCCCTTCGGGTGACAGTCTTCACGTTTTCTCGCTGAATGCAAAGGGACTCAATGTGCCCGAAAAGCGCCGGATGCTCCTCAATGATCTTAAGAGGGTGAAAAAGCAGATGTAGCATTCTTGCAAGAGACGCACTTCAGGACTGGGGGGCCTCCGTGCTTGAATAGTCATTTTTTCCCCTTTGTGTACCACGCAACTAACGAGACAGAAAAATCTAAAGGGGTGTCCATTCTTATATCTGGAGAGGTACCCTGGACGTGTGGCGGCACCCTGGCGGACGCCGGGGGTCGCTATATGTTCATCAAGGGGACCATAGGGGACAAAAGGTGACATTGGCCACTTTGTATGTGCCCAATGACCTACAAGACACCTTTATACACGATACCCTGGACCTCCTAACGGAATTTCAGGAGGGACAATTGATTGTGGGAGGCAACTTCAACATTCCTCTGTCCCCATCAGTAGACACTTCATCGGGACACTCCTCCGTACGCCCGAGGACGCACAAACGCATCTCCAGGGACCTACACAATGCCCAACTGGTTGACGTATGGAGGTTGCACCACTCCGGGGTGAGGGACTACACCTTTTACTCGTCTCCGCATAAGGTATACTCGCGGATTGATTACTTTTTTGTCCCTCACGGCCAGTTGGAGGCAGTACACGCACCAACGATTGGGAACGTCACGTGGTCGGACCACGCACCTATCACCATACGCTACGACCTTACAGAGACCTCGAGGTCCAGAACACGGTTTTGGCACCTGAACGAAAGTCTGCTTCAGACGCCGGAAGTCTTAGCAGAGGTCACAAATGAGATGCAACATTACTTCAGAACCAATGACACTGATAACTGCGACCCAGGTACTTTGTGGGAAGCACATAAATCGGTGATCAGAGGTATTCTGATCAAATGCGGCGCGCGTATCAAACGGGAGCGAGAGCAGCAACTGATGGGTCTCTTGGACAAAATCCGAGTGGTGGAATCCACCCACAAGCGGACACCTACGCCCTCTCTGGAGGCAGAATTGCTCGTGCTCAGGAGGCAGACGGTAGACTTACTTCAATACAGGGCTAAGGCGGCACTACAATTCTGCCGGAAACTTACATATGAATTTGGTAACAAGTTTGGAAAGCTACTCACCAGAGCAGTTCAGAACCGCAGACTTAAAGCGTTCATACCTCACATAACTGCACCTTCGGGACAAAGGAGGACTCTACCCACCCATATAGCACAGGAGTTTGGGACCTACTACTCCTCTTTGTACAATTTCCCGACTGGGACCCCCAGCGAAATGACAATCGATGCCTATATCGAGACCTCGGGACTACCCCAACTCCCAACGACGTTGAGAGCGGACTTAGATGACCCTATTACTGTAGAGGAACTGCAGCGAGCGGTGGGTGGCATGAAACCCGCCGGGACCAGACGGATTCACTTTACAGTACTACCAGACTTTCCTCCCGTGTCTGGGTCCCCATATGGTGAAGATGTTTAATGGCCTCGGGGAGGGAGGAGCCTTTCCTAGGGATACTCTGCGGGCACATATAACCCTGATCCATAAAGATGGTAAGGACCCGACGGCGGGCGGAAGTTACAGGCCTATTTCTCTGTTGAACACAGACCTCAAGCTATTTACCAAAATTCTAGCTAATAGGCTGACTCAATCCATGCCGGATGTTGTACACTGGGACCAGGTGGGCTTCATCCCCTCCCGGGAGGCGAGGGACAACACCACGAAGGTGATTAACCTGATTCACGTGGCAACCAAGACCAAAGTGCCCTGTGTCTTCCTCAGCACAGATGCCGAGAAGGCATTTGACTGGGTCAACTGGTCATTTATGTTCGCCATTCTCAGACGTATAGGCGTAGGACCCAAGATGCTTCACTGGATCTCTAGCATTTACTCCATACCTACGGCCCAGGTCAAGGCCAATGGAATTCTTTCAGAATCCTTCCCCATTACAAACGGGACCAGGCAGGGGTGTCCGCTCTCACCCCTGCTCTTTGCCTTGGCTTTGGAGCCATTCCTGTGTACGATACGCGCACAGCCAGACATTACAGGGATCACTGTGAGGGACGAGCAGTACAAAATATCGGCGTACGCGGATGATCTCCTCTTCTCCTTGACCAATCCGGTGATATCCCTGCCGAACTTGCTTCGGGAGTTTGATAGATATGGGAATCTGTCCAACCTGAAAATACATTTTGACAAATCGGCAGCGATGGGGGTCAATGTTCCTCCCGCTAGGTTGAGATCGTTAAGGGCCCAGTTTAAATTTAAATGGTATGACTGCTCCATCGGGTACCTGGGAACTCGGATTCCAGGAGACTTGAGGCGCACTTTCGATCTTAATTTTCCGCCGTGGTTGGCCAGGGTTCGGGAGTTGTTGAAAGACTGGACCAAGGAATTGCACTCCTGGTTCAAATTCCTGTACTTATTTCAGGCATTGCCGATCAAGATTGCCTCCTCATTCTTTATTTTTTGTTTACAAACGGTTTATTGAAATATAAGTCTCAATACAAAAATAACTGTGCATTGGCAAGGGATACATACATGACAAAGGGTGCAGAGAATATCAGTATGATGTATAAGTAGCAGTAATATAAGAGGGATGAATACAAACATCGGGATGTAAGAATGAATCATTCATAAAACTTTATAGAGGCATAATGACCTTATGGGTTTGTTCATTAATAAAAACATAATGACAGTATCACATAGTAGATCATTGACCTAACAGAGAAATATCCCAAGGTTTCCATTTTTTATTATATGTGTCCATAGTGTCGAATAATGTGTGATGGATATGTTCTGATAGCTTGATGGTAAGCATGCGATTCATAATTTGGGACCATGGCACTGTGGGGGATCGCCAGTTGAGAGCTATAGCCCAGTGTATTGAGCTGAACAATGTGTGTATAAGTCTGGTATGTGCTATAGGGATATCAGGAATAGGATAGAAAAGGAGGCACATTTTAGATGTGAGTTCAATTCTTCTGCCTATAATTTGTTCTATTTTGTTTTTGGCTTGTTGCCACGTAGTTTTAAGGTGTGTACATTCCCAGAATGTGTGTATAAGAGAACCCTGAGCTGGGCATCCTCTGAAGCATAGGGGTGAGATTGTTGGATAGAATGAGTTGAGTCTGTCCGGGGTGAGGTACCACCTATGTTGAAGTTTGATGGCGGATTCCCTGATGGAGGCTGTCTTGGTGCTTTTTTGTAAATTATTGATCATAGTATCCCATTGATCTATAGAGAAGGTTTCCTTCAAGTCTGATTCCCACTGGGACATTTGACGTGTTTTATCTGGTAAGTTGTGTTCATTTAGGTTTTTATAAATTCTGGATATTAAGCCCCTATCCTATCGCCTCCTCATTCTTTAAACAGGTGAACTCCATCTTCATCGATTTTATATGGGCTGGCTCCAAACCCCGTCTACGTAGGAGTCTCCTAACGCTGCCAAAACATCTTGGAGGGCTGGCCCTCCCACATGTGTGGAATTACTACAGGGCAGTTCATATGGGCAGAATTATAGATTGGAACCGGCATGGTAAATCCAAGCTCTGGGTCCATTTGGAACAGGCACAGGCAGAGGTCCCGTTGGGGTGGCACCCTGGTGCGCTGACCGATTACCCTTCAGACATGTCTTCTCACCCGGTCATTGACACTACCCTGGGGGTGGGGGTGGCAACCTTGCTCTCATCCCACCTCTCTTCAGGCGACTCACCGCCCAAAACAAGCAGGAGAGGCATTCTCAGGCGTGGAGGCTCTGGAATATGTATATTTTCACAGATGGAGGGTCGGAAATGCTTGCTTCCTAATTTGATCAGGAGACATGGCCCCGTTGTCTGCGATGGCTGGGGGCCTACTCCTAACCCCGGGTCGCCCCTTCTCTCCCTCCTCCCGGCCTCTCCCTCCCCCCTTGCTATTCATTTTTCTTCTTTCTATTCTTATCTTACCCTACCCCCCTCCCCCTCAGCCTCTGTTTACTCTATCTCCACTGCTCCCCTGCTAGCGCTCTCTTTTTCTTTCTAGCAAATGACAGGTGAGACCTGAACTGGGCAATTGAATTTTAGATAGTCACAAGATAGTAGCGCAAACTGCCCAATGGTTTTTATAGCACAGGCCAGCATAGGGGGAGAAGGTTACTTGTGTAGCCTTGTGATATAGGGCCGATACTGTCTCATGTTATGCTTTGTACACTTGCGAATACCTGGTCCGTTCCCGGATAAGAATGCACGTGTTTCTTCCATTGCCCCTTCTGGTGGACAGTACTGTATTGTAATTTTTTGTATGCATGTATGTATGTTACATAGTTAGTTAGCCAGGTTGAAAAAAGACACAAGTCCATCCAGTTCAACCATAAAAAAATAAAAATAAAAAAACAGAATAAAACACGGTACAATCCCATACACCCAACTCCATACCCGCAGTTGATCCAGAGGAAGGCAAAAAACCCCAGCTGAGCGATGATCCAATTTGCTACAGGAGGGGAAAAATTCCCTCCTGATCCCCCGAGAGGCAATCGGATTTACCCTGGATCAACTATACCTACACATCTTAGTACTAAGTTATATTACGTACATTTAGGAACGAATCCAGGACCTTCTTAAAGCAATCTACTAAGCTGGCCAGAACCACCTCTGGAGGGAGTCTGTTCCACATTTTCACAGTTCTTACTGTGAAGAAACCTTTCCGTATTGGGAGATGAAATCTCTTTTCCTCCAGACGTAAAGAGTGCCCCCTTGTCCTCAGTGTTGACCTCAAAGTGAATAACTCAACACCAAGTTCACTATATGGACCTCTTATATATTTGTACATGTTGATCATATCCCCCCTTATTCTCCTCTTCTCAAGAGGGAATAAATTCAGTTCTTCTAATCTTTCCTCATAGCTGAGCTCATCCATGCCTCTTATCAGTTTGGTTGCCCTTCTCTGCACTTTCTCCAGTTCTCCAATATCCTTTTTAAGAAGTGGTGCCCAAAACTGGACTGCATATTCCAGATGGGGTCTTACTAATTATTTATACAGGGGCAAAATGATATCTCTATCTCTGGAGTCCATACCTCTCTTAATACAAGAAAGGCCTTTGCTCGCTTTGGAAACCGCAGCTTGGCATTGCATGTTATTATTGAGCTTATGATCAACTAAAACCCCCAGATCCTTCTCCACTACAGATCCCCCCAGTTGTACTCCCCCTAGCATGTATGATGCATGCATATTCTTAGCCCCTAAGTGCATAACTTTACATTTATCAACATTAAAACTCATCTGCCACTTAGTCGCCCACTTAGACAGAGCATTGAGGTCGGCTTGTAAATTGGAGACATCCTGCAAGGATGTTATTCCACTGCATAGCTTGGTGTCATCTGCAAAGACAGAAATGTTACTTTTGATCTCAGACCCAATATCATTTATAAATATATTGAAAAGTAAGGGACCCAACACCGAACCTTGGGGTACACCGCTGATAAAATTGGACCATTCAGAGTAAGAATCATTAACCACAACTCTCTGAATTCTGTCTTTCAGCCAGTTTTCTATCCATTTTACAAACCGATATATCCAATCCTGTAGACCTTACCTTACACACGAGCCGTGTATGGGGAACTGTATCAAACGCTTTTGCAAAATCCAAGTATACCACATCCACTGCTACGCCTCTGTCCAGGGTTTTACTTACCTCTTCATAAAAGGAAATCAGGTTTGTCTGACAACTTCTGTCTTTCATGAATCCATGCTGTCTGCTGCTTAAATAGTTTGTTTCCAGCAAGAACTCATCCATGTGGTCTTTTATTAAACGTTCCAGTATCTTCCCAACTATAGAAGTTAAACTAACAGGTCTACAGTTACTTGGTAAAGACTTTGTTCCCTTTTTAAATATAGGCACCACAAATCCAGTGGTACTATTCCCATCATTAATGAGTCCCTAAATATTAGATACAGTGGCTTTGAAATTTCAGAGCTCAATTCTTTTAGGATCCGTGGGTGGATGCCATCTGGTGCAGGTGCTTTATCCACCTTTATTCTGTCTAAATATTTCTGGACCATATCACTTTTGAGCCATTGTGGATTTGGGGCTGTGTCACTCCCACCCCCATTATGGACATAAGCTCCCCCATGCTCCATTGTATACACAGAGCTGAAGAAAGCATTTAATAAATTTGCCTTCTCTTTGTCCTCAGTCACCCACTCTAGATTATTTTGTAAAGGGCCTACATGCTCAGACTTGACCTTTTTACTATTAATATATTTAAAGAATTTTTTGGGGTTTGTCCTACTATCTTTTGCAATCTGTCGTTCATTTTGAATTTTTGCATCCTTGATTTCCTTTTTACATATTCTATTATATTCTTTGTAACATTTAAACGACACTAGTGTTCCTTCATTTTTATATTTTCTTATTGTTTATAGCTTTTTTAACTTTGACCGTGAGCCACATAGGTTTTATCTTTAGCCTTTTAAACTTATTACCCATGGGAATATACTTTGCAGTGAGGTCCCAAAGGGTCTTTTTGAAGAATTCCCATTTCTGTTCTCTGTTCATCGGTGCCAATATTCCCTCCCAGTCCAAATCCTGGAGAGCAGTCCTCATCCTTTGAAAATTTGCTGTCTTGAAATTAAGTGTTTTTATCTTTCCTGTATGTATTTCTTGCTTATAGTTAACATTAAATGAAATCATGTTATGATCGCTGCTACCCAGGTGTTCCTTTATCTGAACATTAGTAATAAGCTCTGCGTGGTTTGAGATTACCAGGTCCAACAGAGCATCATTCCTAGTTGGGGCCTCAATAAACTGAACCATAAAATTGTCCTGCAATAGGTTTTTAAATTTTTGTCCTTTAACTGTCCCAGAAATTCCATTATTCCATAGTCAATTTCTGGGTAGTTAAAATCCCCCATTATTATCACTGTCCCAGCCCTTGCAGCCCTTTCCATCTGTGCAAGGAGCCGAGTCTCCACCTCCTCATTAACATTGGGTGGTCTATAACGCCAATGATTAACTTTGAACTACGCACATCTGTATGCAGTTCCACCCATAATGCTTCAACTTCATCACACTCTCCATCAACCAGGTCCTCTTTCACGCTTGCTTTGAGGTCACTTCTCACATAGAGACAGACCCCTCCACCTTTCCTTTTTACCATGTCTTTCCGAAAGAGAGCATAGCCAGGAATATTAATAGCCCAGTCATGTGAGGATTGAAGCCAAGTTTCAGCAATACTGATTACATCATAGCTCTCCTCATGCACCAGAGCTTCCAACTCACCTGTTTTGCTTGGCAAGCTTCTGGCATTGGTGAACAAACACTTTAATGTATTGTTACATTTTTCGCTGGTGTTTTTCATATATTTCATATAATTTTTAGTAGTGCATATGGCACTATAATTTCTAATGGCTGTTTGCAACATGGGAACTTTGTCACCTGCCATAACCCCACCTCCATCTATCCCCATTCCACTCTCCATTAATGTCTGACCCCTTAATGACCTGTGTGCCCGATTTAATTCTTGTTCACCCTCCCCCTCAAGTCTAGTTTAAATACTACTCCAGCATTCCCCTAAACCTCTCCCCCAGCACAGCCAGCCCTCCTTCCATTCAAGTGCAAACCATCTTTAGCATATAGGTTGCACCCCAATGAAAAGTCAGCCCAGTGCTCTAGAAACCCAAATCCCTCCTTCCTACACCAGGTCTTTAGCCATGCATTCAGCTCTCTAATCTCCACTGCCTTTCCTGTGTTGCACATGGCACAGGCAATATTTCAGAGAATATCACCTTGGAGGTCCTTTCCTTCATCTTGCAGCCTAGTTCTTTAAATTGATTCTTAAGGAGCCTCCACCTTCCATGTATACTGTCATTGGTTCCAACGTGGACCATGCCCAGCCCCTCCCAGTAATTTATCCACCCGGTCCACCACATGCCGAACCCTGGCACCAGGGAGACAACAAACCATTCGGTTGAGGCGATCCTGGCGACAAATTATTCTATCAGTCCTTCTGATTATAGAATCCTCTATTACCACCAACTGTCTAGGCCTACCTGCACTCCCCTCACCACTTCTACTACTGGGTTGCTCTCCCGGCTGTTAGGGGTAGCAGTAACATCTAGGGCTGCCACCTCTGTGTTTTCCACCTCCACATTCTCACCCAACTTGGCAAATTTGTTTTGATGCACAAATACAGGATTGGCCTTCCTTTTCTGCAAGCCCCTTCCACTCCCTCTAACTACATTAACCCATCTTCCTATCTGATAATCCTGACTTGCCGCCCCTCCACCCTCCACATCAACCCTACTGACCACCTGCTCAGCGAGCAGAGGACCCCTTTCAAGGTTGTCCTTTCTGCCCAGTGTTGCAACTTGCTCCTCCAGATCTCTAATGCGAGCTTCCAGAAGGGCAACCTGCTCACATCTGTCACAGCGGTATCCATCCTGGAGCTGTTGCACCAATTTTGCATACATGTGGCACACTGTGCCCTGAGCAAAACCTTCAACCCTGCTAGCACACATTTCCCAGTTACAATATAATTACTAGACATGTGCAGACTGGAATATTTTGTTTCGTTTTTTTGTTTTCGTTTTGAAAATAACTTTATTTAGTTACTCCCGAAAATAATTTTGATTTATGTCGTTTTCGTCGGGAAAGTTTTCATCCGAAAACGACGATTTTCGATGCTTTGTCGAATTTTCGTCGTTCAATTTGACAAAGCATCGAAAATTTCTACCTATTCACTGTATTCAGAACGACGATTTTCGATGCTTTGTCGAATTGAACGACAAAAATTCGACAAAGCATTGAAAATCGTCGGATCTGAACGAAAACGAAAATAAAGCATTTTTTATGTCGGATCTTTCGGTTTTCGTTTCTTGCGCTTTCGTTTTCGTTTGTTAAAACGATAATGAAAAAAACAGATTTTCGGACGAAAATGCATTCTAACGAAAACGAATGCATATGTCTAATAATTACTTGTAGGAAGTTTAAGATGTTACTTACAGTTTAGAAGACTCCTGTCTTAACTCCTGTTTTCAACTCCTGTTTTTTTTAACTCATCCACTTGTGTTCAAAAGAATCCACTTCTGATCAGAGAATCCACATGTAAGCCACCATCAGCAGGGAGCCAGCTCCTATGGGAGTTTGTACAGAGACTATATACTCACCTGTTCACTTGTTCACAATTAAACACTCCCCTTAATTAGCAGAGAAAAAAAACCTGTTCACAATTAAACACTCCCCTTAATTAGCAGAGAGGAAAAAAAAGTGTCAGAGAAAAAGAAGTGTCAGAGAAAAGAGAGAAAGAAATTACACTTGCAAGCAGAAACAGTTATGTATGTCTTGTATGTTTTGTAAGAAAATAAATACAAATTTATATTTGAAAAAAAAAATGCATTGTTTATTGTGGAAATGACATTTGCAGTTTGGGAGTTAACCACAAGGGGGCGCTGAAGGGGTTATGTGTTCCCTAATGTGTGTTTACAACTGTAGGGGGGTCTGGCTGTAGGTGTGACATCATCGATTGTGTCTCCCTATAAAAGGAATCACGCGATCGATGACGCTGCCACAGTGAAGAATGGGGAAGCAGTGTTTACACACGGCTCTCCCCGTTTTTTAGCGCCGGGGACCGATCGCCGCACTCCAGTGGCGATCGGGTCCGCGAATCCCGCTGTCCCGGCCCCGGAGCTTCGGACCGAGTAGCGGGAGTGCGCCGCGACCCACGGCTGGATACTAGCACAGCACGTACCTGTACGTGTATGTGCCCAGCCGCGCCATTTTGCCGACATATATGTGCAGGAGGCGGTCCTTAAGTGGTTAAAAGGGAAGTTTTAGGAAAAAATTCCACAGCCCCCTGCGTATAACACGCAGGCACAGTTTACCCTCTATTTTCAGGGTAAAAAAGTGAGTGTTATACGCCAATAAATACAGTAAATGAATTCCAGCGCAAATCATATGATTTCAGTTCATCTTTTATAAGGTCAGTTAAGGGCAAAGTGTACCTTTAGCAGCTGAGTAATTACAGGTTTCTGAAAGTGCTGCCAGATGAATTGCCTGCAAACAAAGGCTAGCGAATTATGTTAAACTAGTATGACAAGTTTTTTTTTACCTGCCTAACACGTGTACACAGCTGTAATTATTGAGGTCTTGTTAGAAAGGCCATACATTAATCTTTTTTTTTTCATTCAACCAGCAGGTTAAATAAAATAAAAAATTAAAACAAGACCTGAATCCCATCAGGTGAAACCCTCCCTGCCATCAGAATAATACAATGATCAGTGCAGCCAGGAGCACTGATTCAGAAATTCTGTACAACCAGCCTGCCCATACACAGATCGAAATTCGGCCAGTCTCTGCTGAACAAGCCAAATTTCGATCCATGTATTGTCACTTTTAGTAAAGAATACATGTACAGTGCAACTAACAGGCACATTTAAAAATACATTTATGGCATTTTACATGATCCCCTGGTAATTTGGTTGAACTTGAAGACCATCATGTTACACTCTCTTTCTTTCAAGGCCATTTTTCAGCTTTCAGCACTGTGATACTTTGACTGACAATTTCCCAGTCATGTCAAACTGTACCCAAATTACTTTCATATAATTTTTAAAACAGATAAAGCTTTTTTTGGTGGTATTTCCAACTGGGCTTTTAAAAAAAGGAAACCAAATAAGTGCATATAGTTTAGACCAGTTGTTGTCAATTTATGAGCTAAAAGGAGCCTCAAATGGGGTCCCTGACATTACCAAAAAGCCACACATAATGTTTAATAAATGTAATGCTTGAGAGTGCTGTCAAAACTGCAGACCTGATAGAGCACATGTGACAAACACAAGGTCCACAGGCCTAATCTGGCCCGACCAGTTAATTTCATGTGGCCCTCGTCACCAGGGCTGTGGCGGGAGATGTGTGCAGAGATGGGGGATGGGGGAGAGTGGTGCAGAGCCAAAGAGGGGTGGAAGTGAGATATTCACAGGTTGTGAAAGAGAGCTGGACCCTGCACACTGTATACAGTGAACCCTTTGACCTCTGCACTCCGTATGTAGCACACCCCTGAACTCTATACGAATCACACTCCTGAACTCTGCACTCTGTATGTAGCACATCCCTGAACTCTGCGCATAGGACACCCCTGACACTGGACTCTGTACATAGCCCACCACTGAACTCTGAGCATAGGGCAGCCCTGAACCCTGTACTTGGTATGTAGCACAACCTGAACTCAATACAAATTGCACTCCTGAGCTCTGCACTCTGTATGTAGCACATCCCTGAACTCTGCCCATAGGACACCCCTGACACTGCACTCTGTACATAGCACACCACTGAATTCTGAGCATAGGGCAGCCCTGAACCCTGCACTTGGTATATAGCATACCCTTGAACTTTCCACTCTGTACCTAGTACATTCCAGGTATTATAGTGCACTTTTAAGATCCTCCCACTGTTAGTGCAATTTGACCACACCCACCAATTGGTGCAGTTCAGCCGAGAGGTGTGGTTAAGTTTTAGCACCTATTCTCTGAGAAAAAAAAGCCCTGAATACATTTACTTATTCTTACAGATACAACTAGCCCTTTGAGGGCAATCATAATACTGATGTGACCCAGGTTTAAATTAAGTTTGAAACCCTTGTGATCAGGGCCGTCTTTAATGTTGATTGGGCCCTGGACAAATATTTTCTTGCCCCCCCCCCCAACCGCTCTTAGACATATATCAATATATAGTAATTTATAAAGTAATGTATAGTAATAATATAGTAAGACTCAAAATCTGTTTACTGCAGCAGATCAGGCAGCAATTGCAATTGGTTGCCAGAGGATACAACATATTATTACTGATCACTGACTGGTTGTTAGAGGTTACATCACATAATTTTTGCTTGAGATGACCATTCATTGCTAAAGGTTACTGCACATCATTATTGCTCACCGAAGGACATACTACAGGAGATGACCAGAGACTGCGAATCTAATACAGGAGATGACCAGAGACTGCAAATCTAATACAGGAGATGACCAGCGACTGCAAATCTAGTACAGGAGATTACCAGAGACTGCGCATCTAGTACAGCAGATAACCAGAAACTGTGGCTATAATACAGGAGATGACCAGGGTGACTACGGATCTAATACAGGAGATGACCAGAGACTTTGGATCTAATACAGGAGATGACCTGAGACTGTAGATCTAATACAGGAGATAACCAGAGACTGTGGCTATAATACAGGAGATGACCAGGGTGACTACAAATTGAATACAGGAGATGACCAGAGACTTTGGATAAAATACAGGAGATGACCAGAGACTGCGGATCTAATATGGGAGATGACCAGAGACTGCGGATCTAATATAAGAGATGACCAGAGACTGCCGATCTAATACAGGAGATGACCAGAGCCAGAGGCTGCAGATCTAATACAAGAGATGGCCAGAGACTGAGGTTATATTTAAAGAGATGACCAGAGACTTCTGATCTAATACAGAGACTGTAGATATAATACAGGAGATGACCAGAGACTGAGGATATAATACAGGAGATGACAAAAGACTGCCGCTATAATACAGGAGATGACCAGAGACCAGAGTTCAGGAGTTCAGGAGGTGATCAACTAAGTAATAATTTAACATTTTTACATATCAGCAGTGTACAGCTATACTGTTCATAAACAACAGGGCAGGGCTAGGATAACAGTCAACAAGCAGTCTATGGGGAGAAGGACCTACCTAACCAGCCAGGCTCACCACCCGCTCTCATTGATTCAGGGACGGGACCCTCAGAGGCTTAGGTGCAGGATCTTCAGGGGTCCAGGTGCAGGGTCTTCAGGGGTCTAGTGCGGGGCCTTCAGGGGTCCAGGTAGGGGGACCTTCAGGGGTCCAGAGGCAGGGCTCGAAAAGGTCTGGGGGTGGGACTAGCAAAGGTCTGGGGGTGGGACTGGCAAAGGTCTAGGGGTGGGACTCGAAGAGGTCCGGAGGCGGGACTCAAAGAGGTCCAGAGGCGGGACTCTCATCGCTCCAACTCCGATCTCAGCTCCAAGCATACAGGCTGCATGGGGCATTGTATTTGTGGGCTCAGTGGGTTATCATGGGACGGTTGGGACCCCAATTTGCGGGCAGTGCAGGCACAAGGGACAGCTGCTTTGGCTGGCCCCCCAACAATGACAGGGCACAGGGCAGCTTCCCCTCTTGCCCTGCATTAAAAACAGCCCTGCTTGTGATAAAGGAAATGAGGGTGAGAGACACACTGTACATGCTACATTTTTGGCAGGGGATATGCTGCAGAAGACAATACGAAACTGGGAACATGTTACATGAGGCCAGTAGAGATCAATGTTTACCCCAATCGATAGTCCTACTACAGACTGCTAAGGTCCAAGGGCCCGACATGATATACCAAGGGGCCGTATGTTGGGCATCAGGGATTTAGACGATGTGAAAGTTACAAAGGGGAAATCATAAAAAAGAGTCTAAGGACTCTTTAAAGCTCCAACATGCCTCCACATAACAGATTTATGTACCTATTGTACACAGGCACATAATGGGGCTGATTTACCAAGCCTGTGCGCCATGACTCATGGTGCACAAGCAGAAGTAAAAGTGTTTTTGACATTTACAAAAGAGATACGCTGGCAGTGCAGTGTATTTCTTCATTTACTAAAATGCCTAATGCGCCCAGGAGAGGGCGCATAGTGCGCCAGTATAGACCTGACACACGGCATTTAGTAATGTAAATATCGGGGATTCGGGCGGGAGTTTATTAGGGGAGGGAGGGGGGTGATGCAGGGGAAGTGTAGTGACATGTGTTTGAATGTGTGTGGCGGGCCGAATTGAAAGTGAAAGTGACTTTTGAGAACCGATCCCTGTGCGCTTGCAAAGTGCGCCTGAACCTCGGGAGGTTCATTTGCATACTGGGCATGCGCAGAGGGAAATTTCGGGGAATCGCGTGCGCCTCGTCAGTACGCCGAGAAATTCTTGGTAAATACCAAGCGGCGTAGCTGAATGACGCGGCGCGCGGGAATCTCTGAGCTGTTCTCAGCCTGCGCTGACCATGAAGGGGAACTCTGCGCCATATTTCAAACTTGAAACCGGCGCGGGTTCCCCTCCAGGGGTACACTAGGCTCTTCGGCTTGGTCCGGAATGTGAGGGGTTAAACCCACGCCAAAACCGGCGTGCAGTTCCCCCCCAGATCCAGACAAAGCCCTCATCCCAGGCACGCAGTCTGGCCGGACAGGAATGGGGGTGGGGACGAGCGTCCCCCCCTCCTGAGCCTTACCAGACCACATGCCCTCAACATGGGGGAGTGTGTGCTTTAAGGGGGGGGCATTGCCCCCCCCACCCCAAAGCACTCTTGTCCCAATGTCGATAGGGACAAGAGCCTCTTCCCGACAACCCTTGCCGTTGGTTGTCGGGGTATGCGGGCGGGAGCCAATTGGAATCTGGGAGTCCCCTTTAATAAGGTGGCCCCCAGATTCCGGCCCGCCACCCTATGTGAATGAGTATGGGGTACATCGTACCCCTACCCATTCACCTGGGGGAAGAGTGTAAAAATAAGACACCACACAGAATAAAATAATTTATTAGTCAGCTCCGGGGGTGCTCCAGCCCTCCCCCCGGGCTTCTGGCTGTCTTCCGCCGTGGCCCCCTTCACCATGAAGCTCCTTGCTTATGGGGGAGGGCCGCGGGCTTCGTCGTCTTCCGCCGTGGCCCCCTTCACCATGAAGCTCCTTGCTTATGGGGGAGGGCTGCGGGCTTCGTTGTCTTCCGCTGGGGGGCAGTGCCCCCCTCCCCCAAAGCACACACTCCCCCATGTCGAGGGCATGCGGTCTGGTAAGGCTCAGGAGGGGGGGCGCTCGCTCGTCCCCACCCCCATTCCTGTCCGGCCAGACTGCGTGCCTGGGATAAGGGTTTGGTCTGGATCTGGGGGGGGGACCCCACGCCGTTTTTTTGGCATAGGTTTAACCCCTTACGTTCCAGACCAAATCTAAGGGCCTGTTATGCACCTGGAGGGGGACCCCACGCCGTTTTTTTGGGAAATTTGCGTGTTCGCTTCTGACTGCGAGCTACTAGGGACAGGGGCGTTTTAATTATTATTATTTATGTTTGTTACGTAAAAATTCAATAAGACCTCCCCTTTAGGTTGTAAAGCATGAGTTTAGGGTAAAAAAAACAAAAAAAAAACAGCTCTCATGCTTTCATCCGCCATTGCAGCTTTGATTATGTTTATGCATCTCGGGTGAACTGGGCATGCTCAGAGACTTAGACAATTTAAGCTGGCTTTTTGTGCCTCAAAATGACTTGCATGTTTTTGAGCATGCTCAGAAAGTGTGGTTTTTGGGTTAGTAATTTAAGGACATCCTTAACAGGTGTAAGCAGTTACAAGTGCACACAAACTAGAGGCTGACATTTCTTCATGTGTTTCCACTTGGTTCATTAACACACATGTTATAAAAAGCGTGGATAGAGCACATTTCAGCTGCCCTGAGAGGGGGCAGACTGGCTGGCAAGAATGTTGGTGCGGAACAGAGATGGTTTTAAGCAAGGTTATTTTTTTGGGGGGGCAATTGTTTTATGTATTGATGTTCACTTTGATGTTTTTGTCTGCTGCATAATTTAGCAAAATGTTTCTCAAGACGTTAATGACTAATGTTTTAATCCTGTGGGTCTATCCTGTTATTTCAAAAGCATAAACCATATTCCGCTAACTGTCAGAAATCAACCTAGGTATATTTTAGTTTTTTATGTTTATTTTTGTTTGTGTGTGTTTATTGTTTTGCTTTCCTTGTTTTGTGGACCAATAAAATTACTTTCAAATTTTGAAGTTTGTTTTGTGATATTTTGACGCACATGCAGCACACGGGGACTGTCCTAGGAGATTACCCGTGGCGTCAGAGGGGGGCGTGGTCCGGCACACGGCGGGGAATTTAATAGGAAGAGGCGCGTCCGGCGAAGAAGAAGATGCGGACAAGAAGGCCAGCGGAAGGAGAAGAAGATGGAAGAAGACGCCGGTCAAGATGCAGGACGAGAAGACAGAAGCAGAGGAAGATGAAGAAGCTGCCCGGAGACCCCCACAACCACCAGGCAAGGGTTGTGGGGATGAGGCCCTTGTCCTCATCAACATGGGGACAAGGTGCTTTGGGGGGACCCCAAAGCACCCTCCCAATGTTGAGGGCATGTGGCCTGGTGCGGTTCAGGAGAGGGGGGGCCGAGCTCTGTCCCCCCCTCTTTTCTGCGTCCGGCCAGGTCAACGTGCTCGGATAAGGGTCTGGTGTGGATTTTGAGGGGGACTCCACGTCAGTTTTTTTTTAATTTGGGGTGAAGTTCCCCTTAAAATCCACACCAGACCTGAAGGGCCTGGGATGGATATTTGGGGGGAACCCCACGTAATTTTTTTTTTAAATGACGGCGGGGTTCCCCTTAATATCTATATCAGACCTGAAGGGCCTTCCAATGGAATTTGGGGGGACCCCCACGCTTTTTTTGTTGTTTTATGAATGAATCTTCTCACAATTGCCGGGAGCCGACAATTCATTATTGCCGCGAGTCAGTTTTAAACGGCTTTTTCTCTTCAGAATGTCATTTTGCGTAGGGACATTTCTAACCACGGGAAAAGTGCGCTTTTTCACATTACAGCCCCCCATGGTACGAAATTTAAAGGAATATTTCACTTTTATTGTTGCACTTTTAGCATTATTAAAATCACTGCTCCCGAAAAAACGGCCGTTTTAAAAAATAAAAAAAGCATTGATACATGTCCCCTGGGGCAGGACTGAGGTCCCCAAACACTTTTTAGGACAGAACTTGCATATTAGCCTTTAAAATGAACACTTTTGATTTCCCCCATATACTTTAACAGGGAGTTCGGCAGCGGCTTTACTTATCAATTGCATTGCGCTGCTGCTGCGCCCGATTCATGCGCCTAATTAAGGCTTCATCCAGCGCACTAATTAAGGCATGAACCGGCGCAGCGCAGTGACAATAGTAAATCAGCCCCAATGTGTCAGTCTGTGATGAGGGGTTTCTGATGGGTCACTCTGTGATAAGGTGTCTATGATCGGTCAGTGTGTAATCGGGGGGTCTGTGATGGGTCAGTCTGTGATGGGGGTCTGTGATGGGTTGTTCTGTGATGTGAGGTCTGTGATGTGAGGTTTGTGATGGGATGGTCTGTGATGGGGGTGGGGGGGTCTGTGATGGGATGTTCAGTGATGAGATGGTCTGTGATGTGGCGGTTTGTGGTTTAAAAGGGGGGTTTGTGATGTGAAGGGGGGACTGAGGGCACTGATGTAAGTGCTTGTTCACACTTATGAGAGATCTGTTTTTCTGCACTAGAAAAACACAGGTCTCTGCAAGGACAACAGAAAACAATTGTTTTCTATGGGGCTGATTTACCAAGCCTGTGCGCAATGACTCATGGTGCACAAGCAGGAGTAAATGTGTTTTTGACATTTACAAAAGAGATACACTGCCAGTGCAGTGTATATCCTCATTTACTAAACTGCCTAATGCGCCCAGGAGAGGGCGCACGGCACGCCAGTACAGAGCTGGCATACGGCATTTTGTAATGTAAACATCAGGGATTTGGGCGGGAGTTTATGAGGGGAGGGAGGGGGGTGATGCAGGGGAAGTGTAGTGACGTGTTTGAACGTGTGTGACGGGCCGAATTGAAAGCGAAAGTGACTTTTGAGAAGCGATCCCCGTGCGCTTGCAAATTACGCCAGAACCTCGGAAGGTTCATTTGCATACTGGGCATGTGCAGAGGGAAATTTCAGGGAATGCCGTGCGCCGCATCAGTACGCCGAGAAATTATTGGTAAATTCCTTGCGGCGTAGCTGTGTGTGCGCTGCGTGAAGCGGCGCACGGCAATCTCCGAGCTGTTCTCGGGCTGCGCTGACACTGAAGGGGAACTCCGCGCCAAATTTCAAATTTGAAACCGGCGCGGGTTCCCCCCCAGGGGTACAATAGGCTCTTCGGCTTGGTCCGGAACGTGAGGGGTTAACCCAAGCCAAAAACGGCGTGGGGTTCCCCCCCAGATCCGTACCAAGCCTCATCCCAGGCATGCAGTCTGGCCGGACAGGAATGGGGGTGGGGATGAGCGAGCGCCCTCCCCCCCATCGTACCCCTACCCATTCACCTGGTGGAAAAAGTGTAAACACAAATAAACCACACAGAATAAAATAATTTATTAGTCAGCTCCGGGGGTCTTCCGCCAACCCACCCCGGTCTTCGCGTTAGAAAATTTTTTGCGCAAATACCGTTGGCAATTTGTTCGAAAAAATGCCCGCCACTTTATTCCCTAGGGTGTTTGTTAATAAAATATATATAATGTTTGGGGGTCCTGAGTAATTTTCAAGGAAGAAAATATAATTGTTACATGAAGGAGAGAAGTGCCAGAATAGGTGCGGTATGAAAGTGGTTAAAGTGCAACAATAAAAGTGAACAATTCCTTTAAATTTGTACCATGGGGGGGGGGTAATCAGGGCCGCCATCAGGAATTATGGGGCCCCTTACACAGCTTCAGGCATGGGCCCCCTGGAGCAGAGAACGGGGGGGGGGTTGCTGCCGCCTGAAATTGAGAAGGGGGGGGGCTGCCGCAATTTGATAAGCGGGGGGTTCCTTTACAAAAAAAGAAATATAGAAAAATATATATTCAAAAAAGGGTGGTAGCCATCCGGGGGCCCTGGGGACCTCTGGGCCCTTTAATAAAAATAAACCTCTGGGCCCTTTAATGAAAAATAAATAAAAATATCTATATATAAAAAAAAAAGGGGGTTGCCTTGGGAGCTCTGGGCCCTTTAATAAAAAATAACAAAAAAAATATCTAAACAAAAATAACATGGGGTGGGAGCTGTGGTGGCTCAACGTGATTGGCACTGCGCTGACAAGCCGTTCACCTCTGCAGCCAAGGGTTCGGATCCCTCTCTCGGCTACATGTGAATTGAGTTTGGTGGTCTCAGCCCGGCTCCCGGTGGATGTGCTATGCAAGGTACGCCTGTGCTTAGTATGCCCACCCCCCCCCCCCCCAAAAAAACACTTTGGCCATGAGGTCTCCTAAAATAAAGAGAGGCGAAGGACCTACAGGGCTGGCTGGGTGGGCTAGACTCCCTCATAGGGGGAGTCCCTCTGTCCCCCAGTCAGGCTAATTGGAGGGGACATCAGGGGGTTTACCTGGTTTGGGGATAGTTACTACATAGGCGGTCAACATCTCAGGGGGGAAGCTAGCAGAAGACATAGCCTGTGAGAACACCTGTCACGTACCTGGTTGTAGAGTCCAACGTGCAGGGAGTGGCCTCTCGTAAGCCTCTGACCCAGGAGTCCCTGATAGAGCAGACAGGGGAACCAGAGTCAAGAGGGGCACAAGCGCCTAGTGGTAGCTGGTGGTGGACCGGAAGAGGACGGAGACAGGTCCTGGCGGGGTCCTGGCAGGGAACCACAGAACACAGGAACGGTGCTGTAGCGCTTGCTGTGTAAGAGCCCAAGGATTGGTGCACACTGGATCAGATGGCAGATCAGGAAACCGGAACAGATCCGAAGGGGTTAATTCAGTGCAGACTGGTTTAATGCAGGCAGATAGCAGATAGCAGAACCAGGGGGTCAAGCAGAATCGGTGGTCAGGTCAAGCCGGGGTCAAGGGCAGGCTGCAGGCAGAGGTAGGTCACGGGAAGCCGGGTCAGATGAACAGAGATCAGGCAGGTTAGTAGGTGCAGGTTCTTTCCGGAAACGCTGTAGACTGGTCAGCAAGATGCACCAGGACCAGACAGCTTAAATGGCATTCCTTGGCGCCAAAACAGTGTCAGCGCGCGCGTGCGTCGGGATTGGCTGGATCTTCCACCATGACAACACCGAACGCAGTGAGGGGGTAAGAAGCTTGCTAAACGTCCTGTAGTAGTCGTTCGGCAAGCCGTCGGGGCCGGGGGACTTGCCCAGGGGCATCTTGGAAATCTTTTTCTGGATTTCTTCGTCCGTGACAGGGGGCGTTTAGAGCTTGCAGTTGGGAAGGAGACAGGGAGGGGAGAGATAAATCAGCTAGGAATGTTTGTATGTCCTGATCTGAGGGCTGTGGGGTGGTACCATCGTCTTTTAGGTTGTATAGGGAAGAGTAGTAATCAGCAAACGAGTTGGCAATGTCTTTTGGGTCATATAATTTGTGGTCGTTAGTTGGGCTACGTATAAAGGGGATTTTCGTACGTGTCCTCTGGTCTTTCAGGTGACGTGCCAAAAATTTGCCAGCTTTATTCCCAGAGGAGTAGTACGTCAGCTTCAGGGCTTTAACAAATTTACCGTGGGCTTCTAAAAGCAGGCGTCTGAGGTCGCACCGTAGTTTAACCAGTTTGTTTGACAAGTCAGGACTAGGTGAGGTTTTGTTGTGCATCTCCAGAGATCTAATCTCTTGAAGGAGAAGGTCTACTGTCAAAGTCCTCTGGCGTTTTAGTTTCGAACTAATTTGTAGTAGGATGCCCCTAATGAAGGCCTTGTGAGCGCACCACAAGACCGTTGGATCCGATACTGATCCCACATTTAACTCAAAGAATTCTTTCAGATGACTAGTGATGGGATCTACCTGGGAACGCATCTGGAACACTCCCGCATTGGCCCTCCACACTCGAGTCGGGCTGGGGGTCAATCCCTCCACCAATGAGATGGAGACAGGTGCGTGGTCTGACCAAGAGATGTCGTGAATGGTGGAGGAGGAGACCGCCCCAAGCAGAGACCTATCAACAAGTATCATGTCAATGCGGGAATAGGAGTTATGCCTGGAGGAATGAAATGTGTAGTCGCGTTCACTAGAGTGTTGACACCTCCAGACATCATAGTAGTCCTCTCTGAGGAGGGCAGGGTGCAATGAGGGGAGAGGATGTTTAGATTTAGAGGTAGTATCAACACTGCAGTCAACCGACATGTTATAATCCCCACATATAATGACTTCACCTTTTTTAACGGACAACAGTTTTTTGAACACCTTATTAACAAATCTGACTTGGTTGACATTTGGGGCATAAAGATTGACAATCGTATAGGTGCGACTATTAAATTCACCCACAAGAATTACGAATCTACCAGCAGGATCCGATACTACTTCACCTAATTTGAATGTCACAGAGTCACTGATAATGGTAATGACCCCTCTATGTTTCCTATTAGGGGCTGAAGCGAAAAACATATGAGGATAATTCTTATGTTTGAAGCTAGGGGGCTTGGAGGAAAGAAAATGGGATTCCTGTACGCACAGAATGTCCGCCCGCAGTTTTTGGGCCTTCTTCCACAGTGCCGATCTTTTAGCAGGGTGGTTTAGTCCGTGTACATTAAAGGATACTACGTTAAGCACCATTGCGTGTGGGGGAGATGCAAGTACAATACCTCAGGGTAAAGATACAAACGAAGCTCTGCTGAATTCCAAGGTGTCGTCTTCAGGGTCAGGGGATCCGCCATGTCCTGGTCCATGGAGCGGGGTCCATCTCTTGATAAGGGTGGAAAGAAAAAACAAGGGGGGGAGAAAACCAAAAAAGAAAGAAAAACAGTAACAGTCAAATAACAAAATAGCTCGATCAGAGCTAACCTGAGAGGTAAAAAGGGAGATTCAGTGTTGAATCTGGGAGCAACAGTGTTGCCCATTAATCACGAGGGGGAGAACAGTGTAGTCAGTAGGTATACAGTGGTGTGGCTTTGCATTGGTGGCCAAGGCACCTAGGACGACCTTTTTTTGCCCTTCTTCCTATTGGACACCAGGTGCCTGGAGTCCTGAGTAGCCATTTTGGAGGCAGAGGGTGGGTCCTCATCCGTTTTCTCTGGGACAATGTTCCAGGAGCGGAGGAGATCCAGGCCCTCCGAGGGGTTGTTGATCACGGAGGTGCGGTCATCTCTAGTGATGGTGAGTTTGGCCAGGTAGCCCCATCTATATATGATTTTGTGGTTGCGTAAGGCCTTAGTAACCGGCAAAAGTGACCTGCGTCTCTGCATGGTGAATTGGGAAAGATCCACAAAAAGTTGAATGGAAGAGTACTGAGCCTGCGGGTTTTTGTTCTTCCTGAAGGCCATCATGAAATGCTCCTTGATTTGGAAAAAATGCACCCGCATCAGGACATCCCTGGGGACATTGTCGGGTAGGTGTGATGGCTTAGGCAGGCGATGTATCCTATCAATAGCCAGGTCAGCAACCGACAACTCAGGAACATAGATCTTCATGAGGTCCTGTGCATACTGCTGCAGTTGTTGAGGGAGGACAGATTCAGGAACACCACAGAGTTTAATGTTATTTCTCCTGGACCTGTCCTCGAGGTCTGAGATCTTTGCCTTGAGCCATGCTATTTCATCAGCCTGGTCATTATGTGCATCCACTAAGGAGTTGTAGGAGGAGGCAAACTCTCCCATCTTTTGTTCAACATGGTCCACCCTTCCACCCAGTTCCTGGACATCAGCTTTGAACCCCCTCATGCAGTCCATCATATCAGCATGGAGGGAACTGCGGAGGGACACCAGCATGTCTTTCAGCATGGTGTCTGACAGTGGCTTATCTGTGGTGGGGAAGGAGTTAATGGCCTCCGTGAGTTCCCTGGTGTCATTTAGGGAGTCCTGTAAAGTGACCGCCTTCCCTCCCGAGCACACAGGGGATAGCCGTGGCTTAGATTTAGCTGGGCTGCGCATGAGAGGTGTGGAGGCATCCGGGGACCTGTGTGCTGCTGCGGATTGTGGGTCCGGGCTAGTCTGGAAGAGCTGGAGCCGCTGGATGAGGATGGCGAGGCGCCGGCGGCGCCATCTTGGACAGGGCCGCGAGGAGTTGGGGAGAAGAAGTGGGACAGCTTCTGTACCTGCGACGCTGTCTTCCGTTTTCGGGCCATCGCGGGTGTCCAGGCAGTTCCGTGGATCGATCCAGGTAAGAGCGGGTCTCTGGAGGTGCCTTAGCCCGTTGTTGTACCTACGGATGGCACGGAGCTCTCTGCTTAGGCGTCCATGCAGGAGCTCGGTAGCCACGCCCCCTCGTTTAAAACATTTTTATAAGCAAAAAGGTTGTCATCTGGGGCCCTCTGGGCCCTTTCATAATAATATTATATATAAATATATATATATATATGTTAAAAAAATAACTAAAAAAAATATAAAAATATATAATTTTTTGTATTTAAAAAAAAAAGGGGGGGGGTTGTTATCTGGAGCCCTGGTGATCTCCGGGCCACTGGGGACCTCCAGACCCCTAAAAAAAAAAACATTGGCCCTTTAATAACAAAAAATATGGGGGGCTTGGGGGCCTCTGGGCCCCTGGGGACCTCCGGACTGCTAAAAAAATTAATACAAAAAATTGGCCCTTTAATAAAAAATAATAAAAAAAAATATTAAAAAATATATATATAAAAAAAAAAGAGTGGGGTTACCATCTGGGGCCCTGGGTGCCTCCAGGCATCTGGGCACCTACGGACCCCCGGGCCCCTTACAGGTGTACTGCCTGTACCCCCCTGATGGTGGCCCTGGGTGTAATGTCAGCATGTGAAAAGTGACATTCTGAAGGAAAAAAGCCGTTTAAAAAAGACTCGCGGCAATAATGAATTGTCAGCTCCTGGCAATTGCAGGAGAATTCATTCATAAAAAACACCAAAAAAAAAGCGTGGGGTTTCCCCCCAAATTCAATAACCAGACCCTTTAGCTCTGGTATGGATATTAAGGGGAACCCCGCCGTAATTTTTTTTAAAAAATGACGTGGGGTTCCCCCCAAATATCCATAACCAGACCCTTCAGGTCTGGTGTGGAATTTAAGGGGAACTCCACCCCAAATTTTTTAAAAAAATGGCATGGAGTCCCCCCTAAAATCCACACCAGACCCCTTATCCGAGCATGTTAACCTGGCCGGCCGCAGAAAAGAGGGGGGGACAGAGCGCGGCCCCCCCCCTCTCCTGAACCGCACCAGGCCACATGCCCTCAACATTGGGAGGGTGTTTTGGGGGGTACCCCAAAACACCCTCCCAATGTTGAGGGCATGTGGCCTGGTGCGGTTCAGGAAAGGAGGGGGGTCTGTCCCCACCTCTTTTCTGCGGCCGGCCAGGTCAACGTGCTCGGATAAGGGGTCTGGTGTGGATTTTGGGGGGGACTCCACGCCATTTTTAAAAAAAAATTGGGGTGGAGTTCCCCTTAAAATTCACACCAGACCTGAAGGGTCTGGTTATGGATATTTGGGGGGAACCCCACGTCATTTTTTTTAAGAAAATTGACGGCGGGGTTCCCCTTCATATCTATACCAGACCTAAAGGGTCTGGTTATTGAATTTGGGGGACCCCCATTTTTTTAAGAAAATTGACGGCGGGGTTCCCCTTCATATCTATACCAGACCTAAAGGGTCTGGTTATTGAATTTGGGGGACCCCCACGCTTTTTTATTTTTTGTTTTATGAATAAATTCTTCTACAATTGCCGGGAGCCGACAATTCATTATTGCCGCGAGTCAGTTTTAAACGACTTTTTTTCTTCAGAATGTCACTTTGTGCAGGAACATTTCTAACCACAGGAAAAGTGTGCTTTTTCACATGCTGACATTCCCCCCCATGGTATGAAATTTAAAAGAATGTTTCAAATGACGTGGGGTTTCCTCCAAATTCCATTTCAGGCCCTTCAGGTCTGATATGAATATTAAGGGGAACCCCGCCGTCATTTTTAGGAAAAAAATGACGTGGGGTACCCCCCAAATATCCATAACCAGACCCTTCAGGTCTGGTGTGAATTTTAAGGGGAACTCTACCCCAAATAAAAAAAAATGGCGTGGAGTCCCCCCCAAAATCCACACCAGACCCCTTATCCGAGCACGTTGACCTGGCCGGCCGCAGAAAAGAGGTGGGGACAGAGCGCGGCCCCCCCCCTCTCCTGAACCGCACCAGGCCACATGCCCTCAACATTGGGAGGGTATTTTGGGGTACCCCCCAAAACACCTTGTCCCCATGTTGATGAGGACAAGGGTCTCTTCCCCACAACCCTTGCCCGGTGGTTGTGGGGGTCTGCGGGCAGGAGGCTTATCGAAATCTGGAAGACCCCTTTAACAAAGGGGCCCCCCAGATCCCGGCCCCCCCCCTGTGTGAAATGGTAATGGGGTACATTGTACCTCTACCATTTCACGAAAAAAAAAGTGTCAAGTGTAAAAAACGACAAGAGCCGGTTTTTGACAAGTCCTTTATTATCTTCTTTCTTCTTCTTTTCTTCTTTCCTTCGGGTTTCTTCTTCCTTCTTCTTCTTCCTCTGCTTCTGTCTTGGGTCTTCTATTCCCGCATCTTGCCCGGCGTGTTCTTCCATCTTCTTCTCCTTCCGCTGTCCTTCTCGTCCGCATCTTCTTCTGGTTCTTCTTCGCCGGAGCCGCCACTTCCAATTGTAATCCCCGCTGTCTGCCGGACCACGCCCCCCCTCTGACACCACGGGCAAGCTCTTAGGAAAGTCCCCGTGTGGTGCCTGTGCGTCAGAGGGGGGCGTGGTCACATGTCAGAAAGCGGGCAATTCAATTGGAAGCGGCAACTCCTGCAAAGAAGAAGCCGCGCACAAGCTTCAAATTGAATTGCCCGCCCTCTGACATGTGACCACGCCCCCCTCTGACGCACTTGCAGCACACTCCTAAGAGCTTGCCCGTGGCGTCAGAGGGGGGCGGGTCCGGCAGACAGCGGGGATTTCAATTGGAAGCGGAGGACTTGTCAAAAACCGGCTCCTGTCGTTTTTAACCCTTGACACTTTTTTTTCGTGAAATGGTAGAGGTACAATGTACCCCATTACCATTTCAGACAGGGGGGGGGGGCGGGATCTGGGGGGGTCTTCCAGATTTCGATAAGCCTCCTGCCCGCAGACCCCCATAACCACCGGGCAAGGGTTGTGGGGAAGAGACCCTTGTCCTTATCAACATGGGGACAAGGTGTTTTGGGGGGTACCCCAAAACACCCTCCCAATGTTGAGGGCATGTGGCCTGGTGGGGTTCAGGAGAGGGGGGGGCCGCGCTCTGTCCCCCCCTCTTTTCTGCGGCCGGCCAGGTCAACGTGCTCGGATAAGGGGTCTGGTGTGGATTTTAGGGGGGACTCCAAGCCATTTTTTTTAATTTGGGGTGGAGTTCCCCTCAAATTCCACACCAGACCTGAAGGGTCTGGTTATGGATATTTGGGGGGAACCCCACGTCATTTTTTTTAAAAATTGACGGCGGGGTTCCCCTTAATATCCATACCAGACCTAAAGGGTCTGGTTATTGAATTTGGGGGGGCCACCACACTTTTTTTGTTCGTGTTTTTTATGAATGAATTCTCCTGCAATTGCCGGGAGCCGACAATTCAATATAGCCGCGAGTCAGTTTTAAACAGCTTTTTTTCTTTTCAGAATGTCATTTTGTGCAGAGACATTTCTAACCACGGGAAACATGCGCTTTTTTACATGCTGACATTAGAGCCCCCCATAGTATGAAATTTAAAGAAAAATTACACTTTTAGTGTTGCACTTTTAGCATTATTAAAATCACTGCTCCCGAAAAAACGGCCGTTTTAAAAAAAAAAAAAAAACATTGGTACATGTCCCCTGGGGCAGGACTGAGGTCCCCAAACACTTTTTAGGACAAAACTTGCAGATTAGCCTTTAAAATTAACAATTAAGATTTCCCCCCATAGACTTTAACAGGGAGTTCAGCAGCGGCTTTACTTATCAATTGCATCGCGCTGCTGCTGCGGCCGGTTCATGCGCCTAATTAAGGCTTCATCCAGCGCACTAATTAAGGCATGAACCAGCGCAGCGCAGCTTCAATAGTAAATCAGCCCCTATGTGTCCTGTTCACACTGCAACAGCACCCCTGAGTGCTGAGCGGTACAAAATGCATACTGTGTGCATTTTACTGCAATGGATTGAAGCTCACCAAGTTGCATGTACAGTCTGTTTATATGCACTGCAAATCAGCTGCAGTGCATAAACATGAAAAAAGTAGTTGACATTTCAATAGAGTAAAAAAAAAAGTACAAATAAATGTGCAATGCCACACCAGTTCCTTGACCTCACACTTACTGTTGCCCACACGGTAGAACCCTGCATTTTACCATAAGGGCCAGGATTAGGGATGAGCTTTGAGTTAGAGTAGAACTCATGTTCGACTCGAACATTGCCTGTTTGCCGAACAGCAAACTATTTGAGGTGTTCGCGGCAAGTTCGTGTGAACTTTAGAACCCTGTTAAAGTCTCTGGGACACGTTTGAAATCTAAAGTGCTAATTTTAAAGGCTAATATGCAAGTTATTGTAATAAAAAGTGTTTGGGGACCTGTATCCTGCCCCAGGGGACATGTATCAATGCAATTATTTTTTTTAAACTGGAGTTTTTTTGGCAGCAGTGATTTTAATAATTCCTTTAAGTGAAACAATAAAAGTGAAATATTCCTTTAAATTTCGTACCTGGGGGAGGGGGGTGTATAGTATGCCTGTAAAGTAGCGCTTGTTTCCCATGCTTAGAACTGTCCCTGCACAAAGTGTCATTTCTGAAGGAAAAAAAGTAATTTAAAATCACTCGCGGCTATAATGAATTGTCGGCTCCCGGCAATACAGAGAAAAGTCATTCATAAAAAAAAAATGTGTGGGGGTCCACGGCATTTTCCAGACCCTGAAGGGTCTGGAATGGATATTTGGGGGGAACCCCACATATTTTTTTTTAATTTGATGCAGGGTTCCAGTTAATATCCATACCAGACCCTAAGGTGAGTGATTTTAAATGACTTTTTTCCTTCAGAAATTACATTTTGTGCAGGGACAGTTCTAAGCACAGGAAACAAGCGCTACTTTACAGGCATATTATACACCCCCCTAGGTACGAAATTTAAAGGAATATTTCAATTTTATTGTTTAATTTCAAGCATTATTATAATCACTGCTCCTGAAAAAACTGCAGTTTTTTAAAACTTTTTTTGCATTGATACATGTCCCCTATGGCAGGACCCAGGTCCCCAAACACTCCCCTGGGCCAGGACCCGGGTCCCCAAACACTTTTTAGGACAATAACTTGCATATTAGCCTTTAAAATTAGTACTTTAGATTTCAAACGTTCGAGTCCCATAGACTTTAACAGGGTTCTAAAGTTCACACAAACTTTTTGTCTGTTCGCAGGTTCTGGTGCGAACCGAACCCAGGGGTGTTCGGCTCATCCCTAGCCAGGATATTTGGGCCCTAAAGGTGGTGAGGGGGAAGGGGGACTGAGCACCAATATGACACTTGGACTTCCACTGGAAGAAAATTCTACTGACTGGACCCCCATGAATTTTTATTCAGTACCCCTGCTCTAAAAGGTACACAAGATAATGAAATAACTATCTCCTGACCACACCGCAAGGGATTGGAGAGTGAAATAAGGGACTTTGAATGTGCCATAATCCAAAAGTCAGATTTTTTTTTAAATGTATACACCTTTATTTTACAACATAATAAAAGCACATAACATCTATAAAACCACAGACAAAGTCTAATATATTAAAGTTCTACAAATCAATCTTTCAGATTTGTAAATATAAAGTTCTTATAAAATTCAGCCATCAGTGCTTGTAACTAGGTGCCCCTGGAGGACCTCATCTCTGATGAAGGGCAGGAGCGACGCGCTGATGTCACCTCATGCTTGTTTGTTTGTGCGCCGGCTGGCACATCAGACTTAAAGGCTTTTAATGTACATCTACATGTAAGTGCAATACTTTTTGAAATACTTTTTTTTTTTTTTAATTACGCTATATAGAGCCGTTTTTATCTTTCATATAAATCCACTTATACTTCCGTTTGAGTGAATAAGAGGTGCAGATGCATGCTTGCAGTGGGAGAAAGACCTGGTTTGGATCTAAATTAAACACGGGGGTCAATCGGAGCTGGTAAGTAAATTGCATTATTTGGTGGTGGATTCTTCACATGGGTGTTAAAAAAGTTTTTAAAAGCTTCTAGTTACAAGCACTGGTGGACTTTTATCATTTACAAATCTGAAAGATTGCTATGTGGAACTTTGATATAGCGCAATTCTATTTTCTCTTTGTTTATGTTATACCGTGTTTTATGTCGTAAAGCACAATTGCTGCTTGTGCTCATTTGATCTGGTTTTTAATTCTTTTAGCGTTTTTCCATACTATTTCCAAAGTCTAATATATGCATTGCTGGACAAATTAAAAATCTGTTACAATATGTCAAGTCAAGTCAAGCCTTATTGTCATTCTACTACACGTGAAGACATACAGTAAAACGAAATGTCCTATCTCACAGGGCCACGGTGTTACATACAAACAAAACATAAAATAAAATAGATCAGCAGGCTCCACACTGCTCAGAAGGATTGTTTCTTTTGTCTATTTCTGCCTTCAGTCTCTGCAGTTCATAGCGAGGACTTCATGCTTTGCAGCGCCACGAGCGAGGGCCTTTGACAGCTCACCACCCCCATCTTCTTGGGATATCTACACATACTGATGTGCCTGCCATACCTACCCAAAAGACCAGTAAAGAAGTGAAGGAACCGTGACCTGGTTATCCATCCTGTGCCTGATGTTTTCACCTACAGATGTACTTGTTTTATCTTCACTCATATAAAAGGAATTTCTTTTGATCTATTGGTCAGTTAAAAGAACCTTAGCTTGTGGTACAATGAAGGAGTGTATGCTTTGCTGGAGAAGCATCCTCGGTATTGGTCTGTGTCCTGTTATCACTACTCTGCATGCAAGCTAAAGCCGCGGCTGGGTTATAGCCGAATGCGAGTCTGTGCTTGGTTTCTGGTAAGCAGCCATTTGATTTACGGTAGTGGGCACTCCATTTGTATCAAGCACTGCGGTGTCATCATGCAAGAGTTAAGGACTACTGTATAACCTATGGACTTTTCTGATATATTGGTTTATTGGCGTATGTTTATACACACATTTTTATGTCATCTTAGGGATTGTTATATGATAACATTTCTTAAAATTTTTATGTCATCCTAAGGACTGATGTGAAGTTTCCGGTATTATTTGCGCAGCTTCTCTCTTTTATATTCGGTTTATTTGTGTGTATCCCACTAGTGCTGCTGCCTTTGTTTTCAATTTATTTAACAATTTGTCCAAGCTCAGTTTTTTCTGTATACTTTTTAACAATGTCTGACTTTTGGATTATTTCACATTTAAAGTCCCTTATCTATCTCTCTCTCCACTACCTTGCGGTGTGGTCAGGAGAGAATTATTTCATTTCCTCATATTTAGAATTACACCCAAAATAAATTCTGCTGCACCTGCTGAGTATGGGGGTACCACATGTGTAAGTCTTTTGTCACAGCCTAGCTGCATAGAGTGGCCCAAAAGCCAAGGAGAACTTTTAGGCTTTCAAGGGGCATAAACTACACATTTAGGGCTATATTCAGGTATAATCGCCCAGTGCTTGGTGACATAATACAGCAGATCTTTAGCAAAAATTCCTTTATCCACTGAATTAGAGGTGGCCGTTAATGAATGGTTGCTTTCTTCAGGTCTCCTTGCCACTGCTCTCATCAGTAATATCCAGAATTTCAAAGGCTTCCTTGCTAGTGTACATTTTTGAATGATCTGGTGGTGATCAGGGACACTGTTGCTGGCTTACACTGGTACTGGTGTACAGGGCCGCCATCAGGGGGGTACAGGCAGTTCCCCCTTTAAGGGGCCCGGGGGTCCCCAGGGGCCCGGATGGGAACCCCCTAAACCCCCTCCTTTTTTATTTATTTTTTATTAAAGAAAAATATTTTTTTAATATATTTTTCTTTTATTTTTTATTTAAGGGCCAATTTTTTTATTTTTTTTATTTTTTAGAAGTCTGGGGATCCCCAGGGGCCCGGAGGCCCCCATGGCCCTGGATGGCAACCCACCCTTTTTTATTTATTTTTTATAAAAAATATATATATATTTTTAATATATTTTTATTTTATTTTTTTATTAAAGGGCCATTTTCTATTTTTTTAGGGGTCTGGTGGTCCCCAGGGGCCCGGAGATCCCCAGGGCCCCAGATGACAACCCCCCTTTTTTTTTATAATTTTTTTTTTATATATATTTTTTATATATATTTATATATATATATATATATATATATATATATATATATATATATATATATATATATATACAGTGCGGAAAATAAGTATTTGAACACCCTGATATTTTGCAAGTTCTCCGACTTGGAAATCATGGAGGGGTCTGAAATTGTCATCGTAGGTGCATGTCCACTGTGAGAGACATAATCAAAAAAAAAAAATTCCAGAAATCACAATGTATGATTTTTTTAACTATTTATTTGTATGATACAGCTGCAAAGAAGTATTTGAACACCTGTCTATCAGCTAGAATTCTGACCCTCAAAGACCTGTTAGTCTGCCTTTAAAGTGACCTTTTTTCACCAAACTGCTTGGCAATTTCCCCGTAGCCCTTTCCAGCCTTGTGGAGGTGTACAATTTTGTCTCTAGTGTCTTTGGACAGCTCTTTGGTCTTGGCCATGTTAGTAGTTGGATTCTTACTGATTGTATGGGGTGGACAGGTGTCTTTATGCAGCTAATGACCTCAAACAGGTGCATCTAATTTAGGATAATAAATGGAGTGGAGGTGGACATTTTAAAGGCAGACTAACAGGTCTTTCAGGGTCAGAATTCTAGCTGATAGACAGGTGTTCAAATACTTCTTTGCAGCTGTATCATACAAATAAATAGTTAAAAATTCATAAATTGTGATTTCTGGATTTTTTTTTTTGATTATGTCTCTCACAGTGGACATGCACCTACGATGACAATTTCAGACCCCTCCATGATTTCCAAGTGGGAGAACTTTCAAAATAGCAGGGTGTTCAAATACTTATTTTCCGCGCTGTATATATATATATATATATATATATATATATATATATATATATATATAATTATTATTATAGCGCAAAAAATAAAAACCGCAGAGGTGATCAAATACCTCCAAAAGAAAGCTCTATTTGTGGGAAAAAAGAACGCCAATTTTGTTTGGGAGCCACGTCGCACGACCGCGCAATTGTCAGTTAAAGTGACGCAGTGCCGGAAGCTAAAATTTTGTCTGGGCAGGAAGGGGGTGTAGGTGCAAGTGGTTAAAGGGCCCAGAGGTCCTGGATGAAAAGCCCCCTTTTTTTGTAATTTCTTTTTATAAAAAAAAAAAAAATGCCCATGCCTGAAGCTGTGTAAGGGGCCCCAAATTTCCTGATGGCGGTCCTGCTGGTGTAGCTAATAATCAGGAATACTGTTGCTGGCTGCCCTGGTCTTGTGACATTTGCACTCGTGTGACAGCAATAATGAACATTTTGGTGTTGCAGTGTTCAGGAACACAGTAGTTGGCTGCACTTGTCTGGCGGGACTGGCAATAGTGCGACTAGTGATTAGGGATACTAGGACTGGCTGCACTGGTTTGATGACACTGTACTGTTTTTTCAGCAATCAGGGACACCGTAGTTGGCTGTACTGGTTTGGTGACACTGTGTACTGATGTGGTGACCAGGGACACTGTGGCTGGCTATACTGATCTGGTGATGGCTGTGGCTGGATTGAGTGCACTGCAAGAAATGCAGTGGTGTGTGAAAAAAAGCAGAGCACCTGGCTGCAGCCTCTGTTTATATGTGTGATCTCTGTGAATGGTCACAGCAATCACACTGTACAGGGCTAATTTCATTGGGCCAGATTCAGATACATTTGCGTATCTTTAGAGCGTCTTAGCGTATCTTCTTTACGCTATGCCGCCGTAACTTAGAGAGGCAAGTGCTGTATTCACGAAGCACTTGCTCCCTAAGTTATGGCGGCGTAGCGTAAATGGGCCGGCGTAAGCCCGTCTAAATCAAAGTAGGAAGGAGGTGGGCGTCATGTATTTTAATTAAGCATGACCCCATGCTAATGAATGGCCGCTGGAACTGGGCATGCGCGCGCATGCTTAGAATCACGTCGAAAAAACTCCCTAAGTGACGTCGGCGCGCAATGCCTACGACGTGTGAACGTAACCTACGTCCAGCCCTATTCCTGTACTACGTAAACGGCGTAAACAACGTAAAATTCGACTCCGTCCTTCCCTGGCCCATACCTTTGCATTAGCTGCGCCTCATATAGCAGGTGTAGCTTTACGCCGGACGTAAGCCTTACGCAAAGCAGGTATATGAAGCGGCCGGGCGTATCTACGTTTGTGAATCGGCATATCTCCCTCATTTGCCTATTTCTAATAGGAACGCCGAATGCGTCCAGCGTAACTATGCGCCCACGATACACTGGTGTAGGCAAGTTACTTTGGGTGGAGGAAGACTATTTTTCGGCGTATCTCACTTTGTGAATCGGCATAAAGATACGACGGCGCACATTTGAAATTACGGCAGCGTATCTGGAGATACGCCAACGTAAATGCTTTCTGAATCTGGCCCATTGTGTCTGCACTCTCGTTTTGTGATCTGCTATGTCAATGGACACAGTGACCACAGAGTCTGAAAGGGCACACATAAGCACTGTAAAGGAGGGGCTATTTTAAAAAAAGCCTCCCACTATTAGGAAACAGCCACCCAGCCAGGCAGCGTGTGATTAAAGTAAATCTGGCACAAACCTAGACAATCCAATAAGCACAGGATGTCTTCAGTAAACACCACATGGCATGATGACCAATAGATCAGTGGGATAAAGAATATAGATGTTTGAAATAATGGAGAAGTGAAAGCTGGACCTGAAAAATTAATAAGTTCCAGAAAGATCTTGTGTGTGATTTCCTTTCCATAACGGAGAGATATTGAACAAGAGGAGGTTTTATTCAAGAGGAGAGAATGGTAAAGGAACATTGTTGCAAATAATTTGGAAAAGGCGTTAGTATAGTTTGCATAATAAACATTAAAAAAGGTTGTTGGAAGAAGATAGTTTTTTAGGTGGTCTTGTAAAGGAAAAAAACGTTTTCCCTAAATAGCTTCCTTTACCTTAGTGCAGTCCTCCTTCACGTACCTCATCCTTCGTTTTTTGCTTTTAAATTTTCTTATTTCTTCTGAGAAATCCTCACTTACTGTTCTTCTGTCTGTAACTACACGCAGTAATGCAAGGCTTTCTCCCTGGTGTGGAGAAAGCCTCTTGAGGGGGCGATCAGGCAAGTCAGGGCACTCTCTACTTTGCAGATAGAGAAAGGAGCTGTTTGTTAGTGGGCTCGCCCCCTTAGGTGACTTTCGCCACACCAGGGAGAGAGCCTTGCATTACTGTGTGGAGTTACAGACAGAAGAACAGGAAGTGATGATTTCTCAGAAGAAATAAGGACATTTAAAAGCAAAGTTGAAGGATGAGGTAAGTGTAGGAGGACTGCACTAAGGTAAAGGAAGCTATTTAGGGATTTTTTTTTTCCTTTACAACCCCTTTAAGCCTAAAAGGGGATTAGGTATAGAGAGACTTTTAGGCTACATTGACATTAGCCTCCTGCGTCTGGTTCTGCCTTTAAAATGCGTTCAGATGCGTTCAGAGTCTCTAACCTTTCCCTGGGTGCATAGAATTTATTTTTCTCTAATTGGAGTGTATGATTAACCACTTAAGGACCACTCACTGTATATATACGTCATTTTTTTTAAAGATAGATATCTCAGTAATGGCAGCAGCTGCTGCCACAACATCATCTTTTCAATGAGCGGTCCTTTCAACGATAACCGTGGTCTCGGTGGCGGATTCACCGCAAGATCACAGTTATCGGTGGCGGCAAAGGGCCCCCCCTCCCGCACCCTCCGCCGCTTACCGGAGCCGTCGGCAGCGGCGGAGGCAATCAGGTCCTCTCTCCTGCTCAGCTGGGATAAGAGTGAGGGCAAGATGGCCCCCACCCGTCCCCATAGCAGGGCAGAAGCGACGTCAAAACGTCACTTCCGCCCATGCTTCTTAAAGCAATATTTTCTTGTCGTCATTTTTTCAAATAACACATTTTTCTTTGTTGCATTTTAGTCTAAATATGAGATCTGAGGTCTTTTTGACCCCAGATCTCATATTTAAGAGGACCTGTCATGCTTTTTTTCTATTACAAGGGATGTTTACATTCCTTGTAATAGGAATAAAAGTGATCCATTTTTTTTTGTGTAAAAATGTATAAAATAAATAAAAATAAATAAGAAAACAAAAAAAAATATTTTTTTTAAAGCGCCCCGTCCCGAAGAGCTCACGCGCAGAAGCGAACGCATACGTGAGTAGCGCCCACATATGAAATCGGTGTTAAAACCACACAAGTGAGGTATCACCGCAATCGTTAGAGCGAGAGCAATAAATCTAGCCCTAGACCTTCTCTGTAGCTCAAAAGATGCAACGTATATAATTTTTTAAACGTCGCCTATGGAGATTTTTAAGGGTAAAAGTTTGACGCCATTCCACGAGTGGGCGCAATTTTGAAGCTTGACATGTTGGGTATCATTTTACTCGGCGTAACATTATCTTTCATAATATATAAAAAAAATTGACTAACTTTACTGTGTTCTTATTTTTTAATACAACATTTTTTTTTCCATAAAAAATGTGCTTGTAAGACCGCTGCGCAAATACGGTGTGACAAAAAGTATTGCAATGACCGCCATTTTATTCTCTAGGGTGTTTTAATCTTGTAAATGCCAAATCTGAAAAACAGGCTCGGTCATTAAGTGGTTAATAGGGAAGCTTGTAAAATATATTTATTGCCACATCCTATCACCTCTAATGATACAGCACTGAGAAGAGGAAATCTGAAACTTGAACTTCCAGTGTTTGAGACACATGCCGGTCTCCAGGTGTTGGAGTGGCAGCGAGAGTTAAATATAGGCCGTTTACATTGGTGCCGAGCTTGAGCACCTGTACATGCGAGTACAATTTTTTATATGTTTGTTTTTATCTGTGTAAATATAAATTGCTACTCTATATGGTATGGTATGTCTGATGGTGTAATTGTTCCTGGAGCAATGACAGAGGAAAGTTTGAGATCCTAGTGGGACCATTGAAGATTGAAGTCATCAGCTTGAATGGTATTCCTGAGTTTATTACACAGCGCTTGTTAACCTTTAATAATTTGGAGGGCATTGGCGATGAGTGAGTATTTTCTTACTTTGGTGGTGGTGACCGGTGCTGCACTATATGAAGGTTCATGGTTAGAACACAAGATTTATTCCACATGGTGTGAGAATTGTTTTGCATGATCATTGACATTATTTATTTATAATTTACCAATATTTGGATTCATTTCACTGGCTTGATTGTGGTAGGGCCTTACCCATTGAGAGCCATAGCATCACCTAGACCCTGCATCATTGGTTAATTTTTGCTGTACAACATTTATATTTTGTCTGATTACCTTCTATTGTCACCATGTAACCCTTCAGTTGCATACATATATATATATTTCTGTTTCCCAACCCCCCCCCCTCCTTCTTTCATTCCATGGTAGTCATTTTATTATTAATTATATTCATAATTACATTTTCTTTTAATATTATTTGCCTTTACCATTGTTTATCTATTTAGCTATCTAGTGTCTTTCTAGTATCTGCATTATGAATTTGTTTTATTAGCTTTTTAATAATAGAGGTATTGCTGTAGTGGAATAACCAGTCATGGTTCCTTTAAAAATGTTAATCTTCCCGTGGCTTATTTCTATTTAATCCCCATTGGTTGGTCATTTCACATGAATTGAGGAAGAGCCACATCCCAGAACGCATTGTCAAGACAACAGCCACGTTCTCTCCTTGCTCTCAGCCATCTTGAGTTCCAAGCCTCATTTTGGATTTGGTCTCCCTAAAGTCACTCCCGGGAGTCCTACACTCACTGGTTCCAATTGGAGGTTATTCCAGCTGTCTTCAGCCCCTTCTCCATCTACGGCTGGCTAGCCGTGCTGCCGCTTAACACTGGTTACCACCGGGGACTCGGTTAAGGTTCTACATCGTCTCCTGGTCCCTTCATGAGTTGGTCTCAATCTCCCCCTTCTCCGCTTTTGTGGATTTCATAGGGGCACATGAGGGTTTCACCATTGCAGCAAGTCTTCAACAAGCCAGTCCATCTCTGGCTGCCGCCATAAGGTACCACCACAGCAGTAAGCAAGTTGATTGTCATCTATTTATGCAAGGAGAATTTTAACTGTTTTTTTAAATCATCTTATGGTAACAATAAATCAATGTATGGTTTATCTTATTGATTTTTGCCTGGTTATCTATCCGCACAAGACTGTCTCAACTAGCGATATTTTTTTATGGTTGCCATTGACTGTTTGCACACTAGGTAAGAGCTACCTCATCTGATAAGATCGGGAGCAATATGCATGAACCCTGGAAAGAGAAGCACCCACCCTACAGGTTGGAATGTGGCTTGTGAATAACTGGGATTCAAATATACTGATTCCTAGACAGGAGTCTGTACAGCAGCCATTTAACCGAACATGTGTGGTGAGAGAGGCAGGCAAGTGCTGAAGCATCCAGTGGTTGTATGTCAACGAGAAAGAAATGCATAAAGGAATTACTGAAAACAGGGGAAGTGCAACCATTAGCAGTACTAATCAGATGAATGGAGTCCACTAGTACCAAGATTAGGTCTTTGAGGAGGCAAGAGCCAAATTAATTGTCAGGTCATGAACAGGCAACTTGATAACCCTTGACCTTGATGGGACTGTGGAGATCTGTAAAGAGGGGCCTAGGCAGTGCTAGATAAAGGTCATCGAGTCAGAATCACCGCGCACACAATTAATTGTCTTTTTGCATACAGGATCCCACTCCCCACTGCCACCATGCTTGTCACAGCATCACTGCACAGCTCTAGGTCTTCACGTGGAACCAGAAGAGCACAGTGAAGTTGTGGACAGAGGCATTGCTAGGACTGTGAAAGACTTGGAACACATCAAGGAGAACAATACTGCACCATGCATAGCACTCTGCACCCCACCACCCAAAGCTCACCTTAGCACCCCAATGTTTACAACTCATATCTGCCCAAATTCACAGCTTACCTCTGCATGTCCATCAAAGCTAATCTACACACCCCACTGTCCACAACTCACCTCCAGAGGTGCACCTCTGCACTCCCTGCTTTAGCTAGTCCCTGTCCACAGATAGCCTCTGCAGTCCCCAACCACAGCTAACCTCCAGGCAAAAGCTTACCTCTGCCCCTTTTCCCAAGCTTATTTCTGAAACCCCTCCTACATTAACAGCTAAACTTTGCACCCCTCTTTCTCAGCTCTTTACATCTGTGTACCCCATTCACACCTTACTTCTGACCCCTCCTAACCTCTGACCTCTGCAGTCCAGCATCTCCTCACAATCTTTACTTCTTCAAAACTGCATTGCATATGGTGCCCCCTCTCACCTATCAACACACTGTGACTGCCCCTTCTGCCCTTCCCTCCCTTCCCCCTTGTCCTGGACCCTGAGTCTAGATAGTGGAGCTAACCTCCCCAGTAGTGACCTTGAGTGAAGGAATCTGGTCACTGGCTTTCTACATGCCAATGAGAGCATGTTTATGCAGAAAGAAAATGTGAATAAGTGTAATGTCAGTATTAGACTCAGATACCCTGGGCATGACAAGATCAGGGGAGGTGCCCAAAAAGATGTAGTAACCACCAAAGGGTTTAGTAGGAGCATCAGCAACTAGACATATGGTTCAAAGATTGAATTAACTTAATAGGGGAAGTGTTATTGTGGATAGTGGGATTAAAAACCACCTTCCCTCACTAGCTGCCTCAATGTATTCTTCAATTCCCAAAGAGAAGCTTGCCTTTAAAGAGCATGCTCAAAAGGCTCCTCTCCTAAGCCCAGTCAATCAACCAAGCTTTAAGCATATGCACAGAATGTTAGGACATTCTGGAGATTTGATGAATCATACTCTTCAAAGAATCTACACATAATAGTATAGCTAAGCACAAGATTTGAATTCTTGCAGCAAGAATAGGATTATTTATATCAGGAAATACTTCACCATTGAATTATCCTGTCCCGCTTGCCGTAGTCTGGGCAACTGACAAAGTGGCAATAGCGAGTTACAGAGCTGGGACTTCCAGAGCAAAGAATAACTTAAAAAAATAGAAGATATACCGGTAGGTAATTTTTAAAGTGGGACTCTAGATAAGCCTCTAAGAACTGCACTTACAGGGCCAGATTCAGGTAGATGAGAGCATCTTTGCTCTGGAGTAACGCATCTCATTTACGTTACGCTGCAGAAATTTTAGGAGCAAGTGCTGTTATTCATGAAGCACTTGCTCCTAAAGTTGCGGCAGCGTATCGCAAATGAGCCGGCGGAATTCAAATTGGGCAGGTACGGGGCGCGTATTATTTAAAATAAGCGCGATCCCGCGGCGAACGTACTGCGCATGCGTCGAGTGTCAATGCATCCCAGTGCGCATGCTCCAAGTTCTGTCAGTGAACGTCAATGACGTCACGTCCCCATTCATGAATGTTTTACGCAAACGACGCGATTTGTTTTTTTTCCGACGCGATGACGACGGCTATACCTAACATAGGATATTCCACTAGGGGGCTGCTTTATCTATACGCCGCGTATCGCTTCCGGAAACGTCGTAAAGTCACTGCATCGCGCCCGAAAAAGATCGTGAATTGCCGATTTCCGCTCATTAACATATTTTTTGAGCGTAAATCGGCGGGAACACCCCCGGCGCCATTTTTAAGTTGAAGTAACGATGCGATGGCGAAATTCAATTACGCCGATCGCATCGGAACTCCAACCCGGCGTTTCTTGTTTTCTGGTTACAGAAAACAAAAACGCCGGCTTAAAGTGACAGTTAGGCTGGCGGATCCATTGATCCGCCAGCCTAACTCTACCTGAATCTGGCCCACAGTGTTAAATTTAAAAGCACAACATTTATTATAGATATTGATAGTAAAAACATCACAATAATCAATTAAAAACTTTATTGAGATAACACAATATATACAAATAACTCTGTAGGTTACATTCTTATAGGATAAACCTATCAATGTCACAAAATCTTGAGTCAATTGTAAGTCAGGCTACGCATTTAACAGGGTCATCTGCTTCATCAGGACCATGTGTATTACATAGAACTTGTAATCAAATAAAACAAACTATTAGATAGAAGAAAAAAAGCATAAATTATGTGTCAACCAAACCATCAAAGTATTAAAACAAATGAACTATATCTAGTGGGACAAAGAAATAAAGAAAACTCAAAATTTCTTACCTCTGCCTAAAAGAAAAAAAATAGAACATAAGTGACAGATGTCATGGTTGTCTGTCCCAAAATGCACCTACCCATGATAAAATATATATATGAACAATGTAAGGAGTAGACATGTGCAAAACAGAAACATTTGTTTTGTTTAGTTTCGGATAGATTCGTTATGCTACTAATTTTGTTTCATTATGGAATTTATTTAGTCGGGGTTCGGAATCCGTTTAATTTTCGTTAAAATTTGTTTTGTTTTCATAAAAATTTGTTTCCTTTATTAATTCTCTAAGGAATTCCAACTTTTTAGAACAATTAGAATTAAGATCGGTCGACGTCCTTAACAACCATGAGTCATCATCTGTCAGCTGGTTTCCCCGCTGACAGATGAATGTAAAGAAAACAATGCCTGCATTGCTCGGCAATAAAAATCCCCCCCGAAAATCCATACCAGACACTTACCTGGGCATGGAGACCTGGCAGGTCAGAAAAGGGGGGGAGAACGAGCAAGAGCCCTCCTCCTTAACCATGCCAGGACACATGCCCTCAACATGGGGGATTGGGTGCTTTGGGGCAGGGGGGCTCTGTCTCATCCCCCCAACCTTGACCAGTGGTTGTGGGGATCTGCAGGCAAGGGGGCTCCCAGATCCCGCCCCCCTATGTCAATAACTATCGAGTATATAGTACCCCTACCCATTCACCTAAAAAAGTTTTAAAAAGTAATAAACACGAGACAACTTTTTGACAAATGCTTCATTAAAAAATAAAAAATAGTGTCCATCATCAATCACGCCGCCCACCGACCTGAAAAAAAAATTAAAACATGGGGGGGCTGGTCAGGATCTGGGGGCCTCCTTGTTATTTTGGGGCAGAGCCCCCCTGCCCCATAGCAACCCCCATGTTAAGGGCATGTGGCCTGGTATGGTTTAGGAGGGGGGATACTTGCTTATCCACCCTCCTTTCCTGGCCTGCCAGGCTGCATGCTCAGATAAGGGCCTAGTATGGATTGGGGGAGGGGATCCCCACACCTTTTTTTATTTCAGCTGAGTGCCCTGGTCTGGTTCAGGTGTTTAGCGAACACCTGAAAGGACGCTGTTCAGGGCGAAACCGATGCTCAGCCCTGAACAGTTTGCCCATCTCTAATTGCTAGTGCCCATGGACGCATTGAGCAACCTGACAACTGGGCAGCATACCATGTCCCGCAATAATAAACAGAGATTACAAAAGGAAAACAGAAAAAGGAAGTAGTCAATCCCGGTCACCTCCCCTGGATGGTCGTTTAACATGTTCAATCACCATCCCACACAGCTAATGGGTTTGATATTTGAATGTAGCAAAGTTTACTGCTACAGACTTGTTCAAATCAATTGTTCACCCTTCTCAATTTTTGACAGGGTGGTCCTGATATGTTCTTGAAACAGTTTTTTGAATAGTCCTTTAGTTCTGCTCACATAAGTCAATGCGCAAGGACATTTGAAAATATAAATGCCGAAGTCAGTATTGCATTTGAAGTAATTGAGTATTTTGTATTGATGGCCTCTATGTGGGTGTGAGAAATACTCAAATTAGTGAGTCGCACACATTGCAGTTAAAACACTTGTAGCAGTCTTTCTTGTGCGATATCCTGGGAGGAATTTTGGTGTATTTGTGTTTGATGATCACATAACGTCCTGCTATATGCAATCATGGGTTTCACTCTAAGATCAAGTGTCAATCAACTGTTGGCCTGTAAGATATTAACCCCTTCATGCCAACAGTATGCAAATATGCAGCCCCACTGGCTTGGGCTTTTTTTCCATGGTACTGCAAATTTGTATATCGCCTTTTGTGCTGACGTGCTCCCAACACAGAGACTGGGGTCTCACGAAGAGACTTGGGCCCCGTACTAACCATCATCGGGACCCGGATCTCCCAATTCTGGGTCACCTGATCACTGTGATAGCCTCTGATTGGCTATTACAGTAATCAATCACTGTGAAGTTCACCCGCATGTTTTCTTTCTCTGTGAGTGGAGGAGAGAGATATGTAATATCTCTTAATATCTCTTGCTCTCCTTGCAGAGGAAAAAAAGTGTAAATCAATAATAATAATAAAAATAAAAACTAGATAAAGGTTTGATCTAGGTCAGTGGCAGGGTTAGTGTTTGGGTCAAGGTCAAAGGTCCGGGTCAAAGGTGAGGGTCAGTGTATTTTTTTGGACAGTATTTTATTTTTTGTATCAGTTTCAGTTAGTGCCAGTGTGTTTTATCTAGGAGAAAAAAAAAGCAAAACGGGCACTATTGTTTTTGGTCTGTACTACAGGTACAAACAACTTACACACATGTAGTATTGCTGCGATCATCAGAAGCAGGAGAATTTAATTTGGGTTGTTCTTTTGTGGAAGGTTATGGTAGTAGCAAGAAATATACAGCTAAATAGATATCTATTACCATTTACCACATAAAGAAAGCCCAAATTGTCCTGAAAAAAAACTTGGTATAATTCACCTGGATGCAAATAGTTGTGATGATATGTACAGTTTTACTAACACATGTCAAAGTTTCAAAATTGTGCTTAGGCATTTAGATTTGTTTTGCATATTCTTGCTCTAAAAGTAATGTGTTCCTGTGTTTGTTTAGTGTAAATGGAAGTGGTAATGGTACCTTGGCCATTGGTGATTAGTATATCAAGGAAGGTCATCTGGTTAAATAAAATTTTAGGGTTAAATACTATCTCCGGGGAAACCTTGTTAAGAAAATTGATGAATGCAAAGAAATCATCATCACCACCAGTTCAAATGATAAAAAATCATCTATGTACCTCATCATCCCTTCACATATTTTGTGAACAGAGTGGATTGGTAAATGTGATATTCCATAGATAACCCATAAACAGCTAAGGAGTGATTCCCTTGTGTATTTTAGGAGGGTCGTAGACCGGCATATGAGGATAATCATTATATAGAAACCTCATTGCTTATCCAGTCGTTTGACCAATATTATCAGACTAGTTTGATAATTTTTTGTGCTCTGTAAAGAATCATTGGTCAGAATTGTATAGCTTGTGGTATCAGCCAGCATAGGCAGCATGCCAGCCCTGTAGTCAGTATAATCCATGATCACAATCCCCTGCTCTTATCGGCGGGTATCATGATTTAAAAGCCGCAAATTCGTCAGGGCTCAGATACGTGCGAGTGTCCCTGAAAATGTTACCAAAAACATTATTTTAAATCAGGTATAGCTTTCAATTGATAGGAACTGTCTTATGAATCTGTTTTTGAGCTTAAAGGAGGTTGGCATTGTTGTAGGCTGTATTTTCTATTTCAAAGTCAAACTTAAGCAACCTAGTTGTAGGACAAAAGGAGAGGCCTTTAGACAGAAGTCTTAACTCATCATTGGTGACGGGTCTCAAAGAAAGGTTGACTACTGGTCTCGCCTGGTTTCTTGTCATCCGCTGAGGCATGAAGGGGGAGTGCCATGGCTTCCTAATATTCCTTCTGGGTCACTGTCTTCGCTGGCAACCGGAATAGGGATTTTACTTGTGGTACCCGCTAAAATTGTTGTGCTGGTCGATCCTCCGGTTTCAGTGTCTGTTGAGGGATTCTCGGTGAAGCGATTACTTTCTGACATCTGCCGATTTTGTTCTATATATTTTTTTACTCAGAGGTAAGATATGTACATTATATTTTATATTAATGTATATATGGAGATTAATTAATATTTTTTGTGGCTTTTGTTTCTTTGTCCCAATGGAGAAAGTTCCTTTGGATTAATTATTTGATGGTTTTATTGTCATATACGATTTATGCTTTTTATTTGTATTTTCTCATAGTTTGGTTTATTTTATTACAAGTTCCTACAATTGACTCAAGAGTTTGGGAGATCAATAGATTTATTCTATAAGAATGCTACCCACATAGTTCTTTTTTTTAATATATGGTGTTATCTCAAGAAAGTTTTTAATTGATTACAATTGTGATGTTTTTACAGACAACATCTATAATAAAATATGTACTTTTAAACATAACAATTGGGTAAGTGCAGATGTCAGGGGCTTAGCTAGGGATGAGCTTTGCGTTTGATTGCGAACACATGTTCGCATCGAACATTGGCCATTCGATCGTTCGTCGAAAACGAACAAATCGGGTCGTTCGTGCCAAATTCGAATGACCCATAATTCACTGCGGCGTTGCACGCTGATGATTGCCCAAGCATGCACCATGACCTCGCATGCTTGGCCAATCACAGCGCCCAAAAAACGAAGAGACCTAATTGGCCAAAGCCTGGGTGCTTTGGCCAATTAGGGCTCAGCGCTTTAGCACACACCCCACACTATAAAAGGCCGCCTCCCGGGCGGCCTCGGGTAGTGTGTTCCGGCTTGCTTTGCAGTCAGACAGACAGAGAGAGAGAGATAGATAGATAGATAGAGACACAGTGGGCCAGATTCAGTGGGCCAGATTCAGGCGGAGTATTACAAATTGGGAAGGACGTGGGCGTGTTACATTGAAATGAGCCGTGACCCCATGCAAATGAAGGGCCGGCCGGCTCCCGCATGCGCGCTTGAAGCAGACCATGGTCAGCACCTCTGTGCGCATGCTCACAACTCGGGAACGGCGCAATCAGTGAAATTGGAAGTGGACTAGGGCAACTTAGTGAACTACGCAGACAGCATAAATAGACGGACACAAACGCACTTCCTTTGCAAAAGTACATCCCTTTGTATCCCTTCCTATACAGCAAGGTGCTTTTGTTCTATTAGCGTTTGTTTGTTTGTTTGTTTGTTTGTGACGTGTCTTTGAGATATTTGGGGACTGTTTTGCAGAGTGATTTTTGTCTTTTATGTGTTTTCTTTGTTGTTATTTTGTTTAAATTATATTTTTGCTGGGCATTTTTTATTTTTGCACGTCATTTATTTTATTTTTTTGGTTCTGTTTGTGTATGATTTTGGAAAGTGGGGGTGATATTCCTGCGGGAAAAGGGGTGTCACCCTCATTTGTGGTGGAGAAGTGAAACCCAGGTCTGTGTGAATGCTGTATGAATGTACAGTGACATAATTGGAGCCGTGGCATGGCGTTGCTGCTCACAAGTCCTGCATGGTGGGCTTGTGCCAATCCAATGTGATGAGGATGTGGGGTGTGTGTGCTAGGGACCACAGTGGTGTGCATGCATGCATTCTTTTTCCTAATGATTAATGTGTGTGTTTAACGTGCAAAGATGCATAATGTGAGCTGGCATGAGATGGGGTCATGAGATGGGGTCCCAGTGCATATGCAGAGTCAACTTGAAGAGAAAAGACAGGAGGATGTTAGTCGTGCATGTGCCCCTTGTGATGTGTGCATCATGGGGGGGGGGGGCAAGTCATGCCTGCCACCCATGTCACTCACCAACCAGCCAGTTGTCCCCATACATGTTCTGTTCGCAATCTGTGGGGATGGGGCTCTGATTGTATATGTAGCTGTCATGGGTGTCATGGGTAGTGTCATGTGTTAGGCTGGTGATGTCCTCCTGCAGGGTTGTGGTTAATTCCAGGATGGCATGAGGGGTGAATCTGAAGATGCGATACACCTCAGAATCACTCATGCCAAAGATGCCTATGCATGTGTGATATATCAAGTGAAGAGTGAGGGGCTTGTATCAGATAAGAATATTGTATTAGATTAGATTAAATGGTAAAGTTTATATAAGCAAAAAAAAACTTAAAAAATACAGATTGTTGTGCAACACGTGTGACTGCTGAGCTCTTCACTAACAGTGTTGCTTTATCTGACATGTAGACGATTTTTCTTTTTTTAGACCAGCTTTTCTATGGTCTAATTTTAGACAGGACATTTTACTGTTGCGCACACTGCGTAGCCTGCGCTGCCCCAACGTTCTTTTGTGGATCCCCGTAAGTCCCTCATTAGCATATTTGACTAGCAAATCAATGGTCTGTCTAGCGCAGTTTTGCGCGGACGGATGCGCTTGTCTAACGAAATTACGCTGGACAAAAAAAAGTAGATTTTCGTACCCGCGGGATAATGTGCACATTTTCGGGAGCTGGCCGTGTTGAACCTCAACATGCAGAGAAATTAGTAGAGTGGATGACCAAGCCGTCCTCATCCTCTCTCACACAGACTGATCAAAGTTTATCTGGCAAAGCAGCTGCCAAGGCGTCCTCTTCCCTCTGCACAATGGCTTCACACAATACTTCCCTAGTACCACCATGTCCTCCTGAGGAGTCCCCCGAACTGTTTCAACACAGTGTTGGGTACATTCTGCAGGAAGATGCGCAGCGTTTTGAAGACTCCGATGACGGAACACTGATAGAGGAAGGCATTGATGTGAGCCCAGGGAGAGGGGGTGGCCGAGAGGGACAGCAATTTGTCAGTGATGATGTTCCCCCAGCTGGAGCATACTGCCAGGTTGTTGACAGTGATGAGGAGGGTGGGGATGATGAGGTCACTGACTCTACCTGGGTGCCTGATAGGAGAGAGGAGGAGGAGGAAAACGAGGCACATCTCCAAAGAGGCAGGATGCCCTCCAGGGGTCAGCTTAAGGTCACACCCACTGCATTACCCATGGCGCTTGTGCATGGCGCTGCTGTGTGGTACAGCAAAAGTTCTTTGGTGTGGGCCTTTTTTGAAACATGTCCACAAGATCGTACCTTTGCTATTTGCAACTGATGTCGCAAGCGTATCTCGCGTGGCCAAAACATCAACCGCCTGGGTACCACATGCTTGTCCAGACATATGTCGACCTGCCATGCAGCTCGTTGGCAAGCACACCAGAAAGACCCACACCAAAGAAAAAAGCGTACCCCCCCTTGCCCTTCTGGGACCTCCAAACCCAGTAGACCCCCAGTCCCCTCTGAAGCCTGCAGTAAAGGTGTAGAAATAGGTGTGTCACAAGCTAGTAGTAGCGGTCAATCTACTAATAGTACCAGGCAAATTTCCCTGCCCCAGCTGCTGCAGCGCCGAAAGAAGTACAATCCCAGCCATCCACATGCCCAGCAGTTGAATGCTAGCTTAGCGAAATTGCTAGCACTTCAACTGCTACCTTTTCAGTTGGTAGATTCTGCCCCCTTCCGTGAGTTTGTGCAATACCTCAGTGGCAAGTACCAAAACGCCACTTTTTCTCACGGAAGGCTATTCCGGCTCTCTACCGGCATGTGGAAGGCAATGTCCATGCCTCGCTGGACAGGGCGGTCAGTGGTAAGTTGCATATTACCGCTGACTCATGGTCCAGCAGGCATGGACAGGGACGTTACCTGTCTTTTACGGTGCATTGGGTGACTCTGCTGGCAGCTGGGAAGGACGCAGGGCAAGGTCCAGTAGTTTTGGAGGTTTTTCCGCCACCACGCCTCCAAAACACTACTACTGCTTGTGAGACACCTCTCTCCTCCACCCCTCCTCTTCTTCTTCCTCTGTGGCCTCTTCCTGTGGTGATGTTTTCTCCGAACCAGCCGTGCTCCGTAGGCGTACAAGGGGATACGCAGGAATGCAGGCCAAGAGATGCCATGCGGTGCTAGAGCTGGTGTGCTTGGGAGACAGGAGCCACACTGGGGAAGAGGTTTTGTCAGCTCTGCAGGGTCAGGCTGAGAGGTGGTTGACGCCACGCCAGCTGAAGCCTGGAATGGTGGTCAGCGATAATGGCACCAACCTCCTCTCTGCCCTGCGACAGGGAAAACTCACCCACGTGCCCTGTTTTGCGCATGTCCTCAATTTGGTGGTGCAGCGGTTCTTGGGCAGGTGCCCGGGCTTGCAGGATGTCCTGAAGCAGGCCAGGAAAGTCTGTGTGCATTTTCGAAGGTCATATAATGCCACTGCTCGGCTGACTGACCTCCAAAGGGAATACAACCTGCCCAAGAACCACCTAATTTGTGACATGCCCACCAGATGGAACTCAACGTTGGCCATGCTGCAGCGGCTGCACACGCAGCAACGGGCCATCAATGAGTACCTGTGCCAATATGGCAGCAGAACTGGGTCAGGGGAGCTAGGTTTTTTTTTCCCCACGTCAGTGGGCCTTGATCAGGGATGCATGCACTGTCCTGTAACCATTTGAGGAGGCCACGAGGATGGTGAGCAGTAACAGTGCCTGCATCAGTGAGACTGTCCCTCTTATTCACATGTTAGAGCACACGCTACGTGGAATATTGGACAGGGCCCTTGAGGCAGAACAGAGGGAGGAAGAGGAGGACTTCCTTACCTCTCAAGGCCCTCTTTACCCAGACAGTGGTCCTGCTTGCCCACCTAGCACACAGGAAGAGGAGGAGGAGGAGGATTGTATCAGCAGCATGGAGGTGGAGCCTAGCACTCAGCAGCAGCAGTCTTCAAGGGATCATTTACAGTCCCAAGGAGCACGTGGACTTTTACGTGGCTGGGATAAGGTGCCTGTGGATCCTGTCGTCCTCAGTGACCCAGAGGACTGTGCCCCGAATCCCTCTGCAAACTTACGCTGCATGGCCTCCCTGATCCTGCAAAGCCTGCGTAAGGATCCTCGTGTACGTGCTATTAAGGAGAGGGATCATTACTGGCTGGCGACTCTCCTTGATCCACGTTACAAGAGTAAGGTTGCGGACCTTATGTTGCCATCGCAGAGGGAGCAGAATATGAAACTTCTGTGGGAGGCCTTGCAGAAGGGTCTGTGCAATGCGTTCCCAGAACCGGGGGGATTACCAAAACCTGGCTCTGGACAACGTCTTGCTGAGGCTTCGGTGAGTCACAGGAGGGGCGGTGGAGAAGGTGGTCGTCTGACCGATGCGTTCAGGCAGTTTTTTAGTCCGCAGCCCCAAGGTCTGACCGGTTCCAGCAACCATCGCCAGCGTCTGGTTTACATGGTCCGGGAATACCTAGGGGCAAGATCCGACTTGGACACCTTCCCCACCGAAAATCCTCTGGCTTACTGGGTCTTGAGGATGGATCACTGGCCAGAGCTTACTCAGTACGCAACGGACATTCAGTGCTGCTGGAGGCTTTGTGACTGATCACAGGGTGCGCCTCTCCACCGGCTCTGTTGATCGACTGACCTTCATCAAAATGAATCAGGCTTGGATCAACACCAGCTACCAAGCACCTGATGCTGAAATTAATGAATAATATCTTTTTGTTGAAATGTCGGATCCCTTTTAGACTGCGTATGCTGATGCTGAGTGACTATCCTCTTATGCTGCTGATGGAATATCCTTCTCCTCCTCACTTTTCTTGCTGATAGCTAGTAAGAAATGTTGTGTTTCTGGGCTCCGCCACCAGTGCCTAAGGCACAATTTTTCAGCCCCTGTTCAACAGGGGCGCCTAATAATTTTTGATGCAATACTTTGCACGTGGCTCCTTGTTGCGCTCCAATTGGAGTTATTGGGAGGGGTTGCAAGTGTTGTGTTGTGCCCAAGGCACAATTTTTCAGCCCCTGTTTAACAGGGGCGCCTAATAACAATTTTTGATGCAATACTTTGCACGTGGCTCCTTGTTGCGCTCAAATTGGAGTTATTGGGAGGGGTTGCAGTGTTGTGTTGTGCCCAAGGCACAATTTTTCTGCCCTTGTTTAACAGGGGCGCCTAATAACAATTTTTGATGCAATACTTTGCACGTGGCTCCTTGTTGCGCTCCAATTGGAGTTATTTTGAGGGGTTGCAGTGTTGTGTTGTGCCCAAGGCACAATTTTTCTGCCCCTGTTTAACAGGGGCGCCTAATAACAATTTTTGATGCAATAATTTGCATGTGGCTCCTTGTTGCGCTCCAATTGGAGTTATTGGGAGGGGTTGCAGTGTTGTGTTGTGCCCAAGGCACAATTTATCAGCCCCTGTTTAACAGGGGCACCTAATAACAATTGTTGATGCAATACTTTGCACGTGGCTCCTTGTTGCGCTCCAATTGGAGTTATTGGGAGGGGTTGCAAGTGTTGTGTTGTGCCCAAGGCACAATTTTTCAGCCCGTTTAACAGGGGCGCCTAATAACAATTTTTGATGCAATACTTTGCACGTGGCTCCTTGTTGCACTCCAATTACAGTATGTTTGAGGGGTGCCCTTTTTTCTAAAAATTTTCTTTCACAAAACAATAATGGCCCCCCACCACCGCTAAAATATTCGACATAATGTTGCCACACAGAACTTGCGCAAGTAGTATTAATTACTTTTTTTTATAGTCCTCTCATGTTGTGCAGGGACATTTCTAAACACGTGCCACTACTATAGACACCCAGCAGGTGTGATATTTAAAATCATTTTTTTTTTCACTTTAAGCATCATTACAATGGCTGCTCCGGAAAAAACGGCCGTTTTCAAAAAAATTTCCATTGATACATGTTCCCTGGGGCAAGACCCGGGTTCTGAACGACGTTTTCCAACATTTAATTGAATTTTGGTCTTTAAAACGATCGTTTTTGAATTTGAACGTTCGGGTCCCATAGACTTCAATGGGGTTCGAAATATTTGTGCAAACCCGCGGTCTGTTCGAACGTTCTGGTGTGAACCGAACCCGGGGGTGTTCGGCTCATCCCTAGGCATAGCTAATGTCCCACCTTAATTGAGGTGATGCCTTTGAGCATCTAATAGGAGTATCCTACCTGTATTTAGTAGCTATAAGATGGCAAACGAGTTTACAAATGCCTAACAAATAAATCCCTAATTGAGGAATGCCCTCCATAGAAACAGTAGATTGAGTATTTAGTGCAAGAATGGCCGGGTCCACAGTGGGGACAGTCCACTCCTTCTTAAATTTCACTTTGCTGAATTGTGATGCCTTGTACCTTATCAAACGAATATACGTCTCGCAGTTCAGGTTATAACACATGAAAATAAGCAGGGGGAGGAGATGCATAAAAAGTGTTTACGGCTGTTAACACCTGTCTGTTCCAAAAATGGCGATAGCCTTTGGAGGAGATCAGAGATAGTGGCAGAGAACTCTGCTTTAGTCAGAGAGGCCATATGTTACACATCTACGAGGAAGTCCAATTGAGGGGGTGCTGGAATGTAGACATTTGCAGAACGTAAATTTGTTTAGTACACCTCCCCTTCCGGCCCAAGCCAATTTTCAGCTTTCAGTGCTGTCGCTGTTTAAATGATACACTGTACCTAAACAGAATTCTTATAATCTTGTTCCCATAAATAGAGATTTCTTTTGGTGATATTTGATCACCTCTGCTTTTTTATTTTGTTGCTAAACAAATAAAAAAGACTGAAAATTGTGAAAAAAAGTTTTTCTTTTGTTTCTGTTATAAGTTTTTGTAAATAAGTACGTTTTCTCCTTCACTGATGGGCACTGATAAGGCGGCACTGATATGCGGCATTAATAGGCATCACTGATGGCACTGACACTGGCAGGTATTGGGGATGGGCACTGATTGGCAGCTACCTTGGCAGTGATTGGCATTTCCCTGGTGGTCTAGAGTTGCATACTTGGTGGTCCAGTGTGGTGGCTATTCCTGGTGGTCCTGGCGGCATCCTGGGCGGGCATCCGAGGGGAGCTTTGCTCATAAATAATTAGCACAGAACCCCCCCTGTCAGGAGAGCAGCTGATCAGCTCTCCTCTACTCGCGTCTGCCAGATTTGAGTGAGGAGAAGCCGATCAACGGCTGTTCATGTTTACATCGTGATCAGCTGTGATTGGACATGGCTGATCACATGGTAAAGAGCCTCCGTTAGCTCAGCTCTGTCAGACTGACACACCGCACCACTGATCGCCACGACGGGCGTGCAGCAGCTGTTATCCTGCTGAACGTCATTTGATCCTGTCAGGATAACTGAACAGTGGTTAAATAAATCAGTGGGCCCGTATGCAAGATCAAAAGTGGGCCCTAAACATTGAGGAAAAACTAAAATGCGGAGCAAAAAAGAGTGCAGTGGCAAAGGGTGGGCGTGGTCTAAATTGTGCTAAATATTGGGTGTGGTTAAATAGAGTGAGAGGACTTACATGTGGTAATGTTAAATAGGGAATGTATATAGCGGCGTATATGACGGTAGGTAATATGTACAGAAGAGGGGTGTGGAGTGTATGGTGGTGGGTAGTATGTACAGGAGAGGAGTGTGAAGTGTATGGTGGTTGCTAGTATGTACAGGAGAGGGGTGTGAAGTATATGGCAGTGGGTGGTATGTACAGGAGAGGAGTGCAGAGTGCATGGCGTTGGGTAGTATGTGAAGGGAGAGGAGTGTCCCAATCCTTGCACTCTAAAGACAGGATTGGGACATCCTATATATGGGCATATGTGTGCGTGCGTATGCACATATGTGTGTATATATGCATGTGTACATGTTTGTGAAAATGTGTGTGCATGATTGTGTATGTATATGCGAGTGCCAGTCCAGGCACATGGAAAATAAGTTGCGTACGGCTGAGTGATGAATAGAGCAGTGACCCTGTGTGCAGATAGACAGATCCTCCCCATCATTGGACTCCTCGTACAGACTTAACCACCGTCACCCTGAGCAGCCTCTGCACTTCCTGGCTGAAAACACAAGGCACGTGGGGACCAGGGCTGCCCCTACGGCTCATTTGTCTCTGCAGTTGCAGGAGAGGTGTGAGGGCCACATGAAATGGCCTGGAGGGCAGGATTAGGCACATGGGCCTTGTGTTTGACACCTGTGTCCTTGACCCATAAATAAAATACCATTAGAAAGATCACTAAAATGTCCAAAGTAGCAGTTTTTCTCCCTGCTTTTGATCCTCTGTCTTCCGGTTTTCCCCATCTGCTGTTTTATTTGTCAGATTTATCTTTACAGCATTCCTCATCCACTGTTTTCTTTTTACTCAGGGTTTTTATTAGTCTTTCTGGTCCTCTGTCTTCCAGTTTATCCTATTCACTGTTTTTGTCAGTTTCATCTCCCTTGCTTTGTTCACATAGCAATTTACAATATTAAATTGTTATCGTATAATTAGATTGACAGACGAAAGTCCAATATTCTTTGCTGTCGCCATAGTTTCCATTCTACTATTAAAGTACCGACAAACCTATGCACATAGCAGCTGGCACCAAAAAGCATGTCTGATGCTAATTAGCATATACATTGCTTTGAGTGTTAGAACTTAATACATCAAACATATCATTATAAAGAACTGTCATTTACATGCAAACCTGTCTGATATAAAGTTTGGTAATATTTATGCTTACGCTTGAAGATTTCATGTAGACATTGTTAAAATGACATAAATTGTATGTTTTGTAGGTAGTAAGATGAAAGCACATAAACATAAAATAATAAATTCCCCTCTTCCCTATGTCAGCTGCACTGTAGCACTTAGGTGGCACAGGATCTTGTTGAACCCCATCTTTAGGTACCTGTATTCTGTAAAAAGCAGACGCTCTGGTAACAGACATCTACCTGGGAAAGCATGAACCCAGGCAGGGGACTTTTCAATGTACATCTAGGGTTGAACAACAGAACACGGTAAGGGGGGATGCAGGGAGAGGATGTCCTTAGGTGTGGTGGGCAGAGCAACCTCCATTGCTATGCAAACAAAAAGTGAGACAGAAAATTTTGCTTTGTCTGCATTTCATTTAACCAAGTTAAATATTTCTCATTAACCCATTCTTCATTTGTGACATTGCTTATGTATTCTCACCTGAACACTTCTTAATTTTTTTTTCTTGCGTTTTATTTTATCCCAACATACAATTTATTCAGTAATCCATGTTTGTATTTGCAATTTTACTTCTTTTTGCACTCAAGATAGGTAAACCTTTCAAGCTTGTCTACATGCAGTGATTGCTGCATGTCCAATTTTAATTCAGTAAATGCTGTTGCTTCGGTGCAGCCAACCTCCTGAGCCCTTGAGCTTACCCCCAATTTATAAGATTCTATACAAGGACTTTTACTATGCTTTTTCAGTCTTAGGCCTTGTACACACACACACAATTGGGCTTCTAACCAACTTTTCCATGGATTTTGGTCCGAAGGGCGTTGGCCGTAAACTTGTTCTGCATACACACGGCACAACATTTTCAGCCAACAATCACCAAGCCATGTGGTTTTTCAGCTCTTTACTCCCACCCTTTGGGCAACTTCTGCTATTGTTGGCTGATGTTCTGAGAATGCATGTTTGTACATTGGATTTTAGTTGGACCAACTTGCGCACACACGATCAGATAAACTGACATAACAGATTTATTGCCCAACAGTTGGTGAGCGTGAACAGCCAACTTTTGTTATCGTTAATTCAGCCAATTGTCTGACGAAGCATACACACGGATTATCAGACACAACGCGTCCATCAGACAATTATGGCCATAAAGTTGGATCGTGTGGATAAGGCTTAATACCCCATACACACTATTAGATTTTCTGCAGATTTTTGTCTTCAGGTTTACCAAAACCATGTAGTGCAAGGGCCTACGTCATTGCATACAAATTGAAACTCTTAAGGTTTGACCTCATTATATGGTTTTAGTAAATCTGAAGACAAAAATCTGCAGAAAATCTAATAGTGCGTATGGGGTATTACTTTTAAAATGTATTTAACACACCAGTATATATACATACAAGAAACAAAACAGTGCATACAGGTCCTCATGTAATCTAAAACATGTTTCTTGTCCATGGTAACCAGATGCTTCCATCTATTTTCAAGTCTACACTGTAAAATAAATATTCAGAAACTGACTTTATGCCTTGAACATTAGTACACTTTCCTTCATGGTCAACTGCAAAAATAAGACACTACTACTATTTGTTATATATTTACCGTGTTGATAAATGAACAGAGAAGGATAATAATTATATAAACTCGGTCTTATTATGGTATGAAATAACTTGTTTTTTTCTGACTGGAGATAAAAGTTTAATAGCAATGGTAGCTAAATATTAACCACATCAATAAAAAGTGCACAGTTTACATATAAATCTTAAAATTGTCCCATTTAAAAATGCAGAACAAAATTAAAAAGTAAATTTTTTTTATATATTAATATTAAAAATTGTACATTGCACAGAGCTGATCAACGGCATGCTAAGAGCTGGTAGGTAAAAGACATAAATCAAGATTGGCAGTGCTGTAGCCACTTGAATCGGTTACAGAATATACTAATGCACCTTTATGCACTTTTAAATGTGAGTGTATGAAATTGGTTTTAGTATTTTAATAAATTATAGCTTATCACACTACGTGGAACAGGGTGTTTTGATCTGGAGGATAAAAAAAAGACCATCTGGCAATAAAGCACTTTCTGAATCTGTAGTACGGTTACATTGGATCTGGTGAGTTTATTTGGCACACAAGTGTTGCCTTATAAAAATGTTATGTCTAATCGCCATTAGCAATGGGGAATAATTGTACATATATATATATATATATATATATATATATATATATATTCTACGATATTGTTAGACGTGTCATGATTGGGAGATGATTTGAATAGGATGACAGGCCGGCTTGAATGTATCTAATTAGCACTCTCCGTGTGATATGCATGAATGCTGGGTGGATAAGGTGGCAAGAGATGACCAGTCTACTACACCTTTTGGAGATACAAACAAGCCAGTATGAAATCACAGCTGGACGGTAGACTATACGGAGCCATCTTGATTGGCTGTACCCTTCCATGAATAGCCATTGAACCTAAGGTCAAATAATTGATCTTCAAAGCTTAATTGTCACTAAAGCTCAGGTAAAAGGAAGTTGCCCATATATGGAAGAGATAACCATAGCCAAATCAGAGGTGGCACATGGGCTATAAAATAAGGGGTCTCAATCTATAGTTGGGAGAGAAGGTGATGAGCACTCCTGGGCTCGGGAAGTCAGTATCAAGGTAAATTATCAGAGATCATCTCCCGAGCACTTACAATATACTATGTCATAATTTGTTATGTTGATATTTTTAGTGTGATGTACTTTGTATTTGAAACTAACTTTTACTCCCTTAGTTTAAAGACTGTAAATGTATGCAGTATATTAGATAGACTAATATCTTTTCTCTAATAAATGTGTGTTATGTTAAAGCGTTTGCTCTGGTCAATAGAACTCTTATTTAAACCATATATCATATGTGAGATATTAAATCTTAAATATAGAAGTATTATAGGTAACACAAGTGCCCGGTGCGTTTAATTTTTGCATGCTGTCATTATGCTGTGAAACAACAGCATAAGGAAAGGGTATAAGAACTTGGAAGTTCAAGTATGCACTTGATTATGTTTTACAGAGACTTTGATACAAAACGAGTTTATTTAGTTTTCATTACAGAATTTTTGTATTGGTTTTGGAACACAATTACAGTATTACCATTAGATATGTTGTATAAAATTGTATATACATGATTGCATGGTGTGTAGACATTTAGTTACTGTAACGAGAGGGCCAGTGGAACCCAGAAGCTCCTAGAAAGCATGAGCCAGAAAATAATGGACATTCAGAATATAGCTTGGACTACCTAAATTGGGACTGTTGTGTGGTTATTGTCCAAAATGTATTCCAGGATATCTGTGGAGAACTGGTTGCTGTTTGTCGATTCTGAACTTAACAGGTTAATTGAAAGATGACTCATTCATAATGTGGGGACACATACTGTTAGGTGTTAATGTAATCAACTCCAGCCCACCTGTCTGCCTGTGTAATGTAAATTGAATCCAGACTAACTTCTAAGGATCTTTCATGTGGCTTGTGCTAATTGACCCTGTATTGTGTGAAGGTCTACTGTGATAATATGTATTGTAGTTAACAGACAGCCTAAAGGTCAGGTGTCAGTCATCAGCTGTAGTTAATTAGCTCATGTACAGGGTGTCTGCTAAAAGATGTATTGAGGATGTTTATTGGGAGGGCTCATGAGGTAACCATTGTGTGATGTTGTGGGTGGAGCTGGGTCATTGTTCATTTGATTACTGCAGTATTCTTTTGGTGTATACAAGAGCCTGCTTTCTCAATAAAGATTGTCAGACCTGCTTGAACTTCAAACAGAGCTGTGTCTCGTTAATGGGGGAATTCTTATGGGTTATGTTCACTGCATTGTGGAATGTCGGTAGCTGCCTTGTGTTTGGGAATGAAATATCCTAAATGGCTTTAACCCCTGTCCCATTTGGGGTGCCGTTACAGTTACTAAAACTTGAGAGTGCAAAATCTGGTGCAGGTCTGCAGAGAAACCAATCAGCTTCCAGGTTTGTCAGCTTAACTGAACAAGCTGAAGTTAGAAGCTCATTGGCTACCATGTGCAGCTCCACCAGGTTCTGAGTATTCCAGTTTTAGTAAATCTCCCCCTAAAGCCCCATACACACGATCAGACTTTTTGACAACACACTTCTAAATTCCCAGCTTTTCCAAAAAATCCGACCGTGAGGACGCTCCATCGGACAAACTTTTTCAGTTTTTATTGGACAAATGTTCGCTCTGCAAAACGGACAAACTTTTCAGCAACAAAAGTCCTACGATGCAAAGTCCTATCATATGTACAAAGTTCATCAGACTTTTGTCCAAAGTACAAACACGCATGCTCGAAACCAATGTTAAAATCAACCAACAATAGCAGAAGTTAAACAAGGGTGGCAGTAAAGAGAATAAAAGCTGAAAAAAACCCACGAGATTTGGGGAAAGTTTGCTGAAAAAGTCCTGTCGTGTGTATGCATACCAAGTTCACGGCCAACACACTTCACACAAAAATCCACGGAAACGTTTGTTTGAAGTCCAACCATGTGTACGAGTCTTTAGAGGCATGATTAATCTGTACTGTTTTTTTCACTTAAAGCGGGACTACAATGCATCTGAGCGCCACAAACCAAAAATGCCTTTTAATACATTTTTAAAATTTAGAGCAAACTCGCTCTCCACACCAGCTGTCACAATTTGAAAATAAGAGAGCCTCACACGGCCAGGTCATTAATTCACAAAGCATTTGTGAGTTTGGGCACTGATGTTGGACAAGAAGGCCTGGCTTGCAGTCCCCACTCCAACTCATCCCAAACAGGAGTGGCCAGTCCATAAGGGGTGCCGCCCCTCTAGTTTGTATGTGGGGGATGGATGCCAGGCACCAGACTCGGTTTCTAATTTTTTTTCACGCCACATGAGAGCCTGAGGCACTGTGCCCCAAACTCACCCACTTTAAAATAGTGAATATTCGCTATTGTCTTCCAGCTTCTCCTCCTGGACAATCAAGATAGGAGGTGGATTGGGTTGGTCAGCAGGAGAAGCCGAGGAAGCTGCGGTGCCATGACTGGAGGGGTGAGTTGTTTGCTGCCACCCCCATATAGAAAATTTAGCACCATCTGCCACTGATCCCACAGGCCAGTCAAGTAACTCCATCCAATGCATGTAAAGTAGGGAAAATTGTTTGTAACCCATTTGAGGGCAAAGACACATGTGAACGTACAATATGAAGTGTTGCATAAACTGTTAGCGCTATATAGATATCTGTAATAATCAAATATATAAACTTTTTATGTAAAAAAAACAACGTTTTTGCCTGCACATGATGGGATAATGGAAGTCAGAGCTTCACCACATTCACTAAGCTCTGGGGAAAATTCCCTTGCAAACTCAACAGTCTATGTGGGAGACATTTTAATGGTTTGGGGTAAGTTCTTAAATCTGTATTCTATGTACATTTTTTTTCTTATTTTCCTTGCACATAATTACTCTTTTCAAAGTGAAATTCCATCATATTAGCCAAGCTCTGGGGAAAGTTCCTTTGCAAAGAAGACATTTTTCTTTAGTAAATTAACCCCAAATATTCTACTACAGAGTATCAGAGGACAGACATATTTATTATTCATGGCCTTATGGGCACCTTCCTACAACATGGGGAATTTATTAAAACTGGAGCAGACAGAATCTGGAGCTGCTGTGTATGGCAACAAATGCAGCTTCTATCTTCAGCATGTTCAGTTAAGCTTTGAAAATTAAACATAGAAGCTGGCTGGTTGCCATGCACAGCTGCTCCAAGTTTGATATATTCTCCTCTGCGCCCAGGGATCCACTAAACAATGTTCTCAGAGAACCCTGGAAGTACCAGGGATAGGCAAGAACTAACCCCACACTCATGAGTTTCATCCATATCTTTCTCCCCAATCGATTTGAAATTTTACTTTTTATTATAGCTCTGTTTAGACTCCTAGTCATACTCTGGATTTACACAAGCAGAGCTTTTGCAGATCATGATAAAAAAAAAACACTCTCCATGTAGACACTGAGCAACAGAATCTGACAAAATTCTCCCTTCCGATGCAGATGTTGTGTGCTTCATCTGCAACTCATGGTCAAAGAGTGCTAATCTTCCAAAGTTTTTAAGCTTAATTTTTTTTCGTCCAAGTGCCACCAATTATGTGACTTGATATGCTTTACCCTGTTTAGATTGCTTGTTATGTCTGTCATCCTGCAACAGTGATCTCTCGCTCCTATTTTTTTTTCTCTATCTGGGTGTTCCAACTGACCTTTATGTGCTCCAGCAACATCCTCTTGCATAGTCCATATTATGAAAGAAATAATTCAACAGGGTGCGTGGAACCTATCAAAATGGACACAATGGGTGTGCATACCCAGGAACGCCAATGCAGATATCCCACCAACAGAGCCACCCAAAGATATAAGAAACCCTCAGGATGTACAACTCACTGAAATACCTTTGGATGGGCTAACCCTTTAACTGGTGACTTATCTATTACTATACGTTTTCACTCAGCAATCTTACATCTGCCATTTCTATCATGACATGACCATGAACAAGAACAGTACGTGCAAAACATGCACCCTTTATTTTCAGAGTTACATACAAATCTGTAGTCACAATTTTATTGTTACAAAAATTATGTTTTCTCTACTAAAATAAGATGATCATAAATAATCATAAATCTGAAAATTAGGTTTTTACTGTTTTTGACCTATCTGTATGCTCTCATTCAGTCTATCCTCAACTCCTCCAACTCACCACATTATTTACATAGACTGAATTCCACCCACACAACACTCACAGAGTGCAACAGAAACTATGTCCAGGCCGCTTTTTCAGATTTAACAGCAGATCATGCTGCATACAATTCTGATATTGTAATTTCCAGCATTTGCGATGAATAAAAGAACTCCCTTGATTTTCATGTAGGGTTCCAAATCATATGACAGCATTCATTAAACAGAGAAGCACCAATGTTAAAGTTGCCATCAATATATTATAATTATGGTGGGCAGCCATCGTGTGTCCCAACAGCCATGTGTAGCCAGTAGTCTTCATTGTTAAAGACAACAAAACTGTACAAATTTTCACCACCTTTAAAAAATCCATGTTCACTTTCTTTCCAAGATACAGGACTGTCTGCAAATCCATTCACCATAAGGGATGCCCACTGACTTAATTTTAGTTCGTCAAAATATTCTCTGGAATAGAAATCAATACAGAAGTGTAAGTTAACACTAGTAAAAAACATCTCTAATGTCCGAAAAACATTTTTCAATTTTATCATCGTATTTAAAATATTCAAACTTTTCTTAAAGGGGCTTTAAAGGTAAAAAAAAAATCCTTAAATAGCTTCCTTTACCTTAGTGCAGTCTTCCTTCACTTACCTTATCCTCTGATTTTGCTTTTAAAATGTCCTTATTTCTTCTGAGAAGTCCTCACTTCCTGTTCTTCTGTCTGTAACTACACAAAGTAATGCGAGGCTTTCTCCCTGGTGTGGAGAAAGCCTCTTGAGGGGGAAGGGGGCAAGCAGGCAAGTCAGGACGCTCTCTACTTTGTAGATAGAGAAAGGAGCTTTATGTTAGTGGGCATCCTAACACTCCTGCTCGCCCCCTCCACCCTCAAGAGGGTTTCTCCACACCAGGGAGAAAGCCTTGCATTACTGTGTGTAGTTACAGACAGAAGAACAGGAAGTGAGGATTTCTCAGAAGAAATAAGGACATTTAAAAGCAAAATCGAAGGATTAGGTAAGTGAAGGAGGACTGCAATAAGGTAAAGGAAGTTATTTAGGAAAAACATTTTTTTTTTACCTTTACAACCCCTTTAACCTCCCTGGCGGTATGATTCTGTCTGGAATTACGTACCAAAAGCGGTACAATTATTTTGCATGGAAATTCTGCGTTTTATACTGTAGGCCTGCAATTTTTAGGAATAACTCACTTAAATTTGTCCAAACAATAGTCTAGTAAACATCTCTGGTATGATAAAGTTTGAAGCACAAAATCATAAAATTATAATATAATAAATAACTATAAATAATTATAACAAATAATAATGTAATTATAATAAAAATTATTCACTAATGTAATCAAATCAAAATCACTGAAATTTGCTCAGTTGCAGAATTGTCGCTGTCATTACTTTTATTTTTTTATGACGAATTTCCCCACAAATCGCTATCGCTCAATTCTGCAAGTGATTATCATTTATTATAGCCGTTTTCTAGCTGCTCTAAAATCACTTTTGACATAAAAGGGACACCTTTGGTTGCTATGGACAATCTACAGTTTGCAGGCACAAAAAAAATGTTTTTATTATGTAAAAGAACATGTAGGGCACTGGGCAGACCACTAGGGACAGGGGGGGTGTGTACTTTTTACATACAGTACTGTAATCTATAAGATTACAGTATTCTGTATGTAATGTGTTTGTTTACTTTTTTTAATTTGCCGCCGGTCTCCGCCCCCGTGCGCCGTTACGTCGCAGGGAACAGAGATCGGTGGCACTGTGTGAGTTGAATGGAGGACGCCACTCGCTCACACAGCGGGGATGCATCGCTGGATCCAGGGACAAGGTAAGTACAGTAACCCTGCCTGGATACAAGGTAAGCCAGCGCGCTGCAGGCTCTGCATATTCACCCCGAGCGCAACTCGGGGATACCGATTTTTACATAGAAAATCCACCCCGAGTCACACTCGGGGATACCGCCAGGGGGGTTAAACTGAAGACCATTAACTTAAAAGTACAATGAGTTCAATATATTTTGTAGACTTTTTGAATGGCAATGAAGTCCCTAAAAATATTGTTTTGCACACTGCAATTCTGATGCCAAAACTTGCCTCCTGGCTTTTAGAACTCGTAAACGTCTGGGAGGCAGTGCGTGCCAAGGTGTCAAGTAAAGAAAGCATTGCCAAGATTGTAATTTCCTGAAACATTACTGTCTTAATAAAGTAACTATTTAACCGCTTTAGATCCACGCTATAGCCAAATGAAGGCTACAGCGTGGACCTACTTTGCTCGAGCGGCCTGCATGCCCATGCATTGGCGCACGCGGCTCGCTCTGTGATCAGCGAGTCTATGTGACTAGCTGGATCACAGATCGGAGTAAGGGGTCAATCCCGACCCTTTACCACATGATCAGCTGTCAGCCAATATAAACAGAGCCGGTAATCGGCTATTTTTTTCCTCTCACGCCGATGACCACGCAATTGTCATTCAAAGTGCATCAGTGCTGAAAATCTGGGTAGGAGGGGGGGTTTAAGTGCAAGTGGTTAAAAAGAAAACACCACTATCTAAAGCATGGGTCCTTAACCTGTGGCCCTCCAGCTGTTGCAAAACTACAAGTCCCATCATGCCTCTGCCTTTGGGAGTCATGCTTGTATCTGTCAGTCAGTCTTGCAATGGCTCATGGGACTTGTAGTTCCCCAACAGCTGGAGTGCCACAGGTTGAGCACCCGTGGTCTAAAGCCAACATTGTCTATATTTTAAAACCTGGTTAAGACCCGGTAAATCCAGGTCCTTATAGACCTATCTCACTGCTGCAGTGTGATGGTAAACACCTAGCAAAGATACTGGCACTTAGGCTAAACAGGGTCATTACATCCATTGTATATTCAGATCAAGCTGGGTTTTTGCTAAATAAATCTACTGTGGTCAATTTGAGAAGGCTTTTTCTAAATATGCAATCACTAGCTGATAGGCCTTTAATAGCATTGAATGGGTGTATTTACAGTATGTGAGGTCCTTAAACGATTTGGTTTCGGAGAGACATACATCTCCTAGGTCCGCTTACTGTACCGTCATCCTCAGGCAGCCACACGGCAGGGGTCCCCCTTATCGCCTCTGCTGTTTTCACTAGCTATACAACGGCTGGCTATTCAAAACAGACAACCCAGGTATTACTGTTTTTTGCTATGGTAATGGACAGGAAAAAGTAACGCTATATGCAGAGGATTCTGCTTGGAGATACAGACGCTTCTCTGAGGGAGACTATGGCTACCATCACGACATTTGGCAAGTACTCAGGGCTTAAGATTAATTGGACAAAATCTGTGTTATTGCTAAGTGATGGCGATGGGGAAAGTCCAGAAGACTCAGCATGTTCCATACCGATTACCATTGCCTTTAAGTACTTAGGGGTTTGGGTGACTCCCTGTAGGTGAAATTTTTGACAATTTAATATTTCCCTACTCCTGCAAAGATTGTGATCGCATAAAAATTTGGAATACTTTGTCGGTGCCGGCATGGTGAATTTAATCAAGATGATTCCTATGCCCCAGCTGCTGTATTTCCTGATGGTTCCTTTAAAAGGACTGTCAATACCATATTTCATACTCCAATCTGAAAAAAATCGTCCAAGAAAAAAAAACTAGAACATCTATAATGCCCCAAATATGAGGGTGGTTTGGCGTTGCTGAATCCCTGGTTACACTACTTGGCTTTGCAGCTGCAGCACCTGATAGGTACATTAAATGGGAGTGTGGTTTAAGGGGGTACAGGGCATAGCTCTTCTGAAGCAGTAATGCTATACACGGTAAGGGGATGGCTCTATCCCGGTGGGTCTGGAAGCTAAGACTTTTGGTAAGCCATGTATAAACCTTCTCAATATATATTCTAATCCAGAAAGTATGGCATAAAACCAGGTACCTTCGGGAGTGGCAAATTTTCTATAATGGAGTTCTGCTCTCCTTTGAGGCTTTGCAGGAGCCATATGGCCTTCTATGTGGTACTATTACATGCAATTACAGCATGCCATAGCGGCTCAGAATCTAACTTCTGACTGGTCTGTGTCTCCAACACCCCTAGTTAATTTGGTTAAAGAGGCCATAACCCCTAAGGTTTTCATATCACAATATTATGCTATGCTACTTCAGACATTTCTGGAAAAAACACCCCCTATAAGTATTAGCTATGTGTGAGAAGGATATTGGCCAGCTCCATGGGAGGACACTCTCCGGGCCATAACCACTTGCCCCCTAAATGTGTCTCAGAGACCGACACAGGTCTATATCCTTTTGGAGAGTGTACGATACCCCTCATAGATTTGAAACAATGGGACTATTATCTACACCGACCATGGTGATTTGATTCACCTATTGTGCAGGTGCCCAAAACAGCACTCATATTGGAGGGAAGTGGAGGATACTCTGAAAAGGTCACTCCCTTTGGACCCTAAACCCTGCTTGCTAAAAACTTAAAATTAATTTGACAGGGATAATCACACCAAAGAGGCTATTGTTCAGGTCCTATTTTTGGCTCATAAACTAATGAGGTCATATTGGAATTCGGAGAGCACTCCCATGGTTAAGGAGTGGATTACTGCTGTAGGTAATAGGTAATAAGGATTGAACCATTTACCAGTATAAGGGGTGTCTTGGCAAGTATGAGAAACTCTGGGACCCATGGCTAGCTGTACTGTATAAGTTTCTTGGACTAAATGCTAGTCGATCACTTAACTTGATGCTTTTATGGGTGTAATGCTGTTATGGTCATATAATCTTCCTATGCAATATTTTATATAAGCTTTTTGTTTTATCTAGTGCTCAATATGTGGTCCCTGCCGGCACGGCATGTTTTGGGCTGTATGTTATTAATTTTTTTGTATGCATGTACAGTACAGACCAAAAGTTTGGACACACCTTCTCAGAGTTTTGAATGACTATGAAAATATGTAGTCACACTGAAGCCATCAAAACTATGAATTAACACATGTAGAATTATATACATAATAAAAAAAGTGTGAAACAACTGAAAATATATGTCATATTCTAGGTTCTTTAAAGTAGCCACCTTTTGCAGCAGACATCTCTAGAACAACTGTTAAGAGGAGACTGTGTAAATCAGGCCTTCATGGTAGAATATCTGCTAGGAAACCACTGCTAAAGAAAGGCAACAAGCAGAAGAGACTTGTAAGGAATGGACAGACCAGTGGAAATCTGTGCTTTGGTCTGATTAGTCCAAATTTGAGATCTTTGGTTCCAACCACCGTGTCTTTGCGCAACGCAGAAAAGGTGAACGGATGTACAGGGAGTGCAGAATTATTAGGCAAATTAGTATTTTGACCACATCATCCTCTTTATGCATGTTGTCTTACTCCAAGCTGTGTAGGCTCGAAAGCCTACTACCAATTAAGCATATTAGGTGATGTGCATCTCTGTAATGAGAAGGGGTGTGGTCTAATGACATCAACACCCTATATCAGGTGTGCATAATTATTAGGCAACTTCCTTTCCTTTCCTTTGGCAAAATGGGTCAAAAGAAGGACTTGACAGGCTCAGAAAAGTCAAAAATAGTGAGATATCTTGCAGAGGGATGCAGCACTCTTAAAATTGCAAAGCTTCTGAAGCGTGATCGAACAATCAAGCGTTTCATTCAAAATAGTCAACAGGGTCGCAAGAAGCGTGTGGAAAAACCAAGGCGCAAAATAACTGCCCATAAACTGAGAAAAGTCAAGCTTGCAGCTGCCAAGATGCGACTTGCCACCAGTTTGGCCATATTTCAGAGCTGCAACATCACTGGAGTGCCCAAAAGCACAAGGTGTGCAATACTCAGAGACATGGCCAAGGTAAGAAAGGCTGAAGGACGACCACCACTGAACAAGACACACAAGCTGAAACATCAAGACTGGGCCAAGAAATATCTCAAGACTGATTTTTCTAAGGTTTTATGGATTGATGAAATGAGAGCGAGTCTTGATGGGCCAGATGGATGGGCCCGTGGCTGGATTGGTAAAGGGCAGAGAGCTCCAGTCCGACTCAGACGCCAGCAAGGTGGAGGTGGAGTACTGGTTTGGGCTGGTATCATCAAAGGTGAGCTTGTGGGGCCTTTTCAGGTTGAGGATGGAGTCAAGCTCAACTCCCAGTCCTACTGCCAGTTTCTGGAAGACACCTTCTTCAAGCAGTGGTACAGGAAGAAGTCTGCATCCTTCAAGAAAAACATGATTTTCATGCAGGACAATGCTCCATGACACGCGTCCAAGTACTCCACAGTGTGGCTGGCAAGAAAGGGTATAAAAGAAGAAAAACTAATGACATGGCCTCCTTGTTCACCTGATCTGAACCCCATTGAGAACCTGTGGTCCATCATCAAATGTGAGATTTACAAGGAGGGAAAACAGTACACCTCTCTGAACAGTGTCTGGGAGGCTGTGGTTGCTGCTGCACGCAATGTTGATGGTGAACAGATCAAAACACTGACAGAATCCATGGATGGCAGGCTTTTGAGTGTCCTTGCAAAGAAAGGTGGCTATATTGGTCACCGATTTGTTTTTGTTTTGTTTTTGAATGTCAGAAATGTATATTTGTGAATGTTGAGATGTTATATTGGTTTCACTGGTAAAAATAAATAATTGAAATGGGTATATATTTGTTTTTTGTCTAATTTAAAAAAATAAAGTTGCCTAATAATTATGCACGGTAATAGTCACCTGCACACACAGATATCCCCCTAAAATAGCTAAAACTAAAAACAAACTAAAAACTACTCCCAAAAATATTCAGCTTTGATATTAATGAGTTTTTGGGTTCATTGAGAACATGGTTGTTCAATAATAAAATTAATCCTCAAAAATACAACTTGCCTAATAATTCTGCACTCCCTGTACTCTACATGCCTGGTTCCCACCGTGAAGCATGGAGGAGAAGGTGCTTTGCTGGTGACACTGTTGGGGATTTATTAAAAATTGAAGGCATACTGAACCAGCATGGCTACCACAGCATCTTGCAGCGGCATGCTGTTCCATCCGGTTTGTGTTTAGTTGGACCATCATTTATTTTTCAACAGGACAATGACCCCAAACACACCTCCAGGCTGTGTAAGGGCTATTTGACCAAGAAGGAGAGTGATGGGGTGCTGCGCCAAATGACCTGGCCTCCACAGTCACCGGACCTGAACCCAATCGAGATGGTTTGGGGTGAGCTGGACCGCAGAGTGAAGGCAAAAGGGCCAACAAGTGCTAAGCATCTCTGGGAACTCCTTCAAGACTGTTGGAACACCATTTCAGGTGACTACCTCTTGAAGCTCATCAAGAGAATGCCAAGAGAGTGTGCAAAGCAGTAATCAAGGCAAAAGGTGGCTACTTTGATGCCTTCAGTGTGAATCTACATTTTTCATAGTCATGAAAATAAAGAAAACTCTTTGAATGAGAAGGTGTGTCCAAACTTTTGGTCTGTACTGTGTGTGCGTGTATATATTATATATATATATACATATACACTTCAAAGTAACAATGCTTTTTATACAAATATTTTTTACTGTTTCATGCTTATATTGCACCCAACGTTGCAGCTATTTTCAATAGTATAGCTACATCTACTGTATGTACATGAGTTCCTTTTTATTATTATTCTTAGTGTGGTTTCCAGGAAGCCTATCTTCCTTAAGGATCAATAGTAAAATATGCAAAAAACATTTATACAAGAAATTAAAATATGTTGTGCTGCACATGAAATACCCACCCCATCGTGTCTCATGCATCTACCCATTTGCAACAGAGATGACCCATTATAGTTCAAGGCTTTGACTCTACTAGGAAGTGTTGGAGCTCAGTCCAAAATGTGTCTGTAGCTGTAGTGACAGCAGATTGTTGCAGGTGTATGCAACAACTTTTTTTTTTTTTTTAAAAAGGTGTTTATTTTAGCTTTACAACAAAAAAGAAACTTACTTACATTACAGGCCCATAAGGCACTTATGGATATACCAAAGTAAACTATTCATCAAATGTACAAAAAGCAGGTAGTCCGTGGAGAGAAAATGAAAGCCCCAACAACATTCAAATCTACACCACATACAACACTGTATCAATGGCACATTTTTTCAGGCCCCCCTATGTAGCAGGAAGGTTTCTCAGATCAATCCCTGGCCAATGTGTAGCCAACCTTCAGAGTATATGACAACTCTAGCTGCACTTTATACTTGATGGCTTTCTAAGCCGTTAAGTGAAGAGGTGTTAAGAGGCCCTGAAATCATGCACGTCACCCTTACCGTAGCTGCTGTAACAACTGCATTATTTTTGCTGGTGTTATGAATCCAGTAATAGTGCATACATAAGCTCTATCTACCAAAATATTTGGATCTGGACAACAAAAGCTTGATATGAAACTGGATGCCGGATTGTTGCTGAAATTGGAAAAAGATAAAACCATTAAAATATTCATTACACACATACACAAGTACTCAATAGGGAAAAGAACCCATTCCAGGTGTAAAAGGAAAGTGTGATAACTCATAGCAACCAATAACAACGTATAATTCATTTACTTGACTTCAGTAAACAATGATGTTAATCTTAGGTTACTCCATATTGCACTGCCTAGCCATTTTCAGCAGACTTATTGTGTTAGGCTGGGTTCACACTACGATTTTCCCGTCCGTCAGCCGCATATGATTTCAGTTTTGAAAACGTACGGGCCCGTACGGGAAAACGCATACATAGACAATGCATTGCAAACCGTATGCACTCAGATGCATCCGGGTGCGTACGATTTGCTGGCAAAACGTTTTTTAACAGTACACAAAACTGTGTTCGACCACGGTTTTGAGTCCGTTTTTGAAACCGTATGGCAAACGCATACGTTTTTTTTTAACATTAAAGTCAATGGAAAACGCACATATGTGCGGTTCCATACGTATAAACTGTATGCGTTTTTCGTCTGCGCATGCGCATTTTCAAAACAAGAAAATCTTTTTTTATTAAACGACACTAATTCCAAAAACGTATGCGTTTTTTTAATCAAAACCGGATGGAACCATACGCACTTTTTGAAACCGTATACGTTTTATAAACGCATGCGTTTACGTACGGTTCAATCCGTTTCAGCCGCATACGTTTTTTCATTTAAATCGTATGCGGCTGACGGATGGGAAAATCGTAGTGTGAACCCAGCCTTATTACAGGTCCCATTCATTAAACAATATGTTAACCTAACATTTTATATTCCTGATATGCGTCTGCTGTACCCTGCACTTGTATGAGAAAGTATCATGTACGCTTTTATTGCTTCCTTTGTGTGAAATACCTGGTGATCCTGCCAGTCTCTGCTTTCCACTTAAAAACTGACCGCGTTAGGGCATGAACGTGGTCTTTACTGGGTAGTTCAGTTTACTACAACCAAGGATAACAAACAGCTTTGCAAATACAACATCCTAGCCTTTTTTTCTCATTGCATGTGCTTTATAATCTGCCATCACTGACCTACATTTCTTTGTTTACATTCAGACTCTCTAAAAAACTGCACTATACAGTGTAGAGGTCAGTATATATACAGAGCAGCACTAAGTAAAAGGAACAGTGCCTCTAGATCAGGGGTGCGTAACCTTTTGAAGAGCGAGGGCAACTTAAGCGACTTGGTCGCTGATCATGGGCCACAATGAGCGGAGCAATGGCAGCCCACTCTATGTTTTTTCTTTTGTGGATCGGATTGGAGGTAGGCGTTTGTAAACAGACACAGTTAATTTACATCTACTACTCCTTAGAGGTTAATGGAGGTTCCCAATTGGGTCAGACGGACCTTGTGAAAGGGGCCTATGGCTCAGTGCAGGTAACCCGCAGGTGCACTGCTCTGAACCTGTGGATCAGTTTGAAAGCAGCCTAGTAACCACTGCAGAACAGATATGCCCATATATACACAGTGATTTTAGTAATAAACTTACCTTTAAATAACAGTATTCTATCCCAGAGCAGGAAGTCACGGGCCACATCAGAGAGCTCCACAGGCCACATGTGGCCCCCGGGCCACTGGTTGGGCACCCCTGCTCTAGATGCACATTCTGCTTTCAATAGCTGTTGTCTGGGGGAAAATAGGACAGCACATTTGTAAGGGCTTTGCTAAACTTATGCAGGTGTTTGTCAGTTTCCCTGCAGACTGCATCACTTTACTACAGTATAAAAAGTAGTTCTAGATCCTGCCGTTAAGACAAACCGGTAGGAATTTATTTTTTATTTTTTGCTTTTCTCGATTGTGTGCAAGCATGCTGCTCTACGCTATAGAGTGCAGACTGCAGAGGCTGAATGTATTTAAATAAAGAATATTCTTAGTCTGGGCCTGCAACATCAACTTTCAAAGCACGATAAATAAAAAAGGCAGAGTTAAGATGTTACGCTTACAAAAGTGACCTGCAGTCAATGAATGCATTACATTTTTGAGTTATCTATTAAACGTTAAAGTATACTTTTAAGTTTGAGATATAGTAGAGACAGAGATTATAATGCCTGTCAGGTTTTCATTGCCGTCTGTGCCCCTATCAGGGAGATTCACCCTAAATTGTCATGGTTACCATTATTGTGGAACGTAAAAGAAAATCCCAAATTTTGGGTTGTCCCCAGAACAGGAATAGTGGGGATATATTCCAATGGGGACACTAGTACTGGAGACCCTGGTGACAACGAGGGATTCCTTCACTTTTGAGAGATTTTTACTGTTTTGGCTACGGGACAGGAAGTAAAGGAAAATATCTCCAAGATGACAAAATAAACCTTACAGGGTTCACAGCTCTAACTTTATCCAAAATGAAAAAAAGTTTTACCATTACTTCTACTTTTAGTCCTTTCATCAAAAACTCTGCTCACTTTCCAAAGATTTTTTTGAGCCGATATTTTGTGGATAATCTTTATATTGTTAAAAAGATCAGAATACTTAAAAGATCTCAAAGGGGAAAAGCCCTGACCCTGACGGCTTCACGAATGCCTATTACAAGAAAATTCCGTCACTACTGTCAAGCCCCATGTGTGCCTATTTCAATGCCTTAGCCTCCGGCACCGCAATGCCCAGAGAGGCGCTGATGGCACAAAGGAGGGGAAGGATCACACCATACCGGGGGAAATACAGGCCTATATTGCTTTTAAATACTGACATAAAAATAGCAGCAAAAATATTGGCCAATGCTCAAACCTATCCTTCTGTCGATTATACACCCTGACCAAACAGGGTTCATCATGGGGAGGGAGGTCAGGGACAATGCTAATAGAGCACTCCAGTTGATACACTGGGCTGAAGCCAAGAGGGGGGGGGGGGACATATCCCCATCTCTTGTTTCCACTGATGCAGAGAAGGCATTCGACGGGGTAGATTGGATGTACATGTGAACGGTGCTGACCATACTTGACCTAGGCCCCAATATGCCTTTGTGGATATCCTCCCTCTACAGTTATCCGACTGCCAAAGTAAAGGTGAATGGGCTGTCGTCGGCTGAATTCCCAATCCTTAACGGGACACACCAGGGATGCCCTTTGTCTCCCCTCATTTTTGCCTTAACCTTCGAACCACTGCTAAATAAAATCTGCTTGAACAGTGCCATCAAAAGCCTTACGGTTGGTTCGACAGAACATAAGCCATCTGCCTACACAGACATGGTTTTATTTTATGTCTCTGATCCCCTAATCTTGCTACCCAATATCATAGCAGAGTTGAAGGACTCTGAATGTGCCTATGGGATTACATACACAGCTGCAAGCGTCTTTCTCCTTCACCTGGTGCCAAACCTCGCCAAAATACTTAGAGGTTTACTTACACATGCAATTATGTGCCGTTACTTTTCGCTATAAGAGCAGACCTGAAAAGCTGGGATCGAACTGCCTTTTCGTGGATGGGCCGAGTCAGTGTTTTAAAGAAGAATGTGTTGCCCCCGTATTCTGTTTTTGCTGCAATATATATGGCATGGGAAAAGCTCCCGGTTGACCCTGCACACAATACAATGCCCTAAATTTAAAGGAGGTATGGGGGTCCCGGTGGTTCACAGATACTATGAAGCAATAGCGTTGCAGCATATCCTGGACTGGTATCATAATGTAACTCTTAAACTCTGGGTACCATTTGACAAGTTGACCCTCAAGAGAGTAGGACACTTTCCACGCTGGTCTCTCCCATGGCCTGCCCAGGCTCTGACAATTTGGAATGCCTTGAATAGGAAGGGAAAACTCACGCCTCCAACCTCTCTTTTGGCTCCCCTAGGTGGCTTCCCCTAGTTTACTCCCGGGGAACACCCCTCTTTTTTCCGGTCCTGGGCAGCTGATGGAGAGTCCAGATGTGGCAGATTTGTGCAAGACCAAGATCTACTGCCACTGGCCACACAGAGCGCAGTATGGTTCCTTCCATGCCGCTGGCCACACAGAGCGCAGTATGGTTCCTTACCGATAAACGAGTGGCACAATAGACAGCTACTGCACTTTCTTCATAGTCTGCCCCAGGGTGTCCAATCTCCCACTGTGGCAACCACCGATAAAAAGGCTCTGTATGTCGACCACGGCTATCCCACACACTATTTCTGTGCTTTACGACTTATTGCCATCACTGAGCAGCGAGGGGAGGCCGAGATACATCAGGGAGTAGGAGAGGGACCTGCAGCATGTCTTTACTGAGCCTCAGCTAGAGCATCTGTACCGTCTCACACACATTTGAGCTCAGTAGACACAAAAATGCAAGAAAATAGTTATAAAATCCTGACCAGATGGTACAGAGTCCCTACTAAACTGGCTAGGATCTACCCGTCTGTATCAGATGCCTGCTGGAGAGAATGTGGCCTTAGGGGCACATTCCTCCACATATGGTGGGAATGTCCAAGTTTGCGACCCTTCTGGCTAGATATACATGCAGATTAAGATCATTTTGGGCCTGGAGCTCCCAGACCCCCCCCGTCGGAATCCTTACTGCATGTCCCCACCACTCCTCTTAGCCAATACCGCAATTCAGTTCTACCACATCTGCTCAATGCAGCTAGGAGACTAATCCTGATATATTGGAAGAAATCACAAATTCCAAAATGCGCTGAGTGGATTTCCCTAGTGAATAATATAGCAGCAAAGGAGTGGACGGTGAAATGTAAAGATACTGACTGATGGGGCCATGCCGCGGGAGCTCCGGGGTTTCACCTGGCGTGCCTTGGCAGGGAGAGCAGCCTTGAGTGACCCTGCTCAGCCTAGTGTATTTTATTTCAATTTGACTCCTTTTACTCAGTTATGTAGGATTTTTATTTGTTTTATAATTTGATGTACCTTTACTCAGTTTTTCTTTTCTCTCTTCCCCTTCCGTTCTTTTATCTTTGGGTTCTCCCAGCCTCCTACACTAGTTTGAAGGTCCATACCATATTCGTTGATTTACCAAGAAGTGTTCAACAGGGGTGATTCATTGATGTTTGAGCTCATATGACAGTCGAAATATGATGTTTCTTTTACTCTTGCTATACTCCTACCCGTTTGTCTTTGACTGACCTACTAGACCAATGTATGGGGCCCCCGAACGAAGGCTTTCTTAATACGTCCCTACTATTATATGTATGTTCTGTTTTATGCAAAATTTTCTAAATAAAGATTACATAAAAAAAAAAAAAAAGAAGATCAGAGTACCTACCAATTGATGCTATTGCTTACAGCACCCAGCCACTCGAAAATCTCCATAGCACTACAAGACTCTCCCTCTTTCCCATGCAATTCTTTGCTCTTCAATACAGGACAAAGCACATCTTTGGAAACAACAGAACTGATCTTAAATGGGCATTCTTTGACCATATATTTCGAAAAATACGTCTTTACAGTAGGTGCTTCTGAAAAGACAAAATCGTAAATCAGAAATGTCACACTTGGAAAACAAGCACAATCATGTGTGACCATAATTATCTAAGTCACCTTAACAGAGAGCTTGACTACATTTTAACACACTGAAAGTGCTGCTTTCTATATAACATTGGACAACACATTTTCAGAAAGGAAAACTTTAGAAAAATATTTGGTGAGGATAGGCCCCTTCAAACTGCACACAATATATAATTTCAGAATGACTGTACCACATAGAAATCTTGAGAACAATGAAAGTAACATTTAATAATTATAAAGCAGGGCTCGACAAATCCCGGTCGCCAGGGCGACTAGAAATAGCGTCCTGGCGAGTGGGGTCTTGGCTTGGAAGGTGGGCATATAATAAATAAATAACTTTTTGTTTCATAGGACCGGCGCTGGAGGACTAGTTTGAAGCCACGGCCTCGCCCAAAACATCCTGCCCGCAGCTCGCCACGATCCTGGGAAAAAGCTTTTCCCAGGATCGCTGTGGGCAGGATGTTTTAGGCGAGGCCACGGCTTCGGCCTAGACCTCGGAGCGCCGGTCCTATGGAACCAATTTTTTTTATTTTTTTGCCCACCTTCCAAGCCAAGACCCCACTCGCCAGGACGCCATTTCTAGTCACCATGGCGACCGGGATTTGTCGAGCGTCTTTTTTTTTTAGAAACAAAAAACGGTAGTGCCAAGAGTTAATGCAAAGGCATTCAGAACTCAGCAACCCTATTTAGCAGTGCATGCATACAAATATCACCACCCCAGTACCAGAATTAGACATTTAATGTAAAATATATAATAAGTCTTTGAACAGTATTAATTCCAAGGGTGCCTGCTACAATCCTCCTCTGTCAGAATTAAAATGCATTTATATATACACTACAGTCTCAAAGGTTTGTATACCGTTTACATAAGCGGGCGCTGCTCACGTATGTTTCCGCTTCTGCGCGTGAGCTCGGCATGCGTTTTCTGGCTTCTAACTTTTTTAGCTGGCTCCTAGATTCCAAGCAAATTTGTCAAACCCTGTAAAGTATTTAATAAGGTTTCCAACATGCTGCAGAAGTTCAACAGGGCCAAGACTAAAAGTGTTTTGCGGCTGATTTTCAATTTTATACTCAAGCACCACGCTGTAGCGTCAAACAATAGTCAGCCAGTGCTTACAGATTCCAGTGTCTCAGATACAGTTTTTCCATTGTAATAATATTCTGGTGAAACCTTTCACCATGTTCATCACTAACTGCCTATAGCTTTTCAGGAAAGAAGTCCAGGTATGAAGGAAATTGATCATCAGCTGCATGTTGCACTTCGTAAAATATTGTATGCTGTAAGATGTTATTCAACCAGCTGAATTTAGTTTGTTTCTCTGGCGTTGTCAAGAAATTTCACAGTGACATCCTTAAATGCTCCCCCCCATCACTAAACACTTCAGTTGCCCAAGTCATGTATGGCTCCACATGTCTTCTTCTTGCAGGATGTTCATGCAGCAGGGGGAGCCATTGGTTCCTGCTGCCATCAATCAAATACCATGCATCTTACTGTATCTTGCTATGGGGGCAGACACAGAAGAGAAGCCAGGATCGTCAGTGAAAGGACCCCAGAAGAAGAGGTTTGGGGCTGCTCTGTGCAATACAATTAATCACTTGACCCCCAGCCCTTCTCTGGCACTTGTTTACATATAACAATCTACAGTATATCCACTTCAGCTCCAGGACACTTTAATTTGTTACACTTTCGCTTTAAATTGTATTTTTATCATTTTTATTGCAGTCATCTCTTGTGAAAATAGGCATGTGACAGGTACTCATTATAGAGAGATCTTATAGGCTCCAGAGCCCTCCTTTGCCCTTAAAACCATTTGATCACACCAAGATCGGTATAACCAAAAACATTTAATTTTTAAAAATGGCACAGTTTACATCTGGGTGAACCAGAAGTGATGCAAGGTCATCGCTTCCAGTTCCCTATATCAGAGATAAAACAAAACAGTTCCAGCAGTTAGGGGGAGGGGGGGGGACTGTTTGTACAAGCAATGCAGCAGCTACTTAGCCGCTAGTAATGTTTTTACAAGACAGCTGACCATTGGCTCTAAAACACAGTATTGGGATGATACCTGTAGCTTCAGGCGTCATCCTGGTATAACCACTTGAAGTCCAGCCATATACCAGTACATCGCTGGTTATCAAGTGGTTAATTTAAAAAAAATGCCTTTACAAACGCTTAAATCATGGCATCAGTTATTCTGTCTCAAATAACAAAAATCTTCTCCTTCCTTGTTCATCCCTTTCACAAACTTTTTCAACAGTCTGAGTTTTATGTGAAGCAGAGGCAATAACGTATTTGTTGGGTCAGCAAGTTATTGTGCCACATTTTTCTGTCCCGAAACCAAGTTCTTCCAGAGAGGGCTTTTTTGCATAGCTGTCCCAATGGCACATGTAACAATAGAACTTGTATAGCTAAACTGCATTACTAGTAGCACAGTGACTACTTTTAGATCTCCACAGATATTCCATTTGTACTAGATTTTCATATGTTTCTTTCACGTGTGCAGCATAGCCAATAGGTATTGCAAATTTCAAAAACCGATGGGTTGTTTGCAAGAGTATTAAAAAAAAAAAAAAAAAACACTATTGTCAGTTAAAATAACACAGTGCCATACTGCAAAAAAATGGCCTGTCATGAAGGGGGGGTGGGGGAGGGGTAAATCTTCCTGGGTAAACTAACTACCCATGCTCTGTCACTAATAGATAATTTGTGTACTTTGATGAGTTCTGACTGCACAAGTACAAACTGTCAAATTATATAATATACAGTATGTTGTTAACCACTTCTGACCGGCCCCACGTCCAAAGACGTCATTTTTTTGAAGATGGATATCTCGGTAACGGCAGCAGCTGCTGCCACAACCGAGATATCCATCTCTTCGTGGGGCGGACCTGTTAACGATAACGGCAGTCATCGCGGCGGATTCGCCGCAAAATCGCTGTTACCGGCGGCGGGAGAGGGTGCCCCCCCCTCCCGCCGCTCTCCCGCGCCCTCCGCCGCTTACCGTAGCCGTCGGTAGCGGCGGAGGCGATCGGGTCCTCTTGCTGGCTGTCCGGGGATGCGACTGAGGGAAAAAAATGTCCCTCAGCCGTCCCCATACCTCAGCGTCTTAAAGAGACATTTAATTTGTTTACATTTTGACTTTTTTTTTTTTTTTTTTGCATTTAAGCCTGAATATGAGATCTGAGGTCTTTTTGATCCCAGATCTCATATATAAGAGGATCTGTCATGCTTTTTTCTATTACAAGGGATGTTTACATTCCTTGTAATAGGAATAAAAGTGATAATTTTTTTTTTTTTTTTCAGTGTTAAAAATTATAAAATAAATACAAACGAAAACCAAAAAAAAAAAATTTTTTAAAGTGCCCCTTCGCGTGCAGAAGCAAACGCATACGCGAGTAGCGCCCGCATATGAAAACGGTGTTCAAACCACACAAGTGAGGTATTGCCGCGATCGTTAGAGCGAGAGCAATAATTCTAGCCCTAGACCTCCTCTGCATCTAAAAAAATGCAACCTGTAGAATTTTTTAAACGTCGCCTATCGAGATTTTTAAGGGTAAAAGTTTGACGCCATGCCACGAGCGGGCGCAATTTTTAAGCGCGACATGTTGGGTATCATTTTACTCGGCGTAACATTATCTTTCACAATATATAAACAAATTGGGCCAAATTTATTGTTGTCTTATTTTTTAATTCAAGAAAGTGCATTTTTTCCAAAAAAAGTGCGCTTGTAAGACCGCTGCGCAAATACGGTGTGAGAAAAAGTATTGCAATGACCGCCATTTTATTCTCTAGGGTGTTAGAAAAAAAATATATATAATGTTTGGGGGTTTTAAATATTTTTCTAGCAAAAAAAACTGTTTTAGTCTCGTAAGCACCGAATCTGAAAAACAGGCTCGGGGCTGAAGTGGTTAAGATGACCAAACCTAAAAAGGGACTTAAATTGTGGCCCCTTTAAGTCAGTCTTCAAACTGAATTGTGCCTTCTTTCCTTCAGATTCACGATCTAGAATTTACATAGGACCTAAATGTAAAGTTAAGTCCTGCCCACTATGATGATACTCCAGTGTCATTCAATGGCTAAATGTGGTTATAACTGTGATTATACCTCAGACAGGAGGCTCATATCTTATGCATTAATCTTTCTTTATTAATGCTCACAGCAGAAACAAAACTGATCAGTATTCACGCTTTTCTAAAAATAACATGAAACAGAAAAGCTGAAACTTGAAAACTAGAAAGAAACTACGTTTCCCAGCAGTCCTTGGGTATGTGACCCCTCACTCTGGCCTCTGCATATAAGGACTGCTCCTCCCCTTCCTATTCCTCTTTCTTTCTGCTCACAGGAGAGATAAGTATTGCACTGCTGCTAGTTATCTGTGAGGTGTTTTAATTTTGCTTTTACTTTTACTTTTACTTGTACAAAACCTGTGTAACCTTATTATAACTTATTATTATAACCTAGTGCTTATTACTGAACATTGTTCGTTTATATAACATCTAACAGGTGTAGTACCCCTCTCCCTGGCAGGCCCCCTCCTTCCCATAGGTCAGGATCTGAGGTGGTGATTTATCATCACCCAGTTACTTAGCATTCTATAACTGCACTGCCAGAAGGCAATGTCTGAGGACCGCTCTGTCCCCTTGAAGGGACCTGAAGTGCCTCTGGAGCCATCATGCATGCTTAACGCTGCACAGATTCAGGACCTGGTAGCCAGGTCTGTGCAAGCTGCCATGGCAGCCGTGGCGTTACCCTCGGGTTCACAACAAACCCCCAGGGTTGCCCCCACCGTAATTGAAGAACCTCTAGTAAAAAGAGGGAAATCCTCCCAAAAGAGGAAGCATTTGGCTCATATCGAGGACTCCCCGGCAGGGGAAGCAAACAATGTGCACAAGGCTCTCCCTCACCCGGATTGCCACCCCACGCACCCACCGGACCCCTTTCAACCCCTGAGCCTCAGGGAGTCATGCATGAGGCGTACATCCGCCAGGCGGAACAAACCGGACTCCTACGTACTCGACTCAGACGATATTTCGTCTGACGAGTCCTCAGAAGCCGGATTCTCGGGGTCCGAGTACGATGACAATGATGATATGGGTGCTGGGTCAATGGCGATCCCACACGACGCCAAACCTGATATTCAGGGCAATACAATCACAGACGCTCTGGGAGAACCTCTCTTCCATCCAGATGCCATATCTCACCCGCGGTCGGGAGATTGGGCTCCCCTGCCCCACGTGTCCCAATACGTGGAACTCTGGACCCGCAGATCGCTGGATAGAGCTAACCGAAATAAATTGCGGGCGGAATGCCCACGCCCTTCCCTACCCAGTAAGGTGGCATGTACACCAGACATTGATCCCGTCTTATCTAAGTACCTGGCGAAATCAGGGAAATTCCCCAAGAAGGGGATAGATCGCTCATTCAGGAGCATCCAGGACCGGGTCCTCGACATGTTGGGCCCACTGACAAAAATCCTTAACTTGTCTGAGCAAACAGCTGCCTCAGCACAAGAGGTTGATGTGCAACAACTTCGGGGGTGGGCCCAGAGGGCCATATGCCTTTTAGGTAACGCCAACACGGCATGCTCCACGGAGCGCAGACGCTCCATCCTCATGCGCCTGGATCCACAACTGGCCCACCTGGCGGAGACCGAACCGGGACCTTCTGCTGAAGGCCTACTATTTGGGGACTCCCTTGTTAGGGACATTAACAAATTCGTTGGACTATTCAATAGTCTCGACTAAGCTCAATCGTCCCTCAAAAGGGCAGGCAACCAAAAGGTTTTTGCTAGGGCCGGCAGAGGTAGGGGCCGCTCTGCCGGCCGAGCTGGTTACTCCAGACCAGTTAATAGGGCTCCCGCCCAGCAACATTACGCTCAGACTCCTGCCTCCTATACCACGGTGGCACAACCCGCACCGTTCTTTCCACCACGTGGCAGACCATGGAGAGGACGTGGGAGCAGAGGTGACCCCAGATCCCGTCCATACTCCGGTAAGTCCTTTTCTGACTCCAAGTTTTTCCACCTCTGTAGGGGGAAGACTACGTTTTTTTTTTATCCACGCCTGGTCTGCGATTACGGCAGACGCATGGGTGATAAACACAGTCACAGGGTTCCAGATAGAACTGTTGTCCTGCCCTCAACTGGGCATTATTCCTCCCCCCATTCGTTTCACTGCTCAGAACATTGCACTTATAGACAACGAGTTGGGAGAACTGATTTCCAAACAAGCAGTGCTCGAGGTAGACCCTCTCCCTGGGGTTCATAAGCAGTCTTTTTATAGTCAAAAAGAAGGGGGGAGGTTACCGCCCCGTGATAAATCTCCGGGCCCTGAATCAAAACGTCACATACCGTCACTTCAAGATGGAGGGTATCCATTGCCTCCGAGACCTCCTCCACCCGGGGGATTGGCTGGCAAAGGTGGACTTAAAAGATGCATATCTCACAGTCCCCGTACATCCGGAGTCACAACACCTACTCCGATTCAAATGGTGGGATGGCACGTGGCAGTTTACATGCCTACCGTTCAGGCTGTCATCGGCCCCATGGTGCTTCACCAAATTACTCAAGCACGTGGTAGCCGCGTTGCGGAGCAGGGGCGTTCGTCTGATTATTTACCTAGACGATATCCTTATCATTGCGAACTCAAAATCTCAGACCCACGTAGGCTGGACCGTACGTCTCCTGCAGGACCTAGGCTTCCTCATCAACATGGAGAAGTCTATTCTAGCACCATCCCAGAGCATGGAGTTTCTCGGTTTCCTGGTAGATACCAACCAGGCGGTCTTGCGTTTACCCAAGGCAAAACTTTCTCTGATCCGCAAAGAGATCAGAGCAGTACTGCGCAAGCAATCCCTATCTTTACGGGTATTAGCCAGAATAGTGGGCCTCCTGGCCGCATCCATACAGGCCGTCTTCCCGGCCCCTCTCCATTACAGAACCCTTCAACGCCTCAAAATCCTTCACCTGAGACAAGGTCTCCGTTATGCAGACGAGATTCCACTCTCCGCAGAGGCCAGGACGGAACTGAAGTGGTGGCTCGGTCATGCCGTCGATTGGAACGGCAAGACAATCTTCAATTCCTATCCGGACGTCGTCTTAGAATCCGACGCAAGTGGGGCGCTCGATTCGGAGAGATTTCAACAGGAGGGATCTGGTCAGTCAGGGAATCCTTCCTACACATCAATGCCCTAGAGCTACTAGCTGCCCTCTTCGCGGTTCAGAGTTTTCTCTCGAAGAGATCAAACTGTTGCGTATTGCTACGCATGGACAACATTTCAGCGGTACAATACGTCAACCGTTTGGGGGGCACCAGGTCCAAAATTTTGGCGGATATCGCCAAGGCATTATGGCACTTCTGCCTGGCCAGGAATATCGTCCCCATGGCGGAGTACATTCCGGGATCCTCCAATATCGTGGCGGACTGGAACTCCAGATACATTACCGATTCCAGCGAGTGGCGGCTAGACCGCTCGACCTTCATCAGTATCATCCATCTCTGGGGACCACTGTCCATAGACTTGTTCGCCTCCAGACTCAACCATCAGTTGCCCCAATTCTTCAGTTGGAGGCCGGACCCAACGGCAACAGCGGTGGATGCTTTCCGCCAATCCTGGACGGGGGGGGACGCATTACGCGTTTCCACCATTCCAGCTGATATGCCGGACCTTATTGCAGATCGCTACCCAGGGAGCCAAGGTGGTGTTGATTGTGCCCTGGTGGCCAACACAACCATGGTTTCCTCTTCTGTTGGAAATGGTAATCGACCTTCCCAGGGTCTTGCCCTCGTTTCCAGTCCTCCTTTCACACCCGTCCAAAGACATACACCCGCTAATTTCAGACGGCTCTCTGACCCTCCTAGCCTGCCTGGTCTCAGGATGCCAGACGCTGACGGAGGCCTTTCACAGTCAGCTAGAGAGCTTCTCGCCCTGGGCCCCCGGGACTCGATCGGCGTATAGGTCAGCCTGGGGAATCTGGGTGCGTTGGTGTAGTCAACGACAGGCTGATCCGATACATACCCCTGTAGCACTTATAGTGAACTTCCTGGCGGAGGCTTTTGATACCGGTAGAGCGTACAGCTCCATTAACGTGTATCGATCAGCTATTTCGGCTTACCATCACCCTGTGGATGCCTTGCCGGTGGGTAGACACCCTCTCATTTGCAAACTAATGAGAGGTATCAAGTTTAAACGACCTCCTCGTCCCAAATACCTATCAACCTGGGACGTATCCAGGGTCCTAGACATGCTATCCACGTGGGATGACAATGAGGACTTGTCTCTCAAACATCTCACGTACAAACTTACGATCCTCCTCTGTCTTATCTCGGTCAAAAGGGTTTCAGATGTTAGAGCACTGGATATTTCCAGGCGACAATTTTCGCCCCTAGGAGTTAGGTTCTCGGTCGTGCGTAGGACCAAGACCGGCATTCAGTCGGTATTCTATACTTTCTTTTCGGATCGTCCGCGCTTATGTGTCGTCAAGTGCCTGCAGGCCTATGAAACGCGTACCGCCGAACTTCGTTCTCCATCTTCGCCCCAATTATTGGTTTCCTACGTCCAACCTCTTCGCCCGGTGACTTCTGCCACTCTAGCGCGCTGGGTCAGGTCGACTATGGACATGGCGGGTATAGATACCACTAAATTCGGCGCACACTCCACTAGAAGTGCAATGGCTACTAAGGTGGTCTCGGCCGGGGGATCTCTGTCAGATCTTCTACTGGCGGCGGACTGGTCCTCGGAGACAGTTTTCCGCTCCTTTTACTTCAGACCGGAAACACATGTGTCTATGGCCGCTTTGGGGTAATCTGATGTATATTGTCTTCATTTTCTGTAAGAAATGCTAGCTTTGAACTTGCATAAGATATGAGCCTCCTGTCTGAGGTATAATTCGAGATTTTCCTAGCTTGTGACGGAAAATATTGATTATATGAAGACAGGAGGCGAGTATCTTCCCTCCCTACCCTACCCTATTATGGTTCCTTCTACTCTCTTACAGGATACTGAACACGTTCGACTGCGTTCAGGAAGGTCGAAGACACGTTCCTTCTAACATGGTTTCGTTTCCAAAGGCCCGGTTGGCCGTAGAAGCTGTCGGTTGGTCCCCGTTGGGACGAATGTTACCCCGCGTACAACGGAACGTCTGGGATTCAGAAAAGGCCGGCCAGCCGAAGTCCGAAGTGAGTTGGGGGACCCAGAGACTGGTGAATCATTTTCAATTTGTTTGGAAGTTCGCATGAAGAAAGAGGAATAGGAAGGGGAGGAGCAGTCCTTATATGCAGAGGCCAGAGTGAGGGGTCACATACCCAAGGACTGCTGGGAAACGTAGTTTCTTTCTAGTTTTCAAGTTTCAGCTTTTCTGCTTCATGTTATTTTTAGAAAAGCGTGAATACTGATCAGTTTTGTTTCTGCTGTGAGCATTAATAAAGAAAGATTAATGCATAAGATACTCGCCTCCTGTCTTCATATAATCAATATTTTCCGTCACAAGCTAGGAAAATCTCGAATTGCAAAGGCATTTTAGTAAAACAAAGAAGATTTATTCCCAGAGTTCCCGCTTTGACATGTAGACATCAGGACCCAGACTCTAAGGTGCAAGGGGCCACATAGGGCTCTGAAGACCAACATAGGTACTTACAAGTGTCACTACCACTCAAATATTATTGTAAATTAGGCCAATCAGTTTAGGTTCTCATTTAATTACATACAGATAGATCTTTAGTAAGGAACTTTGGTTATTAGTGTACTATATTCAGTAGTTATTCACCTGCGTTATCCCATGCTAGGAGGAAATCAAACTTCAAAGGCTTCTTCTCAGTAAAGGCCCATCTCACACGCTGAAGTTTTTTGCCATCCTGGGAGAGAGCCTCATTTGTCAGATCTAGATTAACAACTGCAAAATAACATACATAGATGATGATGCAATAAGTGAGATCACGATAAGGAAAAAAAAAAAAGACAATAAAACTTACTATATCTCATAGGTTTTTTTCCAGAATACAAAGATGGCTTGCCCTGCAAACCTAGTTCTTCATACGTATCTTTATCCACTGATATAATAAGCTTTCCTGAAACGAAAACAAAACACTGCCGATAATGTATAAACACAAACACAGCATGTACTTCTACTTTTAGGGCTCATTCAATTCACATGGGTAACAGTCCTTATAACCCCGAGTGGTGCATACTGCTGCCCCCTGAACACCTGTTTTATTTTTTTGGCAGCCAAACAACATACCGTGCCACAATCCTGAGATTAGTGCTCTCAGTTTACTCCCAATCTCCCCCTTCTCAAGGATCTTCATACACACTACTTAAAGGGGTATGTAAACTGAAGGCTGCATTCGCACCTGAGCATTTTCAATCTCGGGAAGATTTTAAATGTGATCTCAAAATGCCCAGATGTGAATGACAAATCGCGCAACGCACATTTTAGATGCCATTTATTTGATATGCGGTTCTGCTGTGAGTGTCACTTCAGGAGTTTCCTTTGGGTGTCACGCTTCACGCGATGCGCTTTGCCACAATTGCAGCAAAACCACACAGCGTTTTTAGGCGCCATTTAAATGAATGGCATCTTCAAAGTGCATTGGGCGTTTTGAATCGCGGGCAGAATGTGAATGCAGCCTTACAATGCTAAACACCAATGACACCTAGAACACAGTGCTCAAACCTGATCTATATCAATACTGGTTAACACTAACATGAGCCAGGTGGAGAAACAGAATGACAGATAAATATTTATATATAAAAGAGACAAATGGGTACAACATCAGAAAAATGATAAATGTGTATAGCCCAGAATGACATAAAAAGACAATATTAAAGGCTAATGTGCTGCGGAGAGGGAACCCCATCTGTGTAAAAATAAATAAGGGGAAGGGGAAAAACACCATATAAACCATCATAGTGTAGTATCATTAATAAAAAAAGGATTTTTAATAAACAGCTTACCTGTAAAATCCTTTTCTTGAAGTACATCACGGGACACAGAGCGCATAGCCATTACACTTGGGTTATATGGGTACCTTCAGGTGTGGACACTGGTGTAATCAATTTCACAGGAAGTTTCCTCCCTATATAACCCCCTCCCACTGGGAGTGCTTCAGTTTTGTAGCAAGCAATTCTCCCGAGGTTACACAATGTTCCCCAAAAGAGGGGTGGGAGCTCTGTGTCCCGTGATGTACTTCAAGAAAAGGATTTTACAGGTAAGCTGTTTATTAAAAATCCTTTTTTCTTTATCGTACATCACGGGACACAGAGCGCATAGCCATTACACTTGGGATGTCCTAAAGCAATGCTCTATGAAGGGAGGGAGACCGTAAGGCCAAGAATAGCCAAACAAAAAATTATCAGGAAGTAAAGTAGCTCCACCAACAGAGAAAAAGGGGGCGCGACCCGGACCAGAGGATTCTATACTGCTGCCCGTAGGACCGCCTGCCCAAATGCTGCGTCCGTACCCTTTGCAACGTCCAACTTATAAAATTTAGTAAACGTATGTACGGAAGACCAGGTTGCCGCCTTGCAAACCTGTGCCATAGAGATCTGATGGTGTGCCGCCCAGGAGGCACTCATGGCCCTTGTAGAATGGGCTTTAACTGATAAGGGAGGTGGAACGCGCTTCAGACCATAGGCCTGAAAAATCAGCTGCTTAATCCACCTAGCCAAGGAAGACTTGGCAGCCGGCTGACCCTTCTTGGGGCCATCCGGAAGAACAAAAAAGCACATCTGTTTTCCGAATCTTCTCTGTAGCCTTGAGATAGACCCTCATGGCTCGAACCACGTCCAAAGTATGAAGCAGTCTTTCCTCTCTGGACTGGGGAGTAGGAAAGAAGGATGGTAGTACTAGGTCCTGATTCAAGTGAAAACTGGATATGACCTTAGGAAGGAAAGAAGGTTGAGGCCGCAGAACCACTCTGTCCTTATGCAGAATAAGGTATGGCTCCCTGCATGACAAGACTGCCAGCTCGGAAACCCTTCTGGCCGAAGCCATAGCCACCAAGAAAACCAACTTTCGGGTTAGTAGCACAAGAGGGATTTCTGTCAGAGGTTCAAACGGCTGTCTTTGTAAAGCTGATAAGACCAGATTTAAATTCCAGGGGCAGAGGGGAGCTCTAATAGGGGGATTCACATGCAAGACCCCCTGCAAGAAGGTTTTCATAAGCGAATGGGTGGCCAAGGGTCTTTGAAACCATATCGATAAAGCCGACATCTGCCCCTTTAGAGTACTAAGAGCCAACCCTTTGTCAACGCCAACCTGGAGGAATCGCAAGATCCTGTCAATAAAAAACTTTTGAGGGTGCCATTTTTGAGACTCGCACCACTCCACATAGGTTCTCCAGACTCTGTAATAAATATTTCTAGAGACTGGTTTCCTAGCCTGAATCAACGTAGATATGACCTGAGCTGAGAGGCCTCTGCCCTTAAGAATTAGGGATTCAGCCGCCAAGCCGTCAAATTTAGCTGCTGTGAAGCAGGGTGGCAGATTGGGCCCCCGAGACAGCAGATCTGGGCGCAGGGGGAGTGGCCACAGCGCCCCGACTGACATCCTCACGATGAGTGCGGACCAAGCCCTCCTGGGCCAGGCTGGGGCCACCAGGATCACAGGCCTGCGCTCCACCCTGATCCTCCGTAGAAGGCGGGGAATCATCTGCAGTGGAGGGAACGCATACAGGAGAGAAAACTGGTGCCAGGGGCAAACCAACGCATCGGTCCCGTAGGCCGAGGGATCCCTGGCTCGGGATATGAATTTGTCCAACTTTTTGTTGGATCTTGTTGCCATAATGTCCACATCTGGAACTCCGAATCTTTGGCAAATCTCTTGGAATACCTGGGGGTGAAGAGACCACTCCCCCGGGAGCAACTGTTGACGACTCAAAAAATCTGCTTGAGAATTGTCTATCCCTGGGATGAACACCGCCGAGATGCAGGGTACATGGGCTCGGCTCATGAGAAAATCAGGTTTACTTCCCTTTGGGCCGCTAGGCTCCTCGTGCCCCCCTGGTGGTTTATGTATGCCACCGCAGTGGCATTGTCGGACTGTATCCTTACTGGCAGACCCTGAAGGGGGAGAGTCCAGGCGACCAGTGCCAGGCGAGCAGCTCTGATCTCTAGGATATTGATGGGAAGCAGTTTTTCTGCCTCCGACCACTGCCCTTGCTGGGTCTGTCCTTCTAGAACTGCCCCCCAACCTGACAGGCTGGCATCCGTGGCTACTATCTTCCACGTGATGGGGCAAAAGGATTTCCCCTTTGACAAATTTTGAGGGACCAGCCACCAGAACAGGCTGCGCCGGACTCCTGGGGAGAGAACTAACGGACGATCTAACGCCTGAATGGACTTGTTCCAAGCAGAGAGAATGGCTGCCTGGAGATATCTGGTATGGATCTGGGCGTAGGGCACTGCCTCGAAGGCGGCCACCATCTTACCCAGCAGTCGCATTCATAGGCGAATAGTCGGCCTCTTCTTGCCCAAGATCACTTGAACTGCTTGAGTTATTGATCTGACCTTTGCTTGAGGTAAAAATATCCTCTGGCAGTCTGTATCTAGCCGCAGGCCTAGATATTCCAACTGCTTTGTGGGTTTCAATATCGATTTTTCTTGGTTCACAATCCACCCGAATTCCTCTAGATGCCGAACTGTGCGAACTACTGCATGATTGAGGCTGGAAGCTGATCTGTCGATAACCAGAAGATCGTCCAGGTATGCCAGGACCAAAATGCCTTCTGTCCTTAGGACGGCTAGCACCGGGGCTAACACCTTTGTGAATACCCGCGGAGCTGTTGCCAACCCGAAAGGGAGGGCTACGAACTGGTAATGACGGTGATCTATCATAAAACGAAGAAACTTGTGATGTGCCGGGTAGATCGGCACGTGCAGATACGCATCCTTTATGTCTATAGATGCTAGAAAGTCGTCTTGATGTAGGCTGGCTGCCACCGAACGTATGGACTCTATACGAAAGGTCTGAATCTTTAGAAAGCGATTTAGGCGTTTGAGGTCTAAGATAGGCCTGACGTCGCCATTGGGCTTTGGTATTATGAAAAGGTTGGAGTAGAATCCCAGACCCCATTCCTGGGTTGGTACTTCTACAATTACTCCTTGGAGCAAGAGACGATCCAATGCTTTTACAAGAGAGGCCCTCTTTAATGGGTCGCTTGGATAACTTGACCCCTGAAAATGAGGAGGGTGGACTTCCCGAAACTCTAGCTTGTAGCCCGTGGCTACCACGGACAGTACCCAAGAGTCGGGAATTCTGGCCTCCCACACTTCGGAGAAAAACCGAAGCCTTCCCCCCACCCAAGAGAGTGGGGGAGCCCCTTCATGAATCTGACTTGATGACTGGTTTAACCGGCTTGCGAGACCATGGCCTCTTGCCTGCCGAGGCTTGTCCTTGTGGGCGGCTATTAAATGCTGAACGCCCGGGAGGCCGTCGATACTGACGGGAAGTTGAAGGGGCCGAGCCTGCGAAGGCCTGTCGCTTAAACGCGGGCCCATGCGATCTTTTCTTGACAGGCAAGAAAGAACTTTTACCACTTGATATGGTCTGGATATAATTTATCTAGGTCTTCACCGAATAGTCTCCCACCATGAAAGGGAAATCCTGCTAAAAGCCTTTTGCAGGGTGCCTCTGCTGACCAGTTCTTCAGCCACAAAAGGCGCCGCATATGAACCAATAGCAGAGATAAACGGGACGCCTGTTGAATGGAGTCCTTAATAGCATCTACTGCAAAGCAGAGAGCCCTTGGGAGGTCAGCCAATTCACGAGCTTGTTGAGCCGGTATGTCCCTTAATATTTGTTTAGTTTGATCCTTTTGAAGCCTGACAAACGCCAATGGCTGCCACCGCTGGCTGAACCACGGCACCTACTGTGGTAAAAGAAGCCTTCAGTAGGGTCTCCAACTTTGTCGACTGGATCTTTAAACATCTGGACATTTTCAACCGGACAGGTCAGGGATTTATTTACGCAGGAAATGGCTGCGTCCACGGTAGGGAGTGCCCATTTCTTTGCAAATTCCTCTTCCATAGGATAGAGAATAGTGAACCTTTTAGGAGGGATAAAAATCCTATCAGGTCGAGCCCAATCCTGAAAAATCACGCTCTCCAGAAGGGGGTGAACCGGAAAAGACGCAACACTCAACGGTGCCTTCAAGGAACGTAAAGAGGATACCGCGGGGGCTAATTGTTCTGACACTGGAAGTTTAAAAGCAGTGCGAACCATATCTGTCAGAGACTGGATCCACAGGCTCTCCGCTTGAGAAGCCGAAAAAATTTCATCTACAGTGGAACCCTCAATGTCTGAACCGTCGGGACTCGGGTCCGCTTGATCCCCCTGTGGGTCCAATTCCTCCGAAGAGAGGACCTCTGCATCTGAAAACACCAATCTAGGTGACGGGGATCTAGCCCGCTTGCCACCTGGCAAAGAGCGGGCAATTAAAGCAGTTAACCTTTCCTCTAGCCCAGGGGTCTCCAAACTTTTTAAACAAAGGGCCACTTTATTGTCCTCCAGACTTTAGGAGGGCCGGATTGTGGCCAGCAGGGGCAGGAAATGTCACGGGCATCCAGCATCAGTGAGAATAAATATGGCCTCAGGGTTGGTGGTCAATAGGAGGAGAATTATTCCCCCTATTAGTAAGAGGGATAGTAGCCCATCATTTGTATCGGTGTAATATATAGTGCCGATCCTGACCTCCCTGGGGCCCTAAGCAAAATGACATGTCAAATTAAAGTTGAGAAGCGGGGGGGTGCTGACTTCTTACCTCTTCTCCCATGCAGCCAGCGAGTTGAGAAGTGGGGTAAGGGGCGGAAAATGACTTCTCACCAGGCGGGGCCTCTAGTCATTTGGGGGGCCCTCTGCAGCTTTGTGGGGCCCTAAGCGGCTTGCATAGTGAGCAAATAGGGCGGATCAGCCCTGGTAATATATAGTGCTCCAGTGGGAGAAATAATGCCTCCTATCAGTAGGAGGAATTCTGCCCCAAGGGCCGGATAAATGCTAGCAACGGGCCACATCTGGCCCTCGGGCCACAGTTTGGAGACCCCTGCTCTAGCCCACCCAGGGTGGTCGCTAGCATTTCTTCCGTAACTTAAACGGGAATGGGTTGATTGGGGGCCGCCTCTGCCCCTAGCACCCTCAATGGCTCCTGCAACATGCTGTTCGGTGGTCTATCTGGTGAGGGTGGGACCGCTAGAGCCTGGCCCAAATCCTCTGACCCCGATGGAGACCCCTTTAGTTTTTTGGTACCTTTTGCAGCCTTAGCTGGTCCTGATCCCTTGGGAGCCATTGCACAACCTTGAGACACCCCTAAAGCCAACACCCAACTGTTGTAGCTAGAAGTGAACCATTAATAAGAACAGGCTATGTTAAAATTTTTCCAAATTTTCATATGCCCGAGAAGGCGGCAATACCGAGGAAGTCCTGTGAGTATTGCCACACCAATGCCCGTTAGCTGGAGCCCAAGGTTGCACCGACTCAGGTACTGCCAGATCTAAGGCTGAGTCCCTTTAAGAAAAAAAAACTTTTTTTTTTTTTTTTTTTCTCTGGTCAGTATGGAGCTAAGTCCAGACCTGAAGATCCACAAACCCCCACTGGGTGTCACTGTATAGCCAGAAATGGCTCAGCTGCGCGCTCTGTGTCCTCAGCCTCCTCTGCTTTCAGGAGGGAATGACCAGCCAGGAAATGCTTTGCTGCTTTAACTGAGACCTGACGCTGCTGGCCCGCCCCCCCCACGCACGCTGACGCTGTAAAAGGCAGCGCGCACGCGCGCGCCCCCCCCCCCCACGCTGAAACCAACATGGAGGAAGCAGAAAGCAGAGGAGAAGCCTGGACCAGCGCTAGCAACCCAACAGACACCAGGCAAGACACTAATCTTATTGTAGTGCACACATAGAGGAAGCTGTCCCCATAGGCTTCCTAAGAAACAGGAGTTTTGCCAGCATTTCCTCCTTATAGCACGTGGGGCTGCAGTATCATGCTAACAGGCAGATCTGGGGGGAGTAGCAAATACATATCTTTAAAAGCATACATATACCTACATGTTATCTGGGTAAACATTAGTACATCCCATCCTGCCTTAAAAGACATAGTGGAGATAGTGGCTGATGCACAAGCATACCATTAGCCGACCCAGAACCCCCAGGGGGATACCTACTGTCGAACCAAGTCCCGCAGGTTCCCTCTTACCTGCTCCATGCCGTAGGGTATTGCAAAATGCAAGAGGCCCAATCTTCCCCCATCTCCGTGGGTATTGTTTTGGACCTTCAGGGACCGGGGTCCTGTGTTAAGGAACCCACACACCTGGACCTATATAGCATCCTGGCATCAGTAGTGTTTAGTTCTTGGAAGAGACTAAGGCACTGGAGCCCAGAATCCAGCCCTCCAAAGAGAGGCATTATAGGCAAAACCCCACTCCAGCAGGGCCCGGGTACCGTACACCTTGGCTTTGAAGCACTTCAGACGGATCCGGCTAGCTATCCTGGGTCCCGAGACCTCCGAGGGACAGCTAGACGTGACCAACACCTAAGACACTGGCGAAAAAACTGAAGCACTCCCAGTGGGAGGGGGTTATATAGGGAGGAAACTTCCTGTGAAATTGATTACACCAGTGTCCATCACCTGAAGGTACCCATATAACCCAAGTGTAATGACTATGCGCTCTGTGTCCCGTGATGTACGATAAAGAAAGTGCTTTATTAAAATAAAAATTCCTACTAACAGGATATGTGACATTGCCTGTATGCATACACAAAACCTGCCACAAACCCTTTACTAAATGATAGGCAGTCTGATTCTGTCTGTAATTTGCTTAAAAACATTTTTCATAGTATAAAAATATATAATTCAAATATTAAACCAAGTTTTCCATTAAAATTTTTAAAAAATCCTTCAGATTTACCTGGTTATTACATTAACTGTTAACTATTTATAAACCCAAGAAATGTACAATACCTGTTGGTAGCAGGGCTGCAACATTATCCTGATCAATTCTTGTGTTATATGAAAGTGCATAAAACAGACCTGTAAATGAAGATAATTTAAAAGGTAGATCCGTTACAATGCAAATAGCATGAAATCACAAGCTCGATTAACATAGTACGATAAAAAAAAAAACTAGAGGGGGCGTGGCCTGGACGCGCTGGAAGATGGCAGCTTAAATCCGCAGCTCCCGCCGCTGCAGTCTTTTCCTTCCACACCGGAGGATCTTCCGCTGTTTTCGATACCCGCTGTCTGAGGTTTCGATCCTGTGACGCCGGTATACAAAGATTAACAAGTACGTTCGCCGTTAAATCGACGGTTGTCCCGTTCCGACGGCGATAAAGGCACATACATGGCGGCCCCTAATGTAAGTGCGTCACAAGAAATTTCGACGGACGCTCGAATGGCTAATTCGACGCATCATATTGAAATGCCAGCTGTGGTGATAGGAAACAACACGGAGGTGAGATACCAACAACCCAGTCTGTTGGACCTCCAAGCTGTTGCAATTGATATTAAAAATGACATTAAAGCTACTCTGACAGCGGCAATTGCGGAGCTTCGCATAGATATACAAGACATTGCACATCGTGTGCAAAGTGTGGAAAAAGCTAGTACGCAGCATGATAAAATCTTACATAAAATGGATAACAAGATGAACATGCAATGACTTCAAATGAGAGACTTACAACGTCAAACAGAGGACTTGGAGAATAGAAGTAGACGTCATAATTTGCGCATACGTGGACTACCAGAAGAAAGAGAAAGTGAGCATCTGCAACCTGCCATTGATTATATACTTAATGACCTTTTGGGCAGACCCCCTGCGTCTAAAATCAAAATGGAGCGCTTACATCGCGCGCTCAGACCCAGAGGCAAACCAGGTGATCCTCCCAGGGACGTAATTTGTTGCTTGAATGATTATAGACTGAAAGAAGATATCCTGCTAAAAATGAGGGGCAAATCTAAAATATCATACAAAGGTGCTTCCATACAAATCTTTCAAGACCTTTCTAACATCACCTTGCAAAATAGAAGAGATCTCAAGCCCTTGCTGGAAGTCTTACGCTGTAAGAATATTGTGTACAAATGGAAGTTTCCGTTTGGTCTTTCGGCCACTTTTCAAGGTCGCTCTGCTATATTAAGAGTCCCTGAGGACCTTAAAATGTTCTGTAACACCATGAACATTCCTTTGATCGACGTCCCGGATTGGTATGCGGAGTTCCGTCCTAATTATAAGACTAGGATTGCTGACGAACCGGAAGTCATGGAGACCCACACCACTGGATTTCGCAGACGTCGATCCCCTTCAAACGAACAATTGTCTACCTCAACGCATGGTCGTAAGGATGATTCGACAGGTTCGCCGCGCTCAAGACGTGCCCGACGCAACTACTGAGCTACTTGGGTCCTATCTCTTCATTTTTCTCCTATGAGCTCTTACTCAATTTAATATGATATGTATCAGGCCCCCTTACTCGCTGCTAGGATGGCTTTTCATATTTTTTCTGTTCTGATCGTTCATTGTTTTCTTACTGACGGTATGTCTGTGCTTATCTCTCTGGCCCAGAGCCTTTCAATATTAGTTACTTTTTAAAGTTTGTTATTTGTACACTATCCTTTATTGAAGCATTAACTTTGATGTATGTCACGTAGCCATATACTATATTGAGATTACTAATATCGTCACACTTTCACTTGTAGGTTAGCTCCTTTTATTAGTATTATAGTTGTTATTCATTATTTCACGGTGATGCTATTCCCTTTCTGATTAAGAGCTCATTTATTGTCATAAATGTGCACTCCTTCTCCTATGCTACATGATGCTCACGCTGTAGCGGCGGAGATCGGTCGTGGCGTTGTTTTTCTTTTTTTCTCTTTTTTTCCGGCTAGTGCTTGCCAACCCCCACACAGTAGTAGAGCCTTGGGTGTTGTATATTTGTTATCAACGCCTGTTCGCTCTACTCTACACTGTATCACCCTAGATAAGATCTTTTTTGGGAACTCTATCTGATTTCCCACGTGTTGTTTTTATTCAAGGGTTTTTTTTTAACCCTTGCCCCATCCCCTATTTTTGTTTTTGAATCCCCTTTTGGGTTTCACCTGCTGTCGCTTTTTACAATCGCTTTTTGACAAATTTAGTGTGTTCAGATTCTCTTTCACATCTGATAGCACTATGACACACCAAGGAACCGTTTCGCCTCCGTCCCCATTGGTTAATTTTTATTCCTTAAACGTTAAGGGTTTGAATATCCCTGAGAAAAGATCTAAGTTGTTTTTATTATTGAAGAAGGCAAAAGCAGACATAGTATTCCTGCAAGAAACTCATTTCCGGAACAATGACATTCCTAATCTTAATAACAAATGGTACCCTTCTGTTTTTCATGCAACCAATCCCGAATCTAAATCTAAGGGAGTCTCTATCCTTATTTCAAAAAATTGCCCCATTCAAATTCAAGACATCCTCTCTGATAATGTTGGTAGATATATATTTTTAAAAGGTTCCCTATATAACAAGAATATCACATTGGCTAATATATATGCTCCCAACAAAAGGTCAAGTCCCATTTCTCAGGAATACTTTAAACTCGCTTTGCTCTTTTCAATCGGGTATACTGATTCTGGGAGGGGATTTCAACTTGGCTATTAATCCACTGATTGACACCTCATCGGGATCATCCACAATATCCTTTTCTGCACTCAAATCGGTCAAGACACTTCTTAAAAATCTGAACCTACATGATACTTGGCGTACCTTGTTTCCAAACACTAAAGATTATACTTTTTTCTCTCCACCACACGATAAATACTCAAGAATCGATTATTTTTTTATATCCCAATCCGATCTGGATTCTCTGATTTTGGCAACCATTGAACCCATGGTTCTCTCAGATCATCACCCGATTTCTATATCACTCAGATTCTCTTCGATTCCCGCTAGATCCCCAATTTGGCGTCTTGATAGTTCACTCCTCAACAATCCTGTGGACGTTGAGGCTTTGAATTCAATCCTTTCAAAATACTTTGAAGAAAATGACTCCCCGGACACACATCCCATGACATTATGGTTGGCACACAAATGTGTTGTACGGGGAGAATTAATTTCGATTGCTTCTAGAAGAAGAAAGGCACGTGATGCATATGTAAAATCCCTTTCTGATCGTATCCATTCTCTTGAAAGCAAACACAAGTTATCACTGGCAAGAGTGGCCCATGTTGAGCTCCTTGAGGCTAGAAAACTTCTACTAGAGGTACTCGAAAAAGTCACTAAACGAAAATTCATTCTATCACGCAAGCTTTACTACGAGTTTGGCAATAAAGCTGGGAAGTTACTTGCCAGAGCTATACAAATAAAGAAATCTGCATCTACCATACACTCAATTCTAGACCCTACTGGTAAGAAAATCTCTTCCTCCTCCGAAATAGCTAAACAATTTGTAAATTTTTATTCCAAATTATATAATATTCAGAGAAATACTCTTTCCGATGCAGAAACCCAAAGGAAACAATTAATTACGGAATTCTTAGCAACTTACGGTCCTAAACCAATTTCTAGAGAAGAATCAAAACTTTTAGATAGACCTATTGATTCAGTAGAAACATCCAGAGCACTCAAACAACTTAAAATTGGAAAATGTCTGGGTCCAGATGGTCTGTCGGTCTCCTACTATAATTCTTTCTCTGAGATCACAATGAAATACTTTCTGAAGGCTTTTAATTCAATTCCAGACCGACCCCTTTGTAATGTAAAAGATCTCCTTGAAGCCCATATTACGATGATACCGAAACCTGGAAAAGATGATTTACTAGTATCCAATTATAGGCCCATTTCCCTGCTCAATGTGGATCTAAAGCTGTATGCCAAAATAATAGCTAACCGTATTTTGCCCTTACTTCTTAACTTAATATCCCTAGATCAAGTGGGTTTCGTTCCCGGTAGGGAAGCTAGGGACAACACCCAAAAGGCCATTACAATTCATCATTGGTTGAATAACACGTCTAAACCAGGCTTTTTCCTCTCCCTTGACGCGGAGAAGGCGTTTGACAGGGTTGATTGGCTATATATGCGTGAAACTTTAAAAGCTATGGGATTTGGAGACCGTATGTTAAAATTCATCCTTGTCTTATACTCATCACCCACAGCTAGAATTAAAATAAATGGCTGCCTGTCGGACGCCTTCTCCGTGTCGAATGGGACACGTCAGGGCTGTCCCCTCTCTCCTATTATTTTCATATTGACTCTGGAACCTTTTCTCTGTAAGATCCGAAATAACCCCGATATTAAGGGAATTAGGATCAGAGACGGACATTATAAATTGGCTGCTTACGCCGATGACGTCATCCTTTTTCTATCTGAACCTATTACCACGATACCAGTCCTTTTAAAAGATTTCTCTTTTTTTGAATTAGTCTCGAATTTGAAAATTAACTTTGATAAATCTAGAGCCTTAAACGTTTCGTTACGACCCGATGTAGTTTCTCTTTGTCAGAAAAATTTCCCCTTCAAATGGGAATCCCATGCACTCACGTATCTGGGAATACATATTCCATTGAAATTAAAGGATCTATACTCCTGCAATTTCCTTCCCATTCTCAAATCTATTCAAGACGATCTTTTGAAGTGGGATGCTGGTTTCTATTCCTGGTTTGGTAGAGCTGCTATCATTAAAATGTCTATCCTTCCGAGAATTCTATATCTCCTCCAAACAATCCCAATAAAATTACCTGCCTCTTTTTTCAACACATACAGAAAACTTTGTTTAAAGTTTATTTGGTTCTCCAAGCGCCCTCGAATAAGGTGGGATAAACTCGTATGTCCCAAGACGCTAGGGGGAATTGGATTACCAGATATTCAAAGATATTATTGGTCCTGTCACTTATCCAGAATTGCAGATTGGCAGTTACACAGGAGTTCGAAAGACTGGATTAATCTTGAAGAACTAACATGTAATACTTTGCTCCATCAATTGCCTTGGACAGACCCTAATAAGGTTCCACGATCCGCTAAAAACCATCCCCTTTCTAATGCCACTTTACAGATCTTTAAATCTCTGTGTGCTAAATTAAATATTTCCTCGTTTCCTGGACCTATGACTCTCATTGATCCCGGTTCAAGATTTCCCTCGAAACCTATAGGGGCGCCTCTCTCATGCTCACCTTTAATGTTGAGAGCTGAATCCTTCTTTTTGAAGGGCAGTTTTACCACTTATGACGAATTTCATAAACACTTTAAAGATTCTGGAATTACTCTCCAGGAATTTGAAAATGTTAAACAATTCTTTCTCACAACTATCCGCTCTCCCCTTTGGTGCAGGAAAAAGACGCCCTTTGAAAGCTTGTGTACAGAAATGGCTCCCCAAAGACATCTAATTTCTAAAAATTACGCTTTGTTATTCTCGAATATTAATCCCAAGGATGATATAGCCTCCAATTACTGGGAAAGGTCGCTTGAGATAGATATTTCACCTGAGGAGTGGGAACAGATTTTCACCTATATACATAAAGGTTCATTGAACGTATTGACTCAAGAGAATGGATATAAAATTTATTCTAGGTGGTACAGAACACCTTACTTGATTAACAAGTTTGACCACACGTCCTCTCCCTTGTGCTGGAGGTGCAAAACTAATGTAGGCACTCTTCTGCATATATGGTGGGATTGCCCTCTAATTCAAACATTTTGGAAGGAGGTACATCGAATCATTCCTATTATCACTACTTATGTTCCGGATTTTACTGCAGACCAATATTTACTGCATCACACTTCGCTACCCCGCTATGTTTATAAAAAGTCTATTATTATTCATCTGATTAATGCTGCCAAGTTGTGCATCCCAGCTCGATGGAAAGACCCATCTCCTCCTTCCGTTTCGGAATGGTTTCAGAGAATTATAAGGGTTGCTGAGATGGAGGAATTGATCCAGCAAGCTAGAGACTCTCCAAATTTTTTTTATGAAAAATGGGCTTGTTGGATCCATTTTACCAATTCTAATGAATACACAAACATAATTACTTCCTGAATGTATTATCTTTGTTTTAGACTCCCTATAATTTAGACCAATATTGCTTGCCTTGAATGCGATTGTTTATTGATTACTTAAGTCATACTTACTTTTTATTTCCCCCCTCTTCCATCCCTTTACTTCCCCCTATGTTACTTTGAGGTTTACTACGTACATGTATGTTTCTTAATTATAGTATGGATTCGCTTTCTCTAATTTTGATTATATACCTGTTCACTGTAATATCCATATGCACTTATGTGTTGCTCAGTTGTATTTTGTGTTCTTACGTGTTGACATGTTTGTTGTTGTACTTTATTCTGAAATACCAATAAAAACTTTGAAACGAAAAAAAAACAAAAAAAAAAAAAAACTTTAGTGTTCTACTTGGGTTGAAGTGCATGGCAAGACTGGTGCAGATGTCTATGCCGGTCAACTATTGAGGTTTGCCTCAATTTGAGTGTGTGATAATATGAACCTAACCTTACGCATACTTTGGTAAGACATAACATTTGGCTGTTGGGGGGGGGGGGGGGGGGGGGGGCACTGTCTCCCAAGGTCTTGTGAAATCACCTAAGATTGATTGATTTACTTATATAAACAGATGAGAAGTGCCTCATTTGAAATATCCACAGTACAATACATATATTTATCTCCCCTACAAGCAACGGCGGATCCAGGGGGGGGGGGGGGGGCAACAGGGCAATTGCCCCCCCCCCCGAGGCAATCATGTCACATTGGCTTTAAAAAAGCAATGCCATCAAACGCAGCCACTGTGCCATCAAACGCAGCCACTGTGCCATGCCATCAAACGCAGCCACTGTGCCATCAATTGTCACCTCTGTGCCATGCCATCAAACGCAGCCACTGTGCCATCAATTGTCACCTCTGTGCCATGCCATCAAACACAGCCACTGTGCCATCAATTGTCACCACTGTGCCATGCCATCAAATGCAGCCACTGTGCCATGGCATCAAACACAGCCACTGTGCCATCAAGTGTCACCACTGTGCCATGCCATCAAACGCAGCCACTGTGCCCTTCAATTGTCGCCACTGTGCCAATTGATGCCACTGTGCCCTTTAATTGATGCCACTGTGCCCTTTAATTGATGCCACTGTGCCCATCGTCGCCACTGTGCCCATTGTCGCGGCTATTTATCTTTATCTATCTTCCTTCTCTTCTTTTTTTCTATCTTTATCTATCTATCTTTCTTTATCTATCTTCCTTCTCTTCTTTATCTATCTATCTACCCTTCTTTCTTTATCTTCCTTCCTTCCCTTCTTGCTTTCTATCTTTATCTATCTTTCTTGTTTATCTATCTATCTTCCCTTATTGCTTTCTATCAATCTATCTTCCTTCCCTTCCTTCTTTTTATCTTTATCTATCTTTTTATCTTTATCTATCCTTCTTTCCCCCCCCCCCCCCGAGCTGCTCAGTCTAAAATGCCCAGGTTTATTTTTTGTCCCAGTCCGGGCCTGCCTGCAGCTGCCGAGTCTCTCTCATCACCAGGGCCGGTAGGCTGCCTGTCCTGAGGCTGCTTTGATTATTGAGGCTGCAATAATGGGCACTGATGAGGCTGCATTGATCTATTCTACCAGTCTCTGACCATCTCTTGAACTATGTCTGCAGTCTCTGACCATCTCTTGTACCATGTCTGCAGTCCCTGACAATCGTCTAGAAACTATGGGATAGATTTATGGCATTTATATTTAAATATTTTTTACTAGTAATGGCGGCAATCATTGATTTTTTAGCGGTACTGCAACATTGCAGCGGACACATCTGACACCTAATTGAGTTCTGTAAGCAACACCTTTTTTTCTGGCAGTGCCCCTCCCGAGACTAGACTCTGGATCCGCCCTTGCCTACAAGATCTCCCTGAAAGGCATAGTTGATATGGCCCTCCCAGAGGTCATCTGTGAAGCCCTGGCTATATCACCAGTACCTAAAAACAACCGGGAAGTGAGAACGCACACAAATAGGAGTTTGTTATGACCGATTAGGGTCAACAAAGTGCTAATAAGTGGATGAAAAGGTTTTTATACACAGTCTATACATTTTTAAGTGACAGACTTCCTATTGCAAAACCTAAAATAAATAAAGCATAAGCAGCAAGCAAATGCAGCAACACTGATCTTCTGATAGATGTTCATTTACAAAATGTTTGCAATGCATAGCGGGAGCAACACTATGTACTGAGGTATAGATCTGACTGAAGGGGTAAGCCTGAAGTACAGAGAGGTGAGGGAGGAGCATTTGCCAATCTATTCCCTACATGTCCCCCCACCCCCCCAACTGTCACAGTGGTAAATACAGCCAAGGAGCTGAAGGGAAAGAAAAGGTGAAGAGTGTGCTACACATGCACAGAGTACTAAGGGCTTAAACACATGGATGCAGAGGGTCATACACCATCCGTATTTCTGTGCCCAGGAGTCAGTTGTTTGGCACAATCTATTGGCCATGGCTGTTTACAATAAATGACAGGCTGACAGATGCCATGGATGTATGGCCATACAAGCAATTACTTGCATACAGAGACAGATGAGCAGTTCTGGATGCACCACTCATGAACTCATAAATTATGTTTTTTTGACTGTGCGTCTGTGTGTCTGCGTGTGCGCGTGCACGCGTAGTTTTCCCATTGCCCAAAACCAGTTATTAACGTACAAGGTAACGTGTAAAGCACAGTAATCTAAAAGCAACAAATCACCTTCAAGCATCAACATGAATAGGTTTTTCTTACTTTATTACCTTTTTTTAAAAATGTGTCTCTGAATTCTTGCGTTATAAACTCATGTATTGGTAAGTCTTTTACAAGATAATAATTCCCCAAACCATCAATCGCATTCTTCAATTTTACTGGTAAATGTCCACATTCCGGTAACAAAATAGATACCTGTTGTGTTGAAACATAGGAGGTTAAGATCAATATTCAATGCAGCACAAAATAAGACTTTAAAAGTAGAACTAAAGGCAATTTTTTAGTTTTGGATTGAGAGGAGATGGATTAGAATACCCATCAGATTTTTATTCCTACCTCTGCCCCCCTTAGTGTGATTCACTCCCTCTATTTGAATTGATTACCATTATCACATCTAAATGAAAGTACAAGAAAATCCCACATTTTGGTTGTCCCCAGAACAGTAATACAAGGGGAAATCTTCCAATAGGTACACTAGTTCTGGTGACCTGGAGGGCCACACGGCATTCTCTCAATTTGCAAGGATATCATCTCACTTCCTGTTTTGGCTATGAGACAGGAAGTGAAGGTAAATTTTTCCAAAGGGACACATTAAAAAAAAAAAAAAAAAAGTTTTGCCCATAGATACCATACGTTCAGAATAAAACTATCGACAAAAACGTGTCAATTGCAATGTTTCTGATTAAAGTACATCTCCAACCAGATCTAGTGGAGGTTTTTTCCTTACCCACAATAATGCTGCCACTAAAGTAAGATTTTCAAAGAGGGGGCACAAAGATGGCTATTTAACACCCATTCACATGGGTGCAACTTGTCATTGTCATGGCTAGTCACACCCCACTGCAGGCAATAAAACCGTTCATATTGTCACCACTCATGTAGCAGCAATTCTGAAAAAGATTCCTGCTCTACTTTTTACCAATTTTTTTGTGACTAGCATATATCACTGTTAAATGAAGTCACAAGCCACAGTGAATTCAAACCGTACTAAAAATGCAAAGTAACATGATTATCTTTAAAACATTTGATAGTAGTACACTTAAAAAAAAAATAAAAAAAAATAAAAAAAGAAGAAGAACACAGTGTAAGAAAATCACATTTATCATTGCAATATTGTAGAAGGACCTTCTTGTAAATAGAACTGGAATTTAGCATCAAAGTTTCCAGTAACATATGGTGAATGTACACGACACACAGGAGAGCATGATCCAATATGCTACAGCAAGGGAAAAAATTCCTTCCTGATCCCCTGAGTAGCAATCGGATTTTCCCTGGATCAACTTTACCTATAAATGTTAGTATGGTAAAGGGGTTTGTAAAGGTAAAAAATGTTTTCCTTAAATAGCTTCCTTTACCTTAGTGCAGTCCTCCTTCACTTACCTCATCCTTCGATTTTTCTTTTAAATGTCCTTATTTCTTCTGAGAAATCCTCACTTCCTGTTCTTCTGTCCAACTCCACACAGTATGGCGAGGCTTTCTCCCTGGTGTGGAGAAAGCCTCTTGAGGGGGGAGGGGGCGCGCAGGAGAGTCAGGACACTCAACTTTGCAGATAGAGAAAGGAGCTGTGTGTTAGTGGGCATCCTGACACTCCTGCTCACCCCCTCAAGAGGCTTTCTCCACACCAAGGAGAGAGCCTCACATTACTGTGTGTAGTTACAGACAGAAGAACAGGAAGTGAGGATTTCTCAGAAGAAATAAGGACATTTAATAGCAAAATCGAAGGATGAGGTAAGTGAAGGAGGACTGCACTAAGGTAAAGGAAGCTATTTAGGGAAAAAAATTAAATTCCTTTACAACCCCTTTAAGGAAACCAAAATTATTTTATAAGCTTGCACCTCAAAATATATTCACCTAGCCACACAAAAAGTGTCACCTACATTTTTACTTTCTAGTACCCATGGCAAACATGGCACAACACTATTGTGCTGTCAAACAGAATAACCTATACAGAGCATTGCCGGAACCAATAAAGATTTTGTTAAATTCCTTCTATGTAATTTGTTAATTATCAGCACGGATGACACGTATGTAAATAGGAATCACACAGCTTGTTACCTTTGGAACAACAAAAATATATCTTCCAGCATACACGCGAGTGTTAGAATTGCAGCCTGAACCTCCTGGACATCCTCTGTCCAAGGTACTGACAAAGACACACATATACTTGTAATACATGCAGATCACCAAAAAATGCCTTAAATACAGAAAAAAACTAAGTTGATTAAAGCGGAACTCCACCCAAACATTTTGTCACCTCACATTTGGCACCTTTTAGGTGGAGGGGGGCAGAAACCTGTGTAATACAGGCATTCGATCCCACTTTCGTGCATTAATCACTGCGGTGACCTACGCTATGTCCGGCGCCTAATCCGCCCCCTTCGCTGTCTTCTGGGAGACACACATGTCCCAGAAGACAGCAGGGACTAGTGAGATTGCACAGAGCAACTCGCGCATACTCAGTAAGGAACCAGGAAGTGAACCCGCAAGGCAGCGGCAGCATCCGAGAGCGAGATTGGTTCCGGTTGCCGACATTGCGGGCGCCCAGGACAGGCAAGTGTCCATATATTAAAAGTCAGCAGCTGCAGTATTTGTAGCTGCTGACAATTATTTGTATTTATTTTTTTAAGGTGGAACTCCGCTTTAAGGAAGAGAAAAATACTTATTGTGAATGTGCTTTACTGCAAACGTGAAGGGGTTTCTATCATTGTAAAAAAATCAATAATTGAAGTAGTTGTCCCTGCTCCTCCACAGTGAGCACCATTAATGTAAATGGAAAATCACAGGCTGAAATCACTCTCTGTACAATCTGGAAAAATAGGATCGTGTGAAGAAGCACCATTGTCAATTACTGATACCAAAGACCAACGTAGATCCACCAAAGTATATGACTGATCAAACATCCAATTTATTTTCTATACTATATAATTTATTTAAAATTTTTATACAACCAAAAATAAAGTCTTTGATGGGATTATCGTTAAAAGAATTAGAATTTTACATTCCTTAAAGTGGATTGATGTCACAATGTAGAGAATAAGATTTCCTATCATCTGTGCCCAGTCTTGCCACACAGTGTTAATCCAGCTCTGAGCAATCCTCTTTTTTTGTTCAGTGAAAATGAACAGACTTCCAGATAAAAACCTGTCTAAATAAAAAGTCCTTTCCTCTCTCCTTGCTTTGAGTGACAGGTTATTTACATATCTAGCTTGGACATGTTTATCATATGTTATGTTAATCATATTATGAGGTGATCCAAAGTATAAAAAGTGAGAAATCCACCCCTCCCCCACATAACACATCCTGGCAATATACAATGAACTTTGGATCACCTCATATTTTGATAAAGATAACATATGATAAATATGTCCAAGCTAGATATGTAAATAACCTGTCACTCAAAGCAAGAAGAGAGAAACAGACTTTTTATTTAGACAGGTTTTTATCTGGAATTCTGTTCATTTTCACTGAACAATACAAGAGGATTGATCAGAGCTGGATAAACTCTGTGTGGCAAGACTGGGCACAGATGATAGGAAATCTTATACTCTACATTGTGACATCAAACAAAAAAAAAATTGGGTTTACATCCACTTTAATTCTAAGGAGTATGCTTAAAGTGGAGTTTTAGAAGTTTTTGTGTTTATTAAAAGTCAGCAGCTACAAAAAGTGTATCTCCTGACTTTTAATAAACACACACTCACCTGTCCCACAATTTATTGATATGACCATCAGAGCCTATGTTTCTGTCCCTTGAGCTGGCATTACAAGTGTGGCCACCCGGCTGTGACAGCTTGCCACCTCACAGCCAGGTGGAAGTAGCGCTGCGCCTCCTCAATGGCCAGGCAATCTTCTGGGACCTGTGACATGGAATGCTTAAAGTAGAAAATCCCCTTTTAGGTGGAGCTGCACTTTAATGCACTACACAACCAGTAACTGAAAGAGGAGTGCTTTGACTGAACCTAAAAGCAACAAATTGTAGGCAACTACTGAAAACAACCAGGGTGCTACCAATACTATTCAGCAAACATTGCCAATTCCTTTCAATTCCCCTTAATCTCAGTTATGAGCAATACACTGAAGCAAAGATCCAAAGTATAAACAAGTTCATTGACTGCATACTTTTTAGAGAGTTATGCTGTAAAGCATTCTCTCTCTGCCTTCTGCATCATCAATCACAGTTGAACCTCCAACGCAGGTTTGAAATCTGATTAACCACGTCTCGCCCGGTTAATAGCATATTGACATCCGGGAAGTGGTTCTGTTATCCTAACTGGGCGTCATATTATGTCCATCGGGATAACATGCCAGCACATGCCAATAAGGGCATGTGGCATGGCGATCGCGAGTGTGGCGTGTCAGTCTGACACCACGCATCTCCGATCGTGATAAGAAACTGCATTTCTCGGTTCGTGCTGACAGGGAGAGCCGATCGGCGACTCTCCCTGTCGTTGGGGGTCTGTGCTGATAATCAGCACATTGATTATCAGCACAGCCCCCTCAAATGTGCCAATCACCTGCAAACCAGTGCCCAGCTGTGCCCCAATAATAAACTCTGCAAGTGCCCACCACAGTGCCAATCACTGCCCACCAGTGACACCTGTCAGAACTTCATTATCAGTGCTGCCCATCAGTGCCATCTGCAAGTGCCCAAAAAGAAAAAAAGAAGTCCTTACCACTTCAATACCAGGCACTTACGCCCCTTCCTGCCTAGGACAAGTTTCATCTTTTAGCTCTGTCACACTTTGAATGACAATTGTGCGGTCATGCAACACTGTACCCAAATGAATTTTTTATAATTTTCTTCCCACAAATAGAACTTTCTTATGGTTGTATTTAACCATAAGAAAGTTCTATTTGTGGGAAGAAAATTATAAAAAATTCATTTGGGTACAGTGTTGCATGACCGCACAATTGTCATTCAAAGTGTGACAGAGCTAAAAGATGAAACTTGTCCTAGGCAGGAAGGGGCGTAAGTGCCTGGTATTGAAGTGGTAAGGACTTCTTTTTTATATGACATATAGAGCTGCACGATTAATCGTCAAGAATCGTTATGATTTTTTTTCCCGTTGCGATGGTGACAAAGTATTTCCCGATTTTCTATGCAGAGAGAATTCTCTGCTCTGCTGGAGCCACAGCTATAACATTTGGGCAGTCTGTCAAGTATCAGAACATTCTTTATCAGTGGAACATGATAAACATTGTAACAATTTGTCTTTTACATCTGTATGTAAAGTTTAACCACTTAAACACCAAACCTTTTACTGACATTTGTTGGTTTCAAAGTTTAAAATCATTTTTGTTTGCTAGAAAATGACTTTGAACCCCAAACGTTTATATATATATATATATATATATATATATATATATATATATATATATATATATATATATATATATATATATATATATATATATATATATTTTAGTAGAGACCCTAGAGAGTAAAATGGTGGTTGTTGCAATATTTAATATCGCACTGTATTTGCGTATCGGTCTTTCAAATGCATTTTTTTGGGAAAAAATTACTTTAATGAATAAAAAAAAAAAAGAAAAAAAGAAGACCAACAACAACTAACCAGTAAAGTTAGCCCAATTTTTTTTTTGTAGAACGTGAAAGATTTTACGTCGCAAGAATCTCGCTCTTTATTCGAAGCAAAAAAATTGTGATTCTCATTTTGGCCAAATTCGTGCAGCTCTAATGACACACATAGAGGGCCAGATTCAGATACAAATACATTGGTGCAGAGTATCAGAGATACACTACGCCGCCGTATTTTACTTGGCTCTACGTCAAATTCATGTAGATTTTGGCCCGTAAGGTACGACGGCGTAGTGTATTTCTCGCGGCGGAATCGAAATACGCGAGTAGGGGTGTGAAGCATTTAAATTAGGCGCGTCCCCACAGCGATCGAACTGCGCATGCTCCGTGCATTGCGCAAAATAACATCGTTACGTCATTTTTGGTTTGAATAGCGTCGTTTACGTACATTCCTATTCCCGGACGACTTACGTAAAAAATAAAAACAAACGTTGAAATTCGACGCGGGAACGACGGCCATACTTAACATGGGCTGTCTAATTTTAGACCAGCTAAAAGCTGGTATAACTTTACGAGGCAAAAAGATGACTACAGATGCCGTAAGAGATTGCGAATGACGCTCGTAACTTCGTGGATCGTCGGAAAAAGCTCATTTGCATACCCCGACGTGGAAAACGACGGGAACTCCACCCAGCGGCCGCAAAATTTGTTTTACAGAATTTTTTTTTATTATTTTAAAGACAAACAACAAACATACACACAAACCAGTGACAGTACAGAGATTACAAGGGTAGCTGAGTGATTACATTAGATCATATCGAAAAAACATAAGTATCATACATACAGTGCAGAAAATAAGTATTTGAACACCCTGCTATTTTGCAAGTTCTCCCACTTGGAAATCATGGAGGGGTCTGAAATTGTCATCGTAGGTGCATGTCCACCTACGACATAATCCAAAAAAAAAATTCCAGAAATCACAATTTATGATTTTATAACTATTTATTTGTATGATACAGCTGCAAAGAAGTATTTGAACACCTGTCTATCCGCTAGAATTCTGACCCTCAAAGACCTGTTAGTCTGCCTTTAAAATGTCCACCTCCTCTCCATTTATTATCCTAAATTAGATGCACCTGTTTGAGGTCATTAGCTGCATAAAGACACCTGTCCACCCCATACAATCAGTAAGAATCCAACTACTAACATGGCCAAGACCAAAGAGCTGTCCAAAGACACTAGAGACAAAATTGTACACCTCCACAAGGCTGGAAAGGGCTACGGGGAAATTGTCAAGCAGCTTGGTGAAAAAAGGTCCACTGTTGGAGCAATCATTAGAAAATGGAAGAAGCTAAACATGACTGTCAATCTCCCTCGGACTGGGGCTCCATGCAAAATCTCACCTCGTGGGGTCTCAATGATCCTAAGAAAGGTGAGAAATCAGCCCAGGACTACACGGGAGGAGCTGGTCAATGACCCGAAAAGAGCTGGGACCACCGTTTCCAAGGTTACTGTTGGTAATACACTAAGACGTCATGGTTTGAAATCATGCATGGCACGGAAGGTTCCCCTGCTTAAACCAGCACATGTCAAGGCCCGTCTTAAGTTTGCCAATGACCATTTGGATGATCCAGAGGAGTCATGGGAGAAAGTCATGTGGTCAGATGAGACCAAAATAGAACTTTTTGGTCATAATTCCACTAACCGTGTTTGGAGGAAGAAGAATGATGAGTACCATCCCAAGAACACCATCCCTACTGTGAAGCATGGGGGTGGTAGCATCATGCTTTGGGGGTGTTTTTCTGCACATGGGACAGGGCGACTGCACTGTATTAAGGAGAGGATGACCGGGGCCATGTATTGCGAGATTTTGGGCAACAACCTCCTTCCCTCAGTTAGAGCTTTGAAGATGGGTCGAGGCTGGGTCTTCCAACATGACAATGACCCGAAGCACACAGCCAGGATAACCAAGGAGTGGCTCTGTAAGAAGCATATCAAGGTTCTGGCATGGCCTAGCCAGTCTCCAGACCTAAACCCAATAGAGAATCTTTGGAGGGAGCTCAAACTCTGTGTTTCTCAGCGACAGCCCAGAAACCTTACTGATCTAGAGAAGATCTGTGTGGAGGAGTGGGCCAAAATCCCTCCTCCAGTGTGTGCAAACCTGGTGAAAAACTACAAGAAACGTTTGACCTCTGTAATTGCAAACAAAGGCTACTGTACCAAATATTAACATTGATTTTCTCAGGTGTTCAAATACTTATTTGCAGCTGTATCATACAAATAAATAGTTAAAAAAATCATACATTGTGATTTCTGGAATTTTTTTTTTGATTATGTCTCTCACAGTGGACATGCACCTACGATAACAATTTCAGACCCCTCCATGATTTCCAAGTGGGAGAACTTGCAAAATAGCAGGGTGTTCAAATACTTATTTTCTGCACTGTATCTCGTGGGATGGGGAGTTCGCAAGACACACACAACCAACCCCTCACACATATAGAAGTTAAAGAGGAGTTCCACCCTAAAATATAAGTTTTGTTTAATCCACTCCCCTCCCCCTTACATGCCACATTTGGCATGTAATTTTTTTTGGGGGGGGAGTGGGGGCTTCAGTAGAAGTGGGACTACTGAAAACAACCACGGCTGTCACGGCTGGGTGCCCACAGTCGGGATGGAGACACCGGCTGGGGGGGGGGGGGGGGAGGAGCGGAGCCCCGGTCGGCGCTTCGCAGGTAAGTGAGTGTTTATTAAAAGCCAGCAGCTACACTTTTTGTAGCTGCTGACTTTTAATAAACACAATTTTTGGCTGGAACACCCCTTTAATTACCATTTGCGAGGCCCCCTCCGAAAGGGGAGAGCGAGGGGGGCAGGGGCAGAGAGGGCGCAACCCCAGGGAGGAGGCGAGGAGGGGGCGGGGGGAAAGGGGACGGGAGGGAGGGGAAGCGGCCACCCACCACACTGTACAGATAGGATGCGCTACAGGGGACCCGGCAGTGACTCAACTGGATGTGTCGATCCAGTTCGACCAGATTTTGTCAAATTTTGCAGGACAGTTCCTGCTTTCGTATGTTAATCTATACAATGGGAGGACTCTATTGATTGTTCCCAGCCAGGAAGACACAGTGGGGAGGACGGTGCCCCGCCAACGGAGTAGGATTTCCCTTCTGGCGTAGAACAAGGCAAAGGTGATGCCCAGTTTGGTATACCCGTCACATTCAATCTCACCCAGATAGCTAAGGAGGAACAATTTCGGGTCCATCGTGAGCTCTATCCCGTAGCGGTCTGAGGGCAGCGGCCGCAAATTTATTGCAGCGTAGATCCGAAGGCGTACGAACACGTAAGCCAGTCGAATTGAAGCCCGCAGCCGTCGTTTCATGGTTTGAGGATTCAGACTAATGAAACGACGCGCGTAATTTGAAAGTACTCCGGTCTAACGCGAGATAGACCGAAGTAAGGGCTCTGTGAATCTGGCCCAGAATGTTTAGGAATAGCTTACCTGCATCACAGACAGGGGTTCTCAGATCATAAAATAACAAACAAAAATGTAAACTGGAACCATACAAGAGCCTTTGCAAATGCCTAAAAATTGCATACAAGCCTAAAAGTGGATGAAGCCTTTTAGATACACAAAGCCCAGGTTTTTATTGTGTAACTGTGCAGCCACAGGCATCCCAACAACCATTTAAATCATAGGTTAACAAGGAGTACATCGGGCAACTGCACAGAATCCTTGTTTGCCGATCCCCTGCCCCTCTCCATCAGCACTGGAGTCACGGAGGGAGAGGCTAATCAGTACCGGTGTGCAAAAGTGTATTTGCTTTGGAAGAATAAACCACATCTAAAATGTTGGGTGGATGTACTTGTGTGGATGTGGGTGCAATGTTTAAAAATGGTTTGTTTTGTTTTTTAGAATTTAAAATGGTGCATCTCAAGATTGTGCAGGTTTTTAGAGGGTGCTACGACTAAAAAAAAAAAAAAAAAGGGTTGAGAAACATTGCAATACAACAATATTTGCAAGAGAAAAAAAAAAAGATAAATCCCTAAGGCAGGGTCAGCAACCTTTTGTACAAAAAGCATTAGATAACCAGCATCTGAGTAAACCAGGGTTTGACAAATTTGCTTGGAATCTAGGAGCCAGCTAAAAAAGTTAGGAGCCAGAAAAACGCGCCCGGCGAGCTCACGCACAAAAGCAAACACATACGTGAGTAGCGCCCGCATATGTAAACGATATTCAAACCACACATGTGATGTATCGCAATGATCGTTAAAGCGAGAGCAATAATTCTAGCTTTAGACCTCCTCTGTAACTCAAAACATGCAACCTGTAGAATTTTTTAAACGTCGCTTGTGGAGATTTTAAAGGGTAAAAGTTTGTCGACATTCCACGAGTGGACGCAATTTTGAAGCGTGAGATGTTGGGTATCAATTTACTCGGCGTAACATTATCTTTCACAATATATAAAAAAAATTGTGATAACTTTAATGTTGTCTTATTTTTTAATTAAAAAATGTGCGCTTGTAAGGCCGCTGCGCAAATACGGCGTGATAGAAAGTATTGCAACGATCACCATTTTATTCTCTAGGGTGTTACAATAAAAAAATATATATAGTGTAATGCCAACGGCAACCACCAGATGGCGCAGGTCACAGAAGGAAGCTTGGCACTTCACAAAGCCGCAAAGCCTCCGTGCGCCTCCACCTTCCCCCCCCCCCCACGCCGGCCGGTAATTGAGGCCGCAAAGCCGCGGCCTCAATTACCGGCGGGCGCCAGATCACAATTTCTGGTCGCAACTGCGACCTGGCGCCCAGATTTTGTCGAGCCCTGGAGTAAACAATAGTGTCTTGTAGTCGTAGGCAGGCCATAGACAGAGCAAATTTATTTTCTGCAACCATGGATTGCGAGCAGTAGGAAGCCGTGCCCCGCCGGGACAAGACAATGATTATTGCTAGCGGCTATAGAAGCCACTAGCGATAATCGCAACTGAATCGTCAGGATGGTTGTACCAAAGTTGAATGATCAGTTTGGTACATTCAGCCTGCCTATACACGATTCGAATCTCGGCTGGTTCAGCATTCAAACCATCCGCCCCTGGCCTTAGTTTGCTTGCAGTTTGTTGTACTGCTAATGGCAAGATGCACTCAATAAATATGCAAGAATTTAGGAGTCTACCGAGCCATTAACCATACAACTACGAGTGCAAAAATGGATTTAACTGGTATACACGCAAAATGTGTTCAGTCTCAATGCATGCACTTTTGATCAGCCCCAATCTCAACACCTCAGATCAGACCCAACGCAGCCCATTTACAGAAACTTTAGACCTCATATTGGTTCCAACACATGTACTGCAGCTCTCAGATAGGTGGTGGGTGTAGGACCTAAGGAAAGCAGGGTGCCTCTGCAGGCATTCAGATGGGCTGCTACTACCTGCCCTAAGGAGATACTGTATATGTATCTCAAGATTAAAGGATAACAATAACCGCTTAATCCTAACAGTGTCCCTTTGCATATGCTGGGCTAGAAGGTCATAGCACTCCTTCCATATCGCTCCCTGACCGGAGATGTGTAATAAGGGGTATATGCAGTACAAAGTGAAGATGGCCAGTAGGATTAATAGAGAAGTCCAGCCTGAGCTCGTTTGGCTGCCCTTCTATGGGTCACAGGAGTGCAATTCGTTTTGCACTCCTTTGACCCATTTTCAGCAGAGAGTGGTCTGAAGTCTACTCTCTGCCGACATCACTGGAATAAGTCCAGGCACCGCGTCTGGTTCATTAGCTCCTACCCCTTCACTGTGCCATTAAGATGTGACTACCACACTCATGTGCAGGAAAGATTGAATTATTGTCCGGCCATTCAAGCAGCTGAAGACATGGAACCTGGAAGGAAAACCAGGCGAAGGTGGAAATGCCTGGGACCAACGTAATCGATCACAACGCAGCGCTGGTGGGCTTCTTTGAAAGGTAAGTCTGCAATAATGTGCCAATATGCTGTGCATTTTATGGCATATACCTGCTGGGGCCTCTAAAAAGAAAAACAAATATATACTATACTTCAGCCCTCAAAATTTCCACTCGCCTACTAGCATTTGGCGAGTGGATTTAAGCTGGGGGCGAGTGATGACAGGGCTGCATGACCAATCTCCCTCCAATCTGTGCCTACACTTAGAGTCCCGATGAGATTGGCGGCCGAAGAGGAAAGGTGCATGCTCAGGAAAAGTAGTCTGGTGAGCCGCGCACAGGCAGATCAGAACACAGGTGCTCTCCTTACAATTCTGATTAAGCCATGGGACCCAACAGTATGACCTCTCTGAACCTGCCCCCTCCCCCGACCAATGTAGCTGGAGAGCAGAAAGTAATGAGTGAGGTGGAGGATTGCAAAAATTACCACTCCGGTGCAGCGCTCACTGAAAGTTGCCCTGACATGAGAGTGTCAGCCTTCCAGTTTGTGCAGTTTTTTTCTCCTTGTGCTCTATGTAAGTGTCCAACAGTTCAGCCTCAGCACTGTAAACAGACTGGTCTCAATGTGTGCTGTGTGGTGTCAGTGTGCGCTGTGCTATGGTGTCAATGGCTGTGCAGTTGTGTGGATCTCAGCGCTGGATTGTACTCCCTCCCGCTGTGCTGCAGCTCCTCTCCTCACTCCCAGCCTGAATAAAAGGGGGAAGTGGGGACATGCAAGCATGGAGCCGCACACACAGGCTCCTGATGATGAGATGAATAGGAGAGGGAGAGAGAGAGAGAGAGGATGGATGGGAGTTGCAGCGGAGACAGCAAGAGAATGGGGAAGAGACCCAGTTCTAGTGCCCTGTCCCTCTGGTCTGCCCCCAGTGCCCTGTCCCTCTGGTCTGCCCCCAGTGCCCTCTCCCTCTGGTCTGCCCCCAGTGCCCTGTCCCATTTTGTTAAAGTTGTTGTTGGTAATATTAAATTTTGTAACTTGATTCTGCATAAAAATTTTACCAGTGTCATTCCGTGAGATAATCTAGGAGGGCATGTCTACGGGTGCAATTAGGCGCAGGGCAGTGTATGAATTAGGTGGGGCAACTGGTGGCGAGTAACTCTTGAGGCCTGGCTAGTAGCTCAGGACTTAAAATTTTGAGCCCTGCTATACTTTACTATCGCTTTAATGCAAATATATATATATATATGTTTTTTTAGGGATCGGGTACCTAGTTTTGAAAAGTGCCTGCTAGCACTTACAGTCAGATCACCTAAGCCAGGGGTGCCCAACCAGTGGCCCGGGGGCCACATGTGGATCGCGGAGCCCTCTGACGTGGCTCGCGACCTCCTGCTCTGGAATGGAATAATAGAAGGTTACCTGCACTGAGCCATAGACTTCTGTTATTACCTGCGAGTTTGATGAGCTTTTTAAAAGTGCACCAAACCTGCAGAATATAATAGAAGTCTATTGCAAAGTACAGGAAAGCCAAAAGGTACACTGCGTTGTACCCACAGTGTGGGTAAACAGCAGTACATCAGTGTGAAAGTAGCCATTGGCCCCTTTCACACGATTCGACCCAATTGGACTGTCCATTAACCTCTAAGAAGTGGCAGATGTAAACTGACTCGTGTCCTACCTCCAATCCGATCAGGCTGTGTGTGTCCGCTCTGCATACGCAGAGCGGACCTGCCATCCGCCCGCTCCGCTGATTGTGGCCCGCAATCAGTTACCAAGTCAGTTAAGTGGCCCTCGTGCTTCAAAAGGTTGGGCATCCCTGACCTAGGCCAATGATGGCGAACCTTGGCACCCCAGATGTTTTGGAACAATATTTCCCATGATGCTCATGCATTCTGCAGTGTAGTTATGCATCATGGGAAATATAGTTCCAAAATATCTGGGGTGCCAAGGTTCGCCATTACTTATCTAGGCCAGTGATGGCAAACAGTGGTACCCCAGATGTTTTGGAACTACATTTCCCATGATGCTCAGCTACATTGCAGAATGCATGAGCATCATGGGAAATGTAGTTAAAAAAACATCTTGGGTGCCAAGGTTCGCCATCACTGACCTAGGCAATCCAACTGTAAATTCAAACCCCCCTCCTCCCCCACAACCGTTGGGACAGGTCTGCATGTCACAGTAGGAAAGGGAAACAAATGAAGCAGCGCTACAACCACTGCTAAGATATCTGAAACAGCTTCACAACTCAATACCCGATGCTCAGTCTGAATGGTCTCTGGGAACCTTGCACAATACACAAGCTTAGAGAGCCGGCATATTAGTAAATATCAGGTAACAGTTGGCTTTTATTAAACAAAGAAATATGCAGCCATAATAAGCCACCGCGTTTCGGCTGTTTAGGCCTTAATCATGATACGATTAAAGCCTCAGCGGCCGAAACACATTTTTATGGCTGTACTTCATTTACTAAAGGACAACCACTACCTGAACTTTACTGATGTGTCAAGTTTTCTCTACAAGGCAGTAGGGAAAAGGTTTGAATTAGAAGATTTCTCTTACCTCATGTTCTGAAGAGAACACTGAAACTTTACATTTCCCCTCACTCTCTGTGATAATGGTCACCAGTATGAATAATGGGGACATAAACAGCAATAAAAACTTGAGCATTTTTAACACTTCCCCACTTTCCAAAAGTAAATAAATAAAAAAGAGATACACTTTAACCACTTCCCTACGGCCGTACGACTATATGCAGCAGCAGGGTGGTTCTAAATCTCCGGGCTGCCGTGTTTTCACGGCAGCCCCTTTCCTCGTTCCCAGCGCACGCTCCAGAGCGCGCAGCGGGGAACTTGTGTACTGGCCGTGTCCCTTGGACACAGCCAATCACAGATCGCCGCGAACGGCCAATCAGAGTGGCCGTTTGCGATGCGATCTGTGCAGCGAATGAGAGATGATCTCATATGTAAACATATGAGATCATCTCTCATTGCCGGCTCTCACAATGACAGCGTCCTGTCACTGGAGAGAGCAGACCGATCTGTGTTCCTAGTACATAGGGACACAGATTGGTCACCCCCCCCTCCCCCCACAGTTAGAACACAATGCAGGAAACACATTAACCCCTTCCTCACCCCCTAGTGTTAACCCCTTCCCTGCCAGTCACATTTATACAGTAATTAGTGCATATTTATAGCACTGATGGCAGTATAAATGTGAATGGTGCCAAAAATGTGTCAAAAGTGTCCGATGTGTCCGCCATGATGTCGCAGTCGCAATAAAAATCGCAGATCGCCGACATTACTAGTAAAAAAAAAAAAAAAAAAATAACAATTCTGTCCCTTATTTTGTAGGCGCTATAACTTTTGCGCAAACCAGTCGCTTATTGCGATTTTTTTTTTTTTTTAACCAAAAATATGTAGAAGAATACGTATTGGCCTAAACTGATTTTTTTTTTAAATTGTGCTATTTTTTATAGCAACAAGTAAAAAATATTGTATTTTTTTTCAAAATTGTCGTCCTTTTTTGTTTATAGCGCAAAAAATAAAAATCGCAGAGGTGACCAAATACCACCAAAAGAAAGCTCTATTTGTGGGGAAAAAAGGACGCCAATGTTGTTTGGGAGCCACACCGCACGACCGCGCAATTGTCAGTTAAAGCGACGCAGTGCCGCAAGCTGAAATTTCACCTGGTCAGGAAGGGGGTTTACATGCCCAGTAAGGAAGTGGTTAATGTTCAGCTCAGTTTTGATTGATATGTACTGAAAAAATAAAGCCAACGTTGAAAACAACAATCATGGATGTGTAGAAAATAGAGGAAGTACCCTGAAATGGTGACTAGAGGCTGAGAAGATCCAGACATATACAGTACTGGACCTCCACCAGTTTTTAAGGTGGAACATGTAAGATTTTCCCGCTCCTGCAGCTCCCCCCCCCCCCCCCCCCCCCCCCCCCCCCCCCCCCCCCATCAGTGACAGCGGGCTGGGGATCTTCTCCCTGCACCCGCTGTCACAATTTAAAAAGAGCACAGCTCTGTTCTTTGAATGAATAGAATACAAGTACTAACAGCCTTTGTGGCTGACGACTTGTAGTTCTTAATGAACTACAAAAATGCTGGTGAGCATCCTCATAGTTCATTGAATCTTCCTGGACTGAAGTAACTGTCTGCCCGTTTTGGAAATACGGGCAAGCCAGCTACACTGACAGTCTGCAGAAGTCTGGCATTGCACCTGCGATCTCCTGATCACGGGTGCAATGCTTTACAGGCTGCCAAGGAAAAAAAAAGTAAACACACATTTTATAAAAATGTTTGAAAGGTGAACGTTTGATGCACTAAAAACTGTAAACAAACACAGATAGTAAAGCTAGGGTTGCCACTGCATCCTTTAAACCCGAACACATATGAATTACACAGGTTCTGAGACAAATTGAATGCAGATAAGGTACCAAGTTTAATTACCACCTTAACCACTTAAGGACCGCCTCCTGCACATTTACGTCAGCAGAATGTCACGCTGGGCACATGCACGTACAGGTACGTCCTGTGCTAGTGCCCAGCCGTGGGTCGCGGGCGCGCGCTCCTGTGACCCGGTCCGAAGCAGCGGGACACGCGGACCCGATCGCCGCTGGAGTCCCGCGATCGATCCCCGGAGCTGAGGAACGGGGAGAGCCGTGTGTAAACAAGGCTTCCCCGTTTTTCACTGTGGCAGCGTCATCGATCGCGTGATCCCTTTTATAGGGATGCACAATCGATGACATCACACCTACAGCCATATCCCTCTACAGTTGTAAACACACATTAGGTCACACACAACCCCTTCAGCGCCCCCTTGTGGTTAACTCCCAAACTGCTAAATGTAATTTTCACAATAAACAATGTATTTTAAATGCATTTTTTGCTGTGAAAATGACAATGTCCCAAAAATGTTTCAAAATTGTCCGAGGTGTCCACCATAATGTCGCGGTCACGAAAAAAAAAAAAAAAAAAAAAAACAAAAAAAAAAAAAAAAAAAATCGCTGATCGCCGCCATTAGTAGTAAAAAATAAAAATAATATAAAATGCAATAAAACTATCCCTTATTTTTTTAAACGCTATAAATTTGGCGCAAACCAACCGATGAACGCTTATTGCAATTTTTTTTAACCAAAAATAGGTAGAAGAATACGTATCGGCCTAAACTGAGGACAACATTTTTTTTTATATATTTTGGGGGGATATTTATTATAGCAAAAAGTAAAAAATATTGCATTTTTTTAAAAAATTGTCGCTCTATTTTTGTTTATAGCCCAAAAAATAAAAACCGCAGATCAAGTACCACCAAAAGAAAGCTCTATTTGAGGGAAAAAAAGTACGCCAATTTTGTTTGGGAGCCACGTCGCACGACCGCGCAATTCACTGTTAAAGCGACGCAGTGCCGAATCGCAAAACCTGGCTGGGTCCTTTAGCTGCCTAAAGGTCCAGGTCTTAAAGCGGAGCTCCACCCTGATATATATATATTTTTTTTAAAAAATCTGAAAAAAATAAATAAAAATGAAATGGAAAAAAAAAAAATATACTCACCCTAAATAGGCTGTTGCTATGCGGAAGTCCCGAATCTGCCCTCACGATCCGCGGTGCTGTTTTCTTCCTCCTCCTCTTCTGGGTGTCTTCTTGTGAATGGGCCGCGCTGCATTCTGGGAACTGTGTGTATCCCAGAAAGCAGCCGGACCATTCACAAAGCGCCGCGTCGCTCGCACATGCGCAGTAGGAAACGGGCAGTGAAGCCGCACGGCTTCACTGCCTGTTACACCGACTGTGGATGGCGGTGCCGGGATCGAGGATCGGCATTGGCGGGGGCCGTCAGCGCGGGCGCCTAGGACAGGTAAGTGTCCTTATTCAAAGTCAGCAGCTACACTGTTAGTAGCTGCCGACTTTGAACAAAAAAAAAATGCGGGTGGGTGGAGCTCCGCTTTAAGTGGTTAAAGTGGTTGTAAACCCAGATTTTTTTAAAATAAAACCTGCAAGACAAAGGCATAATGAGCTAGTATGACTAGCATGCTAGCTCATTATGAATTACTTACCTTAGATTGAAGCCCCCAAACCGTCCTCGTCTCCCCCTCTGGCCGCAGACATCTCTCCGGAAGGCGCTGTGATTGGCCGGAGTGGCGATGACGTCATGCGCGTGGGAGCTGTCAAAGCCGGCATTATCGATGCATAAAACCGGCATTTTCAGTGCGCCTGCGCTGATGTCTACGGCGCACATGCGCTGTAGACATCGGTGTATTCTTTTTGCCAAATATCTTCTAAAACGTGTAGGTTTGGGAGATATTGCAAACACCTACAGGTAAGCCTTAATCTAGGCTTACCTGTAGGTGTAACTTCTCCCCGAGGGTTTGCAACCACTTTAATCAGCCACAGAACCTGTGTAATTAATATGCGTTTGGCTTTAAAGAGATGAGGTGGAAACCCTAAGTAAAACACGTTTATAATAGTTACCAATACCCCATTCCTTGCAGCTGATCTTCACTCGGGAGGTAAAAGCATTAGTAAATCTTTGGCATTCAACACTCCTGCATGTGTCACAGATCTTCCAACTGTGCACTGCCCATCACCTCATAGCCACAGGGGCACACTAGTGGCCTGCAGGAGGAACCACTGTGCAGGACCAGACATTGGACGCACCCGGGAGCATTGGATGCCTAAGATCCTAGCTCTGGAAGAGGAGAGCAAAGATTGGTTGCAAGGGAAGTGGTGCTGGTATTAAATATGTACTTTATTATGCTGTATTTTACATTGATTTTAGATCACAACAATAAAATAATAAAGTGTCTCTTATTTTGCATTTTTATAGGGCTCTAGATTGCTGGGAAATCTACCAGGAATGGACTTTCTGCTACATCCCAGATAGGCTCATTGAAATCAATCTTGTAGAATGCTAAAGTCTAATAGAGAAGACAATTGAATAGCATTAGCATGTATGAGGCACCATGTCCCTGTACCCTGCTCCCCCTCATATATATATATATATATATATATATATCAGTATGTATATACAGCATGCACACTAGGCACATGGCTACTCACAGCATAGTTATAGTAGTGTGTCTCCACGTGGGAGGCATGCCGGGACTTCTCCGCCAGGAAACTGGACTTCTCACACACCAGCAGGTGCCGGGGACACGTCTGTAACGCAGGCAGCATCCTTCCTGAACCCCTCTAATAATAACAAACGTGACAACTATGCTCACTGGACCAGACCCGAACTATGAGACGAGGAAGAGGAGGATCTCCCCAGCATTTCCTGCCTGCCTCCCTGTACGGACGTCTGTGCCTGGGGCGACACTGAACGACACTGCCACCTGCTGGGGAGAGAGCTAACTGCACTATTCCTAGAGCCAGCATTGGACACAGATCAGCCAAAATATTATGACCACTGTACAACTAAAGGCAATTTTTTTTAACACACTTAACCACTTCCATACCAGGCACTTACGCACCTTCCCGCCCAAGCCAATTTTCAGCTTTCAGCCATGTCGCACTTTGAACGACAATTGTGCGGTCATGCTACACTGTACCCAAACAAAATTGGCGTCCTTTTTTCCCCACAAATAGAGCTTTCTTTTGGTGGTATTTGATCACCTCTGCGTTTTTTTGCGCAACAACTAAAAAAAGACTAAACATTTTGAAACAAATTACGTTTTTGTTTTTCTGTTTTTTTTTTTTTTTTAAATAAGTATGTTTTCTCTTTCAATTACGGGCACTGATATGGCGGCACTGATGGGCACCGATGAGGTGGCACTGATGGGCACCGATAAGGTAGTACTGATGGTCACCGATGAGGTGGCACTAATAGGCGGCGGCACTGATGGGCACTCATAGGCGGCACTGATGGGCACTCATAGGCGGCACTGATGGGCGGCACTGATGGGCACTCATAGGCGGCACTGGGCACTCATGGGCGGCACATATGGGTGGCACTGATGGGTACTTATGGGTGGCACTGATAGGTGGGCACTGGGCATGGATTGGCACTGTGGGGTGGCACTGATGGACACTGTGGGGTGGCACTGATGGACACTGAGGGGTGGCACTGATGCTGATTCATGTTGCCAATGAGTGCCCATTTGTGGGCACTCATTGGCATCTTTTATTTTTTACTGTCTTTTTTTTATTTATTTTTACGATTTTTTTTTTTGCCCCTTTTTTTTTATTCCCTGGTGGTCTAGTGTGGGCTTCCCTGGTGGTCCAGTGTGGCGATTCGAGGGGGGGCTGCGCTGATAGACAATCAGCGCGAACCCCCCTGTCAGGAGAGCCGCCGATCGGCTCTCCTGTACTCGCGTCTATCAGACACGAGTGAGGAAGAGCCGTCGACGGCTCTTCCTGTTTACATCGTGATCAGCCGTGATTGGACACGGCTGATCACGTGGTAACGAGGCTCCGCCGGAGACTCGTTACCGAGATCGGAGATGCAGGGTGTCAGACTGACACCCTGCATCTCCGATCGCCGCGATGCGTGCCCCCGGGCGCGCGCAGCGGCCCAAGATCCTGGCGACGTCATATGATGTCAAATCAGGAACTAGTAACCACTTTGCCGCCGTCAATATGTCATTGGCGGACGGCAAGTGGTTAAAGAGTGGAGATAGATTTTTTTAACATAGAAACATATAAAACTGAACCTGTGGCTGCAGGAAAAAAATTGACACCGTCTATGGCCTGCCTAACACATTTTAAATCAAAACATGCTTAGCCCCTTCATGCCTAAAGCCGCGTACACACGATCGGTCAAACCGATGAGAACGGTCTGATGGAAACCGATCGTGTGTGGGCGCCATCGGTTATTTATCCATCGTTAAAAAAAAGCAAACTTGTTTTAAATTTAACCGATGGATACCTAACCGATAGCAAAAAAAGATTGTTTGTAGGCACGACTATCGGTTAAAAATCCACGCATGCTCACAATCAAGTCGACGCATGCTTGGAAGCATTGAACTTCATTTTTTTTCAGCACGTCGTTGTGTTTTACGTCACCGCGTTCTGACACAATCGTTTTTTTAACTGATGGTGTGTACGAACCATCAGACCATCAGTCAGCTTCATCGGTTAACCAATGGAAAAATCCATCAGACCGTTCTCATCGGTTTGACCGATCGTATGTACAGGGCATTAGCCTTTTAGGCTACTTTTGCACTGGGGCGGGGGTGTATTAGCGGTGGTAAAGCGCCGCTAGTTTTAGCAGCGCTTTACCGTCGGTTTTTTTGGCTGCTAGCGAGGCGCTTGTAACCTCCGCTAGCGGCCCAAGAAAGGTTTAAAACCACCCACGTTGCGGCGCAGCCGAATCGCTTTGCAGGTGCTTTTGCAGTGCTGCTCATTCGTTTCAATGAGCAGGGCGTTTTGGGAGCAGTATAAAAAGATGCTGCTTGCAGGACTTTTTTTTCCCATCCCGCAAACGCACCGCCCCAGTGTAAAAGCACTATAGTGACAGAAGAGGCTCTTCAAAGGCACTGTTTTTAGCGCTAAAATGCCTAAAAAGCGCCTCAGTGTGAAAGGGGTCTTTTTACTGACTGTCTTGCTTACAGGTCAAATCTGTATATTTTTATAGAAAATTATTTAGAACCCCCAAACATTATATATATATATATATATATATATATATATATATATATATATATATATATATATATATATATATATATATATATATATAGCAGAGACCCTAGAGCCGGGGTGTCAAACTCAATTTCATCGTGGGCCACATCAGCATTACGATTGCCCTTAAAAGGGCCGGTTGTATCTGTAACATTAAATGTCCAGCGCATCCCTTCCCCTTTACATTAGGGCCCTGTACACACGATCAGTCCAAACTGATGAAAACGGACTGAAGTTCATTTTCATCAATCCAAACCTACCGTGTGTATGGCCTATCAGTCTTTTGTCCTTCAGACCAAAGTTTTAAAACATGCTTTAAAATCGGACTGATGGACCGCTGACCGATCGGTCAAAACCGATGGTTAGTACACAAAAACATTGGTTCAAAACCTGCGCATGCTCAGAATCAAGTCGACGCATGCTTGGAAGCATTGAACTTCGTTTTTTTCAGCACGTCGTGTGTTTTACGTCTCCGCGTTGGACTCAAACGTTTTTTGAACTGATGGTGTGTACACACATCAGACCATCAGTCCACCAGACCATCAGTCCGTTTTCATCAGTTTGGACTGATCGTGTGTACAAGGCCTAGATGTCAAGAGCCACCCCACCATCAGAAGTTGAGTCTCCCACTCTCCCTTACATCACAGTGCACCCCCTTTCCTTATGCTGCTGCTGGGAAGAAGCTGGATGCATTGCTTGAAAGCAGAAAGTAGGGGTCTGGAGGAGGGCTGGAGCTTTACTGCAGCTGCAGGAGAGGTGTAAGGGCCACATGAAATGGCCTGGAGGGCTGGATTCGGCTTGTGGGCCTTGTGTTTGACACCTGTGCCCTAGAGAATAAAATGGCGATCGTTGCAATATTTTATGTCACACTTTTATGTCGCACTGTATTTGCACAGAGGTCTTTCAAATGCAATTTCTAGGAAGAAATACACTTTCATGAATAAAAAAAAAAAGTTAGCCCAATATTTTTGTTTAATGTGAAAGATGATGTTACACCGTTTTAATAGATATCTAACATGTCATGCTTTAAAATTGCACACATTCGTGGAATGGCGACAAACTTCAGTACTCCATTGGCAACATTTTGAACATTTCTACAGGTTACCAGTTTAGAGCTACAAAGGAGGTCATGTGCTAGAATTATTGCTCTCACTCTAACGATCGCAGCAATACCTCACATGTGTGATTTGAACACATGTTTGCTTCTCCGTGCGAGCATGGAGGGAAATTTTTTATCACTTTTCTTGCTGTCACAAGGAATGTAAACATCCCTTGTGACAGTAATGCCTCGTACACACTGTCTGACTTTCTGAGAAAAAAGTCAGACTGGCTTCTTTTCTCGGAAAGTCCGGCTGTGTGTAGCCTCCATCTGACTTTTTTGGTCGGAAGTCCGACGGACCTTAGATGGAGAACCTGTTCTCTATCTTTCCGTCGGATTTCCGACGGATTCACTGCGGACTTTTGCGTAGTCAAAAGTCTGACCGTGTGTACGAGGCATAATAGGCAGTGTTAGGTACTCTTTATGGAGGAATCTGAGGTCTGTAAGACCCCAATTCAATCCTACAGCTCCGTGAGTACGTTACATAACAATACTAGTAGTAAGGATGCTGACACTTAAGAAATGTGAGTGTATTTAAACTGAGTTTTAAACAATAAAACCTTTGAAGATTTCACTTTTTTTCTTCCCTGTAACTATATAGGAGAGAAACTGATGGGTGGATACAGTGAAAATCAGCAGAGTGGAGAGTGGATCTTCCAAATATAAACACTGTGTTATTGTTGGTTTATAATCTGACCAGCCATAGCCTTTGGTAAGTCATGTTAGGACTATTTTCGTTGAAAATTGAAATTTGGATTTTGTTTAGCTGCACAAAGGCATTTGAAGATATTTTATATTTTTTTCTGTTTTTGATGCCTGCAGCTGCAATGCTGCGGGCATCACCTCGGTACAACTCCTTCAAGTCGAATATTTGCGTTACGTCGGCGTGAAGGAGTTAAACCCTGCTAGAAACATTTTAACTTAGGCCACTTTCATGCTGAGGCGCTTCTAAACTGCCAGTAAAAACACTGAGCGCTTCTGAAGAGTTTTTCAGGCGCTTTTGAAGAGCTTTCTATTAATTTCAATAGAGAAGGCAATTTTCACAGCCATGTCAGCACACTGCCAGTGTGAAAGCATTCATTGATTTTAATGGAAATAGGTTTTCAAGAGCCTTTTAGGCGTTGTTTTTAGTGTGAAAGCACCTGAAAAGCGCCTTAGTGTGAAAGTGGAATTACTGCATTGCACTAAAATGTGATAAGAAAGGTCCCACTCAGAAGAATGCAATGTAACTTGACTTCATGCATTTTACTGCACCATTAATGATTGTTATCAGCAATATCATGCTTTAAATTATAAATGTATTAACAGGTAGCGTATATTTAGAGAACAAAAAAAATATGAATTAAAATAGAAACAAAAATGTGAAACCAATGTGCTACTGTACAAATTCCTATGCATAGAAGCATGAAATATTGACCCTGTAACCAAACTTGGAGTCACCATATAAGATGTGTCTATAAAGCCACCAAACACTGCTCTATTAAGAAGAATCTAAAGCTTCCAGTAGTGTTGATCCTGGTTCTTCCCACCGACCTTTATGTTAATGCAGCACACAGAAGTGACATAGGGATGTAGCGGAGGAAGCAGTAAGACCCTTTTCACACTGGGGTGCTTTTCAGGCGTTTACTGTTAAAAATAGGGCATTTAAAGTGCATGAAAAGCACCTCTCATGCCTCTCCAGTGTGAAAGCCCGAGAGCTCTGGGGTGGTGTGCTTGAGGGACGGGATGTAGCGGAGGAAGCAGTAAGAACCTTTGCAAGCAGCATCTTTAGAATGGTTTGGGAGCGCTGTAAACAGTGTTCCTACACCGCCCCTGCCCATTGGAATGGATGGGCACCGCACCCGAAGCACCTAAAAGGCACTTTCCGAAGCGCCGCAACACGGGCAGTTTTAAATCTTTCTTTGGCAGCTAGCAGGGGTTAAAAGCACTCCACTAGTGGCCAAAACATGCTTCTATAACAATGGTAAAGCAAGAATTTTAACTGTGAGCAGCTGAAGCTACTGCCTGTTCACTTCCTGGTTTTACACAGACACACACCTCCAGCTCTGCAGCCCTGAAGCTCTCATTGGCCCTCTTATGAGTCATCCCCATCCTTTCCTGGCAATCTCTTACGAGAGGGAGAGAGAGAGCTGTGCATGATGTCATAAGCCTAGGCTAATGACCAAACAAGAAACAGGAAGTTGGCTGTATGAGGTATTGACTGGAAGAAAAATGTTTTTTGACTATCTAAAGCTAAAACAACAAGGACAGAAGATTTAATGGAAAGTTGAAAGATGGAAGATGAAAGATGGAAAGTTGAAAAGTTGAAAAAATTACTGAAGGTTCGCTTTAAGAAAGTTTGTGAGTCTCACAATAAAACAATGTTAGTATCCTGTTTTTACAGTGTCCAAATTCTTTAAGGCTAAGAGCCCTTTCACACTTATGCCTCGTTTCCACTGAGCGGATCGGTTCGGTACGGTTCGGTACGGTTCGCTATTCTGGGTGTTTCCATTATGAAAGTGCGCCATAAAAGCGAACCCTACCGCGCCAGCAAGGGTCCTGCTTCAGATGAGGGTCCAAAGAAAAGTGGAGCGGTACGGTTAGGGCGGAGCTACTGGCGTCACATGGTTCATTCCACTGATTGGTGGACAGAAAACAGCTATGCTGACGTCAAAGCAAAGCGCCAACCAATCACCACGTCGCTAGTCTATATAAAGGAGAAGGATGGCAGCAAACAACAGGCTTTGGTTATCTGAGGAACTATCTACTTTCCTATCAATTATTGGTGATGGCATTATTCAGAGTGAGCTTGATGGATCAGTGAGAAATGAGAAGGTCTATAAAGACATTTCTCAGCGGATGGCAGCCGAGGGATTCGAACGGACGTCGGGCCAGTGTAGGGCAAAGCTGAAAAAGCTTAAAGCTCAATATAAAAAAATTAAGGACGCCAACAGCCGTAGTGGAAATTGTCCAACTGCTTGGAGGTGGTACGACGCCATGGACGCCATTTACGGTCATCGGCCAGCAAACCAAGGCAGGGAGGGAGATCTGGACTCTGCAACTGTAATTCTGGAATCCATGGTAGACCCCTTTTGTAAGTTAATTTTTTTTAAACTTCGCATAGGATATCGCTCTGCTAACCATTTTAAATGAAATATCTAACCATATGTTTATTTTCAGAAACAGTTGATGGACTCTCCAATGATGTATCAAACATTTCAGATGATGGACCTTCAACGTCTTTCAGCAGCAACAGTAGTTTTTCATTAGACCAACCACCGAGTAGCCAACCACCGAGTAGCCAACCACCGAGTACTCCTAATGCACTCCGACACAATGGTAAGACATGATGATAATCAATAAATTCTCTGGGGGGCAGATGAGCAGTGCTGTGTATTGGTGTAGCAGATGAGAGGGGGGGTGGTGATGAGTTTTGGGGGAGATGTGCAGGAGGTACAGTGGTGGAAGAGATGAGAGGGGGGGTTCAGCTCTGGGGGGCACATGAGCAGTGCTGTGTATTGGTGTAGCAGATGAGAGGGGGGGTGGTGTTGAGTTTTGGGGGAGATGTGCAGGAGGTACAGTGGTGGAAGAGATGAGAGGGGGGGTTCAGCTCTGGGGGGCAGATGAGCAGTGCTGTGTATTGGTGTAGCAGATGAGAGGGGGGAACAGAAGTGGGCCAGTGTGGTACAGTCTGGTGGGGCAGATGAGAAAGGGGCTTACAGTATTGGTTGGACAGATGACAAAAACAATGTTTTTTTTTGTATAATACAGGTGAAAGAAGAAGGTTGCAGTTGGATCTGCGCACAGTCATGGAGGATATGCGGGCAGCAGAAGAAAGGCAGCTGGAAACAATGGATAACCTTTCTGAGAGAAGGTTTCAAGCACTACGTCAGGATGCACAGCAAGCTATGCGCCAGGAGGCAGAAATTGCCCGGATGCAGATGGAGCAGTTGGCTACCTTCAATCAGGCCTTCCTCGGTGTCCTTGGTCAGCTTGTTCAAGTGATTGGAGCCAATCGTCAACCCAGGTCACCACCCAGACAGTAGTGCCTTTCATGCAGCACAGGACCTGTACCCATTTTTACTTTTAAAGGAAATTTTATTATTTTGTGTTTAAAAAGTTATATTTTATTTTATTAATAGGCTACTTTTGAGCCAGCACCAATCACACAAGATTGGACACATTTCCTCCTTGCTGCACATGGCTTTAGTTGTAGTGCTGCTCTGGCACCTTCCCTCCTGGCACTTTTGCATTATCACCCACGCCTTGGAAGGTGCAGCCTGGATTTCACCCAAAGGCACCTCCGGTGGCTTCATATGTTTTTTCTTTGTCTGAATTTCTCACTTCCTGTTCCTTCTCAGTAAACTTTACAACATGCTTACTGAGGAGGAACAGAAATTGAGAAATTCAGACAAATATTCCAAAAAACATTTACAAGTGATGTTGAAAAAAATGTTTTACAACCTCTTTAGGTTATTGTTTAAGAGATTGTACATTCCCCAAATTTTTACTTTAAAAAAAGTATGAAGATGATTTTTTGGTTGAATAAAAAAACAAAATAGACTTCTACGAGTATGTAGTTTCTGCAACATTTTATTAAACTTATGGCATAATTCATAAAGTAAATAAACATTGTACTAATAAATGAGAAAAAATTAAAAGTTAAGGTGCCGCATCAGAGCCTGATGTATTTCGCTGCACTCTTCTTCCATATCCTGTGCTGCTGTTACTGGTACTGGCTCTTCTGGAGATGTATTCCAATCCTGGTCAAAGTCTTCTCCATGACTTTCACAAAGATTGTGAAGAGTGCAGCAAGTTAGGACCATGGATTTGGTGAGTTGAATGTCACTGTCATTCCTCTTCATAAGACACCTCCACCTACCCTTAAGTCTTCCAAAAGCATTTTCCACTACAACACGTGCCCTGGATGTTTTCTTGTTGTAGGTTTGCTGCTCTGTTGTTAGGCGCCCATTGTCAGGAAATGGTTTCAGAAGCCAATTTTGTAAAGGGTAGGCAGAGTCTCCAAGCACATAGTAGCCAACATTCACCCCACAAATGTTCTTAGTGCTCACCGGGTAGAGTCCTCCCTGGCCAACCCAATCCCAAAGTGTTGACAATCGGAGAACCCGAGCATCATGCAAACTACCTGGCTTTCCTACATTCACATTCCAGAACAGTCCCTTGCCATCCACTACTGCCTGGAGGATGATGGAATGCCAGCCTTTTCGGTTGAAGTAGTCGGTGTGGTATTCTTGTGGTGCTATTATTGGTATGTGTGAGCCATCAATAGCACCAACACACTGTGGAAGGCCCCACCTGTTCTCAAAGTACTCAGCCATGTCTTTTAGCTTTTCCCTGTCCGGAAAATGCACAATGTCAGGAGCTAGCAATGTGCACACAGCCCTACAGAAGTCCTGCACACACCGACACACTGAAGATTTGCTCACACCGAAGAGATGGCCTATACTCCTGTATTCACTGTTGGTAGCCAGCTTCCACAGTGCAATGGCAACTCTCTTCCTCACAGGCAAACTGGCTCTGAAGTTTGTATTTCTCTTTTCCATTACTGGACGTAGCTTGGCACAAAGGAAGGAGAAGGTTTCCTCTGACATCCTGAAATTCTGCACCCACTGTCTGTGTGTAAATCCTGGGACGGTCACATTCCACCAATCATTGGCACGAGGGAAAGCCCAAATCACTGGGCTGCGGCGCTGCTTTGCCAAAAGGAGAAGCACCTGAAAAAAAATAAAAATGGTAACATAGCTCAAAAAATAAACATCTTTCAAGTCAATGTGTATGTCAAGGTTGGTTGGTAGGTCAGTGAGTGTGTGTGTCATATTGGTGGGTCAGTGTGTGGGTCAGTGTGTGTGTGTCAGTGTGTGTGTGTGTGTCAGTGTGTGTGTGTGTGTGGGTCAGTGTGTGTGTGTGTGTCAGTGTGTGTGCGTTTCAGTTAAGTCGGTCAGTTGTGCTTACCCTATAGCGCTGCCGTCTTAGCCGCACCAATGTGTACTTCTCCTCCCGGCTACACATCCAAGCTAAAAGTTTCCTTTTCTTTTCTGCTGTGTTTCTCCTGGCCGCTCGCAACCTTCTCCCATACAATGCGGCATGTATTTTGCCTATAAAGAACCAAAAGGCTAGCAGAGAAAACACAAGCTGCTGAATGACCTCCATTGTTATTTTTTTTTTTTGGTGTTTGGTTGACGCTGAGTGACGCTGCATCACGTTTCTCATCGCACTAGTGTGACATCACGAGAGGGATTTTTTTCTAAAACCTGTATGGCCCTGGTGGTCCGACTGGCAGTGGAAACGCTCACCAGAATAGACCTGGCCCCTCAGAACCATTCCGTTCCAAGTGACCCGAACCAATCTGCTCAGTGGAAACGAGGCATTACACGACTTTTTGGACTGCAAAATCGTATGAGAAGTCATTCTCCATTATTTTCAATGAACATCATTCATACTGGCACGACTTTTAGTGCCGACTTCAAAGTAGTCCTTGTAATGCAACCCTATGGGATCGCGTCCGTTAGCGGATGATGCATCCGCTAACGTCCGCAAAGATCCGCGTCCGTCTGGATCCGGTTTTTCGGACGGCAGAAAACCCTATTTTTCTTCCGTCCGGCAGATCGGATCGGATGAATACAGGCACACGGTCCGTATTCATCCGATTCCCCATAGGGGAGAGCGGAGGAGAGACAGGGCAGTCCCTGCATAGTGTGCGGGGACCGCCCTGTCCTCTGACAGCTCAGCGGGGATCCCCGCTAAGCTGATGGACACACACGGAGCGGACCGAAAAACCGTCCGCTCCGTGTGAAAGGACCCTAAGGGTGATACCTAGAGATTAATTGGAGTCAAATTTGGGGGAGGGTTTCCACCTAGTGAGCATTTTACATCCACTGTCTTGGTATGTGTTTGCTAGGGAATAGGGTTGAGCGAACCCGAACTGTAAAGTTCGGGTTTGTACAGGACTTTTGTTTTTTTTGTACCCGGACCCGAAACCGAACAATTTGGTGTAAGTTCGGGGCAGCCAATCAGCATTTGTATTACTCGTGTGACCTAGAAGCCATCACAGTCATGCCTACTAATGGCATGGCTGTGATTGGCCAGTGCAGCATGTGACCCAGCCTCTATATAAGCTAGAGGTACACAGCACAACTCGTCACTCTGCTTTAGTTAGGGTAGGGAAAGACTGCTGCTGCTGCTCTCAGGGAGAGATTTAGATTGGAGTCAGACGGTCCTGCTTCAGAAACACCAGCAATGCATATGTTACTGTGAGATACTCTGCAAGATAGTTTAGGGAAAGGTTCCCGATTGTGCTTGTAGGGAGAGATTTAGATAGGAGTCAGACTGTCCTGCTTTAGAAACACCAGCACTGCATATGTTACTGTGAGATACTCTGCAAGATACTTTAGGGGAAGGTTCTTGCTTGTGCTTGTAGGGATAGAAATATATAGGAGTCTGTCCTGCTTCTAAAATCGAATTACACCGGCACTGCATATGTTACTGTGAGATACTCTTTAAGATACTTTAGGGGAAGGTTCTTGCTTGTGCTTGTAGGGATAGAAATATATAGGAGTCTGTCCTCCTTCTAAAATCTAATTACACCAGAACTGCATATGTTACTGTGAGATACTCTGCAAGATACTTTAGGGGAAGGTTCCTGTTTGTGCTTGTAGGGAGAGAAATAGTTAGGAGTCTGTCCTGCTTCTAAAATCTAATTGCACCAGCACTGCATATGTTACTGTGAGATACTCTGCAAGATACTTTAGGGCAGGGGTCTCCAAACTTTTTAAACAAAGGGCCAGTTTACTGTCCTTCAAATTTTAGGGGGGCCGGACTGTCGTCAGTGGGAATAAAAAATAAATTAAAGTTATAGTGCTGGTAGTCAGTAGGTGGAATAGTGCCCCATAAAAGGTGTTAGTTATAGAAATAGTGCCCCATTGTTGGTGTCATAGGGAGGAAAAATACACCATCATTGGTGTCAGTGGGAGGAATAGTGTCCCATCATTGGTGTCAGTGGGATAGTACCCCATCATCGGGATCATTGGGAGGAATAGTGTCCCATCATTGGTATCAGTGGGAGGAATAGTACACCATCATTGGTGTCAGTGGGAGGAATAGTGTCCCATCATTGGTGTCACTAGGGGGAATAGTGTCCCATCATTGGTGTCAGTGGAAGGAATTGTGTCCCATCATTGGTGTCAGTGGAAGGAATTGTGTCCCATCATTGGTATCAGTGGGAGGAATAGTGTCCCATCATTGGTATCAGTGGGAGGAATAGTGTCCCATCATTGGTGTCAGTGGGAGGAATAGTGTTGCATCATTGGTATCATTGGGAGGAATAGTGCCCCATCATTGGTGTCAGTGGGAGGAATAGTGTCCCATCATTGGTGTCAGTGGGAGGAATGGTGTCCCATCATTGGTATCATTGGGGGAAAAATGTCCCATCATTGGTATCAGTGGGAGGAAAAGTGCCTCATCGCCCGTATCATTGGGAGGAATAGAGCTTCATATCTATAGGAGGAATTCCCAAGGGCCAGATAAAGGCATTCAAAGGGCCGCATCTGGCCCTGGGGGCCGCCGTTTGGAGACCACTGCTTTAGGGGAAGGTTCCTGCTTGTCAAGATTATTTATTTTTTATTTTTATGTATTTTATGTTATTTTAAGTTATTTCCCTATCCACATTTTGCAGTTTGCAGAGTACTTGCCATGCTTTTACCAACATTTTGCTGCCATTTGCAGCCCTCTAGCCCTTTCCATTACATTTTTAGAGACATTTTAGTAGTCAAAAATTCCGGTCCCCATTGACTCCAATGGGGTTCGGGGTCAAGTTCAAATCAAGTTCAGGTCCCGAACCCGGACTTTTTTCCGAAGTTCATCCGAACCTTTCGAACCCGAACATCCAGGTGTCCGCTCAACTCTACTAGGGAAGATTTGTAAGCGAAGAGGAGGATTCTGTGTTTTTGAGCTAGAGAGAATGTCATTTGGAGTTCCCCTCCCCACTTTATTAAGAAACTGGTGTTTGCCTGATATTAACATGGAATATGATTGTGATAAAGCATGTCTGACAGGCAACGCTTCTAAACAGAATTTCTTCAATTTCTTCAATGGTGTATTCAATGGTGTATTGGCCCGGATAGTTTGGTATTCAGCCGCTAGGAATCTTAGAAAAGAGTCAAGCTGTAGGCAATGTATAAAGTCTAGGTCAGGGCTAAAGAATGCTCTGATACATTAATTAATCATTAGTTTGTCATGATAGAAAAAACAGCATAGCCAAAATGCACCTTGTTATCTGTTGTGTTAAGTAGGGTGGGAGTTTCTCCCAGACTAGTCCCTCAAGACTGATGCTTGCTCTACATCTAGCCATGGGTTACATTTCCTCTGTGTGCACCAGTCTAGCAGTTTTATCAGGTAATTGACAAGGTCCAGAAACCTAATACCACCTCTAGATTTGAGTAGGGTTAAGATAGACCTACTAACTTTAGCACTTTTTAGCGATTTTCAGCGATTTTTATCAGTTTTGCAACCTTATGGCGGACACTTTTGACACATTTTTGGGACCATTGGCATTTTTATAGTCATCAGTGCTATAAAAATGCATTGATTACTTTAAAAATGCCACTGGCAGGGAAGGGGTTAACACTAGGGGGCAAGGAAGGGGTTAATTAAGTTCCCTGTGTGTGTTCTAACTGAAGGGGGGGTGAACTGACTTGGGGAAATGACTGATCACTGTTCATACATTGTATGAACAGATGATCAGGCATTTCTCCCCCTGACAGGACCGGGAGCTGTGTGTTTACACACACAGCTCCCAGTTCTCGCCCTGTAACGAGCGATCGCGGGTGCCCGCCGGGCATGCGCGTCGGGACCAGGGGTGAGCGGGGGGCACACTCGCCGCTATTGGCTAATTTGCGAGATGACGTAATATTACGTGATCTCGTGCAGCCGAGCCGACCTGCCGCCTTACTAGCTTATAGCCATCCATGGTGGCCTGACAGAGCCAAACATGGATGGAAACACATAAAAACGAAAACAAAATATGCCTGGAGGAGTCTTACTTAATCATAAGTAAAAATCGTTCTAATGGAAAATAAATCAACTTAACAGTTTTAAAATATAAAGTCTTCATGGGAATAAGAAAACTTTTTTACTATTGTATGTGTGCAGCTTAATGAGTCGGTCCGATCGGCACCATTACGATGTTCTAACCAATCATATAATCATATAAATATATATTTGTCATACCTATCTTGTTTTTTTTTTACATGTGCTGAGTGTGTCGCTCATTCCTGGGCTGGTTTGTCCAAAGTTTTTATATGATCGGTTAGAACATCGTAATGGTGCCGATCGGACCGACTCATTAAGCTGCACACATACAATAGTAAAAAAGTTTTCTCATTCCCATGAAGACTTTATATTTTAATACTGTTAAGTTGATTTATTTTCCATTAGAATGATTTTTACTTATGATTAAGTAAGACTCTTCCAGGCATATTTTTTTCGTTTTTATGTGTTTCCATCCATGTTTGGCTCTGTCAGCCCACCATGGATGGCTATCTAGTTTTCCGATTCAGATCGAGGCTTGTTTTTTGGCTCTGTCAGGCCACCATAGATGGCCATCTAGCTTTTTGATTCAGATCGAGGCTTGGTTTTTCTGGAATAGTATTTCACGCGATGCGTCATTGCGTCGCCCGTGCCCTAGACGAGGTAAATTTTATGACGAAACGTACGTCGGGAAGGTGACGTGCTGACGTATGACGTGACGATCCGAGTGGAACTGCGTTCGAGTAAGCCGGCCGGCTTTACATTCTTTGTGTTTTTATTCATCTGAATTTCTGTAAGTATAAACTTTTATTAAACTTGGGAGGATTTTTTTACGTACTTCACTATGTGGGCTCTTTATTCCTTTCTGGTTAACTGCCGCTGATGGGATATCTGGAGGATCTATAGGACACCATAGTCAGCAGCCGGTTCATTCAAAGGCCTTGGCTAGGGTTTTTAGCCATAAGTGGATTATACTCTGGCTTCTGGTAAGCCTCCATTTTATTGGGTGATTTGGTGGTGGTCTTAACTCAGTCACAGCCATACTATTTGCATGTTCCATTTTTTTGACATACTTCACTATGCGAATTGGCACTCTTCAGACAGGAAGTCCCTCCCTATATAACCCCCTCCCCTATCGGGAGTACCTCAGTTTTGTAGCAAGCAATAATATACCTAGAACAAATTCCCCAAAAGAGGGGTGGGAGCTCTGTGTCCCGTGATGTACTACAAGAAAAGGATTTTACAGGTAAGCTGTTTTAAAAAATCCCTTTTTCTTTATCGTACATCACGGGACACAGAGCTGCATAGTAATTACTATGTGGGATGTCCAAAAGCAATGCCAACTGAGGGGAGGGAGACAACAGAAAGACCAAGGAGATGCCATCGGACGCAGGACTCTAAAGAGTGACCCTCAGGACCGATTGCCCGAAGGCCAGGTCCTCGCGCCCTCTTACGTCCACTTGGTAAAACTTTGTGAACGTGTGAACTGATGACCAGGTTGCTGCTCTACAGACCTGGGCCATGGAAACCTGATGCTGGACTGCCCAAGAAGTCCCCAAAGCCCTAGTGGAATGGGCCTTAATAGACTCTGGAGGATCTTTACCCCTTAGGCCTAAAGCCTGGGCGATTACCTGCCGAATCCACCTAGCCAGCATGGCTTTTGATGGTGCCTGACCCTCCCTGGGCCCGTCTGGCAGGATAAATAATGATTCCGTTTTCCTAAACTTGGCCGTGGCCCGTAAATAGACCTTAATAGCCCTTACTACATCTAAAGAATGTAGCAACTTCTCTTTTCTGGAACTAGGTTTCGGAAAGAAGGACGGGAGAACCAATTCTTGGTTCAAATGAAACCTCGAGACCCTTTTAGGTAAAAAGGTAGGCAGAGGCCGCAATACGGCCCTGTCTTCATGCAAAATGAAATACGGCTCCCTACACGAGAGGGCTGCCAGCTCCGAGACCCTCCTGGCCGAGGTCATGGCCACCAAGAAAACTAATTTCTTTGACATCAAGACCAGCGGGGCCTGACCCAGGGGCTCAAAGGGCCGCCTCTGTAGGACTGAAAGGACTAAATTTAAGTCCCAAGGACAAGACGGGAGTCTAACCGGAGGGTTAATTTGTAGGACCCCTTGTAGAAACGCCTTAACCAAAGAATGCGTAGCCAAAGGCCTTTGGAAGAGAACTGACAAGGCTGACACCTTTCAACCCCGAGTTGTAGAAAGTCCAGGATTCTACCAATGATAAATCTGCGGGGGTGCCATCCCTTGGCCTCACACCAGCCGACGTAGGCTTTCCATACCCTGTAGTATATATACCTCGAGACCGGCTTCCTAGCACCGATTACTGTGGAAAGCACGGACCTTGAAAGCCCTCTCTTCTTTAAGGCCCCATACACACGATCGGATATATCCGATGAAAACGGTCCGCGGACCATTTCCATCGGATATGTCCGATCGGGAGTTTGATCCGATGGCGTGTACACACCATCGGATCAAATTCCCCGCCGCCGGACAGCGCGGTGACGTAGTGGTGACGCGGCGGTGACGTTGACGCCGCCGCGTCACCGCCACGTCACCGCACCAGGAAGTAAAACACTTCCGCGCATGCGCCGAATCCATTCGGCAGCGGCGCGGCGGTGGTGGGAGCCGACATGTCTGCTGGTAAGTGTACTAACCAGCAGACATGTCGGGCGGACAGATTCCCACCGGATAGATTTCAAAGCTTGCTTTGAAATCTGTCGGGTGGAGAAATCTGTCCGCTAGCCCATACACACGAGCGGAGATGTCTGCTGAAACGGTCCATCGGACCGTTTTCAGCGGACATATCCCCTCGTGTGTACGCGGCCTAAGATGTAGGCTTCAGCCGCCAAGCCATCAAAGCTAGCGACTCTGAGGCAGGGTGGAATATCGGCCCTTGGGACAGCAGGTCTGGCCGAGGTGGCAGGGGCCAGGGGTCCCCGACTGCCATTCTGACGATTAGGGAGAACCACGACCTTCGGGGCCACGCTGGAGCCACTAGAATTACGGGTTTGCTCTCTATCCTGATTCGACGCAGGAGCTGGGGTAGCAGCTGAAGGGGTGGGAAGGCATATATCAGTGTGTATTGGTGCCATGGGCAAACCATGGCGTCCGTACCGCAGGCCCAAGGGTCCCTTGTCCTGGACACAAACCTGGGCAGTTTCATATTCAGCCTCGACGCCATGAGGTCCACATCCGGTGTCCCCCACTTCCGACAGATCTCCAGGAACACCTCGGGGTGGAGAGACCATTCCTCTGGCAATAACAACCTCCGGCTGAGGTAATACGCTCGCCAATTCTCCACTCCCGGGATTAATACAGCTGAGAGACACGGGACGTAGGCCTCTGCCCATACAAATATCTGGTCTGCCTCTCTCTGGACAGTCTGACTTCTTGTGCCCCCTTGGTGATTTATATATGCCACTGTAGTGGCGTTGTCTGATTGTATCCTGACCGCAGACCCTTCCAGTCTGGTCTGCAAAGCCCTTAGGGCCAACCGGACTGCCCGCATTTCCAATAGGTTGATGGGTAGAAGACGTTCTGTGGATGACCAACTCCCCTGTAGGGACAAGTTTCCCAGGACTGCTCCCCACCCTGCCCGGCTGGCGTCTGTTGTGACTAATTGCCAAGGCCCTGGGTTGAAGGGTGTTCCCTTCTGCAGATTCCCGGGAGCTAACCACCAACTGAAGCTCTTCCGAACACTCGGAGAGAGTGTCATGGGCAGATCCAAAGCCTGAACCTGCCTGTTCCATCTTGCCAGGATTGCCCATTGTAACCTCCTCGAGTGAATTTGAGCGAAGGTCGCCACCATCTTCCCTAGCAACTGCATACAGAGCCGAGTGGTGGGTCTTGTTTTCCTCAGTACTGATAGTATCACCTCCCTTAGGGCGAGAGCCTTTGCCTGTGGCAAAAAGATCTTTTGCCGGCTGGTGTCGATACGCATGCCTAAATACTCTGGGATCCTGGTTGGCTCCAGGGCAGATTTGTCCCTGTTTATTATCCAACCAAAGCCCTCCAGATACCGCAGGGTGGTCTGAACTGCCTGCCCTAGGCTGGAGACCGACTGGTCTATCAAGAGGAGGTCGTCCAAGTACGCCAAAATTAGAATTCCCTGGGTCCTCAGATTTGCCAGCACTGGTGCCAAGATCTTTGTAAAAAACCCTGGGGGCAGTGGCCAACCCGAAGGGGAGGGCTACGAACTGAAAGTGGTACTTACCTACCGCGAACCGCAGGAATCTGTGGTGGCCGGGGAAAATAGGGATGTGAAGGTACGCGTCCATTACGTCTATGAACGCCAAGAAGTCTCCTCCATGGAGCGCAGCGGCAACCGAACGGATGGATTTCAATCCGAAATGATTGGACCAAAAGGTATTTGTTTGGGCCCTTTAGGTCCAGGATGGGCCTTACATCGCCGTTTGGTTTCGGGATGATAAAGAGATTTGAATAGAAGCCTGATCCCCTTTCCTGAACTGGCACCCGCACGATCACCCCCTGAGCCAAGAGGTGATCTAATGATGCCAATAGTGCCGCTGCTTTCCATGGGTCGCTTGGTATATTTGACCTTTGGAACCACGGGGGAGGGAAGTGCTGAAACTCCAGCCGATACCCTGAAGTGACTGCGGAACAGACCCATCTGTCGGAGACCCTTGTTTCCCAGACACTTGAAAAGAACTGGAGCCTTCTCCCCACCTGAAAGGATGGGGGAGCCCCTTCACAAGGACGCCTTTGGGGTGGCTTTACTCGGTTTACGGGTCCAAGGTCTTTTGTTCCCTGGAAACTGACCTTGTTATCAACGGAAGGCCGCTCCCTCCGGTCGTCGATACTGCCTGGGGTTGGAAGATCCGGGCACCGGCCCCGCAGGGCGTCTAAATGTGGGCCCTCTAAACCTCTTCTTCACCGGTAAAAGAGTGCTTTTTTGAATGTAGGTATCCAAATCTTCTCCAAATAGTCTTTCCCCGTGGAAGGGGAAACCTGTCAGGAGCCTTTTGCAGGGGGTCTTAGCCGACCAGTTTCTCAGCCATAGCAGTCTACGCATATGCACTAAGAACATTGAGAGACGAGAAGCCTGCTGAACCGAGTCCTTAATAGCGTCAACCGCAAAACAAAGAGCCCTTGGCAGATCTGCCAACTCCCGTGCCTGTTGAGCTGGAATGTCCTTTAGGACCTGCTTGGCCTGGTCCTTTAAAGCCTGGCATACCCCTATGGCGGCAATAGCCGTCTGGACAACGGCCCTTGTGGTGGCGAACGCTGACTTTAACAACGTCTCTAACCGCTTATCGACTGGGTCCTTGAACATCTGGACGTTGTCGACAGGGCAGGTTAGTGTCTTATTGACACATGATATAGCGGCATCCACTACAGGAATTGACCATTTCTTAGTAAATCTTACCTCCATGGGGTACAGGACAGAGAATCTTCTAGGGGGAATGAAGATTCTGTCCGGCCTAGCCCACTCCTTATACATTATATCTTCCAGGAGGGGGTGGATTGTAAAACAGGAACTAGTCTGCGGTGCCTTTAAAGACCCCAACGAGGATACTGCACCCACCGGAGCTTCCGGTATGGGTACCTTAAAAGCGGACCGGACCATCTCAGTTAAAGAATGGACCCATAGCTTTTCCGCCTGGGAGGCCGAAAAGGGCTCCTCTATGGTAGACTGCTCAGACTCCTCGCCCTCCAGGACCTCCCCCTGGTTCCCCAGGAACTCCATCTCATCCGAGGAGAGATCTAACTGCGGGGATTGTAATGCAGGAGAAAGAGAACGTGTGCGTTTCCTTCCTGAAAATGATGCAGCAATTAACGCTGTCAATCTGTCCTCCAACCCTCCCAAGGTGGAAGCCAGCACCTCTTCAGTCACATAGACCGGGGCTGGTAGACTAGGGCCAGCCTCAGTACCACCTGGCTCAGATGGCCCATGCTGGAGTCCCAACTCTGGTCTTTCAGGGGAGGGCGGTGTAGCTGAGGTCTGGCCCAAATCCTCAGAGCCCGACGGGGAACCCTTAGGCTTCTTTGCAGCCCTTGTCCCCTTGGCAGAGCCTGAACCCTTGGGAGCCATCATACAAACCAGAGGTATCCCCACAGGAATTAAACAGGGGGTAAAAAACTCCAACACAGGCTCTGGGATCTTTGGCAGAGCCTCTTTTTTTTTTTAAGGCAAAGCCCCAAGCAGAATCTGGTGTTGAGTCTGTTACATAGGGAGGAAGAGGCTAAACAGAGCTTCCTGCAACGCAGAGTGTTCAGATCTGGGCTTACAGCCCCTGAACTGGTACACCTCGAGTGTCCTGGATCCTCCCTGAAAGCAAGCCAGCCAGCGCTCTGTGTCTATCCTGTACACTGACTCACTGGCTTTTAAAACTCAAGGTGCTAGCGCGCTCCGCCCCGCCGCCCGCCGCATCACGCAGCGTCCCGCGTCTATTTCCGGGCACGCGCGCGAGCACGCACGCACGAGGACGCGATTCACGGCGGCAGCTACAGGGGGAGACAGGATGCTGCTGAGCGCAGGAAGCCACAACAGGGAGCCCAGGAACGCTCAGGTCAACCAGACATGGTAACAAGACCACAACAGTACCAACACTGTAGCAGAGTGCACCACAGCCACACAGACACCAGGCCGCCAAGGGGGTAGTATGGGTGAGGGACCATCCTGTCTCAACAGACATAGTGGTGAGTTGCCCGTGCATAGCAGCACAATATAGGCCAGTCCTACGACCCCCTTTTTTAGGAGAAAACTGCCAACAGTCCACATCCTGCAGCCCTCCACTTACCTGTCCACGCTGCAGGGTGTTGCTAAAAGCAAGAGGCCCAGCCTTCACCCCTCACCGTAGGCATTGTCACTGACCTTCAGGGACTGGGGTCCATAGCAGGTCGCCTCTCCCCTGGACCTATACAGCATTCTGGCAACAGACAACATTTGGTCTTTGGAATCGACCAATGCTCTGGAACCCAGGATCCAGCTCTCTAAAAGAGAAGCATTATAGGCAAAACCCCGTTCTTCCAACCGGGGCCCGGGTACCGTCCACTTTGGCTCTGCGGCACCTTGGATGGATCCGGTACACAATTGGCCTAGCCACAACGGACCAGGCCTTAATCGTGACCAATCACCTAGACACTGGCGAAAAAACTGAGGTACTCCCGATAGGGGAGGGGGTTATATAGGGAGGGACTTCCTGTCTGAAGAGTGCCAGTGTCCATCACCTGAAGGTAGACCATATAACCTACATAGTAATTACTATGCAGCTCTGTGTCCTGTGATGTACGATAAAGAAATAACGATTTTAACATATATGCGGGAAATAAAAATAAATACAAATAATACAGTATCACCATGCATATACAATGTGTAGAATGCCTTATAACCAGTAGAGAGCACCACTGACCTGTTTAAATGCTGTTTCTACAGTATTGCCATAAGCAGTGTATAGCACTATTCTCAATGTACTTTTTCAAAAACAACTGCTTTTATTTATTATCTTTTTATTAATAGAGAGGGATATTTTATCTTGGATTAATAACAATCATTATATAAATAGTAGAAGTTGAAAGTTTGTTAAACGCAGGTGATATGCATATATGCATCATTACAGAGAAAAGTAAGAAATATGTCTCATTAATAGCAAAAACAAGAGAATAAAATAAATTACAGTAGAGGTGTTATCCTATTAACAAAAAAATCTATATTCTAGGCATCATACCAACTGCTGTTCAAAATAATTCAGTAAATGAGTAAAAAATTGAGTTATAGCCGTCTTTTTTATCCAAATAAATTGAAATACATTTAACTTAAACAGAAGTGGTCCATCTTTTATGGTGTTACACTATGGCGTCCCCTCTTCTCCTCTCCATTTATATATGTAACCTTTGATACGGATGACCATCTCCGGTACTCCATGAGCGAGAGATTTACAGCTAGTCTCCTGGTTACCGAATTTTGCATCTCAGCCATTTGCAGATCCCCTCTCTAGAGTCCACCCTTTCTGGTAAGCCTGCATCTTCACTGGTGGTGGGATATCTCTTCACGTTTGAAAAATCAAACTTCAATTCACCCCATTCTGTCACTGGAATTCAAGAATTTCCTTCTTTTTTCTCCACGCAATTTTTTGATTTTGAACTTTGTGGTTTTTATTTACTATGAGGCTCATGTCGGACTTTAGTGTTTAATGTATTGGTTACTACCTCATGTGTAACTTACACTTTTCACATTGCTTATGCGATTTTGACTTTACTGTTATATTTAGCATTTTATTGTATTTGAGCGCTACACTATTTTTTTCACATTTCGTTTTTGCTTCTTATTTTCAGTAGCCGTGTTTAGCAGCTAAATACACACACTCTGTAGCAGCGCAGTAATTCACACCACACCTAGAAGTGGAACTTCCGCATATGTTTTCGACAGATCCCCTTCGCCACTTCCGGAGAAGGTGCCGCGACCCGATCTCCCAGAATTTCCCCCCTTCTTCTTTCCTCCGCCTCCAGGCCAATTTCAAAGCGTAATGCGCGTTGCGCATACACAGTAGGGAACCAGCTGTGAAGCCGACAGGTCCCTTACTGGGAATGGCGGTGGCAGCACCCGGGACTTGACCCGAAAAACGGCTGGGGTGCCGACATCGTGGGCTCCCTGGACAGGTAAGTGCCCTAATATTAAAAGTCAGCAGCTACAATATTTGTAGCTGCTAACGTTATTTTTTTTTCATCCAGGCTGGACCTCCTCTTTAACTAGATAAAAATAGAAGTGTGTCTTTTAAATCATGAACATGTAACATAATTTTTTCAACCCTTCTCTCAAACACTCGAACTGCAAGACTTGAGTTGGTTGGTTAATATTTTGAAACTACCAGTTTTATTCCTGTGATCAAAAATGATATTATATTCTTTCTTATAAATGTAATACTATCAGCATATATTAAAGTGAAACTTATCTGTATCTGAGCACCACAACCTGAAAACACCATGTAATTAATTTTTAATATTCAGAGCAAACTCACCCATCTATCCATGTCTCCATGATTTTTTTTGTTGAGATACCAATTTATAACCCCCCCCCCAGGATTTCCAGCTGTGGCCATCGTAAATAAAGGCAGAGGATTAATATAGCGTTAACTTCCTGGAATCCAGATGTCCTTAGCTCAGGCATGCAGGCAGGAAGGTGTGCTTAGCTGAGAAAGCCCTTCCTCCCCTCATCCAGAAATATGCCTATGAAGACTTTTGTGACGTATCACATAATTTTGGCCTAGGCCAGAAACCAGGAAGCAACTGCAGAAATTAAAAAAACATGGTTAAAATAAGTAAATATAATGAAGTTTCCCATCACCCAGATACCTGAAAATTGTCCATTGGTGTGGAAAAGATCAATAAAGTGCCGTAATAAAAGTAATGTTTTACTTATCTAAATAAAGCGATATCATTTTAGTTACTATGGATAACTGCAATTTACACCTCATCATTTCATAGGCACACTGTTTTTCTCTTGGGTAAATGCACAATAATCATGGCCAACAAATAGCCTCATTCAGCTCATTGTATTTGCATCTTTAGTACCTTTAGTCCTTAAAAGTATACAGTATCTAAAGTCAAACATTTTTTTTTCTTTATGGATAGAGTAGGGAAACCCTGTCAGAAAGCCTATTTGGCAAAACACGTCAGCAGACACATACTATGTTCCTTGCCTTAAGCCTGGTACACACAATGAGATCATTGGACGAATGATTGTCTGTTTTTTTTTGCATGCTAGTCTCCATATAGAAAATTAATAAAAGTACGACAGAATAAAAATTCAAAAGTGATGTAACTTTTACCCCCAGCTTTCAGCACTTTCATGCTTTGAATGACAATTGCACGGTCAGGCGACACTGTGCCCATATGAAATGTTCAATTCCCCCCCCCCCCCCCCCACAAATAGAGCTTTCTTTTGGTGGTATTTGATCACCACTGGCTTGTTTATTTTTTGCGCTGCAAATAAAAAAGTTTTTCTTTGTTTCTGTTATTAAATGTTGTCAATAAGTACATTGAAAAAAAATCAATATTTTTTACTTTTTGCTATAATAAATATCGCCCAAAAATATATATATAAAAAAAAATGTTTTTCCTCAGTTTAGGCTGATACGTATTCTTCTACATATTTTTCGTAAAAAAATATTGATTGGTTTGCGCAAAAGTTATAGCGTTTACAAAATAGGGGGTCGTTTTATCAGCAATTTTTTTCAGTACTGCGACATTATGGCGGATACTTCGGACACTTTTGACACATTTTTGGGACCATTGGCATTTTTATAGCGATCAGTGCTATACAAATGCATTGGATTACTATAAAAATGCCACTGGCAGTGAAGGGGTTAACACTAGGGGGCAGGGAAGGGGTTAAGTATGTTCCTGGGTGTGTTCTAACTGTATGGGGGGGGGGGGTGGACTCACTAGGGGAAATCACTGATCTTCTGTTCATACATTGTATGAACAGAAGATCAGCATTTCTCCCAGACAGGTCCGGGAGCTGTGTATTTACACACACAGCTCCCGATCCTCGCCCTGTACGGAGCAATCGCGAGTGCCCGGCGGCGATCGCGCCTGCCAGGCACACGCACGGGACTCGGGGGTGAGCGGGGGGAGCGGGTGGCGCGCGTGCGCCCCCTAGTGGCCGCGTAGAGCTACGGGCTCTCGTGCAGGGGAGCCGACCTGCCGCCATAGAACTGCGGCAGCTGTTCGGCAACCAGTTAAAGAGCCTACAGCAGAGGCTCTTTGCCTAGACCAGAGATGCAGTGTATCGTGTCATCATTAATCACCATGCTGTGCATCCCCAGGGGCGGGCACGAGCGGCTTATCTTGCTGGACATCATATGACTCCCAGTCAGGATAATGCAACCACTTTTCGGCCGTCATTCTGCTATATGGCGGGCGGGAAGTGGTTAAACGTATTCTCCCTGGAGAAGAGACACTTAAGAGGAGATATAATAGCGATATACAAATACCTTAATGGTGATTCCAGGGTAGGTAGGAAACTATTCAGTCTCAGGAGTGTAAGAAAACATGAGGCCACACAATGATATTGGAAAAGAAGTACACACGATCACTTTTCGGCATGAAAAAAAACTGACGTTTTTATAAATGTCATTTAAAATGATCGTGTATGTCCTTCGCATCGTTTTTCATCTTCTGAAAAACAGCAAAAGAAAAAATTTGAGCATGCTGCATTTTTTAACATCGTTTTAAAAAATATTGTTTTTTGGGTTGTAAAAAATGATCGTGTGTGGGCTAAAACAACGTTAAAAACGATGTTTTAAACCTGCGCATGCTCAGAAGCAAGTTATGAGACGGGAGCTTGAATGGAACTTCCCCTTTAGAGTGCCGTCGTACGTGTTGTACGTTAACGTTCTTTGCTCATCATTTTTTTTAAACGATGATGTGTGGGCAACGTCGTTTTTAATGATGAAGTTGGAAAAACTTTGTTTTTTCTACATGCTGAAAAACAAAGTTTTTTTTTCATGCCGAAAAGTGTTCGTGTGTACGCGGCATAAGACATGCATCTTAGTGAACACAACATACATGGATATGGGAAATCATCATCGATGTTGACACACATACAGGGGTGGACTGACAACCCATTGGGCTCCCGGGCAATAGAAGATTATGGGGCCCCTGGGCTTACAGGTGGCCACAACGCCAGGAGGCAGTGCAGAGGCGGGGCAGCTAAAATCTCAGGATTTTCACATCAAAAGCATGTCGGGTTAAGACATAGCAGGGACAGATGTAAAAAAAAAAACACAGATTTTTACCTACTGTCCCTGGTTTTATTGAGCCTGGCAACCCCTAGTGGCATGGGGCCCTCGGGCAGTGCCCGAAAATCCCAATGGTGAGTCCGCTCCTGCGACACATACACCTACACAGGTTGATGTGCATGGACTATTGTCTTTATTCAACCTTACCTACTATGAAACTATATTGAATGAACTAAAATCATACAATCTTTTTCGTGTTGTCCCTTTGGATAATTTCGAACGGATATAATACGATCGCTTTGAAAGCGGTATTATTTGTATGATTTTCTGATCGTGTGTACGGCCCTTTAGAACCTAGTTACGTTCTCTCTTGGAGGCTATTATACACAGGATTGGCCGAGATACATCTATAGTATGGAATATATCTAAGTGTTGGTATATTATTACACACAACAATCTAACTGGTTAGATTGTTGTGTGTAATAATATACCAACACTTGGGTTTATAAAAACATACAAAAGATGAAATTATTTCTAATTTATCATTCCATTTAAATGATCATTCCATGCATGCCTGTGGTGGGCAAGATCTTACAGACAGTGGCGGAATTATAGGGGTCGCTGAGTGCGCCATGGCGACCGGGTCCCTTACTGTAGGGGGCCCTCGAGGGCCCCCTGTATACAGTGCTTTGAGGGGAGAAACAAAGACGAGCTCCCGATCCCAGGCCGAGCTGTAATCGGCACTGTGTGCGGGGAGCTTGTCACATTCATTACAATGTAAAAGCACTGTGTGTGCTCTTTGTCTCCCCCTACAGTGCAGTACCCGGCAGGAAGAGCTGCTAAGGTAAGACGTTTTTATCTACTGTGTGTGTTTATATGTGTGTGTGTGTGTGTTTATGTGTGTGTGTTCATATGTGTGTGTGTGTTCATATGTGTGTGTGTTCATGTGCATGTGCATATGTATGAGAGTGAGCATGCCATATGTGTATGAATGTGTGTGCATGTGTGTATGTGAGTGTGCATGTATGTGTTAGTGGTGGTGCGTCCATAAGAGCGCAGGGCATCGCCCCCCTCTCTCCACCCACCCCCTCTCTCCACCCACCCCCTGGCTGTGTTTGATGGCACAGTGGCTGCATTTGACTGGCACAGTTGGTGCGTTTGACGGGCACAGTGGCTGTGTTTGACGGGCACAGTGGCTGCGTTTGACGGGCACAGTGGCTGCGTTTGACGGGCACAGTGGCTGCGTTTGACGGGCACAGTGGCTGCGTTTGACGGGCACAGTGGCTGCGTTTGACGGGCACAGTGGCTGCGTTTGACGGCACAGTGGCTGCGTTTGACGGCACAGTGGCTGCGTTTTACGGGAACAGTGGCTGCGTTTGACGGCACAGTGACTGCGTTTGACGGCACAGTGACTGCGTTTGACGGCACAGTGACTGCGTTTGACGGGCACAGTGGCTGCGTTTGACGGGCACAGTGGCTGCGTTTGATGGGCACAGTGGCTGTGTTTGATGGGCACAGTGGCTGCGTTTGATGGGCACAGTGGCTGCGTTTGATGGGCACAGTGAGACTGCAATTTTTTTTTTTTTTAAGAATTTTTCAGTTTGCTTGCGCCCCCCCCAAAATGTTGAGCATCAGCCACCACTGGTTTATATGTGTGTGCATATGTTCATTTATATATATATGTATATAAACAGTGTATGTGTATGTATGGCCGTGTACACACGATCTAATCTATCTGCTGGAAACGGTCTACCAGACCGTTTCAGCAGACAGATTTGATGGTGTGTACGGGCGGACAGGCAGATTTTGCCAGCAGACAGATTTTAAAGCATGCTTTAAAATCTGTCTGCTGGGAACCCGTCCGTCCGACATGTCTGCTGGTTAGTACGCTAACCAGCAGACATATCTGCTCGCACATGCGTCGAATGGATTCGACGCATGCACGGAAGTGTTTTACTTCCTGGTGCGGTGACGTGACGGCGTCAACATCACCGCCACGTCACCGCGCTGTATGCCGGCGGGGATTTTGGTTTGATCGTGTGTACAGCGATCAAACCAAAACAGCCCAGCAGACAAATCTGATCAAATCGGTCTGACAGACCGATTTGAACAGATTTATTTAATGGTGTGTACGGGGCCATATGTGTACAATCAGAACCGATTTTTTTATTTTTTTGCTTGTTCATAGTACTAGCAAAAAAATGCTGTTCCACTGAAAAGCAATCCATGCTCAGATCGCTTTTCAGAGGCATTTGACAGCTGGTACAGAGGCAATGTGTTGCCTCCTGACTGCCTGTTTTAACCCCTTAAATGCATCATCACTAAGCTGCAATGCACACAGTTGCAGGGTGGTTGCAGTGCAGCCCCATTCACCTAGGGCAGTGATAGCGAACCTTGGCACCCAGTGGCGTAACCAGAGTTATGGGCGCCCGGGGCAGAATTTTTTTTTTCGCCCCCCCCCCCCCCCCCCCCTTGTATAATCATCCACTCTGGTTATAAGGATCTGTAATGTATCCCTCTCAGGGCTTTCAGCATGTAAGGGGTAAATTATTGCAGGATTAATCATTTAACCCCTTACTGTAAGGGATTAACAGACTGACCCCCCCCCCCCACAACCACAGATCCCCCATCATAGACTGAACCCCCCCCCCCACAATCACAGATCCCCCATCACAGACTGACCCCCCCACAATCACAGATCCCCCATCACAGACTGACCCCCTAAATAACAGACCTCTCATCACAGATGGATCCCCCCAATCACAGATAGACCCCCCACAATCACAGACCCCCTATTTAACAGACCTCAGACAGTAACCCCCACCATAGTGCAGACCTCAGACAGTAACCCCCAGTAGTGCAGACCTCAGACAGTAACCCCCAGTAGTGCAGACCTCAGACAGTAACCCCCACAATAGTGCAGACCTCAGACAGTAACCCCCACAATAGTGCAGACCTCAGACAGTAACCCCCACAATAGTGCAGACCTCAGACAGTAACCCCCATAATAGTGCAGACCTCAGACAGTAACCCCCATAATAGTGCAGACCTCAGACAGTAACCCCCATAATAGTGCAGACCTCAGACAGTAACCCCCATAATAGTGCAGACCTCAGACAGTAACCCCCATAATAGTGCAGACCTCAGACAGTAACCCCCATAATAGTGCAGACCTCAGACAGTAACCCCCATAATAGTGCAGACCTCAGACAGTAACCCCCATAATAGTGCAGACCTCAGACAGTAACCCCCAATAGTGCAGACCTCAGACAGTAACCCCCAATAGTGCAGACCTCAGACAGTAACCCCCAATAGTGCAGACCTCAGACAGTATACCCCAGCATAGTGCAGACCTCAGACAGTATACCCCAGCATAGTGCAGACCTCAGACAGTAACCCCCAGCATAGTGCAGACCTCAGACAGTAACCCCCATAATAGTGCAGCCCTCAGACAGTAACCCCCATAATAGTGCAGACCTCAGACAGTAACCCCCATAATAGTGCAGACCTCAGACAGTAACCCCCATAATAGTGCAGACCTCAGACAGTAACCCCCATAATAGTGCAGACCTCAGACAGTAACCCCCAGTAGTGCAGACCTCAGACAGTAACCCCCAATAGTGCAGACCTCAGACAGTAACCCCCAATAGTGCAGACCTCAGACAGTAACCCCCAATAGTGCAGACCTCAGACAGTAACCCCCAATAGTGCAGACCTCAGACAGTAACCCCCAATAGTGCAGACCTCAGACATTAACCCCCAATAGTGCAGACCTCAGACAATAACTCCCAGTAGTGCAGACCTCAGACAATAACCCCCAGTAGTGCAGACCTCAGACAGTAACCCCCAGTAGTGCAGACCTCAGACAGTAACCCCCATAATAGTGCAGACCTCAGACAGTAACCCCCATAATAGTGCAGACGTCAGACAGTAACCCCCAGTAGTGCAGACCTCAGACAGTAACAATAGTGCAGACCTCAGACATTAACCCCTAGTAGTGCAGACCTCAGACAGTAACCCCCACAATAGTGCAGACCTCAGACAGTAACCCCAGACAGTAGTGCAGACCTCAGACAGTAACCCCCAGTAGTGCAGACCTCAGACAGTAACCCCCATAATAGTGCAGACCTCAGACATCAGACAGTAACCCCCATAATAGTAGTGCAGACCTCAGACAGACATTAACCCCCAATAGTGCAGACCTCAGACAGTAACCCCCAGTAGTGCAGACCTCAGACAGTAACCCCCATAATAGTGCAGACCTCAGACAGTAACCCCCACAATAGTGCAGACCTCAGACAGTAACCCCCATAATAGTGCAGACCTCAGACAGTAACCCCCATAATAGTGCAGACCTCAGACAGTAACCCCACAATAGTGCAGACCTCAGACAGTAACCCCCACAATAGTGCAGACCTCAGACAGTAACCCCCACAATAGTGCAGACCTCAGACAGTAACCCCCATAATAGTGCAGACCTCAGACAGTAACCCCCAGTAACCCCCACAATAGTGCAGACCTCAGACAGTAACCCCCACAATAGTGCAGACCTCAGACAGTAACCCCCACAATAGTGCAGACCTCAGACAGTAACCCCCACAATAGTGCAGACCTCAGACAGTAACCCCCACAATAGTGCAGACCTCAGACAGTAACCCCCACAATAGTGCAGACCTCAGACAGTAACCCCCACAATAGTGCAGACCTCAGACAGTAACCCCCATAATAGTGCAGACCTCAGACAGTAACCCCCATAATAGTGCAGACCTCAGACAGTAACCCCCACAATAGTGCAGACCTCAGACAGTAACCCCCACAATAGTGCAGACCTCAGACAGTAACCCCCACAATAGTGCAGACCTCAGACAGTAACCCCAGTAGTGCAGACCTCAGACAGTAACCCCCACAATAGTGCAGACCTCAGACAGTAACCCCCACAATAGTGCAGACCTCAGACAGTAACCCCCAGTAGTGCAGACCTCAGACAGTAACCCCCAGTAGTGCAGACCTCAGACAGTAACCCCCAGTAGTGCAGACCTCAGACAGTAACCCCCAGTAGTGCAGACCTCAGACATTAACCCCCAGTAGTGCAGACCTCAGACAGTAACCCCCACAATAGTGCAGACCTCAGACAGTAACCCCCACAATAGTGCAGACCTCAGACAGTAACCCCCACAATAGTGCAGACCTCAGACAGTAACCCCTATAATAGTGCAGACCTCAGACAGTAACCCCCACAATAGTGCAGACCTCAGACAGTAACCCCCACAATAGTGCAGACCTCAGACAGTAACCCCCACAATAGTGCAGACCTCAGACAGTAACCCCCACAATAGTGCAGACCTCAGACAGTAACCCCTATAATAGTGCAGACCTCAGACAGTAACCCCACAATAGTGCAGACCTCAGACAGTAACCCCCACAATAGTGCAGACCTCAGACAGTAACCCCCACAATAGTGCAGACCTCAGACAGTAACCCCCAGTAGTGCAGACCTCAGACAGTAACCCCCAGTAGTGCAGACCTCAGACAGTAACCCCCAGTAGTGCAGACCTCAGACAGTAACCCCCAGTAGTGCAGACCTCAGACAGTAACCCCCATAATAGTGCAGACCTCAGACAGTAACCCCCATAATAGTGCAGACCTCAGACAGTAACCCCCAGTAGTGCAGACCTCAGACAGTAACCCCCAATAGTGCAGACCTCAGACAGTAACCCCCACAATAGTGCAGACCTCAGACATTAACCCCCAATAGTGCAGACCTCAGACAGTAACCCCCAGTAGTGCAGACCTCAGACAGTAACCCCCAATAGTGCAGACCTCAGACATTAACCCCCAATAGTGCAGACCTCAGACAGTAACCCCCAATAGTGCAGACCTCAGACAGTAACCCCCAATAGTGCAGACCTCAGACAGTAACCCCCATAATAGTGCAGACCTCAGACAGTAACCCCCATAATAGTGCAGACCTCAGACAGTAACCCCCATAATAGTGCAGACCTCAGACAGTAACCCCCAATAGTGCAGACCTCAGACATTAACCCCCAATAGTGCAGACCTCAGACAGTAACCCCCAGTAGTGCAGACCTCAGACAGTAACCCCCAGTAGTGCAGACCTCAGACAGTAACCCCCAATAGTGCAGACCTCAGACAGTAACCCCCAGTAGTGCAGACCTCAGACAGTAACCCCCAGTAGTGCAGACCTCAGACATTAACCCCCAATAGTGCAGACCTCAGACATTAACCCCCAATAGTGCAGACCTCAGACATTAACCCCCAGTAGTGCAGACCTCAGACAATAACCCCCAGTAGTGCAGACCTCAGACAATAACCCCCAGTAGTGCAGACCTCAGACAGTAACCCCCAGTAGTGCAGACCTCAGACAGTAACCCCCAGTAGTGCAGACCTCAGACAGTAACCCCCAGTAGTGCAGACCGCAGACAGTAACCCCACAATAGTGCAGACCTCAGACAGTAACCCCCACAATAGTGCAGACCTCAGACAGTAACCCCCACAATAGTGCAGACCTCAGACAGTAACCCCTATAATAGTGCAGACCTCAGACAGTAACCCCCACAATAGTGCAGACCTCAGACAGTAACCCCCATAATAGTGCAGACCTCAGACAGTAACCCCCATAATAGTGCAGACCTCAGACAGTAACCCCCATAATAGTGCAGACCTCAGACAGTAACCCCCATAATAGTGCAGACCTCAGACAGTAACCCCCATAATAGTGCAGACCTCAGACAGTAACCCCCAGTAGTGCAGACCTCAGACAGTAACCCCCAGTAGTGCAGACCTCAGACAGTAACCCCCATAATAGTGCAGACCTCAGACAGTAACCCCCATAATAGTGCAGACCTCAGACAGTAACCCCCAGTAGTGCAGACCTCAGACAGTAACCCCCACAATAGTGCAGACCTCAGACAGTAACCCCCACAATAGTGCAGACCTCAGACAGTAACCCCCAGTAGTGCAGACCTCAGACAGTAACCCCCAGTAGTGCAGACCTCAGACAGTAACCCCCACAATAGTGCAGACCTCAGACAGTAACCCCCAGTAGTGCAGACCTCAGACAGTAACCCCCACAATAGTGCAGACCTCAGACAGTAACCCCCACAATAGTGCAGACCTCAGACAGTAACCCCCAGTAGTGCAGACCTCAGACAGTAACCCCCATAATAGTGCAGACCTCAGACAGTAACCCCCATAATAGTGCAGACCTCAGACAGTAACCCCCAGTAGTGCAGACCTCAGACAGCAACCCCCAATAGTGCAGACCTCAGACATTAACCCCCAATAGTGCAGACCTCAGACATTAACCCCCAGTAGTGCAGACCTCAGACAGTAACCCCCAGTAGTGCAGACCTCAGACAGTAACCCCCAGTAGTGCAGACCTCAGACAGTAACCCCCATAATAGTGCAGACCTCAGACAGTAACCCCCATAATAGTGCAGACCTCAGACAGTAACCCCCATAATAGTGCAGACCTCAGACAGTAACCCCCAGTAGTGCAGACCTCAGACAGTAACCCCCAATAGTGCAGACCTCAGACATTAACCCCCAGTAGTGCAGACCTCAGACATTAACCCCCAATAGTGCAGACCTCAGACAGTAACCCCCAGTAGTGCAGACCTCAGACAGTAACCCCCAATAGTGCAGACCTCAGACATTAACCCCCAATAGTGCAGACCTCAGACAGTAACCCCCAATAGTGCAGACCTCAGACAGTAACCCCCAGTAGTGCAGACCTCAGACAGTAACCCCCATAATAGTGCAGACCTCAGACAGTAACCCCCATAATAGTGCAGACCTCAGACAGTAACCCCCATAATAGTGCAGACCTCAGACAGTAACCCCCAATAGTGCAGACCTCAGACATTAACCCCCAATAGTGCAGACCTCAGACAGTAACCCCCAGTAGTGCAGACCTCAGACAGTAACCCCCAGTAGTGCAGACCTCAGACAGTAACCCCCAATAGTGCAGACCTCAGACAGTAACCCCCAGTAGTGCAGACCTCAGACAGTAACCCCCAATAGTGCAGACCTCAGACAGTAACCCCCAATAGTGCAGACCTCAGACATTAACCCCCCAATAGTGCAGACCTCAGACATTAACCCCCAAGTAGTGCAGACCTCAGACAATAACCCCCCAGTAGTGCAGACCTCAGACAATAACCCCCAGTAGTGCAGACCTCAGACAGTAACCCCCAGTAGTGCAGACCTCAGACAGTAACCCCCAGTAGTGCAGACCTCAGACAGTAACCCCAGTAGTGCAGACCTCAGACAGTAACCCCCACAATAGTGCAGACCTCAGACAGTAACCCCCACAATAGTGCAGACCTCAGACAGTAACCCCCACAATAGTGCAGACCTCAGACAGTAACCCCTATAATAGTGCAGACCTCAGACAGTAACCCCCACAATAGTGCAGACCTCAGACAGTAACCCCCATAATAGTGCAGACCTCAGACAGTAACCCCCATAATAGTGCAGACCTCAGACAGTAACCCCCATAATAGTGCAGACCTCAGACAGTAACCCCCATAATAGTGCAGACCTCAGACAGTAACCCCCATAATAGTGCAGACCTCAGACAGTAACCCCCATAATAGTGCAGACCTCAGACAGTAACCCCCAGTAGTGCAGACCTCAGACAGTAACCCCCAGTAGTGCAGACCTCAGACAGTAACCCCCATAATAGTGCAGACCTCAGACAGTAACCCCCACAATAGTGCAGACCTCAGACAGTAACCCCCACAATAGTGCAGACCTCAGACAGTAACCCCCACAATAGTGCAGACCTCAGACAGTAACCCCCACAATAGTGCAGACCTCAGACAGTAACCCCCAGTAGTGCAGACCTCAGACAGTAACCCCCAGTAGTGCAGACCTCAGACAGTAACCCCCAGTAGTGCAGACCTCAGACAGTAACCCCCATAATAGTGCAGACCTCAGACAGTAACCCCCATAATAGTGCAGACCTCAGACAGTAACCCCCAGTAGTGCAGACCTCAGACAGTAACCCCCACAATAGTGCAGACCTCAGACAGTAACCCCCAGTAGTGCAGACCTCAGACAGTAACCCCCAGTAGTGCAGACCTCAGACAGTAACCCCCAGTAGTGCAGACCTCAGACAGTAACCCCCAGTAGTGCAGACCTCAGACAGTAACCCCCAGTAGTGCAGACCTCAGACAGTAACCCCCAGTAGTGCAGACCTCAGACAGTAACCCCCAGTAGTGCAGACCTCAGACAGTAACCCCCAGTAGTGCAGACCTCAGACAGTAACCCACAGTAGTGCAGACCTCAGACAGTAACCCCCACAATAGTGCAGACCTCAGACAGTAACCCCCACAATAGTGCAGACCTCAGACAGTAACCCCCACAATAGTGCAGACCTCAGACAGTAACCCCCACAATAGTGCAGACCTCAGACAGTAACCCCCACAATAGTGCAGACCTCAGACAGTAACCCCCACAATAGTGCAGACCTCAGACAGTAACCCCCAGTAGTGCAGACCTCAGACAGTAACCCCCACAATAGTGCAGACCTCAGACAGTAACCCCCACAATAGTGCAGACCTCAGACAGTAACCCCCAGTAGTGCAGACCTCAGACAGTAACCCCCATAATAGTGCAGACCTCAGACAGTAACCCCCATAATAGTGCAGACCTCAGACAGTAACCCCCAGTAGTGCAGACCTCAGACAGCAACCCCCAATAGTGCAGACCTCAGACATTAACCCCCAATAGTGCAGACCTCAGACATTAACCCCCAGTAGTGCAGACCTCAGACATTAACCCCCAATAGTGCAGACCTCAGACATTAACCCCCAGTAGTGCAGACCTCAGACAGTAACCCCCATAATAGTGCAGACCTCAGACAGTAACCCCCATAATAGTGCAGACCTCAGACAGTAACCCCCATAATAGTGCAGACCTCAGACAGTAACCCCCATAATAGTGCAGACCTCAGACAGTAACCCCCAGTAGTGCAGACCTCAGACAGTAACCCCCAATAGTGCAGACCTCAGACATTAACCCCCAGTAGTGCAGACCTCAGACATTAACCCCCAATAGTGCAGACCTCAGACATTAACCCCCAATAGTGCAGACCTCAGACAGTAACCCCCAGTAGTGCAGACCTCAGACAGTAACCCCCAATAGTGCAGACCTCAGACATTAACCCCTAGTAGTGCAGACCTCAGACATTAACCCCCAATAGTGCAGACCTCAGACAGTAACCCCCAGTAGTGCAGACCTCAGACAGTAACCCCCATAATAGTGCAGACCTCAGACAGTAACCCCCATAATAGTGCAGACCTCAGACAGTAACCCCCAATAGTGCAGACCTCAGACATTAACCCCCAATAGTGCAGACCTCAGACAGTAACCCCCAGTAGTGCAGACCTCAGACAGTAACCCCCAATAGTGCAGACCTCAGACAGTAACCCCCAGTAGTGCAGACCTCAGACAGTAACCCCCAATAGTGCAGACCTCAGACATTAACCCCCAATAGTGCAGACCTCAGACATTAACCCCCAATAGTGCAGACCTCAGACATTAACCCCCAGTAGTGCAGACCTCAGACAATAACCCCCAGTAGTGCAGACCTCAGACAATAACCCCCAGTAGTGCAGACCTCAGACAGTAACCCCCAGTAGTGCAGACCTCAGACCTCAGACAGCGGCGTGTGTGGTTTCCCTCAAGCGCGGGCTCCTCCTCCTCTGTGGGTGTGAACAGAGAGGGGGGCCGCCGCCGGGTGTACCAAGATGGCCGCCGCTCCGGAGCTAGGCCGAAGCCAGGGACTTTCCTAGGCCGAGGCTCCGGAGCGCTCCGCGGAGCCGGTGGATGGATTCGCCCCCCCCCATTTTTCGCCCGGTGCGACAGCCCCCCCTGCCCCCCCCCCCCCGCTACGCCAGTGTTGGCAACCCAGATGTTTTGGAACTACATTTCCCATGATGTTCATGCACTTTGCAGTGCAGTTGAGCATCATGGGAAATGTAGTTGCAAAACACCTGGGTTGCCAAGGTTCACCTTCACTGACCTAAGAGTATACTTCAAGGGTGCCCTGGCTGGAAAAATATTGAGAAACACTGGCATAGAGGAACCAATCTCTCCATTTTCCTCCTGCAGCCGCTGAATGCCTGCGGGAGGGAGAGGAGGAGAAACAGGCGGAATGGAGAAATCGGTTCCTTTATATGCAGCCACCCACTAGCGACCGGGTCCTGTTGTTCTGCCACCATGCTCGGACAAAAGAGCCCTGTCCGGGGGTTCAGGGGGGCCCTTCATGGTTTCTTGCATCGGGGCCCTGAAGGTTCTAGTTACGCCACTGCTTACAAAAATATGATCTTATTGTCTTATGCTCCATGTTTAGACCAATATTATGAAAGTTTGCAGGCTTGCTGCCTGAGGAGTATTAGAGGAGCTCCCGATCCCAGGCCGAGCTGTAATCGGCACTGTGTGCGGGGAGCTTGTCACATTCATTACAATGTAAAAGCACTGTGTGTGCTCTTTGTCTCCCCCTACAGTGCAGTACCCGGCAGGAAGAGCTGCTAAGGTAAGACGTTTTTATCTACTGTGTGTGTTTATATGTGTGTGTGTGTGTTTATGTGTGTGTGTTTCATATGTGTGTGTGTTCATAGGTGTGTGTGTGTGTGTGTTTATATGTGTGTGTGTGTTCATATGTGTGTGTGTGTGTGTTTATATGTGTGTGTGTTCATGTGCATGTGCATATGTATGAGAGTGAGCATGCCATATGTGTATGAATGTGTGTATGTGAGTGTGCATGTATGTGTTAGTGGTGGTGCGTCCATAAGAGCGCAGGGCATCGCCCCCCTCTCTCCACCCACCCCCTGGCTGTGTTTGATGGCACAGTGGCTGCATTTGACGGGCACAGTTGGTGCGTTTGACGGGCACAGTGGCTGCGTTTGACGGGCACAGTGGCTGCGTTTGACGGGCACAGTGGCTGCTTTTGACGGCACAGTGGCTGCGTTTGACGGCACAGTGACTGTGTTTTACGGGAACAGTGGCTGCGTTTTACGGGAAAAGTGGCTGCGTTTGACGGCACAGTGACTGCGTTTGACGGCACAGTGACTGCGTTTGACGGGCACAGTGGCTGCGTTTGACGGGCACAGTGGGTGCGTTTGATGGGCACAGTGGCTGTGTTTGATGGGCACAGTGGCTGCGTTTGATGGGCACAGTGAGACTGCAATTTTTTTTTTTTTTTAAGAATTTTTCAGTTTGCTTGCGCCCCCCCCAAAATGTTGAGCACCAGCCACCACTGGTTTATATGTGTGTGCATATGTTCATTTATATATATATATGTATATAAACAGTGTATGTGTATGTATGGCCGTGTACACACGATCTAATCTATCTGCTGGAAACGGTCTACCAGACCGTTTCAGCAGACAGATTTGATGGTGTGTACGGGCGGACAGGCAGATTTTGCCAGCAGACAGATTTTAAAGCATGCTTTAAAATCTGTCTGCTGGGAACCCGTCCGTCCGACATTTCTGCTGGTTAGTACGCTAACCAGCAGACATATCTGCTCACACATGCGTCGAATGGATTCGACGCATGCACGGAAGTGTTTTACTTCCTGGTGCGGTGACGTGACGGCGTCAACATCACCGCCACGTCACCGCGCTGTATGCCGGCGGGGATTTTGGTTTGATCGTGTGTACAGCGATCAAACCAAAACAGCCCAGCAGACAAATCTGATCAAATCGGTCTGACAGACCGATTTGAACAGATTTATTTAATGGTGTGTACGGGGCCATATGTGTACAATCAGAACCGATTTTTTTATTTTTTTGCTTGTTCATAGTACTAGCAAAAAAATGCTGTTCCACTGAAAAGCAATCCATGCTCAGATCGCTTTTCAGAGGCATTTGACAGCTGGTACAGAGGCAATGTGTTGCCTCCTGACTGCCTGTTTTAACCCCTTAAATGCATCATCACTAAGCTGCAATGCACACAGTTGCAGGGTGGTTGCAGTGCAGCCCCATTCACCTAGGGCAGTGATAGCGAACCTTGGCACCCAGTGGCGTAACCAGAGTTATGGGCGCCCGGGGCAGAATTTTTTTTTTCGCCCCCCCCCCCCCCCCCTTGTATAATCATCCACTCTGGTTATAAGGATCTGTAATGTATCCCTCTCAGGGCTTTCAGCATGTAAGGGGTAAATTATTGCAGGATTAATCATTTAACCCCTTACTGTAAGGGATTAACAGACTGACCCCCCCCCCCCCACAACCACAGATCCCCCATCATAGACTAAACCCCCCCCCACAATCACAGATCCCCCATCACAGACTGACCCCCCCACAATCACAGATCCCCCATCACAGACTGACCCCCTAAATAACAGACCTCTCATCACAGATGGATCCCCCCAATCACAGATAGACCCCCCACAATCACAGACCCCCTATTTAACAGACCTCAGACAGTAACCCCCACCATAGTGCAGACCTCAGACAGTAACCCCCAGTAGTGCAGACCTCAGACAGTAACCCCCAGTAGTGCAGACCTCAGACAGTAACCCCCACAATAGTGCAGACCTCAGACAGTAACCCCCACAATAGTGCAGACCTTAGACAGTAACCCCCATAATAGTGCAGACCTCAGACAGTAACCCCCATAATAGTGCAGACCTCAGACAGTAACCCCCATAATAGTGCAGACCTCAGACAGTAACCCCTATAATAGTGCAGACCTCAGACAGTATACCCCAGCATAGTGCAGACCTCAGACAGTAACCCTCATAATAGTGCAGACCTCAGACAGTAACCCCCATAATAGTGCAGACCTCAGACAGTAACCCCCATAATAGTGCAGACCTCAGACAGTAACCCCCATAATAGTGCAGACCTCAGACAGTAACCCCCATAATAGTGCAGACCTCAGACAGTAACCCCCATAATAGTGCAGACCTCAGACAGTAACCCCCATAATAGTGCAGACCTCAGACAGTAACCCCCAATAGTGCAGACCTCAGACAGTAACCCCCAATAGTGCAGACCTCAGACAGTAACCCCCAATAGTGCAGACCTCAGACAGTATACCCCAGCATAGTGCAGACCTCAGACAGTATACCCCAGCATAGTGCAGACCTCAGACAGTAACCCCCATAATAGTGCAGCCCTCAGACAGTAACCCCCATAATAGTGCAGACCTCAGACAGTAACCCCCATAATAGTGCAGACCTCAGACAGTAACCCCCATAATAGTGCAGACCTCAGACAGTAACCCCCAATAGTGCAGACCTCAGACAGTAACCCCCAATAGTGCAGACCTCAGACAGTAACCCCCAATAGTGCAGACCTCAGACAGTAACCCCCAATAGTGCAGACCTCAGACAGTAACCCCCAATAGTGCAGACCTCAGACATTAACCCCCAATAGTGCAGACCTCAGACAATAACCCCCAGTAGTGCAGACCTCAGACAGTAACCCCCACAATAGTGCAGACCTCAGACAGTAACCCCCACAATAGTGCAGACCTCAGACAGTAACCCCCAGTAGTGCAGACCTCAGACAGTAACCCCCAGTAGTGCAGACCTCAGACAGTAACCCCCAGTAGTGCAGACCTCAGACAGTAACCCCAGTAGTGCAGACCTCAGACAGTAACCCCCATAAGTAGTGCAGACCTCAGACAGTAAGTGCAGACCGTCAGACAGTAACCCCCACAAGTAGTGCAGACAGTAACCCCACAATAGTGCAGACCTCAGACAGTAACAGTAACCCCAGTAGTGCAGACCTCAGACAGTAACCCCCCAGTAGTGCAGACCCAGACAGTAACCCCCATAGTGCAGACCTCAGACAGTAACCCCAGTAGTGCAGACCCACAGTAACCCCCAGTAGTGCAGACCTCAGACAGTAACCCCCACAATAGTGCAGACCTCAGACAGTAACCCCCACAATAGTGCAGACCTCAGACAGTAACCCCCACAATAGTGCAGACCTCAGACAGTAACCCCCACAATAGTGCAGACCTCAGACAGTAACCCCCAGTAGTGCAGACCTCAGACAGTAACCCCCACAATAGTGCAGACCTCAGACAGTAACCCCCACAATAGTGCAGACCTCAGACAGTAACCCCCACAATAGTGCAGACCTCAGACAGTAACCCCCACAATAGTGCAGACCTCAGACAGTAACCCCCAGTAGTGCAGACCTCAGACAGTAACCCCCACAAGTAGTGCAGACCTCAGACAATAACCCCCAGTAGTGCAGACCTCAGACAGTAACCCCCACAATAGTGCAGACCTAACCCCCAGACAGTAACAGTAACCCCACAATAGTGCAGACCTCAGACAGTAACCCCCAGTAGTGCAGACCTCAGACAGTAACCCCCAGTAGTGCAGACCTCAGACAGTAACCCCCAGTAGTGCAGACCTCAGACAGTAACCCCCAGTAGTCAGACAGTAACCCCCACAGACCTCAGACAGTAACCCCCACAATAGTGCAGACCTCAGACAAGTAACCCCCACAATAGTGCAGACCTCAGACAGTAACCCCTATAATAGTGCAGACCTCAGACAGTAACCCCCACAATAGTGCAGACCTCAGACAGTAACCCCCACAATAGTGCAGACCTCAGACAGTAACCCCCAGTAGTGCAGACCTCAGACAGTAACCCCCAGTAGTGCAGACCTCAGACAGTAACCCCCAGTAGTGCAGACCTCAGACAGTAAACCCCCAGTAGTGCAGACCTCAGACAGTAACCCCCATAAGTAGTGCAGACCTCAGACAGTAAACCCCAGTGCAGACCTCAGACAGTAACCAGTTAACCCACAATAGTGCAGACCTCAGACAGTAACCCCCACAATAGTGCAGACCTCAGACAGTAACCCCTATAATAGTGCAGACCTCAGACAGTAACCCCCACAATAGTGCAGACCTCAGACAGTAACCCCCACAATAGTGCAGACCTCAGACAGTAACCCCCACAATAGTGCAGACCTCAGACAGTAACCCCCAGTAGTGCAGACCTCAGACAGTAACCCCCAGTAGTGCAGACCTCAGACAGTAACCCCCAGTAGTGCAGACCTCAGACAGTAACCCCCACAATAGTGCAGACCTCAGACAGTAACCCCCATAATAGTGCAGACCTCAGACAGTAACCCCCATAATAGTGCAGACCTCAGACAGTAACCCCCAGTAGTGCAGACCTCAGACAGTAACCCCCACAATAGTGCAGACCTCAGACAGTAACCCCCACAATAGTGCAGACCTCAGACAGTAACCCCCAGTAGTGCAGACCTCAGACAGTAACCCCCACAATAGTGCAGACCTCAGACAGTAACCCCCAGTAGTGCAGACCTCAGACAGTAACCCCCAGTAGTGCAGACCTCAGACAGTAACCCCCATAATAGTGCAGACCTCAGACAGTAACCCCCATAATAGTGCAGACCTCAGACAGTAACCCCCACAATAGTGCAGACCTCAGACAGTAACCCCCACAATAGTGCAGACCTCAGACAGTAACCCCCACAATAGTGCAGACCTCAGACAGTAACCCCCACAATAGTGCAGACCTCAGACAGTAACCCCCACAATAGTGCAGACCTCAGACAGTAACCCCTATAATAGTGCAGACCTCAGACAGTAACCCCCACAATAGTGCAGACCTCAGACAGTAACCCCCAGTAGTGCAGACCTCAGACAGTAACCCCCACAATAGTGCAGACCTCAGACAGTAACCCCCACAATAGTGCAGACCTCAGACAGTAACCCCCATAATAGTGCAGACCTCAGACAGTAACCCCCATAATAGTGCAGACCTCAGACAGTAACCCCCATAATAGTGCAGACCTCAGACAGTAACCCCCAGTAGTGCAGACCTCAGACAGCAACCCCCAATAGTGCAGACCTCAGACATTAACCCCCAATAGTGCAGACCTCAGACATTAACCCCCAGTAGTGCAGACCTCAGACATTAACCCCCAATAGTGCAGACCTCAGACATTAACCCCCAATAGTGCAGACCTCAGACATTAACCCCCAGTAGTGCAGACCTCAGACAGTAACCCCCAGTAGTGCAGATCTCAGACAGTAACCCCCATAATAGTGCAGACCTCAGACAGTAACCCCCATAATAGTGCAGACCTCAGACAGTAACCCCCATAATAGTGCAGACCTCAGACAGTAACCCCCAGTAGTGCAGACCTCAGACAGTAACCCCCAATAGTGCAGACCTCAGACATTAACCCCCAGTAGTGCAGACCTCAGACATTAACCCCCAATAGTGCAGACCTCAGACATTAACCCCCAATAGTGCAGACCTCAGACAGTAACCCCCAGTAGTGCAGACCTCAGACAGTAACCCCCAATAGTGCAGACCTCAGACATTAACCCCTAGTAGTGCAGACCTCAGACATTAACCCCCAATAGTGCAGACCTCAGACAGTAACCCCCAGTAGTGCAGACCTCAGACAGTAACCCCCATAATAGTGCAGACCTCAGACAGTAACCCCCATAATAGTGCAGACCTCAGACAGTAACCCCCATAATAGTGCAGACCTCAGACAGTAACCCCCAATAGTGCAGACCTCAGACATTAACCCCCAATAGTGCAGACCTCAGACAGTAACCCCCAGTAGTGCAGACCTCAGACAGTAACCCCCAATAGTGCAGACCTCAGACAGTAACCCCCTATAAGTAGTGCAGACCTCAGACAGTAACCCCCAATAGTGCAGACCTCAGACATTAACCCCTAATAGTGCAGACCTCAGACATTAACCCCCAATAGTGCAGACCTCAGACATTAACCCCCAGTAGTGCAGACCTCAGACAATAACCCCCAGTAGTGCAGACCTCAGACAGTAACCCCCAGTAGTGCAGACCTCAGACATTAACCCCCATAATAGTGCAGACCTCAGACAGTAACCCCCAGTAGTGCAGACCTCAGACAGTAACCCCCACAATAGTGCAGACCTCAGACAGTAACCCCCACAAAGTGCAGACCCAGACAGTAACCCCTATAATAGTGCAGACCTCAGACAGTAACCCCCACAATAGTGCAGACCTCAGACAGACATAATAGTAACCCCCATAATAGTGCAGACAGACAGTAACCCCATAATAGTGCAGACCTCAGACAGTAACCCCCAGTAACCCCCATAATAGTGCAGACCTCAGACAGTAACCCCCATAATAGTGCAGACCTCAGACAGTAACCCCCATAATAGTGCAGACCTCAGACAGTAACCCCCATAATAGTGCAGACCTCAGACAGTAACCCCCATAATAGTGCAGACCTCAGACAGTAACCCCCAGTAGTGCAGACCTCAGACAGTAACCCCCAGTAGTGCAGACCTCAGACAGTAACCCCCAGTAGTGCAGACCTCAGACAGTAACCCCCATAATAGTGCAGACCTCAGACAGTAACCCCCATAATAGTGCAGACCTCAGACAGTAACCCCCATAATAGTGCAGACCTCAGACAGTAACCCCCATAATAGTGCAGACCTCAGACAGTAACCCCCATAATAGTGCAGACCTCAGACAGTAACCCCCATAATAGTGCAGACCTCAGACAGTAACCCCCATAATAGTGCAGACCTCAGACAGTAACCCCCATAATAGTGCAGACCTCAGACAGTAACCCCCATAATAGTGCAGACCTCAGACAGTAACCCCCATAATAGTGCAGACCTCAGACAGTAACCCCCATAATAGTGCAGACCTCAGACAGTAACCCCCAGTAGTGCAGACCTCAGACAGTACCCCCAGTAGTGCAGACCTCAGACAGTAACCCCCAAGTGCAGACCCCATACCCCAGTAGTGCAGACCTCAGACAGTAACCCCCAGTAACCCCCACAATAGTGCAGACCTCAGACAGTAACCCCCAGTAGTGCAGACCTCAGACAGTAACCCCCAAGTGCAGACCCCAGTAACCCCCACAATAGTGCAGACCTCAGACAGTAACCCCCATAATAGTGCAGACCTCAGACAGTAACCCCCATAATAGTGCAGACCTCAGACAGTAACCCCCAGTAGTGCAGACCTCAGACAGTAACCCCCACAATAGTGCAGACCTCAGACAGTAAGTGCAGACCCAGACAGTAACCCCAATGCAGACCTCAGCAGTAACAGTAGTGCAGACCTCAGACAGTAACCCCCAGTAGTGCAGACCTCAGACAGTAACCCCCACAATAGTGCAGACCTCAGACAGTAACCCCCACAATAGTGCAGACCTCAGACAGTAACCCCCAGTAGTGCAGACCTCAGACAGTAACCCCCAGTAACCCCCATAATAGTGCAGACCTCAGACAGTAACCCCCATAATAGTGCAGACCTCAGACAGTAACCCCCAGTAGTGCAGACCTCAGACAGTAACCCCCAGTAGTGCAGACCTCAGACAGTAACCCCCAGTAGTGCAGACCTCAGACAGTAACCCCCACAATAGTGCAGACCTCAGACAGTAACCCCCACAATAGTGCAGACCTCAGACAGTAACCCCCAGTAGTGCAGACCTCAGACAGTAACCCCCAGTAGTGCAGACCTCAGACAGTAACCCCCACAATAGTGCAGACCTCAGACAGTAACCCCCACAATAGTGCAGACCTCAGACAGTAACCCCCATAATAGTGCAGACCTCAGACAGTAACCCCCAGTAGTGCAGACCTCAGACAGTAACCCCCAATAGTGCAGACCTCAGACAGTAACCCCCAGTAGTGCAGACCTCAGACAGTAACCCCCATAATAGTGCAGACCTCAGACAGTAACCCCCAATAGTGCAGACCTCAGACAGTAACCCCCAGTAGTGCAGACCTCAGACAGTAACCCCCACAATAGTGCAGACCTCAGACAGTAACAGAGTGCAGACCCAGACAGTAACCCCCAGTAGTGCAGACCTCAGACAGTAACCCCAGTAGTGCAGACCTCAGACAGTAACCCCCAGTAGTGCAGACCTCAGACAGTAACCCCCATAATAGTGCAGACCTCAGACAGTAACCCCATAATAGTGCAGACCTCAGACAGTAACCCCCACAATAGTGCAGACCTCAGACAGTAACCCCCACAATAGTGCAGACCTCAGACAGTAACCCCCATAATAGTGCAGACCTCAGACAGTAACCCCCAGTAGTGCAGACCTCAGACAGTAACTCCCATAATAGTGCAGACCTCAGACAGTAACCCCCATAATAGTGCAGACCTCAGACAGTAACCCCCATAATAGTGCAGACCTCAGACAGTAACCCCCAGTAACCCCATATAGTGCAGACCTCAGACAGTAACCCCCACAATAGTGCAGACCTCAGACAGTAACCCCACAATAGTGCAGACCTCAGACAGTAACCCCCAGTAGTGCAGACCTCAGACAGTAACCCCCAGTAGTGCAGACCTCAGACAGTAACCCCCAGTAGTGCAGACCTCAGACAGTAACCCCCACAATAGTGCAGACCTCAGACAGTAACCCCCATAGTGCAGACCTCAGACAGTAACCCCCACAATAGTGCAGACCTCAGACAGTAACCCCCAGACAGTAACCCCCAGTAGTGCAGACCTCAGACAGTAACCCCCACAATAGTGCAGACCTCAGACAGTAACCCCCACAATAGTGCAGACCTCAGACAGTAAGTGCAGACCCAGACATTAACCCCCAATAGTGCAGACCTCAGACAGTAACCCCCAGTAACCCCCAATAGTGCAGACCTCAGACAGTAACCCCCAGTAGTGCAGACCTCAGACATAACCCCCAATAGTGCAGACCTCAGACAGTAACCCCCACAATAGTGCAGACCTCAGACAGTAACCCCCAGTAACAATAGTGCAGACCTCAGACAGTAACCCACAATAGTGCAGACCTCAGACAGTAACCCCCAGTAGTGCAGACCCAGACAGTAACCCCCAATAGTGCAGACCTCAGACAGTAACCAGTAACCCAGTAGTGCAGACCTCAGACAGTAACCCCTAGACATAATAGTGCAGACCTCAGACAGTAAGTGCAGACCCAGACATAATAGTGCAGACCTCAGACAGTAACCCCCAGTAGTGCAGACCTCAGACAGTAACCCCCATAATAGTGCAGACCTCAGACAGTAACCCCCATAATAGTGCAGACCTCAGACAGTAACCCCCATAATAGTGCAGACCTCAGACAGTAACCCCCAATAGTGCAGACCTCAGACATTAACCCCCAATAGTGCAGACCTCAGACAGTAACCCCCAGTAGTGCAGACCTCAGACAGTAACCCCCAATAGTGCAGACCTCAGACAGTAACCCCCAGTAGTGCAGACCTCAGACAGTAACCCCCAATAGTGCAGACCTCAGACATTAACCCCCAATAGTGCAGACCTCAGACATTAACCCCCAATAGTGCAGACCTCAGACATTAACCCCCAGTAGTGCAGACCTCAGACAATAACCCCCAGTAGTGCAGACCTCAGACAGTAACCCCCAGTAGTGCAGACCTCAGACCTCAGACAGCGGCGTGTGTGGTTTCCCTCAAGCGCGGGCTCCTCCTCCTCTGTGGGTGTGAACAGAGAGGGGGGCCGCCGCCGGGTGTACCAAGATGGCCGCCGCTCCGGAGCTAGGCCGAAGCCAGGGACTTTCCTAGGCCGAGGCTCCGGAGCGCTCCGCGGAGCCGGTGGATGGATTCGCCCCCCCCCATTTTTCGCCCGGTGCGACAGCCCCCCCTGCCCCCCCCCCCCCCCCCCCCCCCCCCCCCCCCCGCTACGCCAGTGTTGGCAACCCAGATGTTTTGGAACTACATTTCCCATGATGTTCATGCACTTTGCAGTGCAGTTGAGCATCATGGGAAATGTAGTTGCAAAACACCTGGGTTGCCAAGGTTCACCTTCACTGACCTAAGAGTATACTTCAAGGGTGCCCTGGCTGGAAAAATATTGAGAAACACTGGCATAGAGGAACCAATCTCTCCATTTTCCTCCTGCAGCCGCTGAATGCCTGCGGGAGGGAGAGGAGGAGAAGCAGGCGGAATGGAGAAATCGGTTCCTTTATATGCAGCCACCCACTAGCGACCGGGTCCTGTTGTTCTGCCACCATGCTCGGACAAAAGAGCCCTGTCCGGGGGTTCAGGGGGGCCCTTCATGGTTTCTTGCATCGGGGCCCTGAAGGTTCTAGTTACGCCACTGCTTACAAAAATATGATCTTATTGTCTTATGCTCCATGTTTAGACCAATATTATGAAAGTTTGCAGGCTTGCTGCCTGAGGAGTATTAGAGGAGCTCCCGATCCCAGGCCGAGCTGTAATCGGCACTGTGTGCGGGGAGCTTGTCACATTCATTACAATGTAAAAGCACTGTGTGTGCTCTTTGTCTCCCCCTACAGTGCAGTACCCGGCAGGAAGAGCTGCTAAGGTAAGACGTTTTTATCTACTGTGTGTGTTTATATGTGTGTGTGTGTGTTTATGTGTGTGTGTTCATATGTGTGTGTGTTCATAGGTGTGTGTGTGTGTGTGTTTATATGTGTGTGTGTGTTCATATGTGTGTGTGTGTGTGTTTATATGTGTGTGTGTTCATGTGCATGTGCATATGTATGAGAGTGAGCATGCCATATGTGTATGAATGTGTGTATGTGAGTGTGCATGTATGTGTTAGTGGTGGTGCGTCCATAAGAGCGCAGGGCATCGCCCCCCTCTCTCCACCCACCCCCTGGCTGTGTTTGATGGCACAGTGGCTGCATTTGACGGGCACAGTTGGTGCGTTTGACGGGCACAGTGGCTGCGTTTGACGGGCACAGTGGCTGCGTTTGACGGGCACAGTGGCTGCGTTTGACGGGCACAGTGGCTGCTTTTGACGGCACAGTGGCTGCGTTTGACGGCACAGTGGCTGCGTTTGACGGCACAGTGACTGTGTTTTACGGGAACAGTGGCTGCGTTTTACGGGAAAAGTGGCTGCGTTTGACGGCACAGTGACTGCGTTTGACGGGCACAGTGGCTGCGTTTGACGGGCACAGTGGGTGCGTTTGATGGGCACAGTGGCTGTGTTTGATGGGCACAGTGGCTGCGTTTGATGGGCACAGTGAGACTGCAATTTTTTTTTTTTTTAAGAATTTTTCAGTTTGCTTGCGCCCCCCCCAAAATGTTGAGCACCAGCCACCACTGGTTTATATGTGTGTGCATATGTTCATTTATATATATATATGTATATAAACAGTGTATGTGTATGTATGGCCGTGTACACACGATCTAATCTATCTGCTGGAAACGGTCTACCAGACCGTTTCAGCAGACAGATTTGATGGTGTGTACGGGCGGACAGGCAGATTTTGCCAGCAGACAGATTTTAAAGCATGCTTTAAAATCTGTCTGCTGGGAACCCGTCCGTCCGACATTTCTGCTGGTTAGTACGCTAACCAGCAGACATATCTACTCACACATGCGTCGAATGGATTCGACGCATGCACGGAAGTGTTTTACTTCCTGGTGCGGTGACGTGACGGCGTCAACATCACCGCCACGTCACCGCGCTGTATGCCGGCGGGGATTTTGGTTTGATCGTGTGTACAGCGATCAAACCAAAACAGCCCAGCAGACAAATCTGATCAAATCGGTCTGACAGACCGATTTGAACAGATTTATTTAATGGTGTGTACGGGGCCATATGTGTACAATCAGAACCGATTTTTTTATTTTTTTGCTTGTTCATAGTACTAGCAAAAAAATGCTGTTCCACTGAAAAGCAATCCATGCTCAGATCGCTTTTCAGAGGCATTTGACAGCTGGTACAGAGGCAATGTGTTGCCTCCTGACTGCCTGTTTTAACCCCTTAAATGCATCATCACTAAGCTGCAATGCACACAGTTGCAGGGTGGTTGCAGTGCAGCCCCATTCACCTAGGTCAGTGAAGGTGAACCTTGGCAACCCAGATGTTTTGGAACTACATTTCCCATGATGTTCATGCACTTTGCAGTGCAGTTGAGCATCATGGGAAATGTAGTTGCAAAACACCTGGGTTGCCAAGGTTCACCTTCACTGACCTAAGAGTATACTTCAAGGGTGCCCTGGCTGGAAAAATATTGAGAAACACTGGCATAGAGGAACCAATCTCTCCATTTTCCTCCTGCAGCCGCTGAATGCCTGCGGGAGGGAGAGGAGGAGAAGCAGGCGGAATGGAGAAATCGGTTCCTTTATATGCAGCCACCCACTAGCGACCGGGTCCTGTTGTTCTGCCACCATGCTCGGACAAAAGAGCCCTGTCCGGGGGGTCAGGGGGGCCCTTCATGGTTTCTTGCATCGGGGCCCTGAAGGTTCTAGTTACGCCACTGCTTACAGAAATATGATCTTATTGTCTAATGCTCCATGTTTAGACCAATATTATGAAAGTTTGCAGGCTTGCTGCCTGAGGAGTATTAGATTTGTGTGCACCATATTAGATCTGTACAGTATTAACTTTTGTACTTTAAAGAGGAGTACACAGAGAAACAAGTTCTAAAGCTAGCTGCAAATGATTTGGGCACCATATGTTTTTTTTTTTTGCAAGCTTGACTTCCTGAATTTAATATATTGATATTTAGAGTATGGGATCTTTACAATTATTTTTCTACATTCAGTTTGCAGGTGTATATGTCCTTGTTTTTCAAACTGATATTACAGCAAATATTACATTTGTATTAATATGTTTCAAGAAGAGTTACAAATATATAGCTTTTTGTGTTTCAATGTTTTTATTAGAAAGGGTAAAATGGTATAAACATACAAGAAGCGTATCTGATCATTGTACAGTCATAACAGTATATGAGATTTCAATACCAAGGGATCTGATGCCCTAAGCTTCCAGTTGGAATACCAAGAAAAACATCAACAAAGAATAAACAAAAACCAAAATACTGAATCCAATGAAGAATGCATAGACTAACCACGAACAAATATTTCCCTCAGCTTCGGATCATTGACCGACAACGATCGTACAATGCGGATAAGCCGAGAAAGAGAACATCAAAGCCTAGCAAACCCTATATGGGCTTAATCCGGTCATATCAATGAAGATATGACAAGGTAGCCGGGACAAAGAAGTCAAAGAGAGAGAATGGGATAGAAAGGAAAGAGTTAGGAAGAAAAGAAAAAAGGAAAAAGGGCAAAAGAAGAAGGGGGAAGAAAAAGGAGAGGGGGGAGGGGGGAGGAGCCACGGATCGGCACTTCCAAGCCACAGAACCAAAAATTATAACTAAGTCCCACGCATACCAGTATCATTAGTGAGGCAACGAATCCAAGGATCCCACACCTGATGAAAGAATTCCATTTTATCTTGTGCCAGGGCTGACAACCTCTCATTTAACATCAGCCAGGATAATTTGCCCTTAAGTTGTTCAAATGGGAGAGCCGCAGACTTCCAGTTTCTGGCAATGGTGATTTTAGCCCAGATAAAAATAAATGTCAGTAGTCGTCTGCTGGATTTAGAGGCCTCAACCCCCCCACACCCCAGCAGCGCCTGCTTCGTCAATTTGGGCAGGTTTATCCGGGTGAGGGAGTAAATTAAGTTATACACCCTGATCCAGAACCTCCTCACCTTGGGGCATGTCCACCAGATATGATAGATAGTACCTAGTTGGCCACATCCCCTAAAACAGTATGGAGTAGCTCCTGGCACGAAAGTTGCCAGTCTCGCTGGCACCATGTACCAGCGCAGCAAAACCTTATAATTGGCTTCTATTATAGAAGTATTGATGAGAGAATGGGAAGCTATCTCCGCCATTTCACACCAGTCTTTTAGGTCAATGGTTTCCTGCAAATCAGTTTCCCACTGGACCATATCGTTCAATTTAGCCGCTACGTGTGACAATACAGAATATATAACAGATATGTGGCCTTTAATCTTGTCGTATTGCCTACATAATTGTTCCATGGGCGTAAAGGTAGATAGATCGCCCTTACGGGCTAAAGTCTGTATGAAATGGGTAAGTTGGGTGAACCTGTAACCCTCTGTTGGGGGCATGTGGTATTTGTCGATCATAGCCCTCTCGGACAGCACTCCCTTATGATCGCACAAATCAGCAATCCGCAAAAGGCCTTTGTTAGTCCACCAATTGAATGCTTGGGGGGTGAGACGCGGGGTTAAGGTTTTGTTCAGCAACAATGGTGCCAACGGGGTATGGGGCAACCTAAATTTATGAGTTCTGAAGAGTCTATCCCAAATGTCCAAAGATAATGACAAAGTAGGACATAGGATGGCCGGCCTCTCCTTAGTCGGGAGCCACATAAGGTGGGAAATTGGACTGGGTGACATGAATGAGATTCCATTAGCATCCAGATAGCCTGTGGCCTCTGGGAATGGAATCTCGATAATTGTGCCACCTGTGCAGCGTAAAAATATTTCAGCAAATCCGGTAACCCGAGTCCACCTTTTCGCTTCGGCGTATATAGAGTGACCCTGTTCACCCTAGGTCTCTTGTCCCCCCAAATAAACTGTAAGACTCTACGTTGGAACTGCTTAAGGTTGTTACTGGGCAATGATATCGGTAATGTGCGGTAAAAGTACAATAATCGAGGTAGAACATTCATCTTTATAGAGTGTAATCTGCCAAGCCACGATGGGGGGTGCAACTGCCACCTTGCTAAATCGTCTGTCAATCGTTTAAAGAGGCCTGGGTAATTTCTTTTATATAGCTGGCTAATGGAGGAAGTCAAATGTATGCCTAAATAGGGGAGAGCGTCCGGTTCCCATCTGAATTGAAAACATTGTTCAAGTGTAGCCTGGAAATTACTAGGTAACGACAAGTTCAGAGCCCTAGATTTACCTTGGTTAATTTCTAATCCCGAAATTTCAGAAAATGGTTGTAAAATAGCCAATAAATTAGGGAGGGAGGTGATCGGCGAGGACAAGGTCAGCAATAAATCGTCCGCAAAAAGCAAACATTTATGTTCATAGTCGCAACAGTTGATACCCTGAATGTCTTCACTAGCACGTATTTTGAGCGCTAATGCTTGGGGGGTGAGACCCGGGGTGAAGGTTTTGTTCAGCAACAATGGTGCCAACGGGGTATGGGGCAACCTAAATTTATGAGTTCTGAAGAGTCTATCTCAAATGTCCAAAGATAATGACAAAGTAGGACATAGGATGGCCGGCCTCTCCTTAGTCGGGAGCCACATAAGGTGGGAAATTGGACTGGGGTGACATGAATGAGATTCCATTAGCATCTAGATAGCCTGTGGCCTCTGGGAATGGAATCTCGATAATTGTTCCACCTGTGCAGCGTAAAAATATTTCAGCAAATCCGGTAACCCGAGTCTACCTTTTCGCTTCGGCGTATATAGAGTGACCCTGTTCACCCTAGGTCTCTTGTCCCCCCAAATATACTGTAAGACTCTACGTTGGAACTGCTTAAGGTCGTTACTGGGCAATGATATCGGTAATGTGCGGTAAAAGTACAATAATCGAGGTAGAACATTCATCTTTATAGAGTGTAATCTGCCAAGCCACAATGGGGGGTGCAACTGCCACCTTGCTAAATCGTCTGTCAATCGTTTAAAGAGGCCTGGGTAATTTCTTTTATATAGCTGGCTAATGGAGGAAGTCAAATGTATGCCTAAATAGGGGAGAGCGTCCGGTTCCCATCTGAATTGAAAACATTGTTCAAGTGTAGCCTGGAAATTACTAGGTAACGACAAGTTCAGAGCCCTAGATTTACCTTGGTTAATTTCTAATCCCGAAATTTCAGAAAATGGTTGTAAAATAGCCAATACATTAGGGAGGGAGGTGATCGGCGAGGACAAGGTCAGCAATAAATCGTCCGCAAAAAGCAAACATTTATGTTCATAGTCGCAACAGTTGATACCCTGAATGTCTTCACTAGCACGTATTTTGAGCGCTAACGGTTCGATCGCCTACTCGAATAGCAACGACGATAGTGGACAACCCTGTCTCGTTCCGCGCTTGATCATCAGAGGTTGGGAAGAATATCCCTTAAGCATCAGTGAAGCACTCGGGGAATCGTATAATGTACGAAGGAGATCCAAAAAGCACTGTCCAAAGCCAAAACGTTCTAAAACATTAAACAAATAGTCCCAGGAGATGGAATCAAACGCTTTCCGGATATCTAATGAAAGCAACATCCCTCTCCTGACTCCTCCATTATCCCAATCAGATTGGATCGCAGATATAAGATTAATTAACCGACGGGTTTGATCAGAAGCCTGCCTATTAGGGATGAAACCTGCCTGGTCGGAGTGAATATAGCTCTGAATAATGGTATTTAGTCTTTGGGCCAGAATTTTAGTGAGGATCTTTAAGTCTGTATTGATTAGGGAAATCGGGCGGTAATTGGCACAGTCCCCATGATCCTTCCCCGGTTTTGGAATCATATGTATGTAAGCAGCGTTCTCATGGCAGGGGAGCTTATTACCACTTCTCAAGGCGTTAAAATAAGAACAAAGGTGGGGCGCTAGGACATCTGAATATTTTCTTTAATAGTGGCCCGGGAAGCCATCTGGCCCCCGGTGCTTTAGTAGGGTGCGTAGATTTGATGGCGTCTCGGATTTCGGGTTCCGTAAAGGCCTCATCCATCAGGTCCGTATGAGTTGGTGTCAATTTTGGCAATTGCAAGTCGTCAAAGAACGCCTCTTCCTTGGAGCGATCTAATGCTTTTGGTGAGTCATATAACTTAGTATAAAATTTATAAAATTTGCTAATTATTTTCTCGGGATTTTGGGTCGTAAGACCTGTAGATAGTCTCAACTTAGGCAATGTCGGTGAAAATGGCCGGGGGACAAGTTTTCTGGCCAGCATTGTGGTCGGCTTATAGTGTAGAACCTATGTTTCGACCAACTTATATGTTTTTCAGCTTGTGTAGTCAAACTGAGGTTGAGTGCCAATCTAGCATTGTCTATTTTATGTCTAATATCCATCTGGGGGTTTCTACGCTGTTCTTCTAGTAGTTCCTCTAAATGTGTTTCTAGCTGCTCAATCGTTCGTTCTCTGTCCCGCTTCGCCCTAGCCGCTACTTGAATACGTTTCCCCGTATTGTAGCCTTATGGGCAACCCAGGTAATCGCAGGGGGTGTGTCCGGCGTCGTATTAGTCTTAAAATACTCTTCTATTTCTTTTCCGATTTCTGTGTAAATTATAGGGTCGTTCAATAAGCTCACGTTCAGTCGCCATGGGGAGGGTTTAGATTTAGCCCACAACCCAGCAGTGAAGATCTGAAGCGGAGAGTGGTCTGACCAGGGGGTGGACAAAATTTTCACTGATTTAATGTAGGGGAGCAAGGGGGTGCGTATCAGGAGATGGTCAATCCTGGAGTACGTGCGATGGGCTTGAGAAAAGTGTGTGAAGTCCCTAGCTGTGGGATTAAACTCCTGCCAAGCGTCGATCAAGCCATGTAAATTAAATAGTCGTGCCACCTTACCGCTCGCTATCGGTGGACATTTCAAAATAGGTTTAAGAGAGTCGGATTTGTCCATAATCCTGTCCAAAGGAATATTACTATCCCCTCCCAAGATAACCTGGCCCCGAACCTTGGGCAGCAATATTCGGAACATTTTACTAAAAAACTCAAGCTGTCCAGTGTTGGGGGCGTAATATGAAATAAAGGAGACCTCCTGATCGTGAAACCGTCCTACCGCCATAATGTACCTACCACCCTTGTCTTTGATTATAGAGATGGGAGTAAAAGGTGTCTGCTTCGAAAAACAGATGGCTACACCCCCCTTCTTTTCTGGGCCCCCTGCTAAATAAAATTGTGGGTATTTGATGTTTAAATAACGGGGAGCCGAGCTTTTAGAGAAATGGGTCTCCTGCAGCAAGAGGACTTCAGCTTTCCGCCTATGGTAATACTGAAAGGCCTTAGTCCTCTCAACTGGGGAATTGAATCCGTGCACATTGTGGCTGATGACAGAGTAATCAGTAGTCAAGGCAGTGGTCATCGCGGCAGGGCAGAGCACTCTTACCTCGTGTAGATGAAAGCAGAGCTGGACTGCTGGGACCGAGACGGCTGACCTCCAAGGTTCTCAAGACCAGGATGCGTGGGGATAGCGTGCCGATCCGGGGCTCACATAGAAGAAGGGGAGGACAAGAGGGAGTTAGAAAAGGACAGTAAGAAAACAGACAAACATTAATAGGCCTTAGGCCCAAACAACCTAACTGAGATTGTTGAAATATACGTTTTTTGTATAAGAGAACCTGGGGGATAACCCCCACCGGAGACAACATCCGGTGCATTAAGTGCAAGGGTACTATTCTCGTCCGAGAATAAGTAGTCTCGCAATCGAGTGGCACGTAAGACCACCCCAACTCAAACATGTAAAAAAAATAGAAATTACTGAGACAGGACAATCAGGGGTAACAAGAAAACATGTGTCTGGTGTAACACCGCGAGTTGCCCACGGCGACACATATCCCCAAGGGAGGCGGCGCAGAAGCAGGAAGAGTCCCCATCGGTTGTTCCCGCCCCTTCGACCCCCCCCATAGGGGAACAATTAGCCATCCCAACCCCGAACCCCAGTCCCGGATTTGGTGAACATAGCTCTGATAGCCCTACCAGAGTCCGGAGGGACAACAAACTGACAGTAGGGAAGTCCCTTCCATAATTTTTTTTTTTTAAATAAACATAAAAATTTAAAATCAGAATCAAAAAGGAAAAAGGGAGAAGAAAAACCGGTGAAGCCGCAATCATGTAACGAGCGACAGTGACCTTGCAAGGTCAGGAATTCAACCCGATGTCAGGTCAGGTCCATATGACCTTACTGTAGAAAGTTCCAGAGGAGGACAAAGGACTACAAAGGTATTCAGGTGTACCGTTGAGCACTCTTGGCCTGAGCGCGCCTACTATCCTTCCATAATGACGAAAGAGGGCGATCATCTGGGCACGAGGAAGAAGAAGATGCCTGGGGGCCTTGTGTGATGATGCCAAGTTCAAGCAGTAGGTCTTCGCCCGTTTGAAATGTAAAAAAGGAGTGGGATCGTCCTTTATACGTGAATGACAGTTTAAATGGAAACGACCATCTATATTTGATCTGCTTGTTCTGAAGTTGTTGAAGCAGCGGGCGAAGGGTCCTACGTTTCTGTACTGTGGACGGCGCCAGATCCGTGAAGAGCTGTATAGGAGCACCAAAAAGCGACAAATCTGGTTTATTACGGGCCACATACATCATCTTCTCTTTAATACGGTAAAAATGCGGTTTAGCAATAACATCCCGCGGCAATCTATCCATCCTCGGGGCTGTCAATGCTCGGTGGATCCGATCAATTTCCATATGATGGGTGGAAATGTCTGGAATAAGTTCTTTCATTAACTCTCTCATAGCCCCCTCAAGGTCAGTGTGAGCCTCTGGGAGGCCACGAATGCGCAAATTGTACCTTCGCGAGCGATTCTCAAGGTCGATTTTTGTATAAGCCTCCTCTAGCCGGTTCTGCAGGTCTGTGAGCATGGTGGTATTCTGGTTGACCCGTTTGATTGTACTGTCCACCTTGGTCTCAATCAGTTCAAATCGTTCACCCAGACTATGAATATCTCTTTTCAGGTCGGTGGTGATCATAGTGCACGCCTTGGAGAGCTCCTGTTGTAACATGGTGGAGAAGCGAGCCAGTAAGATGGCATCAGGGGAATAGTGGGCAAGGGAGGGGGGGACCCCTGGCTACGTTGGCTGAACAGGGCCTCAGTCAAATCTGCCATGTTTCCGTCCATCGAGGAAGCTGGGGAGTGGGCCGCGTCATGTCCCTCTGCATGCAGTGCTGGAGATAAGGGCTGCAAATGTGACTCACCCCCATGAATAGAGTCCACATCCGAGGATTGAGAGAAATAAGGATCCCTGGGTGGCTCCAGCTGGTCCTGCCTGTGTCACGATCCCTATCGTGCCAAACAGACGGCGAGGCGTGGCCGTGCTCCAAGTGGCTTTGGATGGGCTTGAACCCAGGACCTCACCCTTGCTATTCCAACACCTTACCTCTGAGCCACTTCTCAATTGGGGATTTCTGCTTGCTTTCCAGCTATGGTGATGCTGAATGTGCTCTTCACCATTAGCTGGATCTTATTACATTCTACACCTGATTATCTTGCTCCAGCTGACGCAGCTTACCCAATTAGCCAGCGTATAAAGCCCTGCCTCACTTTGAGAGCAGGGTCAGTTCATTGTTATTGATCTCCCTGTCTGAGCCAAAGGTACCTGTAGATCTTCAGCTCCTAGACTGACCCCGGCTTTCGACCTTTTGCTTTGTACCTCGGATTGTTGCTATCTCCTGTCCTTTGACCCCGGCCTGTACCTTCGGACTTCCTCTACCATCTCCAGCCCTTGACCCACGGATTGTGCCCCGGACTTATCTTTGGTTCCTGTTTGTTGGACACCTGCTGTCACCTTGATAGCTGCTGATCCGTTCTATATACGAATAGCTTGTATCTGCTTGGGACTTCCAGACATCTCCTTCGTCACCTGCTACTACTACACTCAGCAGAACCGCAAGTACCAAATACTACCTGCTTTACCTATAGTCTGTGTTTGTACATTGGCAGTAATACCTTGCATGTTTAAGATAACAGTCACTTCCAACATACCTTGTCTGTATCAGAGATACGTACCTGTTCCCCCTTAGTTAGTTGCTTATGAGGAAATAAGCATCTACAGTCTTTCAATTGGTTGTCCATTAGAGGTTGTGATGAATTAACCCCAAACTTTCTGTTTATTCTGAGAGAGAACTGGTGGTTGTACCTGAGAGACCTCTGTAGTTTAAATCCAATTGCACTACTGTATTTACATAGCAGGGATGTTACAGCCTGTCTCCCCTCTGTGCTGCTCCGCCGGATTTCACCGCTGTGCTGCCACGTGTGTCTGGGCGGCCGGGCGCCATGTTGGATTGCGGCCAGTGCTTAGCGGAAGACCCCGCTCCTCCCTTGATTCCGGGCTGTTTATGCTGACCCTTTCGCGGCTGGCCTCATGCCCGCCGGTTCATCACCGTTCAGGGCTTCCGTGTCGGCGTTTAGACCCCGTTGCCTGTGCTAGATATAGCTGTAGAGAGTCGGGGTGCCGGGAGCTCAGCTAAAACGCGTCCATCCCGGAGGTCCCGCACATGCGCACTCTAATATATAGCTTTTTGAAAGTTACTGTACTTTTATTGCTACATTTATTGCTTTGGAGCAGTTCCCCAAAACCATTCAAAGAATATTATATTATAGTATGATTTAGAGCCTGTGTCAGGGAGTTTTGGGCTTGTATAGATGATATAAGTCTAACATTAGTTTGAGATGTTTCTGAGATTATTCAGCCTTTATTCACAGGTGCATTTGACTTTCAGTTGACTTCCTTTTTTTCTTCATTTGACCTCCTTCAAGCAGGTTTTGCATTCTTAAAGACTTGTATTGAAAAATGCAAACCAGCTTGAAAAGAACAAATGCCTGTCAACACAGGCCTTAACTTGCTTGTATGTCAGAGTTTTTGGAATTAACATTTTGGTTGTGTGCCCAGTGTTCTAGTAATAATTTCCTTCATTACAGGCATACCCCACTTTTAAGTACAGTGGAACCTCTGATTGCGAGTAACGCGGTTAAGGTGCATTTCGCAATACAAGCACTGTATTTGAAAAATTCCTAACTCGGGTTGCGATGTGTTGTCTCGCAACACAAGCAGGACTTAGGCCAAAGTGGTGTGCAGTAACGAGTTTGGCCTGAGACGAGGGGGGGCGCCTGAGCCGAGCGGTGCTGATCGCAGCTCATCTGCACCGTTCAGAAATGCACGGAAAGGCCTGAGGACAGCTCGACTGACCTCAGCAAACTTCGGAAAGGCTCGGGAACGGAGTCTTTCCGAGGTTTGCCAAGGTCAGCCGAGGTGTCCTCGGGCCTTTCTGTTTGTGTCCATTGCAAGCCATTGAAGTCAATGTGGAACAAATTATTTTCGTTTCCATTGACTTTAATGGGGAAACTTGCTTTGATATGTGAGTACTTTGGATTACGAGCATTTTCCTGGAACGGGTTATGCTCGTAATCTGAGGTTCCACTCTACACAATGGGGTTTATTTACTAAAGCTGGAAAGTGCAAAATCAGGCATAGAAACTAATGAGCTTCTAACCCCAACTTGTTCAATTAAGCTTTGTTAATAAAACCTGGAAGCTCATTGGTTTCTATGCAGAAGTGAGCCTGATTTTGCACTTTCTAGCTTTAGTAAATAAACCCCAATGTGTACTTAAAATGTGGATATGCCTGTACAGAAGCTGACCAAATGGGGAGTACCAAATGTAATAAGACAAAAAAAACAAGGGTTAATTGAGCGCACTCCGGATGAGATTGCATGAGACTAATACAAAAAAAAGGGGGAGTTTGTGCGATTGTTTGGGGAAGGGGAAAAAAGAAACTGCATATGTTAGTCCATTACAGCAAGTCAATATTCATATAGAAAAATTCACATAAAATTCATATATATATATATATATATATATATATATATATATATATATATATATATATATATATCTCTCTCTCATAATGACATAATCGCTAGACAACTCAATTAGGATAATTTTAGAGTAAAAATAATGTAATATAAATTAATATAAATTAAAAGTAAAAGTATTAACTGAGAAATACCATAATTATCCAATTGAGATATACCTAATAAATAGGCTATGCATTTATCCCATACGTAAATGTGTGCTCACCCTTCTAATTGGGAATGAGCACATCCATACGCATGTAGGCGCATTAGTGGTAGGATAATTACCCCCTTAACAGGAGCATATAGCATGCATGGGTGTATATGATATACACTTACATATAAAAATATATAAATATATAAAAATACACCATTGTGCATGCGTGGGGAGCATGGAAAGAACGAGGTTATGAAAGGGCCCTCCCAAGATGAGAAATGTGGACAATCGGGGACAGATTGAAAGCGCACATCAGACTGAGTAATAAAGCTAAAATGGACAAACTGATAAAATTCTTAAAGTAAAATGTTAATTGCCAACCCCTCATTCAAACCCCCGGGGGAGAGGCTATCTAATGTATAGATCCAATAATTTTCTCTTTAGCATAACCTCTTATAACATTCTGCTTGGGGGGAGGTGCTTGGAGATAGCCTCTATTACCCAAACGCGAAGCCCCAAAGAAGACTGCTGATTGGGACTCTTTAAAGTGTCTGGCAACACTATATTCGTCACAGCCTTTTTCTACAAAGTTACGATGTTCTCCGAACCTCTTACGTAGGGTACGGATGGTGCGGCCGACATAAAAGAGGCCACAGGGGTAAGTCAAGAAGCACGCATGTTTCAAATGCGTGCACCTCCCCGCGATCTGTACCTGGAAGTGACATCATTCCACTGCTGTGCTCCACAGAACGCCGTCCTCCTCCTCTCCTTGTCGTGAGCATGTGTTTTTTTCACCGCCACAGACAGAGGCAAGGATTAATAGCGATTCCAGCCTACAACAGCCCAGGCATACAGAGCATCAACCAATCCGGGCCAGATGGGATAACAGAAACTTACAGATTCATAGAGCGATTACGCCGGCGTAACAGGAGATGCGCGGCGTAAGTCTAAATGTGTGCATGCGTTTCGATGCTCCGCATCCCCAAAACGAGATACGCAAGAAATCTACTTTTTTTTGTTCAGTGTAATTTCGATAGACAGGCGCATCCGTCCGTGCAAAACTGCGCTAGACACACCATTGATTTGCTATTCAAATATGCTAATGAGGGAGTTACGGGGATCCACAAAAGAACGTTGGTGCAGCGCAGGCTACGCGCTGTGCGCAACAGCTGCATGGCCTGTCTAAAATTAGACCATATAAAAGGGGGTATAAAATTAGACAATTCGTCTACATGTCAGAGAAAGCAACACTGTTAGTGAGGAGCTGAGCAGTCACACGTGTTGCACAACAATCTGTATGCCAACATGCCAGTGGCATCCATGCTCATAGCTATACTACTGACTTTAGATGAGCAAAGAAGGAGGAGGGCACGGAGGAGGGCACGGGAGAGGAATTTTTCTTTTTTTTACAAAATATTTTTCTTTGCTTTTATAAACATTTTTACAAAAAATATACATACATATATACATCAATACATAACATACATACAAATTACAAACACGGTCTCACTATCTTTCAATAGCCCTTTAAAACCTTGATGGATATAATAATCTAATCTGATACAAGCCCCTCACTCTTCACTTGATATATCACACACGCATAGACATCTTTGGCATGAGTGATTCTGAGGTGTCTCGCATCTTCAGATTCACCCCTCATGCCATCCTGGAATTAACCACAACCCTGCAGGAGGACATCACCAGCCCAACACATGACACCACCCATGACACCCATGACAGCTACATATACAATCCTAGCCCCATCCCCACAGATTTTGAACATAACATGTATGGGGACAGCTGGCTGGTTGGTGAGTGACATGGGTGGCAGGCATGACTGTCCCCCCCATGATGCTGAAATCACAAGGGGCACATGCACTACTAACATCCTCCTGTCTTATCCCTTCAGGATGACTCTGAATATGCACTGGGACCCCATCTCATGACTCCTATACGGAACCCCCCTAACCAAGGCTACCCCGTCTTCTGAGGGAAGAGCAGCCAGGAGCCAGCTCACATTAGGCATCTTTGTACGTTAAACACACACATTAATCATGGCACAATGAGAATGCATGCATGCACACCACTGTGGTCCCTAGCACCGACACATTACATCCTCATCACATTGGATTGGCACAAGCCCACCATGCAGGACTTGTGAGCAGCAACGCCATGCCACAGCTCCAATTATGTCACTGTACATTCATACACCATTCACACGGACCTGGGGATCACTTCTCCACCACAAATGAGGGTGACACCCCTTTTCCGGCAGGAATGTCACCCCCACATTCCAAAATCATACACAAACAGAACCAAAAAAAAAAAAAAATTGACCAGCAAAAATAAAAAATGCCCAGCAAAAATATAATTTAAACAAAATAACAACAAAGAAAACACATAAAAGACAAAAATCACTCTGCAAAACTGTCCCCAAATATCTCAAAGGCACGTCACAAACAAACAAAAAAACGCTAATAAACAACAGAACAAAAGCACCTTGCTGTATAGGAAGGGATACAAAGGGATGTACTTTTGCAAAGGAAGTGCGTTTGTGTCTGTCTATTTATGTTGTCTGCGTAGTTCACTAAGTTGCCCGGGTCCACTTCAAATTTCACTGTTTGCGCCGTCCCCGAGTTGTGAGCATGCGCACAGAGGTGCTGACCATGGTCTGCTTCATGTGCGCATGCGCGAGCCGGCCGGCCCTTCATTTGCATGGGGTCACGGCTCATTTCAATGTAACACGCCCACGTCCTTCCCAATTTAAATTTCTCCGCCTTACGCCTCTAAAAATTACGTTGCACCGGCGCTAATTTCTGCGCAAATCAAACGAGAATACGGTGATTGCGCCGCTACATTGCGGCAGTCTAACGTAAAGGAGGTGCGCTATGCCAGTCAAAAAATGCGCCAACGTACGTTAATCTGGCTCCTTTGTGAGTGGTACTTTTATATGATTATATCTTTTTCAATAAAGATCCTAATTACTACGCTTAGAAGGCGTTGTTTTTTTCCCTTTTTTCCAAATGTAATAACAAGCATTCTTTTTCTCTCTTTCAGTTTTTGATTACATTTTTTTTTAGAGTTATCTATAAAGTTAATGAACTATTTATTATTTATGAGAAAAAAAATGGACATTGACAGATTTACTTTTTAATACAAAAGAAATTTCCATGAATCATAAATAAGATGCATATGTTTTATTTTCAACAATATTTTACATTAACATTACAGCTTGGATCAAGATTGTCTCAGTTGTATACAAGTGAGCTTATTGTATTTTGAAGATTTTCAGGAGCACACAAACATTAAACAAGCACAATGTTTTATAGTGACATTAATGGATAGCACCAGGTAGGTCAAAAATAAAAAAAATAAACATTCACCTGTGTGTATTGTACACCTGACACTTGGTAAAGAGGATGTCGCCCTTTAATACCAATCTCACTAGTCTCTGTACCAAACATTCCAATGAGACCACATATCTCATCTTTCATATCTCAAATTCCCTGTACAGAACCTGAGGATGATGGGAAGCAGCCTTAGATTAGAAGCCTTTATCTTCACCCAAACAAAACACAAGCATGAGCTACAGAAAAAGAAAACATGACACACTTCTTGCATCCATGCCTTTGGCTCCACCAGAATGCAAGAGAAAAATCCATATTGGGGCAAAGCAGTAAATCTAAAGCCGGCTATAAGAAGATCAAAATGTTGCGGGTTCAACAGGGACCAGCCAAATTTCACTCCATGTGTGGCCCTCCCTGTTTGACAGACGTAATTTGTTAAATTGACTTCTGTTCAAAGAACAAGTTGGAAAACTTTTTTTGATCAGCGGCTGCAGTTGGTTGGTTGCAGCCATTGCTCACTGTATTTCTTCACCCCCCTTTCTTGTGTGGCTGAATAAATCTGTTATTTTCTTCTTTTTTTTTTTTTTTACGTTCAGTCCGTCTATGGCTAGCTTAACTTTTTGCTGCATCCAAAATAAAATCTATGACACACAACTTCCATAGGACAAGAATAGAACAATGAGTATTATGTTAGTAGTAGTTAATCTTGGGGGCTATTGTCGGAATTTGGTGAACTACTATACTTATTTTATAATCAAGCTACTGAGCATTGGACATTTTAACCTATTGCTGCCATTTATCTAATCTGCAATGCTTTGAACATAGTATACTGCCTTAAAGGTGATTGCCAATAAATGGTTACTACTCATGTGCTTGAAAAATATCAAACAGTATGATTCCACATCTCATTTTATTTAAATTATTTCCAAAGTTACGAGTTGTGTGAAGTCTCTGGTACCATAAAAATATCTCAAATAAGCATTTTACCAGAGGTCTTTAGACTCTACAAACCAGGTATACACATCACATTGTCAATTAACTACTTAGTTGTCTACCATTTATATTGAAATTTTTATTGCACCTAACTTAAGTATGCACTAACAATTATGGTTTTAAAAGCAAATAACACTCTAGCAGAAGCTCCCTCTACTACAAAGAAATGTAACATGTTCCATTAATATTGGTATGTAAACATATATAATATCATCTTGGAAATATTCAGATATTCAGCTCTATGAGACTCCAAGGGGCAGATTCACATAGATGTAATCTTCCGCTGCGTAATCGAAATACGCTACGCTGCCGTCTATCACCAGACTCTACGCCGAATTCAGGTAGTTTTTTTGCGCGTACGCTATTGTATCGTATTTTTTTTCCGCCGCGCAATCGAAATACGTGAGTAGGGGGCGTGAAGCATTTAAATTAAGCGCGTCCCCGCGACGATCGAACTGCGCATGCTCTGTTCAGGAATTTCCCGCCGTGCATTGCGCGAAATCACGTCGTGACGTCATTCGTTGTTTGAGTAGCGGCGTTTACGAACATTCCTATTCCCGGACGACTTACGTTAAAAATAATAAAAGAAATCGAAAAACGTTGAAATTCGACGCGGGAACGACGGCCATACTTAACATGGGCTGTCTAATATTAGACCAGCAAAAAGCTGGTATAGTGAAACGGAAAAAAAAGATGACTAAAGGTGCCGTAAGAGATTGCGTTTGAAGAGCGAAATTTTGTGGATTCCAGGCAAAAGTCATTAGCATACCATGAAGGTGAAAAACAACAGGAAGTCCGCCCAGTGGCCGCAATTTTCAGGCAGCGTAGATCTGAAGGCGTACTAACACGTAATAAAGTCGAAATTTAGCACGCAGGTGTCTTTTCATGGTTTGAGGATTTCGACTAGCGTAAAAACGCTCGTAAATCGAAATTACTCCTGTCTAACAACATTTACACAGGCGTAATCGCTTTGTGAATCTAGGCCCAAGTCTCTCTGTCGCATCATAAAACACTAATGTGTTTTCACACTTTGTAGTACCTCTTTGTAAGGTAACATCACAATTACATCCTGAAATGTTACTGGCAGGGATCCTCAAAAAAAGTTTTTTTTAATGGAGAATGATCACTTTAATTTCCTGAATATGAGGCTCAAAGATAGCAATTCACTTTGTACCATACAGGTCTATTCTTTATCCCTCTGATGGTATATAAGAAGTCTAGGGTTCACCCAATGGAGCTTCCAAACGTTCCTCCATTGAGGTGCCAACTTTTGAGCCTTAAAGTGTAATACAGCAGACATATCTCTCCAGTACCTGCCAATGATTGTGACCTTTATTCAAGGTTGTAACATTTACTCAAGTCCTCCATAGGAGTGCTACAACATATGTATGTTCATTCGTATCATGGCAGATGTACACATCTACATAAATATCCCACAGGTGAATACTACATGAACACAGTGCTGTCCAAGATAAAATCACATAGAGCACTCCCAAATCGTTTCCTCAGTAATTAAAAATGCTTTAAATACACTATCATGACACTGCTCCCAATATACATCTGTGTATGTATTCAGTAGAATAGCTATTTCACAGTCCCATAACTAACTGGTTTTGCTGGTCCTGACAAGTTGCATCAGAGGTCCAACTCTCAGAGTTGGACCTCTAATGCAGCCAATGATGACTGTTTCATTTCCCTGCATTATTTCACATTTACAGGATGTAATTTTGATGTTACATTAGTCTTCACACTGATTATTAGTGTTATAATATACCAGATAGGTTTAGAGTCTAATGAAGGGGATTAATTCAAGAGATAAAGCGATAATTCTCCCACTCTACAAGACTCTGGTCCAGCCTCATCTGGAGTATGCCATCCAGTTCTGGGCTCCAGTCCTCAGGAAAGATGTCCTTGAAATGGAGCGAATACAGAGACGGGCAACACAACTAATAAAGGGACTGGAGGACACTAGTTTTCGAAGAAAGGTTACAAGCACTGAGAGGGGATATGATTTCAATTTACAAACACCATACTGGTGACCCCACAATAGGGATAAAACTTTTCCCACAGAAGGGAGTTTGATAAGACAAGTGGCCACTCATTAAAATTAGAAGAAAAGAGGTTTAACCTTAATCTGCGTAAAAGGTTCTTTACTGTAAGAGCGGCAAGGATGTGGAATTCCCTTCCACAGGCAGTGGTTTCAGCGGGGAGCATTGATAGTTTTAATAAATATTAAATAAGCAGCTGAACGACCACAACATACAGGGATATACAATGTAATACTGACATATACTCACACACATGGGTTGGACTTGATGGACTTGTGTCTTTATTCAACCGCACCTACTATGTAACTATGAAGATGTATATCTAGATTATTCTAAGCTGCTATGATACCTGTTTACACAATACTGTTTAAGGAAAATGTTACATTTTCTTTGTTGCAGAGAGAGTTTCTTTTAGAGTATGCTCTTCTTTAACCACTTAAGGACCCCCGCACGCACATATACGGCCACAGAATGGCTCGTACAGGCACAAGAGCGTAAATTTACGTCCCCGCCTTCGTGCGGTTCGGGGGTCCCATCGGGACCCCCTCCGCGGCGTGCGGGCGTCCCCCTGCCTCTGGGAGCGATCGCCGACGAGCGGGCAGATGTCCTTGATTTCCGCCCCCCCCGCGATCGCTCCCAGCCAATGGGAGCGCGCTCCCATCGTGTCAGTTCCTCCTCCTGTGTTTACACAGGAAGGAGGAAATGATGTAATCTCTCATCGCAGCGCTGTTTCCCAGCGCTGCTGATGAGAGAAGACATCACAAGTAAGTGTGCACCAACACAACACTGACACACACTCACATAGGCAAATTAACCCCTTGTGATCGCCCCCCCCACCCCCCTGTCACAGTGTCACTGAATGCAGTGATCTAATCACTGCATTTAGTGTCAGTGTGACAGGCAGTGCAAAAAACAGTTAGTGTTAGGTTCAGGATAGCCCCCCCACCCCCCCTAATAAAGTTTTAACCCCCTGATCACCGCCCTAGTTAACCCTTTCACTCCCTATTGCCAGCGTCACTAAGCGATCATTTTTCTGATCGCTGTATTAGTGTCGCTGTTCCCGCTAGGTAGCTATTTTTTTTTATTGCGATTTTTTTTTTTTACTAAAGACATGTGGCTGAATTAATTTTGGCCTAAATGTTTTACTAAAATTTAGTTTATTTGATTTTTTTTATAACAAAAAGTAAAAAAATTGTGTTTTTTTTCAAAATTGTGGCTCTATTTTAGTTTATAGCGCAAAAAATAAAAATCGCAGAGGCGATCAAATACCACCAAAAGAAAGCTCTATTTGTGGGAAGAAAAGGACGCAAATTTTGTTTGGGAGCCACGTCGTACGACCGCGCAATTGTCAAAGCGACGCAGTGCCGAATTGTAAAAACACCTTGGGTCATTTAGCAGCGTATGTGTCCGGGTCTTAAGTGGTTAAGTGATACTGTGGCTTATAGTGCATGTGTTTATTACAATAATCTATGATACAGTATAAAATGGGACATGGCTTATAAGTGGTTTATTGAAAATATGATGTGTATGCCTGATATGTATAGTCGTTAAGACCAGTGGTTGGATGCTTATTGGAATATTTAGATGCATGAGATCTAAATTGTCTATGCAGTTAAGCTCTCACGTTAAACTAAGCAAATGTATGTTGGCCTATACTGACACATTGTATGTTTTTGGGCTATCCTTAATATTATATGTTTTTTTAGTTGGATTTTCCATCTCTGCAACATCCTTAAACACTTTTTCCAAAAATGTTTTAATCGATCCGTCCTCGGATTTGAGCTTGCCCCATCTACCTACAACCATGTAAATATATGGGTTAGCGCTACAGTTAAAGGATGAGCACAGGGATGTTATAAAGAAGAATGAAACCAGAAATGGTTTAGACTGCAGGACATTAAAGTATATCAGAAGGCCTAGTATTCTTGCAGGTACCACAGAAATTAGGAAGACTGTGACACTGATGACAATAACTATGTAGACTTTGGGAGTGTGGCACTTCTTTGAAGCAGTTTGAATCCGAAATATAAGGGTTAAACTGGATATTACCATAATGAGAACAATGATAAGATACAGGGCCGAAGTAAAAAAGTAGACATCCGTGCAGCTTTGTGAACCTGATGCTTGATATTGTTGTTTACCAGTACATATACAATTTTCTAGCCCTGTTACCAGGAAGGACAACAACCAACATATGATGGACACATAGCCTGATAAGTTTTTGGGCCTATAGCATTGATACCAAAATGGATATAAAACAGCAAGACATCTCTCCAGTGCAATGACCATAAGAAGATGAGTACTTGTATTAAATCCAAAATTATATAACAGTCCAGTGATAAAAGCAATATTGCCTTCCACAACTGGTAAATTCCTTACTCCGTTTAAAACACAGAACATGTACAGCATCCATGCCTCTAATCCAAGCAAAAAGGTAAAGTCAGCAACAGCAAGGTTGCGGATATAGATGATAAACTGGTTTCCTTTCATCTTGAAATAAAGTATCCAAAACACAGTTCCATTGCCCAGTAACCCCAAAACACACAGAACCAGAGAGAGAATAGTCAAGGGCATGACGTATGCACTTCTTTGCGAGGATCCATCATTTTTCGTTCCATTAATTTTTTCCACCGAGGCATTGTTGAATCCTAAGTTTGATTCAGTCATCATCATCATGTCCTGTTAAAAAATAGAATTACAGATCAGTTTGATATAGTAGGCCATAATATTATTTCTGTTAATCTGTACAGGGAGTGATCATTTCTATGGGCATATTTTTCATTGAGATACTGTAAGCCAGGGGTCTCCAAACTGCGGCCCGACGGCCAGATGTGGCCCTTTGCCTGCCTTTATTTGGCCCTTTGGTGCACACTTCATCCCACTGATATGAGACATTATTCTGCCCTCTGACACCAAAAATGGGGTGCCATTTCTCCCACCAACACCAACAATGGGGCACTATTTCTCCCTCTAATACCACAGATGGGGCATGGTTTACTCCCGCTGATATCAGCAAAATGTTCTATTCCCACTGGCCCCCTAAAGTCTGAAGGACAGTAAAGTGGCCCTTTGTTCAGAAAGTTTGGAGATCCCTGCTGTAAGCTGTTGATTCTTTTTTCGTGTACAGATGCACACAGACTAATATTTTTTAAATGACATGCATTAATGTACTATAATATAGTATGAAAACCTTTCACAGCTTTAACCACTTCATTACTGGACACTTAAACCCCCTTCGTGCCCAGACCAATTTTCAGCTTTCAGCGCTGACGCATTTTGAATGACAATTGCGCGGTCGTACAACACTGTACCCATATTATATTTTTATAATTTTTTACCCACAAATAGAGATTTCTTTTGGTGGTATTTGATCACCTCTGCGATTTTTATTTTTTGCGCTATAAACAAAAAAAGATAGAAATTTGGGAAAAAAAAAGACAATACTTTTTACTTTTTGTTATAATAATATCCTAATTTTTTTAAAAAAAAACATATTTTTTTCCCTCAGTTTAGGCCGATACGTATTCTTCTACATATTTTTGTTAAAAAAATTAGCAATAAGCATTTATTAATTGGTTTGCGCAAAATTTATAGCGCCTACAAAATAGGGGATAGATTTAGGATTTATTTTAATTTTTTTTACTTGTAATGGCAGCGATCTGCAATTTTTTTTTGTCAGGCCTGCGATATTGCAGCGGACATATTGGACATATTGGACACTTTTGACACAAATTTGGGACCATTCACATTTATACAGCGATCAGTGCTATAAAAATGCACTAATTACTGTATAAATGTGACTGGCAGGGAAGGCTAGGGGGTGAGGAAGGGGTTAAATGTATTCCCTGTGTGTGTTCTAACTTTGTAGGGGGAGGGGACTGACTGGGGGAGGTGACCGATGCTGTGACCCTATGTACAAGGAACACAGCATCTGTCTCCTCTCCCTGACAGGACGTGGAGCTCTGTGTTTACACACAGAGCTCCACGTCCCTGCTGTGTCACCGCCGATCGTATGTACACGGCGGACATCGCGGCCACCAGGTACACGCATCGGATCCTCAACGATGCGGCGGTACAGTGTTTGTAAACAAAAGGACGTCCAAAGACATCCACCCGGCACTTGAGAGCCACGCTGTGGACGTCTTTTGTCTATAGCACGGCCCTCTAGTGGTTAAAGCATATTTAAGCTGAAGGACAAGAAGGTACTATACTGCAGCTTTCCAATCTTTAGATGTGGTTGGTTCATTCGTTTTCTTTGTTTAGGCTTTTTAAAACTAATTTGAACCAGGTGATCATGCAAGCAACACACTTATTGTCGTAGGGTGTCTCCTTTATCTATGGAGAAGCACTAGAGTCAGTGCCAGAAAAAATTCATCCAGCACCCAGGACAGAGATGCCAAACGGCACCCTCTCCTTCCTGTTTTAATATGTGTGAGCTTAGGGTATCCTACTCCCAGCAGTCATCTGATTGTTAAAATTACCATCAACAGGGATGTTGTGGGACCTTCCTACTGTCTTACTGTCTTCCCTGCCTCTGCTGGTCTCTCTGTGCCAGAGCCAAAAACAAAAGACAGAGAGCACACATGCCAGTCACAGAGGAGTATATAGTTGCACAGGTTAGGGAAAAGTGACGGGTTGTTTAAGTCAGATTGCAACGCTACAAATTAAATAGTTAGTAACTAATACGTTAAGTAAAAACATGGATGGAAAAATAGCAACTTTTGCAGTTTAAACAATGGGCCCATGCTTGTGTCGATATCTCTTTACATTTAAAAAGTTGCTATTTTTTTTTTTTATTATTATTTCTGTTTAAAACAGCTTAAAGTGGATGTAAACCCACTCTCAACATTTCTAAACTACTGCCATAGTGGTTATATATAAGGATATACATGCCTCCTGCATGTATCCTTGCCTGTGAAAATGTCTCCCCTCAAATGTCGCCAAATGTCTCCCCTCCCCTCTGTTATGACACCCGAAAAACTGCAGATTCTGTGGGTGGGTCTGTTGTCCGGAGCTCGGTGGGTGGAGTCGTGATGTCAGTAGACTCCCCGCCCACCTCTACACTCCCCTTGTCAACATGCATTTTCTCCTGTGTATTTTTTACAATGAACTTCTGCTATGATCACTAACATCCAGTCAAAACCCAGAAAAGTCACCACATGACTTCATACCCATACATCAGGGATATGCAATTAGCGGACCTCCAGCTGTTGCAGAACTACAAGTCCCATAAGGCATAGCAAGACTCTGACAGCCACATGCATGACACCCAGAGGCAGAGGCATGATGGGACTTGTAGTTTTGCAACAGCTGGAGGCCCGCTAATTGCATATCCCTGCCATACATAATCAACGTATCTGAAGATATTTAAAGTCATTCATACCCTTGTTCTACTGCTGCTGTCAGATCAAGTCAGCACTGGGGACAGTGCTGCTGGCTTATTAGTACAGGTACACTGACAGATGGGGACTTGCTTGCTCAACCCCTACCCACAATTTCTGCTGCCAGTGTGGGGAGGAGGTGGTCAGGGGATGTAAGATGACAGAAAAAAGATGAAGGGATGTGCAAGCCAGCTCTGTAAAATCTTGATCTGGCATTTGTATGTATAGAAAAACAGGATCTCTGCACTGGCAGAAAGGAGGAGCTGAAGAGGGATAGAGAAATTTGCCTCTGCCTCCTAGCGGCTCTCTCCTCCTCTCTTGACCATTTCTAGTGCTCGGCTGTGCAGGCTGTGCTCTCTCTCCCTCTCCACCTTCATGCCAGTGCAATGCGCCTGTATTCCTGTGAACGCCCCTGCAGGCCTGTTAATACAGGAGCGCAGCACTAGCAGGAAGGAGGCTCTGGAAAGAGGAGAGAGATCGGGCGGAGCATGCACGTGGGAGCTGCCATTCACGGCACAGGCTCAGAAGCAAGGGCACACGTGGGCCATTACTTCAAAGCGCATGTGCCAGTGAGGTCACTGGCTGCATGCACTGGAAATATCTCCTTAACTGTACAGGTTTAGGAGATATTTTCAATATTTATATGTCTGTTCTGACATATCGTTTACTCCTGTGGCAGTAAAGGGGTTAAGTCTCAGCCCTAAAGAGTTAAAAAATATTCGCCAGCACACCACGGATCGCAGACAGCGTCCAAAAATGTAATACAAATAAGGCATTATGTAGCGCCACCCCTTATTTGTGGGGCGTTACGCTAAATTTAGTGGGGAATGGGAGAGTTAAGTTACTCCCATTCACAAATTGCCTAAATTCGGGTTGCTGCCAGTTTGGGAACTACCTTGTAGGTCAGTCTGCATGCCAGGGGGGTGTTATTACCCCTGGGTGACAGTCGGCACTAGAAGGGGTTTTACAGACCCACCTTCTGCCAGCAGCCAATCAGAGGAGCGGTTCTTTCTCTAGTGGGAGGGTATATCTGGGGCAGTCGTCTGTGAGAGTTGAGCCCGCCTGGCCGAGGTTGCGTACCAAGCGGAACTTCATTCTGATGCAAAGAGGGGCCCCAGTGACTTGCTGGGTCCCAGATCCTAAGCGGGAGTTGAACGGTGGGGGATCGGCTCGGGGGAACCCAGAGACAGAGGTTGTCTGCGAGGCCTGGGTGAACCACCGGAGATCCGGTCACCACGCCACATGACAGGTACACTTCAGCTGTCAATCGGTGACCTTGAAATACGACTTAGGCGCCGTACACACGGCCGAGGTTCTCGCTGAAAATCAGCGAGAACCTCGCTGGAATGCACATTCCAGCGAGGACCTCGGCCGTGTGGGTACGGTCTCGGCGAGCTTCCCGTCGGGAAGCCCGTCGAGCCGAAATAGAGAGCACTCTCTATTTCCTCGACGGCCCGCCTGGAAGAATGGCTGGTTGCCATTCCCGACGGGCGGGTCGCCGAATTCGACGGCCGGGAGAGAACCTCGACGGGCGGAACGATGTGTTCTGCCCGTCGAGGTTCTCTGCCGTGTGTACGGCACCTTACTGGGAGGATTAATTGGTTCTAACCTTTGACAAATCTAAGAAAATTCACCAGGCCTGTGGCAGAGGCCCTGTTTCCTCCCAGTGACTTTGTTTTAAAGTGGCCCTTCGGCTACCAGGCTCAAGGAAATCGCCTGTACGGGGGCACTTCACCCACTCTGGTGAGAGTGGCGGCGTTTGAACTTGACTATGCTGAGAGCAGGTTTGCTCTCTCTTTGAAATCCAAGGCCTGATACTACAGTTCTCTCTTTGCTCATCAACTTTTTCTCTATCGTGTGCCATGTTGATGTTGGCCATGTTGGGCCTTGGAGTAAAGCATTGAAAACTCAAGTTGATGTCTGGACACTTGCTCTCTAACCACCTTCACTAATATTATCCCTAGACACAAAGTAAGTAGTGTTGCCCATAATCCACCTGCTCTTATGGAAACTCCCCCTCTGTGATCAGAGGGTGTGTGCATAAGTTGAATGACCTAGTCATGTATATCCAGGGTAGAGACTGCCCTCCTCCTAACCCTTTATGCCATTTATACTTGTAGCAGCCGATACAAGACCAGTTGCGGGGGTGCCAACCCAGGGGTTTCCAACCAAGCTTGCCATATGAAATAAAATTTCCAAGCTGCATTTCTATGCTGATATGTTAAGTGCTCCCTGACAAGGATATAGTTAATCTGTTCTACCCATTGTTTTATGGTGGGGATATGAGGGGAAAGCCAGAACCCTTTTAGAGGGTTCCAGCTCCCACTTCCTTTTGGCACCACAGAGCCAAAAGCAAGTTCACCTTTACCCCCTCCCTCTCGACAATCATCTGGGACGTTTTTACAGGTCCCAGATGATTGCCCGGCCAATTATGGTACGAAGCGCGGCTTGCGCATGTGCAGCACTGTGAAGCCACAGCCGGGCACCCACACTCACGATACCGGCGCATCAGAGAGGAGGGACAGGTGAGTGCATCGCTGGAACCTGGAACAGGTGAGTGTCCGATTAATAAAAGTCAGCAGGTACACTTTTTGTAGCTACTGTCTTTATATGGATGGATCTCTGCTTTAACCCTGCGCCTTCTAGTTTTATCCGATTGCATAATAAACAAGAAAAATCATTGTTGCAAGACAATATCATGAAATGAAGGCCTTGGGGTAGATTCATGTAGATCAGCGGATCTTTTGATCCGCGTGATCTATCTTTTTTACGATCCGCCTGCGCCAGTTTTTGAGGCAAGTGCTGTATTCATTAAGCACTTGCCTCGTAAGTAGCCCTGGCGGATCGTAAATCCCCCGGCGGAATGCAAATTCCGCGGCTAGGGGGAGTTTACTATTTAAATCACGCGCGTCCCCGCGCCGATCGTACTGCGCATGCGCCGCCGGCTAAATTTCCCAGCGTGCATTGCTTTAAATGACGTCGCAAGGACGTCATTGTTTTCGTCGTTAACGCTATTAACGTATGGCTGTATTCCCGAACGACTTACGTAAACGACATAAAAAATTCAAAATTCGACGCGGGAACGACGGCCATACTTAACATAGGATCCGCCGCACTTACCCCGCATATAGCAGGGGTAACTATCCGCCGGAAAAAGCCGAACGCAAACGACGTAAAAAAAAAACGACGGCCGGGCATTCGATTCTGAATCGGCGGTTCTCCTCATTTGCATATTCGTTGCGTATAATAACTGAAGCGCCACCTAGCGGACGGCGGGAGATTGCAGCCTAAGATCCGACAGTGTAACTCACTTACACCAGTCGGTTCTAAGGGAGATCTATGCGGAACATGATTCGAGGAATCATCCGCATAGATCCGAGCGTCGGATCTCACAGATCCGACGGTGTATCAGTAGATACACCGTCGGATCTCTACATGAATCTACCTGAAATCCTGATCCTCCCAGTGTATGCCCTCCTGATGCCCCCCTGTGTATGCCCTTCTGATCAACCCCAGTGTATGCCCTCCTGAATTCCCCCCATTGTATGCCCTAATCCTCTGCTCCCCTGGCAGACAGAGCTGCAACCCTTTCCCACACTGGTCTCCACTCTGAGGTTCTGACACTCCTCCTGTTCCAGGAGCTCTTCCTGTTGGGTCTGAAAGAGTGACCCTCCCCCAGGGCGAGAACTGTCCCAGTAGTAATCGGCGCACGTACCTACCAGTAGGACGTGTGGCTCCTGGGCTCCAGACAGGCAGGGTTTTCCACCCCCCCGCCTCAGCAGGCCTTCTCATCCGCCTCCCCTGGCCGCTTACACCAGTCGGTTCTAAGGGAGATCTATGCGGAACATGATTCGAGGAATCATCCGCATAGATCCGAGCGTCGGATCTCACAGATCCGACGGTGTATCAGTAGATACACCGTCGGATCTCTACATGAATCTACCCCCTTGTTTGTATGTAAAAAACATATGTATTACCTTGTTTTCTTTAATAATGACAAAGTTATTACCGAATAAACAGGTCCACAGCAGAAAAGTAAAAATTGCTCTGGCCCATAGGGGGTGAACAGGTGTGAGAGGCAAAGTTGTCAAGAAAAGGTTAAAACCTTAGTCCGTTTATTTTTTAGTTTTCCTTCACTTTCTGTCACAAAAAAAAAAAAAACAGGAAGTGAGAATAGTTATTTCAGCTACACATAGGGCCAGATTCTCAAAAGAAATACAACAGTGTTTCGCAGGAAACATCGTCGTATCTCTGTTTTTTTTACTGGGTATCTATGCGTGTGATTCCTAGAATCACTTACGCATAGATACAGTGAAGATCCGACATGTGTAAAACATTTACACCGTCGGATCGTAGATGTAATTACTTTCCTGGCCGCTAGGTGGCCTTTACGTTGATTTCTCATTTGCCTATGCAAATGAGCCTAATTGGCTGATTCCCGAACGTTTTTACGCCGCCCCGTCGTCGTTTACGTCGTTTCCATAAGCGTACGGTTACCCCTGCTATATGAGGGGTAACCTTACGAAGTTCCGTCGTATGCCATGTTAAGTATGGAGTCGGGTCAGCGTCGTCTTTTTCCGTCGGTTACGTCGTTTTACTAAGTCGTTCGCGAATAGGGCATTATGTAAGTGACGATCACGTCGTTTTAACGTCGGTTTCAACAAGGTTTTCCGACGTGAGCTGGATCATGCGGACTGGGCTTTTTTACCGGACGGCGCATGCGCAGTTCGATCGACGCGGGGGCGCGCTTAATTTAAATACAAGTCGCCCCCTTTGAATTACACAGGGATACGCCAGGCCATTTACACTACGCCGCCGCAAACTACGGAGCAAGTGCTTGGAGAATACGCCACTTGCTCCAGTTAGTTTCGGCGGCGTAGTGTAAATGGCTTACGCTACGCCGCCGCAGATTCTACCAGAATCTGGCCCATACTCTTTAAAGTGTAGTTAAAACACAAATTTAGGCTTAAACATGTTAACATAAATTCAGAACAATTTTTGGAATATTTAAATCTGTATATTTATCTAAAATATTAAAGGTCCTTGTATCATATTTCCTTTTATGCTATGAGAATCTGCAGTCCCTGTCTTTCAAATGTTCTTTGCATTGATCTCTCCCAAAAAAGACTACAAGCACCCAGTTTTCTGCCTCTCTCCTGCAGGCTGCTGCTTGAGTGGGCAGGATGGGGATGTGCCTTTTACCCGAGATCACACTCGTCTGGAAGAGGAAGATGTGTGCAGCTGAGCAAAGGGAGCCAAGTGAAAGTTCCTGGAGGTGAGCTCTGCTGCTAGCACTACAGTGTGGATTTGTTTACAGGTACCTCTATGCTGAGTTACAGCAGCTTAGCATAGAGGTGCAGTTAGCTGACAAATGAGATCTTCATCACAAGTGAGAAATTGAACTCATTAAAGGATTATGACTACCCCCCCCATTGTATGCCCTCCTGATCCCCCCCATTGTATGCCCTCCTGATCCTCCCAGTGTATGCCCTCCTGATGCCCCCCTGTGTATGCCCTTCTGATCAACCCCAGTGTATGCCCTCCTGAATTCCCCCCATTGTATGCCCTAATCAATCCTCTGCTCCCCTGGCAGACAGAGCTGCAACCCTTTCCCACACTGGTCTCCACTCTGAGGTTCTGACACTCCTCCTGTTCCAGGAGCTCTTCCTGTTGGGTCTGAAAGAGTGACCCTCCCCCAGGGCGAGAACTGTCCCAGTAGTAATCGGCGCACGTACCTACCAGTAGGACGTGTGGCTCCTGGGCTCCAGACAGGCAGGTTTTTCCACCCCCCCGCCTCAGCAGGCCTTCTCATCCGCCTCCCCTGGCCGCTTCTCACCCTCCAGGTAAGCCCCTGCTACTCAGGGCGATCTACACCTCCCCAGGACCCGTAGGTGGCCGTCCTTGTTAGGACAGCCACGGCGGCAGCCTAATCTCCACCAGCGGAGAAACAACTCCCCCGCGATCCGCTTCCTCCAGCTCCGGCCCCCCCCCCAACAACCAGCCGCTCCCCCGCTCCTTTACTCTGTTCCATACGCCCCCCATACAGCCATCACCATCAGAGGCACCCTCCTGCCACCTCTCCACGGCAATTTTCGCCATTCCAGGACTTTTTTTGGGACCTCCGCGCCAGGCTTCTCTCAAACGCGGGGCCGCGATCCAGGAAAGTCCGCGGCTTCACCTGCGGCCTAACACCGCGCCGCATTTCACACACAGAATCCCCTCCAAGTCACCAGAAACCTCCCAGGAGTTCGCCCCCAGCCCCCTGCAGGACTCATCCACCCCTCAACAACCAGTCCACCCCCACCCCAGTCCATCCAGCTGACTACACACCAGCCTGGGTCCCTTGTCCTGCTCCCGGTCGGTGGCCATCTTGGTACACCCCAGCAGCAGTGACAGCTCTCACCCCCCTGTTTCATAACTTAATAACACTTGATCCAGGGGTTTCGCCCGATCGCCGTTCAGGGATCAGGAAGGAATTTTTTCCCCTACCAAAGCAAATTGGCACAGCAAGGCTAGGGGTTTTTTGCCTTCCTCTGGATCAAGCTGGGAGGATTCACTGAATCCTCCCCCCATCGTCACCAAAAAAAATAACTACTTTGCCCCCGGTGAATGGCTACCATGGCTAATCTGCGGTACTCTGCAGAAACCATTTGGGATCTGAGGAGTTGCGCCGCAATACTGCCAGCCATCACCAAAAAGACCCTAAGAATGGAGGAACTTTTGAGGATCGATCGACGATCGACCATCAAAAATTTTAGCCGTTTACCCCAGCCTAAGCACATTTCATGTGCTTTGATCAACACAAGATCGGCAGTAAAACACAGACTTGAAATCCATGATTTCATTCTACAACACGATTTAGACTGCCTCTTTATTACAGAGAGCTGGCTCGCAGCCGACTGTAACACCATTCTAGGAGAACTGGTGCCAGAAAACTACCGTATTATCACGGAAAACAGAATAGGGCAAAGAGGGGGAGGCCTGGCGGTGATCCACAAGACTCATCTTGCAATCAGAAAACCAGCCCTTCAAAACCCTCTTCCATTCATGGAAACCCTTACTCTGCAACTACAGACAAATTCAAAGGAGACCGTCCACATTCTGCTCTGCTATAGGCC